>CM048745.1:407645507-408881757 GCA_026315105.1 Locusta migratoria
AAATTTTACATGCAGTATACACACATATACATGAATGTACCTTCTAAATTGTATCACATTCTGACGCGTAGTTCATGAGATATGAGCACATAAACAGTAACGTTCCGTTGTTCATGGACTGAAACTACGGCTTGCGGTATGACGTTACAATTTATAATTTCTACACTACAAATGGTAACCGCAGTAAATTTTACAGACAGTACACACTTATATAGTTGAGTGTACCTTCTAAATTGTGTCACAGTACGACACGTAGTTCATGAGATATGAGCACATAAACAATAACGTTCATAGAAAAGCGCCCCTTCCAGCACCAAGTTGTAATCTATTACTTCTTTACTACTAACTGCATTCCCAAGAGATTTTACAGACATACAGCCCTTATACAAATGAATATATACTTGAAAAATGGCAGGAAAAAATAAATAAATATCCGGGCTTCGCCGGGTTTTCAGCTAGTATATCTATAAAAATAAATTATATGCGGGAAATTATTTAAAACACATATGTGTTAGTTCCTATAAAATACATTATAATTTGTCTTAAATAACTGCAAAAGTTAAATGGACATGTTGACTTTTGGAAAGCACGAGAGGACATGTTTAGTTTTGGAACCAACAGACATGGACAAAATGAGTTTTGGAACAGATAAAATATGAAAGGTTCTGGAAATCATGAAATGTTCCCGAGAACTCTCAGAGATATTCCCATTTTAGTATAATTAGAAAATAGTTACATTGATAAAGTAATTACAAAATACGACATACATATTTTATAATCATTCGTCTTACAAACAGAAACTACTTATCTGAGTACAAATAGAAAAATTGTTAAAATTTTTGTTTCCCAGGTTACACATTTTACATTACTTAAGTGTACTTTTAAGGAATATGTAATTTATGGAGGAAAATTGTAATGTCACTGCATCTTTACAGGCACTGCGCTCAACAATACTGCATTTGTCCATTAAGCGAAACCCAGCACAGAAGTGCATTGTTGTTAAAACGTTTGATTTGTTTACACAACTGTTCTCAGATACCTACTTATGCCTGACATGTGGTTATAAACTTCATCAATATAGCTCTGTTTCATCCTGCAGTATACTATTAAACAAACACATTTTCTTTACAGTGTTCTCGGAGATAAGAAATATAATCAATCGTTTAACATTCTAATACGACCGTATGTGTCTACTTTGCTTTAGTACATTTGTTACAGTCATAATAAACATTTACATAAGAAACTTTGAAATTCACACTGGATATACAAAGTTTCGGAACACAACATGCAATGGACATACAAGTTTCGGAATAGAGTGCAAAGTTCAGTGCTTAATATCCATGGAACGTGAGAAGTTATGGAATAAAGTCTTTTACCACATTACAAAGAATGCTACAAAGATTCTGGAACAGGCAATATCTCGAGTTTCGATTTGGAATTGTTGAATTTGGAACTGACCGTCTCAAATATACTCTATAAAGTATTCCTATTAATTACTCCCTGGGTTAGTGCGATTATCTCAGCATTTTAGCCCTGCTAGTACCAAGTGGGCACTGCTTCTTCGCTAGAGCATTCGCTAAATGTAAGAAACCCATACACTGCAGCTAACCTGCTTTTCCATTTACGATCCAGCCGACAGCAAGGCTACATCAGAAATCTTGTTATTGTTTGGTTCATTTAGTGTGTATGATTAATTTCATTGCGCGCTTACTATTTTTTTTCCTTGCTCCCTCTGTCAGAGCCTGAATAAAGTGTACGAATATTTTCTGTTTGCTTTTCGAACTTTCTTTTGTCTGATATTGATATTGAACCCTAATTTGCACGCCTCCTTAATAAGATTGTATTCATCCTTAGGTATCAAATTTCTATTACTTTATAACGTTTTCACTGCATGTAATATAATTTATGCTCTTATTTGTATATTTTAGCCTAAATACAGGAAAAGTACTGGTAATTCCATTTTGAATGGAGTTTTTGCTGAAACAACTTAAATAGAAGGGAACCGGGTCAGTAAGACACAATTTGGCCTTCTGAGCTCTTGACAGCCATCTGTTAGTAGGAGGGTTAATTCGGTTTATATATTTTTTGTTCTTTTCTAACGTTTTGCAACAGTAAATCCATCGAAGCTAATGACCCGTAGAATTTGTGGTCATTACTTGAAACATTACAATATTTAATAAAATATTACAAATTAAAGAATTGCAGAGTACGATTCTGATATACATGCAGAAATTTATGAATGGAATAAAAGAAGACGCCAAATTCTGCCACTCTACCAATGAAATTCGTTATCCGTTTGTATTGGAAATTACTAACCTCAAGTACAGTACATGTTTCGAAAAAATAAACTTAAAATTTGTGCAAATCACTTTCTGATGTACTGAGTGAATGCTGAAATTCTTGTTAAAATATTCAGTATACGTTCAGTATAACTTATTCTGAAGAAGAAGCAATGTCCCGTATCAGACGGTTTTGTGTATCAGCGACATTAGCTGTTATTACTCTGCAAAGTGAAGTGGTAATCTCGCTACAGTGGCGGTACCGCCATGTTTATGCCTGAGAATCAGGGAGAGGAGAGCAGACTGGCGTACACCCCGGTATTCTTGCAACTGGAGCCCTGTCGCTGTTACATGCATCGCATCAAGGAAGACGAAAATCTGATTTATAAGTCCAAATGCTTTGTGCGGTGTATTGTTTACATGACACGCTTGAATATATTTTACTGGCCTGATCAAATATCGATTTTCGAGTTACAGTGGTGTAACATGAATGGATTATGTAACTCTGCTGTTTGATTTAGGCAACTCCTGTGAAATTATTAGCGCCTTCGGAATTTTTGGCTTATTTTTCTTAATAGAGAAAGGAGGTTATTAACATATGTTTTAAAAATCTTATGCATCCGAGACTGTTTTCTTAATCCTACCATGTCACGTGCATTATGAAAATTAATTGTGAAGTGATCACTGATTAAACAACAATGTACTAAAACAGTTTTGGCATTTAAATTCCTATAAATATTCCAATTGAGTGAGACATTGAGAATAATTAAGCATAACTATTCCACGCGATACACTATACGATCTACAATATCAAAATTAAGTACGGCTTGCTGCTGTAGAGTGTAGTTTTTTTTTTCTTTTCTATTTTTCCGCTTCCTCTTTCCCCTTGTAGCCCGCTCTCCAGTTTTGCCTTCCTCGGCGAGCTTCTGTGCCTATATTTACAATTAGTTTTCTTCATAACAATGTCATAACATTATAACTCAAATTGCTCTTCTGACTATATATTAAAAACAAAACGAAGAAAAAAATGTTATCCATCTTCGCCATCTTTCAAACCCATAGCAATAAAACTTTCGTACTTTTTGAAGATTGGAGCGTATTACTATATGTACGCAGTTCTTTCTGGAATAACTAAAACAAACTTGATTAATGGAAATGGAGAAGTGAAGTCTTCAAACATAACAATACATATTTAGAAAATAATCGAAATATTCTTCTTCTAAACAATGAACCTTGCAAGAATAACTGAAAATCTTCTTCTTACTTGTAACCTGTTTGTAACTTGTTTCTCTTGTAACCTGTCAGTTAACATATCCGGGTGATGTGCTATCCAGTACACAACACAAAAGACAGAGGTCTTCACCCCCACTGGTGGTGTCCTGCGACCTCCGCTTCCCAACAATTTCTCAGTACTCCAACACCCGTTCTTTCGAACACTATGTTTAACATATTGCCGAATAACTTTCCATGATTCTTGTATTTTTTCGTGATGGAATATTCGACGTCCATATACATTCTAAATTGTAGGTGATTGTCTCCACCAAGGTGGTTAAAGACATAATTTGTATAATGACCTAATAATCACATCACTACGTTATTTTTTGTCTTTGGAAAGAAGGTTACATCCGGGCGATTCAGGATGGTCGTGAGAATATTGTTCGGTGTTGTCCTCGTGACCAGGGCTATTTTTTCTCTGGCCCAATTCCAGTTACGCAATCTTTCTCCACATATGTATCTGTATAGGACGTTATCTATTAGTTGGCAGTGGCTGCAAAGGTTGATCTCACTCTTCCCAATTTTAAACAGTCTCTCATTAGTACTTATGGTCTCATTAATGCCTTTGTACCAATCAGACCTGGGAGCAGCACCCAGTACACTTGTAGCGACATTTCGCCACACGACATTCCACTCTATTCCACTATATTTTGTTAAATATAAGATTTTTCCCTTCGTGTATCCTTCGTTCTTGTAAAATAGCTTTGGCACAGTGGCGTAACTAGGACTTGGCTTTGGGGGGGGGGGGGGATAGATCTGCTTGACGAGCAAAATTTTAGTCAGTTTCCAGGCAGACTACCATCTACCACTCCTGTTGAAGAAACTAATTCACTCCCATCCAATGAAAGATTATCGTAAAACACCCCAAGTTTTCAATCTTTACCAGATTGCTTTATTTTCTTTCTTTTTCTTTTTTTTTTTTTTCGGGTGCTGGGGGGGGGTGTTCTATCCCCCTCATCCCCCCCCCCCCATAGTTACGCCACTGCTTTGGCAGTTATGTGCTGGGCTTGTTGTAAGTCCCTACTAAGATAACTGTTTCCAGATAGTAGTACCTGATATATTTGAGCCGGTAGCATATTGTTTGGACGTTTATTGGAGGGTCCAGACTTTGTGGTCCGACTGCAGTGAATAATTGTGCCGTAAGGCCTGTTGGATTATCCTCGATTACTTTGGCTGTCCTTTGAATGTCAAGCGCCATGACTTTGCCCTATACATCGACTAAACGCATTCCTGCATGTAATGGGTGCAGTACTGCAGTTGTCGCATCCACCCCAAAAATATCTTCTTTCCAGATACAATTGGTCACATGTGACATAATGTTTTTAGCTATTGTTGACGGAATTGGGAAAACCTGCGCCATGTAATATGCTGTGGACAGTACATATGTATTAATGAACTTAACCCTATCGAACTGGTTCAGACTTCGGGGGTGATTGTCGATCAGCGCTCCAGTGATTCTTTGTGCGCCAGTTGGCCGCCATCATTTGTAAGGAGGACGGCTTTAATATTATTCCAAGAGCATTGTGTTCTGCAACTGCCGTTGCACAAGGAATCTGAATACGCTCCAGACCTCTTAAATTCAAAAATTTACTTTTCCTTACATTACTTTTTGCCCCAGCAGCATCACAATACTCCTGAAGAATAATCGTGAGTTTATTAACGTCGTCCTCATTTCTGACTACCACTCCTATATCGTCGGCATAAGCCGCTGTTACTGTCTTCACTCCACCTAAAGTGATCCCCGTCAGATTTGCACGTAAATTCAATATCAGCGGCTCAAGCTATATTACATATAATAACATAGACAAAGGACTCCCCTGGGGAACGCCTCTGTTAATGTTAAAAGGTTTGGTGAGTTGTGAGTTTACTGAAACTTCCGCTCTAATTCCCACGGCCAGATTTCCTATTACTCCAGTCACATTTTGGGAAAACCCCATTCGTCTCATTGTCTCTATCAGGTATCTGTGATTGACCGGATCGAAGGCCTTGAAAAAGTTAGCAAAAAGCAAACCACACTTTATGTTAGTGGCATCTGCCAAGGCAATGATATCACGATACAGCGCAGCCGTTTGCAAGGTAGAGCGCACATAATCACATGTTTGCTGTTTGCAGATTATTTTTTCAGTGAGCGGCAGAAGTTTCTTCTTAACAGCACGAGCCACAATCTTATAATCCGAGTTAAGAAGTGAAATCGGCCGAAGATTCGATAACTTTTTACAACCCCTAGTTTTTCGGATCAGTACAATCTTACAATCCTTAAAATCTGTGGGAATGGATGCCCCTTGAAGAACTTCGTTCACCATTTCTGTGATTTTTTCCCCATTATGTTCCAGTACTTTTTATAAAATTCAACTGGAAGCCCGTCAGGTCCAGGTGACTTGTTAAGTGGGGAACTGCAGACGATCTCAAAAACTTCTTCACTACTAAGTGCAGAAGATATATTTTCACACTCTTCTCTTGTAATCTGTACGTGTAAGCATAAAGTTGGTCATGGCTATCTTCGTTCGTAGGACTGGGGGTGTACGTCCTTTGATAATAACTGTATATTTCCGTAACTATATCTCTCTGATTAGACAGTGTCGTGCCGTCTTCTAATTGATTTCATCGATAAAAGTCCGTCTCCTATTTATCTCGTGTTTCACAAGATGGTAGAGAGCCATCGTTTAATCTTCTGCGACAGATTTCACTTTTAATTTTACTTTGAGTCTTTTAATAGAAAGTAATTTCGTTGATATTCATGTCGGGTTTCCAGCCGGATCATCGAGTCATCTTGACACAATATTTCAACGGACCACCTGGCCGCCATCTTCAGGTGCTGAGTCTCGTAGGAAACTGAGGTCTTGCCGTGACCGGCGGCCTTATATACGCCGCGAAGTACTAACGGCGCGTGCGCCAGAGAGTCGTGGCTGCGTCCTCTGCCGCAAGCAGCCGGTGCAGCGCCTCAGTGGAGAAAACTGGCAGGAACGATGTATCGCTTACATGCGCTAGTTGTCACAGGTGGAGAAAAGAGCAAGCTGTTTTTTAAAATTAGACAAAACTGGATTCCACCTGTTGCTAAGAGGGAACCCCTTATATCTATTTATTAAATTGTCCGCCAACCTAATCTCAATAGTTTTCTTTAAAACGGATTCACAGTAGCGAGACGCAGAAGCAAGTACACGTGTTTCGTCATACTTCATTCTGTGTCATTCGGTTAGACAATGCTCCACTACTGCAGACCTGTCAGGTTGTAACAAACGTGTATGTCTGTGGTGCTCGGTGCATCGATCATTGACGGTGCGAATCGTTTGTCCTATATATGCTTTCCCACAGTGGCAAAGAATCTTATAAACACCAGGTTTTCTCAGCCCCAAATCGTCTTTAACTGAGCCGAGAAGAGCCCTAGTCATGGCAGGTGGTCGAAACACACTTTTTATATTAAACTTTTTTTAAATCCTTCCAATTTTTGATGACACATTTCCAGCGTACGGAAGGAAGGCAACTGATGTGCATTGGTCCTCTTCTGGTTCTGGCGACGGCCCAATCTGCATGGCATGACGGATCTGTCTCTCTGTGTACCCGTTCTCCTTAAACACCAACTTCAGATGTTCTAGTTCCTGTGTTAAGGTATCTGCATCCGATCTGGCATAAGCTCTTCGAACTAAAGTTTTCAGGACGCCTGTGCGTTGGTTCGGTGGGTGGCAACTCATTGCATGTAGATATCGGTCTGTGTGCGAAGGTTTTCTGTACACACTATGTCCTAGGGTTCCATCGTCCTTCCTGTACACTAAAACATCCAAAAATGGAAGCTTCCCATCTCTCTCCACTTCCATCGTGAATTTAATGTTGGGGTGGAGGCAATTAAAATGATCCAGGAACCGATTAAGAGCATCCGGTCCATGAGGCCACACCATGAACGTGTCATCCACGTATCTCCAGAAACAGGTAGGTTTCAGACGAGCTGTCCTCAGTGCCCTGTCTCCAAAGTCCTCCATAAATAAATTGGCGACTATTGGGGATAAAGGACTTCCCATAGCCACTCCGTCATTCTGCTCAAAGTACTGGTCATTAAATAAGAAATATGTAGAGGTCAGCACATGACGACAAAGCTTAGTCATTTCTGCGTCCAGTTTGTCACCAATTAATTCTAAAGACTCTTCAAGAGGGACCCGTGTAAACAGAGATACTACGTCGAAGCTGACAAGCATATCAGATGGACCAACACACAAAGATTTCAACCATTGAGTAAACACCAAAGAGTTGGGGATATGGTGTTCGCAGTTTCCAACGTGAGGACTAAGGACTGATGCTAATTACTTTGCCAAGTTATACGTCGGTGCACCCAAGTTACTTACTATAGGACGACTCTCTGGCGCACGCGCCGTTAGTACTTCGCGGCGTATATAAGGCCGCCGGGCACGGCAAGACTTCAGTTTCCTACGAGACTCAGCACCTGAAGATGGCGGCCAGGTGGTCCGTTGAAATATTGTGTCAAGATGACTCGATGATCCGGCTGGAAACCCGACATGAATATCAACAATTTATACGCCGGGAAACTCTACGTAATCACATCAAGTTCCTCTACGGGGAGGAGATGGTGCAACTACTTCTCAAGTTTGACAAACTTCGTAGAAAAAAGGAAAGTTGCTGAGTGCCCTCGCTTTCCTGATGAGATGCCGCAATGAAGGTATTATACCAAAACTTGCTAGAATTGTACATTTTATCAATAGTGCAGTGGCTAATAACATCAAGAGACGTGCTAGTTTTGCATTAGTTAGAGAACGCATTCGTCTTTCTGAAAGACAACTGGATGTTATATCCAAAGATTTATTTTATCTTCATTTGGAGATCTCGCCTTCACTGTCCGGAATATCTTGGGATTGGGTTGATTGTTCCATCTGGGCAATATCGGACTGGGCGCACAGGAGCGCCGTCACAAAGCAATCCTCCAAGTTTCAACGTCTGTGTACTCAATCCACGACATCGGACGACACCTTCAAGCGTATCGTGATTAACCTCACGAGTAAAGATTTGGACGACGCCACTGTGTCTGTGTTGAAGAAAGGTTTAAATTTTGCTCCCACACCGAAGACACTTCCTGTGACTGAATTTATCTGTTCCTTGGAGCAAGCGGTGTCTCGTCTTCCTGATGACAGAGCCGATGAAATCAGACAGGAAGTTTCAGCTGTATTACATAAGTCTACCCCACCACAGAGTAACATTTATTCTATTGAGAGGGCGGCTATCCGATCCCTAAGGCAAGATTCAGATTTGGTCATCTTACCAGCGGACAAGGGCAATGCCACAGTTCTTCTTACTCGTCATGATTATGTAGACAAATGGATCGTCTACTTCAAGGCTCTGCGTACCGCAAATTGCAAAATGACCCCACAGAGCGACTAAAACGGAAGACTTTTTCGCTTTTGAGGAATAGTTCGTTACCTGAGGAGGTGGTCAAAAAACTTCGCCCTAGTGCTGCGGTTCCTCCGGGACTATACGGCCTACCAAAGGTCCACAAAGATGGGGTGCCATTACGTCCTATAGTAAGTAACTTGGGTGCACCGACGTATAACTTGGCAAAATATTTAGCATCAGTCCTTAGTCCTCACGTTGGAAACTGCGAACACCATATCCCCAATTCTTTGGTGTTTACTCAATGGTTGAAATCTTTGTGTGTTGGTCCATCTGATATGCTTGTCAGCTTCGACGTAGTATCTCTGTTTACACGGGTCCCTCTTGAAGAGTCTTTAGAATTAATTGGTGACAAACTGGACGCAGAAATGACTAAGCTTTGTCGTCATGTGCTGACCTCTACATATTTCTTATTTAATGACCAGTACTTTGAGCAGAATGACGGAGTGGCTATGGGAAGTCCTTTATCCCCAATAGTCGCCAATTTATTTATGGAGGACTTTGGAGACAGGGCACTGAGGACAGCTCGTCTGAAACCTACCTGTTTCTGGAGATACGTGGATGACACGTTCATGGTGTGGCCTCATGGACCGGATGCTCTTAATCGGTTCCTGGATCATTTTAATTGCCTCCACCCCAACATTAAATTCACGATGGAAGCGGAGAGAGATGGGAAGCTTCCATTTTTGGATGTTTTAGTGTACAGGAAGGACGATGGAACCCTAGGACATAGTGTGTACAGAAAACCTTCGCACACAGACCGATATCTACATGCAATGAGTTGCCACCCACCGAACCAACGCACAGGCGTCCTGAAAACTTTAGCTCGAAGAGCTTATGCCAGATCGGATGCAGATACCTTAACACAGGAACTAGAACATCTGAAGTTGGTGTTTAAGGAGAACGGGTACACAGAGAGACAGATCCGTCATGCCATGCAGATTGGGCCGTCGCCAGAACCAGAAGAGGACCAATGCACATCAGTTGCCTTCCTTCCGTACGCTGGAAATGTATCATCAAAAATTGGAAGGATTTTAAAAAAGTTTAATATAAAAAGTGTGTTTCGACCACCTGCCAAGACTAGGGCTCTTCTTGGCTCAGTTAAAGACGATTTGGGGCTGAGAAAACCTGGTGTTTATAAGATTCCTTGCCACTGTGGGAAAGCATATATAGGACAAACGATTCGCACCGTCAATGATCGATGCACCGAGCACCACAGACATACACGTTTGTTACAACCTGACAGGTCTGCAGTAGCGGAGCATTGTTTAACCGAAGGACACAGAATGAAGTATGACGAAACACGTGTACTTGCTTCTGCGTCTCGCTACTGGGAATGCGTTTTAAAGGAATCTATTGAGATTAGGTTGGCGGAAAATTTAATAAATAGATATAAGGGGTTCCCTCTTAGCAACATGTGGAATCCAGTTTTGTCTAATTTTAAAAAAACAGCGTGCTCTTTTCTCCACCTGTGACAACTAGCGCATGTAAGCGATACATCGTTCCTGCCAGTTTTCTCCACTGAGGCGCTGCACCGGCTGCTTGCGGCAGAGGACGCAGCCACGACTCTCTGGCGCACGCGCCGTTAGTACTTCGCGGCGTATATAAGGCCGCCGGGCACGGCAAGACTTCAGTTTCCTACGAGACTCAGCACCTGAAGATGGCTGCCAGGTGGTCCGTTGAAATATTGTGTCAAGATGACTCGATGATCCGGCTGGAAACCCGACATGAATATCAACGATTTATACGCCGGGAAACTCTACGTAATCTCAGAAAGTAATTTCGTTTTAATATTCCTAATTTCCGATATTCGGGTTGATGTGTAATCCGCCCGGTCACACAGTTCTCTTCCAACAGAATAATAGAATTCCATCGTTTTCCTAATTTTTTCAGCACTATGAAAACCAAAATATAGGAACACTTTTCGAAGTTAGGGTTCGCCTTGTATGTCCACCACTGTATGGTGCTGGGAAAATTAGTTATAGTGCGTAGACACTGTTTCCATTCTCGACACACAGCCTCCTCTAGATCCGATTCAGTTGAGAGGGAAACATTTATATGCCACTGATTTTTAAACCAGTGCGTAAGTTGCTGCTGTAAATTGATACACGTTATCACACTAGTGTGATCGGAGAAGAAATGTAAACAATCTCAGATACACCATGATACGTCTGTTCTCAAGGAACAAACGTTGTTGATTGTCCGCAGCTATAAATGTTAAATATACATTCATTACTTCGCAATTTGCGAGAATTTCCTACGTTAGCTGCTCATCTTAAGTTGGTCTATCATTTTTGCAACATATGAAAATTTGTGGCGAACCGGAACTCGAACCCGGGTCTTCCGCTTTTCGCGAGCGGTCTCTTAACCACTCGGCCACCCGGACACGCTCTCCGACTAGACCCCAGTAAAGGCGACCTCTCGCGAAAAGGGGAGACCCGGGTTCGAGTCCCGGTCCGCCACAAATTTTCATATGTTGCAAAATGATAGACTAACTTAAGATGTGCAGATAACGTCGCAAATTCTCGCAAATTGCGAAGTAATGAATGTATATTTAACCTCAGATATGCCGATGATACCATACTGCTGGTAGAGAGTGAAGAGAGTTAAAGACTCTCCTGCTGAAGGTAAAAAACGAAAGTGAAAAGGCTGGTCTAAGGCTAAATGTGGAGAAAACCAAAATTATGGCAACTGCATCTATTAACTCATGGGATGTAGGAGGAGAATCCATGGAGGTAGTGTCCACGTTCAGTTCTCTCGGTTCCCAGATCTCCGATGATGGCGACTGCATCCACGAAATCAGGCGACGCTTGTTGCTCTGTAGAAAGGCGATGTCAAATCTTGAAAATATTATAAGGTCCAGATACATAACTTAAGCAACAAAGATACGTTCTGTGAAGGCTTTGGTCTTCCCAGTTGTGATGTATGGTTGTGAGACCTGGACCATTATGAAGGCTGAACGGCGAAGAATTGACTCCTTTGAATTGTGGTGATGGAGGAAAAATCTTAGAATTCCATCGACGGCAAAGAGAACCAACAGATCTGTATTAGAGCAAACAAAATCAGATTGCTCCCTGGAAGGTCTAATATTAAAACAAAAGCTGACCTATTTTGGACACATAATGCGAAGACATGCCTCACTGGAGAAAACATTCATGCTGGGAAAGATCGAAGGCAGTAGAAGAAGAGGCCGACAGAGGATAAGGTGGATCGATGGCATCACAGAGCCAACGTGTTCCTACCTGGAAGGTATACGGGAGAAAGTGCAGGACAGAGGAAAGTGGCGTTGATGGGATCACGAAGAATCGGAAGCGACTAAACGGATAGAGAGAGAGAGAGAGAGACAGAGATCTTCAGATCTGCTAATTCCAGAAGCTCTAATCATCGATGAGTAGGAAATTGCAAGCCTATCGTCTCGCTACACTGAGGATGTCGTCAGGACTAGAGGAAGTGTCGTACCGTATGGATATGCTGCTCTACAGATTATAATCTAATAGCTGCTGAACCCAGTCCTTATATTAGACGAGAATTGTGATACAGTATCGAAGGAACATTCAGTGGTATCGCGAATGCAATTTACAGTGTAGAAGTAATAACTTGCAACGTCATGAGAAATGCCGTAGATATACTTCATGAAGATCGGAAAAGTAGTAACCAGTAAACTTTTTCCCTTTCATCATTTCGCTGGCGTTATCAGCGACAAAACGTGTCCTAAAGAGATGAAATTATGTTCACAGTTTATTGCAAGTCACTAAGTGCTCTCATTGTCAAATATTTGACGAATAAAATCACGCTATGACGCGCCGCAAGGTGGGGCAGTTTTCATTGTTTATGACGTGATATGGTATGAACTATGTATCATAGGTGGTTTTGCAACCATAGCAAATTATTTCTGACCTTGAAGAATATTTGTACCAAATTTGGTTGAAATCGGTCCATTAGTTTAAGAGCAGATGTAGAATATTATCGCATGATGCGGCCGTTTTTCACGACTGTCATTGTTTATGACGTCATATCTTCGTAAGTATGTGTACCAAATTTGGTTGAAATCGGTCCATTGGTTTAGGAGCAAATGTAGAATATTCTCGCATGATGCGGCCGTTTTTCACGACTGTCATTGTTTATGACGTCATATCTTCGTAAGTATGTGTACCAAATTTGGTTGAAATCGGTCCATTAGTTTAGGAGCAAATGTAGAATATTCTCGCATGATGCGGCCGTTTTTCACGACTGTCATTGTTTATGACGTCATATCTTCGTAAGTATGTGTACCAAGTTTGGCTGAAATCGGTCCGCCGGTGGCCGAGCGGTCTGCGGCGTGTCAGTCACGGTCTGCACGGCCGCTGCGGTCGTTGGTTCGAATCCCCCTCGGGAATTGATGTTTGTGTCGTTTTTAGTATAAGCTAGTTCATAAGACGCGCCTCAGTTGCACAGTGGTAGAGTGCCAGACTAAAAATCTAAAGGTCGTGGGTTCGATCCCTGCCAGGTCCTAGGATTTTTACCTGTTACCTTCCATTCCTTTCTCCTCTGGCAGTATTGCTCATGTGAAAAATACCGAGTAGCGCCGTGGTTCATAACCCACCTTAAACTGTAGTAGGTCCCCCCATATCTGGCTGGGTAAGTCAGTTCGAAGGTTGGAGGAAGGCAACGGAATACCACCTCCAAACAGGACCATGCCTAGTAAAGCACTGTGGTGTTCAAACCAATCTTCGAATTGTTGACTGCTTCACCTTTCAAGTAGTTTGCAAGTTTAGGGACTGATGATCCCGTAGTTAAGTCCCATAAGCTCTACTAACATTTGTACATTTTTTTTGTACATTTTTTTTTTTTTTTTTTTTTTTTTTTTTTTTTTTTTTTTTTTTTTTTTTTTGCAATCTGTCCAGTTGTCTTTGGAGGAAATGTAGAACATACAAACACACGTACCCACGTACACACATACAGCCTATTTCATAAGATATATAGTTTGTCAGTAGGCAATACAGCTTTATACTTAAGCTATAAGACATAATTGAACTCATGGTTTTTTTTTTCAGATATTACTCATGGCAGAAGTCGAGCCTCATCGACCACCGCCTCCATCATGGATCGACAAGACGTTACTGGAGAAAGCACTGAATTATACTGACAATGAAAGTGAGGTGAAAGTGGAGACTGTGACCGTCGATTACGCCGTCAAGGATGGTCTGGGCTACCTAAGTAGCATCTTCAGAGCCGTAGCCACTGTCAGACGGGACGAAAGCACCTCTTGCCATGAAGTGACACTGATAGTCAAGTGCCGCCACGCGGAGGAAGGCAGTCTGACCGAGTTGGCAAAGGAGCACGACATATTCGAAAAGGAGGCGTCGCTCCTGTGCGAGGTTCTTCCGCAGGTGCACAGCGCGCTGAGGGCTGTGGAGGGCGAGGAGTTCTGCGCGCTGGCGACCCGCTGCTACCTGTTCGGCAGGCAGCCCGTCGAGTTCCTGGTGATGGACGACCTGTCCGCCGACGGCTTCCGACTGGCCGAGGCTGGTCGGCCTCTGGACTACCAGCACTGCGCGCTCGTCTTGCGAGCGTACGCCCGCCTCCACGCTGGTTCGGCCAAGCTGCTCAAGGAAAGGCCAGAGATTCAGTCACGTCTACCTTTTCCACCACCGAGCGAGATTCAGCGAAAATTTTACGAGCGGGTGTACGACAAGGTCTTCAAAGCGGTGGCCAAGGAGTTTAGAGCGAGCACTGGATACGAGCGATATGCCGAAAAGTATGAGAATCTTGCGAAGAAAGTGCTGAAGGATACCATGGAATTCTGGGAATCTAGCACCCCTGTGTTAAACGTTGTAATGCATGGCGACTGCTGGAAAAATAACTTCATGTTTAAATATGTTGGAGGAAAGCCTGAACATGTAAGGCTTCTCGACTTTCAGGTTAGTGAATTTATTTGATGATGTCTTATTATTTGCCTTACCAAACACATCCATTATTGATCAGTTAAAATGTGGTTCTATGGCATCTGCGACTGACTTGGTTGAGGTCACGACACTTTTACTATACTCCATTCACTGAAACGAGAGACATACTGTAAACACACTAAGGCGCGTAACCAGGAGTGGACAAAACAGCAGCTCAATTTCGCAGCATCCGTTTCAGTTGTAAGGGCGTTTGTTTTAAAGCAGTGATAATAGGTGTTGACTTAAAAGACCAGATGCTGAAAACTAACGGAAGTATTAGTATTTACAATAACATTTAGCGTTCATATTCTATGTGTTCGTTTTCTCTCTCATCGGTAACACATTCAAATCAAATATTCGTAAATATATGGGAGTTAACTGCGTGGCTATTAGTCCCTAGCTTACAAACTACTTAAACTACGTTCATCTAACCTAGGGGCAACACATACACCCATGTCCGAGGAAGGGACTCGAAACTCCGATGGCGAGCAACGGCGCGTTCCACAGCATGGCACTTTAGACCGCTCAGCTACTCCACCGCGGCTGGTATCACGTAAGAGGAGCCTCATTATGTCATCCTTCAATTTGAGTCCACCCAAAGAAGCGTTCAAAGAACAAGTAATGAAGTTCTTTAGAGAAAAAATGTTCAAATGTTTGTGTAGCTTATGGGACTTAACTACAGTGTCATCAGTCCCTAAACTTACAAACTACTAATGTACTAACTAATACTAATGACGGCACAAATATCCATGCCCGAGGGGGGATTCAAACCCCCGACCGTAGTGACCGTGCAGACCGTGATCGGAGCGCCTCAGTCCCCTCGGCCACCGCGGCCGGCGTTCTTTAGAGAAACACATGGTTCCTAGTGTACATAAACGCAGCTAATGTCTCCAGAACTGCCAGTGACTTATATTGTAATGAAAACAATTAATAGAAAGGAAATACGACAGAAGCTTTCAGAACGTGTTGGTGACTTTGACAGAAACGCGATACGAAGAAAACTTTTTCATAAGAATTTTCCAACTCTTGACAAAGTGCTTGCTGTGGTAAGGGAATATGCAGATTTGGGAAATTTTTGGAGAAAAACACTTTTTATAAAGTATTAAAAAGAAATGAATTCTAAATGTTTTCCTTCTAAGCGCACTGCTATATAACAAAACACACAACGACCTTACGCTTCAAACGGATGTAGCGAAATAGAGCAAGCGGCCCTGTTTTATCCGAGCTGGTCACACGCATCAGTCTGTTCACAGTACGTCTCTCGTTTCGTAGAACGGAGTATAGAGTGGCTGTCACGAAAATAGGGCCTTAAGGACATCTCGTCTTCATACAGTATTGCCAGTTTTGTGTCCCAGCCTCGTCGCCGCTTTTGTGTCTCGTTTCCGTCGGAGGTGTCGGTGGCCGAGTAGGAAGACCGACACAGGAATAAAAGTAGCACGCTGGTGCAGGTACGGAGGGGAGCAGCCAGAAACTGGAAACACTAGAGTAAATTAGAACGAGATATATATTGCACAGGATTTATACAATACTTAACTTTTCATAGCTCAGTACTGAAGAAGTCTGATACATAGTTGAGCTAGAGGCCTGCCTAGTGCCTGTCCGAGAGCAAAGTCTTCACTGGTGCCTATCTGATTCCGAAGGTCTTAACTGTTTCCTATCTCAGTCCCAAGTGAACGATGTCGTTCAGTGGTGGCCACGAGCGGAGTTGTAGCAGAGGGCGCTCGTGGCTGACGTCGTAAGAACGCCGCGCCGTGCGTGCGTGGCGACGCGCGGAGAAAGTAGGTGGCGCGCACTTTGGACTTGTGCGACACCACAGCCAGTTTCAAATATATTAGTACAAGTTACGAAAATCGTATTAGGTAGCTTTTTAGTCTAGAAAAAGATGGAAAAGAAGAAAATTCTTGCCAGCCACTACGAAACAAATAAATAGATTAATAAAACCTACATTACAAGGAACTACGAAGAAAAATAATTATTTATTGCAACTTGTTGTAGAATCAGAACCACTGACTTATTTAGACTGGAAAAATTTACCAACATTCTGAATATTTGTAGGTCTGGATGACACTTTTTTTTTTATTGAGAAAACGTAAACGTAATCCGAGATAAAATACCGTAAGAGGTGTGAAACTGTTCCGGTTGTATAACGTAGAATATAGTCACCAATCAATTCATCTACATCTATATAAATGCGCTGTACATCACACTGAAGTGCATGACGAGTGTTCACTGAACCGTGTTTATGTTACATCACTACCGTACCATTCTCTAACAGCGCGCGGGAAAAATTAACACTTGAATCTTTCCGTTTCCGGACTGATTTATTTTATTAAGATGACCACGTCTACTTAAGAAGGTTGGTGCTAACAAAATTTGTTCACATTCTGAACAGAAAGTTGGTGAAAGACATTCGCAAATAAATCTCCTCGCAATAAATAGCGCCTTTCTTTTAACTCTGATAATATCTTCGGGTCATTATGACCCGAAAAGGAATTTCTTCTTTCATAGCTTTTTGATATTTAAGTATTACTAGTTGACCCGTACGAATAATTCGCACTGTACCTTGATCAGTCAAAGATAGGTAAGACAGTAATGGAGAAAAGACAGATGCAAGTACATATGCGTAAAAGATAATAAACATTGAATAGTAGTAGCAAATGTTCTCATTTTAAGAAAATGTATGTTATTGAATACAATATGATTAATTGTGAAACACATAAAAATCAGATACTGACTTTTTCATGTTTGTTTTATGTTTTGAAACTTGTTTATTGTATAAAACGTCTTTGAAAACAATGTTAATAGTTATAATGTGATGATCGTTTACTTTTTGGCTGTATGCGTGTTTAGCACAAACATAAATGAGCGAACACGTGAAAAAGCTGTCGTGTCTGTTTATTAAATTAAATTATCTGTATATTTTTCGTCGTTGATCGACTTATATAATCGAAATCATGTGATAAACTACGCTTTTCATCGACGTGTTAACCAAACTCATGTATCAAGTAAGGTCTTTGGCTTGCATAAAGAATCCAAACAACTACATGAGCTGTGGTTCATGTTAGTTAAACAGATTATCAATATATGGCACCTTCTACATTACTTTTATATCGGCCACACAAACTAAGTTGATATTCGGCGCTGTGGCTCATGGGAGCAGCCGGAAATACATGTCCCATTTACGATCGTTCGCCGGGTACCAACTTAGATTGTACGAACAGTACAATTTTTTTTTTTTTTTTTTTTTTTTTTTTTTTTAAATAAAGTTTTTTTTTTTTTTTTTTTTTTTTTTTTTTTTTTTTTTTTTGTGAGAAAAGTAACTTAAAACTATCTACGTATTTTTAGTCATTAGTGGAGAACGAAACCTTGAAAATGATACGTCAATCAATAATTTTGGATAAGTAAATCAAATGTTTGTATAGCTTATGGAACTTAACTACGGGGTCATCAGTCCCTAAACTTACACACTTTTGTGTCCCAGACTCGTCGCTTCTTTTGTGTCTCGTTTCCGTTGTAGGAGTCGGCGGCCGAGTAAAAAGAGACCGACGAATCTGAAATAATAGTTAAGCTTTCCCATTACTGCTTGCAATTCGTGCACATTCTTAGGAAGAGGCAAGTCTTTGATTGCTCTAAGATGTGACTGTAAGGGATGAATTCCTTGGGCATTAATCACATGGCCTAGGTACTCTTTGCTTTATTACAACGTAGACCTGCTGCAGTCAACACTTTGAAAAGGCACTCCAGGTTTGATAAATGTTCTTCAACTGTACATCCGGATACCACAATATCATCTAAATAGTTCGAGCAACATGGTACAGAAACTGTCAGCTGTTCCAAAAAGCGCTGAAAAATAGCGGGGGCGGAAGAACTGCCAAAGGGTAGGCGTTGAAATTGAAAAAGGCCCATGTGAGTATTAATGACGAAAAACTTTTCTTACTCGTCATCAAGTGGAATCTGTAAGTATGCCTCCGCCAAATCAATCTTAGAAAAGAAGCGAGACTGTCCTAATTTGTCCATCAGTTCGTCAGGTCTGGGCAGAGGGTATGTTTCTACAATTGTTTGACTGTTCACTGTTTGAAGTCCGCACAGAGACGAAGTTTTCCTGTCGGCTTGGTTATAATTACTAAAGGCGAGGCCCACTGACTCGCAGAAACAGGAGAAATCACCCCACTATCTTGCCAACGTCTAAGTTCTTCGGCAACTGTATCACGCATTGCGATAGGCACTGGTCTAGCTTTACGAAATTTTGGAACTGCAGATTCTTTTAAAGTTACATGTGCCACGAAGTCTTTTGCACAACCTAGTTCCGGCGAAAACAAGTCACTATATTTTTCACAAAATGCATTTATTTTGTCCTGAGGCAGTACTGACGAAATTTGAAGCACATCTCTTTCAATTGATAATCCAAACAAATCAAATGAATCTAATCCGAAAATGTTCTGTGGAGATTTGGCCTGAAGATCCACAAAAGCAGCTGTTTTCGTTACACCTTGAAAAGAGGCAGGCAGGCTACACGTTCCTAGCACGGGAATATTCTGTCCTGTGTACGCTGTTAACACTTGCTGTGACGGCGACAATTTTGGCGAACCCAGAAGTTCATAAGTGTCTTTATTAATTAATGTGACAGCGGAACCAGTATCAAGCTGAAATTGCACAGACTTATTTTCGATGGAAAGAGTCACTAATAGTATTTGCTTGTGGCGCTCAACTAGTGCGCGAATGTGAGCAACGTCTGATAGAACTTGTTTACTACGCTTGCGCATGCGCGGGCTGCGTACAGAAGGAAGAGGCGCAGAATCGGCACCCAGATTAATAGTACTGTCACTAGATGGCACTCCCGCCGGATCGGCGTCTGCGCAATGCGAGTCCACTGCAGATTCACTAACCACTGCACTAAACTTTTGAGTAGCTACATCAAGTCTACTGTCACTATCTACACAGTACTGGGCACTATTACAATTAGCAGTTGCAGAAGACACTAGTTTCACTACAGGATTGCACTGTAAATAGTCATTTTGCTTGTCCCGAACCCGTTTCCGTTGCACAGTTTGACGCGCTCGTCGGTGCTTGCTACGTGGCTCACTACATAGTTTTGCAGTAGTCTTGCAATTGAGAACCAAGTAAAGCACTGTTCAATTCCACAGCGTCTATGACATTGACAGCATGAACAGTTCGTGCACTCGGCAAAGCACTGTTTCTAACGGCACCATTCTTTGAAAGTTTGTTTTGCATACACACTGTCTGTACATGTCCTGATTTGCCACATTGATAACAGGTTGTGTTGTGATTAGGGCATTGTGCACGCTTATGGCGAGATACACAATGAGGGCAAGACTTACGAACATTTTTCTGAAATGGGCGTTGGCGCCCGTTGTTTAAATTACTGTTTCTAACATGACAGGGTGACCTTTGTGTCGCACTTTTACCCTGGCTACTGTTCACTGTCTGTTCAGCACAGCCGGTAGACAAATAAGAATCACTAGGGCTAGACTAAGAAATACAGCTAGGAAAGCGTCCGTTATAGTGCACTGAATTAACACTGTGGCTTTGCATTTCTACATCTGCTAATGCGCTTCAATAAGCTGCAGTACACTGTCTCATGAGGGGTCAGACTGTTTCAGAATTGCTGCTCTAATTCTGGGGTCCTGAATGTTCTGCGTAATTGCATCCCTCAACATAACGTCACTATAAGAAAGTCCACAAAAGCAAGTAAATTTACATTTGTGGGCTAAGCCCTTCAACTCCGTAATCCATTCCGTGTGGGTCTGTTCCGGTGATTTTTTCAGTCTGAAAAATCGGTACCGCGCCGCAGCTACGAGAACTTTTCAGAGAATTCAGTGCCTCTACTATTTATTCAAAGTCTAGATCACGAGCAGATGTGTGGGGGAAAAGTTTCTGCAGTAACATGAAGGTCAGAGTTCCTACAATCGATAAGAAAAGGTTCTTCACTCTCTAATCTGTAATTTGATGAGCCGCGACGAGTTCTTGAAACTGCGCGAAATAGTCACTCCATTCTTCCTCACGTTCGTTGTACTGGCGGAATGTCGGAAGCGATGTGGTGGTAAGTGTAGGCTGCTGATGCGACGGCTGTTGTTGAGTTGCCATCAACTGCGCCACAGCTTGTAGTAGTTGCGTGATTTGCGCCGTCTGTAACTGAATAATTTCCATTAAGTTTGGGTTCGGGGTAGGCTGACCGATTAGGCGCCGCGTATACAAATAACTTATAACAAAACACAAATGCAATGTGAAATGAGGATGCACTGCAACAAAAAAGTCCACAAAACATGAAACAAAATAACTTCCCCCAAAATTCTAATAATAAGGGTGGGTGGGCGTCAGCAATTTCTGTGTGCTCCGACTACTGCTGTCTGGCTGCTGCAAGCGGGCTGGTCCAAGGTTCTATCACTCCTTGTCGCCACTTTTGTATCCCATCCTCGTCGCCATTTTGTGTCCCAGACTCGTCGCTTCTTTTGTGTCTCGTTTCCATTGTAGGAGTCGGCGGCCGAGTAAAAAGAGACCGACACCGGATTAAAGAATGCACGCTTGTGCAGGTAGGAGGTGAGCAGCCAGTGGGACAGCAGAAACTAGAAACACTAGAGTAAATTAGAACGAGATATATATTGCACAGAATTTACACAATACTTAATTTTTACAAGTTCAGTACGGCAGAATGATGATACATGGTTGAGCTAGAGGCCTGCCTAATGCCTATCCGATAGCCAAGTCTTCACTGGTGCCTATCTGATTCCGAAGTGTTAACTGGTTCCTATCTCAGTCCGAAGTGAACGATGTCGATCAGTGGTGGCCACGAGCGGGATTGCAGCAGAGGGCGCTCGTAGCTGACGTCGTAAGAACGCTGCGCCGTGCGTGCATGGCGGCGCGTGGCGAAAGGAGGTGGCGCGCACTTTGGACTTGTGCGACACCACACAAACTACTTATGACCTACCTTATACTAAGGACGGCACAAATGTCCATGCCCGATGGGGGATTCGAACCCCCGACCGTAGTGGCCGTGCAGACCGTGAGTGGAGCGCCTCAGTCCCATCGTCCATCGCAGCCGGCTGGATAAGTAATACGGGAAATATGGCATACCCATAAAAAACATGAGAAATAATATATAGGCATATGATTGTTTCAAACTTAATGACTTTGTTTCTCGAGACATCATGAAATAATAAATACTTGAATGCTCAAATGAGTAACGACACTTTTCTCCCCCTTCCTAAAACTTCATTTGTTACACTTGTGTTCTTCAGGTCAATGTGACGCTGTTAATTAAAAGAACCTGCAGATAACATAGTAAAGTTTTATTTCTGCAGTTGTGAAGTATACACATAACGGGTTTTGTGACAAAGTAAACATCTGATTCTTTACTGTTGAAATGTGTGGAGGCTACGCAACAATGGAAGTCGCTCAAACTATTCTCCCACATTACAGCCGTCCAGTGGCGTAAGTATGGGGGGGATGAGGGGGATAGAACCCCCCCCCCCCCCAGAACCCGAAAAAAAGGGAAAAAAAAAGAAAAGAAATCGTAAAACAGCAATCTGGTAAAGGTAAAGATTGGAAACTTGGGATGTTTTACCATAAGCTTTCATTGGATGGGAGTGAATTAGTTTCTTCAACAGGAGTGGTAGATGGTAGTCTGTCTGGAAACTAACTAAAATTTTGCTCGTCAAGCAGATCTATCCCCCCCACCCCCGCCAAAGCCAAGTCCTAGTTATGCCACTGCGGCCGACAGTTACATTTTATCTCTGTTGTGTGCAGACGCAGCACATATATCTATCGAAATAACGTTTGTGAGGGTATCATGACAAAACGAGCTCTTTCCGATGAGCAATTGGAAGCTTTAGTAAATGCATCCGAGCCGGGCGCGGTGGCCGAGGGGACTGAGGCGCTCCAGTCACGGTCTGCACGGCCACTACGGTCGGGGTTTGAATCCCCCTTCAGGCATGGATATGTGTGCCGTCCTTAGTCTTAGCTAGTTCATAAGTAGTTTGTAAGCTTAGGGACTGATGACCCCGTAGTTAAGTCCCATAAGTTCTACAAACATTTGAACATTTTTGAAATGCATCCGACAGTGAGGAGACTGTTTCTGAAGAATAAAATCACACTAGTAATGATAACATTCATCCTTCATCTGAATCAGTTCACATAAAAATATCAAATGGCAATGCGCGCGCTGTTCAAGTGATTCAATATAAACACGAAACGATCACATGGAGCTTAGAACATTTTCCTTAAATTAAAAGAGCATCGAGTACTAAGAGTATAAAGCTGACTCCTGGTTCGACAAGATGCATTATCGCCAGAGTAATTGATATAAAATCATCTTTTCTTGTTATGATGAATGATAATATTCAGAGTATCGTGGTGGAGATGTCTAATATGGAAGGGTGAACAGTTGGTGATGGCTGGGAAACATTAGATGAAATTACACTTTAGGCCTATACGGGTCTGGTAGTACTGGATTGAGCATATAAATCATAAGGTGAATCAACAAAGAGTCTGTGGGATCCAGAAACAAGAAGAGCCATCTTTGTAGACAAAGGGACTGATGACCCCGTAGTTAAGTCCCATAACTTAACAAACATTTGAACATTTTTGTAGACAAAGTCCACTTTTGCTTTTTATGAATTGAAGATGCAATGTATAAAATGTTTTAGGTTGTTCTTATACATTATGTTAATGAAATTTGTTTTTAAAATAATCATGGCTATCTATCCCGGATTTACCCTCTCTGAAACGGAAAGTTAACCCCATAGGTTTACTAAATAAACACTACACCGCTCGGTGGCGCTAGTGTCGCGTCCTCATTGAACCTGACAGAAGCCGCCATTTGCAGGGAAACACTGCGTAAAATAAGGTTCGTTCATGTGCCTTTTCTTTGTAACAGTAAAAATGGAAGCAAAGATGAAGACGGGAACAATGTTACATTTCACATGTCAGTCATTATTTCTATACTATAGCATTTTCAAGGAGAAATAATAAATCTTGAGCGTTTGCTTTTGTTTAGGTTTCCTCTTGCAAATGATTCTCTAACACTGAGAAAAGTTCTTTGTTGCATGTCAAAGTTTGATGTAGACTTAGATCGAATAATTGCCTTTAGCCATTGACAGATGGTCAAATATTTAATCGAAAGTTGCATACTCAACCAATTTAAGAGGTATTAACTCTGTTAAAAAGTAAAGTGCGACTCAAATTTCAATAATAATCGCACACTCTGATATTTTACAAGTTTCATGCAATCATCTGATGAAATTTACTCGATGCAAAATGCCCCACCTTCTCATAAAAGTGCCCTACATTCTTAAATTTCGTGTCTCTATGCAGAGGTATTTCTAAAGTTAGGAAACTTCATCCCTTCAAGAATACCTTTAATACTGCAATACTCAGTAATTCTTTTAAAACAAACATACGTTTATTTTGTGCTTCATTTTGCTCATATTGCATCTCAAATACTTCAAATCACAACCCCAGTACCAGGAGACTTCCCTGAAAATGGCGGCACCAGGTGCTTCAATTGGGGAACAGCAGGCTCGCTTCTCCGCTACGTGGTTGGGGCTTGGTTAACCCACGACAGTGGCGTAACTAGGACTTGGCTTTGGGGGGGGGGGGGGAGGGGGGGATAGATCTTCTTGACGAGCAAAATTTTAGTCAGTTTCCAGACAGACTACCAACTAGCACTCCCGTTGAAGAAACTAATTCACTCCCTTCCAATGAAAGCTTATGGTAAAACACCACAAGTTTCCAATCTTTACCAGATTACTGTTATACGATTTCTTTTTCTTTACTTTTCTCTCTCTCTCTCTTTTCTTTTTTTTTTCTTTTCGGGTTCGGGGGAGGGGGGTGTCTATCCCCCTCATCCCCCCCCCCCCATAGTTACGCCACTGACCCACGATATAGCACGGTAACACCATATTCGTCTGACTAACGTGTCGCACTGCTAATAATAATTATTATTTCGTGTGGCTCATTGGCCTGGTGCAAATCTTTCAAATGGACGCCACTTAGACACTTGTGTGTCTCTAACCTACCTTATTTACCCAACCGGGGAAAGGGGACCTACAGCTTAACCTGGAATCCGAACCACCTGTCGTTTCTAATAACTCCTCACTTCGTTGAGAGGTGAAGGATGGGTTAAAGCACGGACTAAAAAAGTCAGAGATCCGACCGGCTTTCGAACCGGCGACCCTCCTATTTCCAATCGAGCCGCGGTGGCCGAGGGGACTGAGGCGCTACAGTCCACGGTCTGCACGGCCACTACGGTTGGGGGTTCGAATCCCCCCTCGGGCTTGGATATTTGTGCCGTCCTTAGGATTAGCTAGTTCATAAGTAGTTTGTAAGTTTAGGGACTCTTCTTTTTTTTTTTTTTTTTTTTTTTTTTTTTTTTTGAATCAGCAGGCCTGTCGTCGCACTACTAATGCTGCCTATATTTGGCAGCAAATGTACGAGGCAGGCGAATAACATGACTCAATCGCAGTGAACTACAAGCAGCGAGTGCCACCTCAAGGAGTTTATTTTCGTGACGTCCACTGTAATCTCTTTCAGTGTTCGTACATCCCGTCTGAGAAAACACGCTATTCACAATCAAATGTGAGATCGTACATAGTTGTGAGAACAGCTTCTCCTTCCTCTTAAATCTCCCTCCTTCTGGCTGGAACTGTTGTTTCTTTGATATTTATGTATAGTGACTTTGCTGAGCCCTCAACTGAAATAAGCCGAATTTCCTGTGCTTCGCTGTCGCAGTTCAGCAGAATCCACGGGCCGGCCGGTGACCTGGTGTACTTCCTGTACGCCAACGCCAGTGAGGAGGTCCACCGGTACCACATGGAGGACCTACTGTCGGAGTACCACAGCGCGCTGGTGGGTCTGCTGAGGCGTCTGGGCATGGACTGCGAGGCTGAGGCCTACACCCTGCAGGAATTCAGGAAGGAGATGGATGCTGCCGCTATTCTTGGCGTTTATTTCAGTGCCATAAGCTGCCTCGTCTTCACTTCAGAGAAGTACGGCACTGACTTCAAAGAGTTCTTCCAAGGAGAAAATTACTCGGGTCCAGTCCTAGAAAATGCGTACAAAAACCCTTACAGTATTTCCTATCTCAAATACCTTGCACCAATATACGATAGAATGGGTCTTTTGTGAATTTTTGACAGGGTGAAAGTGTTTACTTATTTATTGCTATGACACTCTCAATATATTAATTATTTTCCAAAGATACACGGAAATCTTATTAGTACTGCTTGCTAAGCAAATTCATCCACTTAAAATTTGTAGATTATCATAAAACTTGCAATGTATGATGTATCATTAACCTTAATCGTAAGTTGGGAGATGTTATGTATAATCACAGAATAAAAGATGACGCTTCCAGTAAACCAACCTCTGCGAATTCAAATAATTTTCTTTCTCGCATTATTTCGTTCTGGTTACACAATCAATATGGTTTGTTCAAATTGTTCAAATGTTTGTACAGCTTATGGGACTTAACTACGGGGTAATTAGTCCCTAAACTTACAAACTACTTATTAACTACTTACGAACTAGGACGGCACAAATATCCATGCCCGAGGGGGGATTCGAACCCCCGACCGTAGTGGCCGTGAAGACTGTGACTGAAGCGCCTCAGTCCCCTCGACCACCGCGGCCGGCCAATATGGTTTCCAACTGTGTCCGAGTCTTCTGTAAATTCACTTTAACGTGACAGTACTGTCATGATATTACATCACGAGTCACAAGATATTACTGTATTCTGGAATTTCTTCGCTGCATGTATCGTCTAGAATTCATAAAACAGTTTTGTATAATGATATAACCGTTCACTCCTGTCGTTGTACCCCTCTTCAAAAACATCATACTATGCTTTACACACTACTTTTACCAGTGCATCAGTTTGTATGATGGAGTGAAATAAAGGAAAGTACAGTATCCATTTTTTGCTTCACTGATTTATTCCATATGTGCCGGCCGCGGTGGCCGAGCAGTCTGCGGCGCGCCAATCACAGTCTGCACGGCCACTACGATCGGGGGTCCAAATCCCCCCTCGGGAATGGATGTTTGTGCCGTCCTTAGTATTAGCTAGTTCATAAGTAGTTTGTAAGTTTAGAGACTGATGACCCTGTAGTTAAGTCCCATAAGCTCTACAAACATTTGAACATTTATTCCATATGTGTTTATCATCATCTAATCTACAATAACCTGAAAGAGTTCCTTCACAAAGTATTCATTAATCCAAGTACATATAGCGATCTAACATAAAAAAGTTTGAGGGGCATGTTAAGATCTATAACTATTGTCCATGCTTCCAGACAGAACAATTAATGAGAGTTTATAGTTCTTGGTCGTAATTTATTTTACTGCATGTTACCCCACTTCGATTTATCATCTTCTGATCAGAGTGAAAATTTAAAATTATTCTCACAGTGTACGCATAATGTGCATGTAAGGACATATTATATATACAGTCAGTTGGTGGTGGAGGCAACAAGAGAGGGTACCACACTCAGAGACATGCTCTTCTGTTTCATACTAGACTATGATGTCTAAAATATACTTTTTTCACAGAATATTTTTCTTGAAATGGAATGATAATAATTCCTAATGGTCAACAAGTCCTCATGGACAGAAACGGGTAAGTCATGAGCGTTCGCTCAGCAGTTATGAATCCAATATCTGGAGAAAGCAATGAGATATTGTTGTGTTCCCAATTTTAAAAGAAATGTAGGTATCTCCTCTGAAATTTCATATTCTATTATGTGTGAACTAAAATAAACCATACTGAAAATCTATCTAATGTGATTTTACCTCTGAAACCTCTTTGAAATGTTGTGCAATACATTATTTAATTTGGTTCTGGAAAATAAGATATGGAAAAATGAAAGGTTTTCACCGAGTAGATTTCGTAAAACTAGAAGTTAAGTTCAATTTTCAGTTTTGGTACATCTTGGTTTCTCGAGTGTATCTTGATAACGAATTGTCATTTTAAAGCCATCACTAGCAGCGGTAGGCTAACAGCAGCATCAGTTCCGATATTCAAACTACAGACTTTTAACAATGGGCATGATACATAAATAGTATACAATGGAGATTAAAACAGCGATTTAAAAAAAAAAAATGCAGGAATTTTGAAGACAACAAAATAGTCGTAGACGATAAAAAAAACATGTAGTTCGTAAAATAAAGGCAAAGTTGGCGTTAAAAATACATTGATGGACACAAACACTGGTTACGAACAAAATACGGAGACACTGGGTAAAAGACACTGGGCGACACATGTGTTAGATGCGGTGGTCGTACCGAGTTAAAAGATAATTAATGGACTCAATGTCATACTAATGACAATTCACAGAGGGGGGGGAGGGGTGGAAGGAAAAAGGAGGAGAAAGCGCGGGGGAAGGGAGGGGAAAGAAGCGGAGGGGAAGGGAAGGAGGTGCGCAACGACTCTGTGGGTGAGAAAGGAAGGGAGACCAAGTGGCGGAAGGGACAGGGAGAAAGTTGGGGAGGGGAGTAGGAAAGTTTAGGGTTGGTAGGAGGGGTAGGTATTGGGACAGAGGGCGTCTTCCAGGAGGGGTAGGTATTGGGACAGAGGGCGTCTTCCAGGAGGGGTAGGTGGTGGGAAGTGACCTTGGGAGAGGATATGGAGAGTGTGGAGGTGAAGGGAGGGAGGGATACAGTGGTGGAGGCATGGCATAGGCCCAGGATTGGTGAGGATTGGGTAGACCGGAGGGTTACAGGAGTCTAATTTATGGGATATGTATAGGACGCGGAAATGTTCAAGGAATTTTAGATGAGGGAAAGGAATTAGGTAGTAGGGGGTCTACGTGGGGGAGGGGAGGCGGATATGGTAAGTGAGGCAGAGGGCGTGGTATTCCTAGGAGGAAGGAGAAGTGGAAATCTAGGCAGGGTGGAAGCTGCATTGGACGGAACACATGATGGAAGGGTAGGTGTGTAGGATAGTGGACGGGTTGAGTCCCCACGTCTGGCCAGACAGGAGCTTTAGGAAGTTGAGGTGAGTCGGGATTTTTCATGGCCAGAACGGAGGTGCGGAGTCCAGGAGAGGGATCGATCGAGGGTGAAGCAGAGGTATTTGAGGGTGGGTATATGGACAGATTGAACGATCATGGGATAGGTAGAAGTCATGGAGGTGGAAGGACCTATGATGAATGCCTGTGATTTTATCTGGATCCACAGGAACCACCGATAACACCATTCGGTGAACTCGGTGAGGTGAGACTGGAGCAAGTGTTGGGAGCGGGTGATGGAGGGGGCGCGGGCCAGCATTTTGTAGGAGGTGGACAGGAGGCTGAAGTTGGGGCATGTCCGCGGAGTAAATGCGGTGGAGGAGGGGGCACCCCAGCGGAGAAATAGAGCAAAGGGGAGTTGCAGATACTAACATAGGAGTGGCGGTGGGTGAGGAAGGAAGCAATGAGGCGGACTTAGTTAATACAAAGGGCGTAGAGCTGGAGCATGAGAAGCAGACCGGAGGTGGGCCGCGATATAAACGTACAATTTAAATCGGTGTAAGACGGGTCTGCGCAGGCATGAACGCACCAAATCGATACCAAAGACACGGAATTTATACTTAGAAGGAGGAACGAAGAACGAAGTCATTTATTTGATAACACACCACTGCGTCTGTTAAAAATTCTTTACCAAGAACTCACGACCAGTTTCGAAAATTAAATTTCCATCATCATGTGCTTATTTCATTCGGATCTTAACCATATGTTACTTTCCAGAATGAAACTTTCACTCTGCAGCGGAGTGTGCGCTGATATGAAACTTCCTGGCAGATTAAACGTATGTGCCGGAGCCGGGACTCGAACCTGGGACCTTAAAATTTTAATCTGCCAGGAAGTTTCATATCAGCGCCCACTCCGCAGCAGAGTGAAAGTTTCATTCTGGAAACATCCCTTAGGCTGTGGCTAAGCCATGTCTCCACCATATCCGTTCTTCCAGGAGTGCTAGTCTTGCAAGTTTCGCTTCTGTGAAATTTGGAAAGTAGGAGGCGAGGTACTGGCGAAAGTAAAGTTGTGAGGCGGCATCGTGAGTCGTGTCGGGATAGCACAGTCGGTAGTGCGCTTGCCCGCGAAAGGCAAAGGTTCCAGGTTCGAGTCCCGGTTCGGGCACACATTTATTTTTATTTTATTTTATTTTATTTTATTTTATTTATTTATTTATTTATTTTTTTTAATGTCAAATGTCTGTAATTCTATCGGACCAAACTGCGTGGTCATCAGTCCGTAGCTTACAAACTACTTAAACCTAGGTAAACTAACCTAAGGACAACACGCACACCCATGCCCCAGGGAGGACTCGAACCTCCATGGCAAGCAACCGCGCGCTCCGCAGCGAGACGCTTTAAACCGCTTGGCTACTCCACCGCGGCCACACAGTTTTAATCTGCCAGGAAGTTCCATATCAGCGCACACTCCGCAGCAGAGTGAAAGTTTCATTCTGGAAACATCCCTTAGCCTGTGGCCAAGCCATGTCTCCACCATATCCGTTCTTCCAGGAGTGCTAGTCTTGCAAGTTTCGCTTCTGTGAAATTCGGAAAGTAGGAGGCGAGGTACTGGCGAAAGTAAAGTTGTGAGGCGGCATCGTGAGTCGTGTTGGGATAGCACAGTCGGTAGTGCGCTTGCCCGCGAAAGGCAAAGGTTCCAGGTTCGAGTCCCGGTTCCGGCACACAATTTTAATCTGCCAGGAAGTTTCATATGTTACTTTGTCTCTAAGTTAGCTGATCCCCATTATTATTCTTGAATTGTAACCAACTTGCCTATAAAACTATCTATAAAATACCTTTCTTCAAAAAGTAGGGCTCCGTCAATATATATTAAAAACCGAATAAAATCTTATACTTAAAACAGTAAATGTTCGTCAGGCAATGGCCTACCTCTGATATAAAATACTAAGAACGTTATTCAGCATGATAGCCGCGTCAGGAGGTATAAGAAGATTAAAATCTGCTGGAGCACTGGCTCTTTACCTCCAGAGGAGACAGCTGGGAGGAGAGGCGGTGTTGTCGCTGCCGCCGTCAGACTGGACACGAGTCGCGGCTGAGAAGAGACGCGCATGCGCACCGACTGCGTACCTCGGTTGACTAGCGCCTACTTTAAATGGTGGGGACTAGCTGTACATCAAGATATAATAACTACTAGAATTCATACCTAGCAGTTTTCCATCTCAAGGTCCAACAGGCCTAAAATTATATCAAATGTTCTATCGGACCAAACTGCGTGGTCATTAGTCCGTAACTTACAAACTACTTAAACCTAGGTAAACTAACCTAAGGACAACACACACACCCATGCCCCAGGCAGGACTCGAACTCCGACGGCGAGAAACCGCGCGCTCCGCAGCGAGGCGCCTTAGGCCGCTCGGCTACTCCACCGCGGCCTAAAATTATATGCGTACATGGTAAAATCCTAGAAAAGTTAACTTACATCATTCTTTAGAAAATCAAAATTAGCCAGTAGGTTACCGTGGCGTAATTCTGCTTGGCAGTTAAGGATATTTTCGGGGTCATTCTTTAAAGCCCTTAAAATTGCAAGCTCCTCTAAAATATTTAATACATTCCCTTTTTCTTTCCGGTGTAGCGCCTTCAAATTTGTGGTTACATCTGTAATCGAATGACCTGTTTCTTTCAGGTGCGCACCCACAGCTGACTTGGTAGTAGAAGAACTAATATGTTCCTTGAAACTTACCTCAAAACATCTCCCTGTCTGGCCTATATATATATATATATATATATATATATATATATATATATATATATATATATTGCAGGGCAGTTATTAGAAGAAATACTATATATACCTGAATATTTGTAAGGCTCCTTTGTTTTACTTCTTCCTGTATCTGAATTTTTGACCAATATTTTTAGGGACGAAGTAGGCTGGAGTTATGCCCTGTGCAGAAAGGTTTTTGCCCACTTACCATGAAACGTTACCGTAGTAACGTAAACTATGATATTTAGAACTCCTAGGAGCATTGTTCCGTATGGGAATCAAGGAAGTACTTCCGCCTTGAGACCCCTGTGCAACACTTGAAGTAGTCTCCTTTTTCTTTTGTATACTATTACTAATATTATGAACAGCGCTCGCTTCATAGCCATTAGAAATTGCAATGTATTATACGCAACTCACGCTTGAAAGCTGCGCTGGACAGTGGGACACTGTGTAACCTGTGTTGCCTATGCTGCCATGGATGGTTTGAAAATCTATGAATAACCAAATCAGTTGTTAGTTTCCGATAAATTTCGTAACTGAAAGACTCTCCCTGTAACGTTATTGACATATCAAGGAATGGTAGCGTTCCGTTCACACTCTGTTCAATGGTGAACTGAATATTCGCATTTTGGTTATTAAGCTCAACTAGGGATTCATTACATTCTTGGCGTGAGCCATTATAATGTAAAAATTTCGTCAACATAACGACACCACAATACAATCTGCTGCCTTCTTGGTTCCTACGCTTCTCATGATAAAATTTTTACAATACCGTTCGTTACTAAAATAACACACGCTTCCTGCCACTTGAACAGAAAATGGAAAACCAAATAAGTGGATGCCAAATTTACGACGCTGGACATAGATAAAAGGTAAGGAACACCAAAATCGCATATCAATCAACTGATGACACAGTTTACCAAATTAACGGAAACACAACTTGCCGAAAGAAGTAAAGACAATACGGAACGCGATAGGCAACTACAAGAAAAAAATGCTGAAACATTAATACTACAAAATGCCGAAATACATAATTACGTTACAAGGGGGCGAAGATCTCTTCTGAACAGGATGTTGCAAGGCATCCCAGTTATTCTCAATAATGTTCACGTCTGGGACGTTTGCTGGCCAGCGGAGGCGTTTCAAATCAGAAGTGTATCCCTGGAGCTACTCTATAGCGAGTCTGCACGTGTGACAGTGCTTTAGTTGGGTCGGTAACAAAACAGACCAACTGCAAATTGTCGGATGGATTTTGGAAAGAAAACTTGGAAAGTCTTAGGTTCGTTCGAGTTGCGATCATAACCGTCGAGGCGTTCAAATTGCACTTTTGCACAATTACAATGGAATCTAACTGGCGGTCAAATGTTCGAATTAGCCAATGTAGAGCTCCAACTAATCTGAGACAGAGGAAATGCTTCTTACCTAGGCCAAAGCGTTCAAGAACCTTGTTCCAAAGAGATAAGCGACTACATACGCCAAGTCTCTTCTGTGCCATATCGTTGGCTATTCGTTGAAGAAAGCAAGTGGGAAATTCCAGAAATTCCTTTAAAAATTTAAGGGACAGTACATCACAACATTTTGACTTAATTTCCATTGACTGCATCATGAAACACCGCACGAGTTACGTATGATTTCATGCTTAACATGACACGTTTTGAGAACGACTCACTGTCAAGATAAAAATTTACCGTAAATATTATGTTTACTGAACAGTCTTTTTAGCACTGTAGTCAGTTTAAGATTATGAAATAGTGTGTCGTCGTACTAATAGCAACTAAAATAGAAGCGAATTTTAATCTCTTTGACAAATGCTTCTTCAACCGGCTCGATCTGTACATTTTCAACTGTTGGTAACGCTACCAGTTTTCCTTCTTACGGCGGTAAACGCTTGGTTTCGTTATGAAAAGTTCCTCACAGTTACATTGTGCGAATTTTGTAATGGTTTTCACGTGATATAATTCTGCGTTTAATTCACGGCAGCAACACACACTCTTTTCATTGTCTACTCACACCACTCCTGAATACTTACGATAAGATGTCGTTGTCAAAACCCGATGAGTAATATCCTCATCTACACTAAACGCTTGAATACAATAAAAGTGAGTTTCAAATCTATAAATTATAGGTATATTTTGTTTGTGTATTCACAAGCCTAAATCTTTACTTTATCGATTTTCTAAAAATGTCCATTTGACTCATTTCATGTGGAATGAGCAGAGTACCGCCTAAAATTTTTTTCCGCCGAGCAGGGTACCGCCTAAAATTTTTTTCCCCACTAAAGCACTGATGTGTGAGGCGTTACACTGAATTCCTGGAATTGCCAAAGTCCGTCGGGATGGACAGTGGATATGAATGAATGCAGGTGATCAGCCAGGATGCATACCTGCAGCCATTGATGTCCATTGTTCATAAAGACGGACTTTGGCAATTCCAGCACGACAATGCAACACCCGACACGTGTCACCTGTCAGAGTCGTATCTAGACGTATCAGCAGTTCGCTATCACTACAGCTGCACACGACCCACACCACTACAGAGCCTCCACCAGTTTGGACAGTATCCTGCTGACATGCAATGTTCACGGATTAATGAGGTTGCCTCCACACCTGTACACGTCCATTCACTCTATACAATTGTAAACGAGGTAAGTCAAAATGTTCAAATGTTTGTTAAGCTTATGGGACTTAACTAAGGGGTCATCAGTCCCTAAACTTACAAACTACTTATCAACTACCTTATACTAGAGACGGCACAAATATCCATGTCCGAGGGGAGATTCGAACCCCCGACCGTAGTGGCTGTGCAGACCGTGTCTGGAGCGCCTCAGTCTCCTCGGCCACCGCGGCCGTCAAGGTAAGTCAGACCAGGCTATATGTTTACAGTCATCAACAGTCCTATGGCGATGTTGACGAGCCCGGGATAGACATAACGTGTTGCGTCATGCAGTCAGCTAGGGTACATTAGTGGCCCTTGGGCTCCGAAAGCCCATGTCGATGATGCTTAGGTGAATGTTTCGCACGATGACTTTCACTGAAGTCCGCAGCAATTTGCGGAAGAGTTGCACTTCGATGCCGGAGATTTGATGTTTTACCGATATTCACAACGCACTCGTGAAATGGTTGTGTGGGAAAATCCCCATCGCATCGCTATCTCGCAGATGTTGAGTCCCATCTCTCGATCTCTCGTGTGGCAGTGACGTACAAACTATTTCTTTAGAGGAGGGAGGGGTTGGGGGGCAAGAAAACCTATTTACTGACTTCGTCTTGGAGATTCCAGGACTTCGGTCAGGGGGGAGGGGGCGAGGTCATGGAACTTTTTCATTTATCCGAGGTGTTCCAGGTTCCGTATCTGAAATAATAATAATAATAAAAGATTGACTCCTCAATAGCGTCCCATTTATATTTTAATACCGATCTTGAGCACCCCATCAATACACATGTTGTCCGCTATTATAGTCGGACCGAAATACGATGATCCCTGGCTCCGCTTACTGGGCTGGGAGACCGCCCCGGTCGCGGAAATTGAATGCAACCGTGTTGCCAAGTAGTCAGTTCGCTGCCGGACAGTGTAGATAACGGCAACGCCACCTAGATACAAGGCCTGTGCGCTGCCTGCCAAGAGTAGTCATAACACAAGCAAACTGTTAGTGTTAGGTAGCGTTGTGCTGAGTTTGGGAATACGAACACGTTGCACACTGTGTTGCAGAATGTTTTTCGTGTTATCTATGTGATTATCCGTGCAGATTTTTCCTGGTATGAGACAAATGCCTAATATGAATCGTGCGATTCCAGTACCGATATCTTACTAATAGTTCATAAATATCTTTTACCGACAAAAATTTGTCTGTGAATCACATAAATAACATTAAGAACATTCCAAAACACAGTGTGCAATGTGTACGTATTCCCAAACTCAGTACAACGCTAGATAAGACAAATAGTTTGCTTGTGTTATGACTACTCTTGGCAGGCAGCGCACAGGACTTGTATGTAGGTGGCGTTGGTAACGGTCGGTGTTGTCTGACAGAACTGGCAAAACTGCACAGCACAGTCGAACGCGCGCATGCGCAGAGCAAAGCTCGCCTTTGACCTATTCTAATGGTCTGCTGCTGCAGCCGGCGCTAAAAAAAAGCCGAATGGCGTAAGCAACATGGGTCATCCTATTTCGGCTCGACTATAGCAGACTCAAAAATAGGACGATAGGAGAGGACAGAATGTAGTAGTAGTAGTAGTAGTAGTTGCTTCACTCTAGTGGAAAATGGCTGACATCGAAAATACGGGGGAGGGGGGAGGAGGGCAGAAACCATGTCTTGCCCTTCAAATGTTCAAATGTCTGTAAATCTATCGGATCGGACCAAACTGCGTGGTCATCAGTCCGTAGCTTACAAACTACTTAAACCTAGGTAAACAAACCTACGGACAAACACACACACCCATGCCCCAGGGAGGACTTGAACCTCCACCACGGCGAGCAACCGCGCGATCCGCAGTGAGGTGCTTTAGACCGCTCGGATACTCCACCGCGGCTGTTTTGCCCTTCCAGAGTTTCAAGTGGAAGGATGACTGCACCTCCTGCAACCCCCCGCCCTCCTCCTCCCCCCCAAGGTTGATACGCCATTGTCGCCTGCTGACTCTTAAACATAGTTCAAACTCACTTCAATCTTGACAACCTGCAGTTGTGGCAGCAGTAACCTATCTAACGACTTCGCCAGACACCTGTTGTCTTATATAACCGTTGGCGAACGACGCACCATCCTCGAAGTGTTTACGCGTCTCAAACAACAGTTTCTCTGCCTCTTCAGCGCACACATTACCGCAGGCATGCTGCAAGCATACCGGAATTTCACACAACGCCGGTTACATATACATCTCTTTTGATCACCCCTGAACAAATGGAGACCCTCTATCGGTCATTTCCTGTTTAAAGCCGATCTGCCGGGCGCCAGTAGCTTCGGTCACGCCGCGATAAGGCGATACGGAGATGACAATGAGAGAGCCGGCTAAAGTCCGCAGCATATCTTCTGCGCGCGGAAAGCCCAGTGCTCTGGAGGGGCGGGGGAGGGGGCGGCCGGGGAAAGTCGCCTCGCCTCGGCGCAGTAGTCAGCTCTGCGTCTCCCGGGCTCGTCGCGTTTACTGACTGCGACTGCAACCTTTCGTTTCCCGTAAGTGCCACACCGCTCTCTCACTGTCATTAGTAACAGATTTGAAAGATTGTCCTCCTTGTCATATACGTAATCAAAATTTATGAAAAAAATCCTCAATTGATTTCGCTGCGGTCAATGCGTAGTTGTATACATCATCTCAAGAATATCCCGATGTCAGTGATCTCACCCGTGATTGAAAATCAATACCGTAGATTATTCCCTGTGGTTGATATTTTAGTCGGAACTAAGCGACTCTCGATAAACCGTTCCAGCACCACGTGGAGTCGGCGGTGCTTCATGCCAGCGCAATCACGATACGTAGCAGTTAAGCGAGGCAAGGTTCCCCCTCCCCTATATTTAGGGGGAAAATTTTGTTCTCGGGGGAATTTAGGGGGAAGGAAACGTTAGGGGATTTTTTAGGGGGGAAAAGAAGCATCGGGAGGGGGGGTTAGGGGGAAGAAGAGGTTTTTTTTCCTTGCATCAAATGTGTGTACTAATCGGAAGACTTGTTGTACTGATTTCAAATGTTCATTGCCAACCGTGCGGCTTCTGTTGATTACATTGTCGCTGTTCTGTAACTATTGTCTCTCTGTTTTCACTGTTTCTTCAGTTCATGTTGCCTGCACTGTTTACTTACAGCGCACGGAGTCGGCGCATACTTTCCCTCTCTCCACCCTCAACCCGACACTCAACAGTAGTAATGGACTGGTATTTCCCGAGGACACTGCACTGAATTACCGCTAAGTCACGTGCTACGACCGGCATTTTAGTGCGTTAGAGAACATTGTATTGCTGATCCATCATTATTTTTACTTAAATGACCTGCTCAAGTTGTGATGTAAATGCATTGTTTTATTGATCAAAATGGCTACCAAAAATAAGAGAAAATATGTACTAAAGTATGGGAAGATCTGTGAAACGGACGCTTTGCTGTAAGGTAAGATTGTAATTATTTCTTATTATGAAATATCTTTTTGTATTGCACCCCTACGTTCGTGCATGCCTCTTAATTTTTAATATATGTGAAAGTGAGGGCGGGGAGAGAGAGAGAGAGAGAGAGAGAGAGAGAGAGAGAGAGAGAGAGAGAGAGAGAGAGAGAAAGAGAGAAGTCTCAAAAACAAAAAGGTTCATTATTTTTTTTTTTTATCGAAAAGTAGACAGCAGCTCCTAGCCGCCACCCCGCCACCCTCAATCCCCCCCCCCCCCATCGGTTGCTTTTTAGGGGAATTTCTTCCAATTTAGGGGAATTTTATAGTAAATTTAGAGGGAATCTTGGGACAGAGTTGGCAACTCTGAACCGAGGTACCAGTACCGCTCCAGCCGCCAGTGAGGCAACTTCGATAAGTGACGATCGCCTCTCCGCTTTCATTCAAACAACTCGCGTTAATCCATTGTTGCGGATAAACGAAGACGAAGCGGAAACTCCTGCACGAAACACAGGAAGGTTTTTCTTTGTTGCATAAAACCTCAAAGATCCGTTTGCGAGAAGCACAAGTAAATAGCATGCGCCCTGTATGTACTAACCAGGAAGTAATAGAAACTTTAGCTGCGTTATTCTTCTTTTATCTTGCTTTTTCTTGTTTTATTTGAATGTTTTGATGGCGTGCATAGTATTTGTTTCATTGAGGTGTTGTTATATGTACTCTCAAACATATTATCTTTTAGAGCGAAGAAAATATACGATTTTTTTCCGTTTACCTTACGAACTTATTTTTTGGTAATTTGCGTCACTCAATAAGAGTTTCCGCTATTTGAAACAAAGTTCATTAAATATGTTATAAGTCACACTTCCTTAGGGTTACCATACGTCCTCTTTTTCCCGGACACGTCCTCTTTTTGAAGCAACGAAATGTGTCCGGCCGGAATTTATAAAATTCTACAAAATGTCCTCTTGTTTGGGTTCCGAGAAGGAAAATTTATTTTTGTATCAATCGTTCGTAATGCATTTCCAATCTGTTGGCAACTATCACGCGCATACGCAGAGAGAAATTGCCTTTAAAAATTTTATTCTCCTCATGGGTCTGACAGTTGCAAATGATTCGGAACTTCTCTGTGAAGGAACCCGGTTGTCTATCGTTATGTCTTCTGCATTATGTTCTTTGGTGTTGCCTTTGATATACTTTGTGGTTTAGGTTAAAGCTGCATTGTATGTTAGAGATCGTAGGCAGACGTTTGCTTCAAAATAAATTACTAACTTAAACACAAATACGAAATGCCGAAAAGAAAGGCAGTGTTGAATGATGTGCTCTTTGAAATACGAATCATATAAGAGAGGAAGAAACGAACATGAAGCAGAATGTTGATTTGCCCTGCTGGGACGTACACATTCGTTGCAAACAAAGGTAAGTCGTGTAAATATCGTAAGGGTTAATACCGGATCGTAAATATAGTTGGTTCAAAAGTGATAAAGACAAGAATGAGACAATTGAGTCTAGTGATGATGAATAAACTGTCAAGGTTCATAATGTTTTGTTTTACAATAACCATACTAGGTTACTGATTTAGTTCGTAGTAGTTTTACGTGGTCCATTAATAAAGTTGTAAATTACAGTATGTTAACAATAAAGTGTCCTCTTTTTTATATGAATTGTCCTCTTTTTTGATGAGGATCATATGGTAAACCTACACTTCCTATTTGTGTATTTTCAGCAAGAAATCAGGAAAAGTTGTGAAACAGTTCCACTTTCAGAATAAGACTTCGTGTCGCTACAAAATTGTCCTTTAAGGAACCTAAGTAAATGGAAATGAGGTCAGCATGGCACCACGTGGTCCTTCGATATCCACCTGCTATTGGGAGAGGTAACTAATCGTAAAAACTCCAAAACAATCAGATTTGCTATAGTACAAGCACGTAAAGTCTTGCAAAGGAAGATAGTAATTTTACAATTATGCACTAAATGGAAACAGTAGCTGCAGGGCCGCGGTGGAGTAGCCGAGCGGTCTAAAGCGTCTCGCTGCGGAGCGCGCGGTTGCTCGCCGTGGAGGTTCGAGTCCTCCCTGGGGCATGGGTGTGTTGTCCTTAGGTTAGTTTACCTAGGTTTAAGTAGTTTGTAAGCTACGGACTGATGACCACGCAGTTTGGTCCGATAGATTTACAGACATTTGAACATTTGAGTAGCTGCAGGAATCTTTGTAATTTAAACTTTACTATCCGTATCATATACACCACCTTTCAGTTATTCTTTCCGCTTTAACAAGTGAAATATACACTTCTCCTTGTATGAATATATATTGTTAACCAAAAATAAAAGTTACTGAGCCAAAGCAACAGTCTAATGACTGACTTATGGTGATGTTAGCTCATCAAAAATTAAAATAAAATTATTATGCTCGTAAAGCAATTTACTCATTTCAGACGCACCTCCTCGTATTGCAGTTTTCAGCCGCGAGCATTTCAGAACTCATTATATTTATCCAGACAGCTTCTTCTACCTGATTAGGCTACAAAAAATGAATGTCTCCTGAAGATGGAAATATTTTAGTCGTTGTAATTGACGGTAAGTCATCGAGTAAAACAGAAGTGGTATCTGGCGTTCCACAGGTAAGCGATATAGGTCCCCTACTCTTCCTCGTGTTTATAAACGATTTAGGAGACAATCTGAATAGCTCCCTTAGACTGTTCGCGGATGATGCTGTCGTTTATCGGTTAGTGAAGTCAACAGTGGATCAAAAGCAACTGCAAAGCGATTTAGACAAAATTTCTACTTGGTGCGAAAACTGGCAATTGACACTAAATAAAGAAAAGTGTGAAGTAATACACATGACCACTAAAAGAAATCCGCTGAACTTTAATAACACGATCAATCAGTCAAACCTTAAGGTCGTAAATTCTACCAAATACCTAGGAGTTACAATTACGAACAACTTTGACTGGAGAGAACACACAGAAAATATTGTGGGGAAGGCGAATCAAAGGTTAAGTTTCATTGGCAGAACGCTTCGAAGATGCACCAGCTCCACCAAAGAGACTGCCTACATCACACTTGTGCGTCCTCTCCTGGAGTACTGTTGCCCCTTGTGGGACCCTCACCAGGTGGGACTGACGGAAGATATTGAGAAGGTTCAGAGAAGGGCAGCTCGTTTTGTTTTATCACGTTACGGGGGGGGGGGGGGGGAAGCGTCGTGGAAATGGTGCACGAATTGGGGTGGAAATCATTAAAAGAAAGACGTTATTCATTGCGGCGTGATCTGTTTGCGAAGTTTCAATCATCGACTTTTACTTCTGAATGTGAAAATATTTTGCTAGCATCCACCTACTTAGGGAGACATGACCATTCCAATAAAATCAGAGAAATCGGATCGAAAACGGAACGATTTAGGTGCTCTTTCTTCCCGCGCGTTATTAGAGAATTGAACGGTAGAGAAAAGTTATGAACGTGGTTAATGAACCCTCTGCCAGGCACTTAAGTGTGACTTGTAGAGTATCTATGTAGATGTAGAATTAGTTATCCGACACATCTACATTTGTTCATCGAACTGATTTTTCTTCAATGTAAGAATCTTGTAGACAGAAATTAATTCATAATTTGACTTCTTGTTGTACTTTTGTGAATTATTTAGTTTCTTTAAAAAATGAATTACATTGTGAGGATATATAATATATATTAGCGAAACAGTGGATAGAGGCATTCATGTCAGGCTATTTGTAAATTACTGACGTAGGGCGGAAATGGCCGCGTGGACTAAGGCGCCATGTCATGGGTGCGTGGCCGCCACCGCCGGAGGTTAGATTCCTCGCTCGGCATGGCTGTGTGTGTGTGTTGTCCTTATCATAAGTTACTTTAACCTTCAGCCCATACACCCACTTATGGCACACAAAGCGTACACGTGGTCTTTAAGACCGCCGTGCCGTTTCTTTCAGTTTATTTCACATGTTCAAATGTTTGTAAATCTATCGGACCAAACTGCGTGGTCATCAAGCCGTAGCTTACAGACTACTTAAACCTAGGTAAACTAACCTAATGACAAACACACACACCCATGCCCCAGGGAGGACTCGAACCTCCACGGCGAGCAACCGCGCGCTCCGCAGCGAGACGCTTTAGACCGCTCGGCTACCCCACCGCGGCTCAGTTTCTTTCGGCCTTTTTTGCATCTAATTGTCTTAAAATGCATGTAGTGCACCATTTGGTCTCCTCCTTCCCCAGCATACACCCCCAATAGTTTTCTCACACACTTGATATGTAGATTCTTCCCAATTTTATAGACTTGCAGTTGATTGTGAAAGGAAAAACACACAACTTGAGGGTAAGTGGGGTACATTGGACCGGAGAAAATAAAGTCATTCAGTGAACACATCGGCCTTTTGTGACCCGGAGTGGAGAGTGCAATTCGTTAATTACAGCACTTCGGACAGATGCACAACGAAGAAAAGACTTACTTGGACTTCCTCTTCAACTGCCTTGAGGCTACTGTGGAGGGCAGAGTGCTGACACGCACTCAGAGAGGAGGGGAGGGGGGAGAAGGGGGTTGCCCCGGTCCAAAAGACCGGTGTACGGGCTAAAGGTTAACTTAGTTTAAGTAGTAGGGACCGGGAAACTTACTTTTGTTACAAACTAGTTAAATTAACTAAAGGACAACACACACAACCATGCCCCAGGGAGGACTCGAACCTCCGACGACGAGCAACCGCGCGAGGTGCCTGAGAACGCTCGGCCACTTCTCCGCGCCGGCCGCGGTGGCCGAGGAGACTGAGGCGCTCCAGTCACGGTCTGCACGGCCACTACGGTCGGGGGTTCGAATTCTCCCTCAGGCATGGATATTTGTGTCGTCCTTAGTGTTAGCTAGTTCATAAGTAGTTTGTAAGTTTAGGGACTGATGACCTCGTAGTTAAGTCCCATAAGCTTAACAAACATTTGAACACTTCTCCGCGGCTGCGTAACTTCTTTGTGGAGAACAATCCAGTCTGTACTTCTAAACAAAATGTTTTGTGACTTTTAAACCAGAACTGTTACGCCGAATCTGTTTACAAGGAAGGAAGTTTAGAGTTTAACGCCCAGTCGGTAGCGTGGTCATTGGAGACAGAGCTCACGCTCGGGCTTATAGTTAAGGATGAGGAAGGAAATCTGCCCTGCCCTTCGAAAGAAACCATTCCGGCATTTTCCAGGAAAGATTTGGAATATCACGAAAAACCTAAACCTAAACCTCCCGAATGAGAGTCCAGTGTTACCACTGCGCTACCCCTGCCGGTACCTGTTAACAGAAATGAACCTCCCCGTCCCCTTCCATTAAAAAAATGTACTTAGATTCAAGATGGCTCCAGTATTCAGAATATACCGTAAAAGATTGGGCACCTCACTCGTGTCTTAGTGGAACATTCGGTTTTTCCAATTCCTGCAGAGTTGTGTGATGCGAGTTTTGACTCATCCCGCACGTTTTCACAATATCATAAAATTGAGAACACCAGATACACGTCAAATAATGATGACTAACAAACTGGTCACAAATGATAAATTTTTTGCCTCGTGCACACGCTATTAATGGCTGTCTACTGACAACTGTAACTAAAATGCAACACCTTACCCAAACAAAAGATAACGAAAAATGTCGAGAACTGGTTGTTTACTGCAAAATAATGTTTTTCTGCATGTTGAATGTAGCAGCAAAGAGCACTTGTAGCAACCGTTTTACTACAAAGGTCTGAAGTGAGCCTCCTGAAATCCAGATTCACACACCCAATTTGTTTCCATAATTCACGATTTCTTGTACCAAAAGTCTTTAACAGACAGAAATGTGGCTGAATAGGCATCCATGAAGTATTCTCAGTGCAATGTTTCTGCAAAACGGCTACGATAGTGAAATAAAAATTAAGCAATAAGATCATTTAAAATAGGTTAAGTTAATGTCAAAATACCGAGCTTAGAAATAAATGTTTTATGTCTTTAACCAGCCCATGCAGCAGCTGAGTGACACAAAGTATAACTGCGGTGTTTTTCTGTTGTTATCTAAAGCCTGTTGTGTTTACGTCCTTCTTGAGAGTCGTGAAAAAATAGGCCAAGGTTGGTTTCGTTGATATCTTCCACATAGTACCTGATAAAGTAGCCGGTACAGGAGTCTATCTAGAGAGTCTACTTCTTCCTTTATTTACTTTAGAAAATTAAAGAAGTGTGGTAGAAAGCTTAAGTTCCGTCAACGGCGAGGTCATGTTCTTTTTATATAAAGAAGATTGTCCGTATGTTTGTATGTTTGTTTTGTGTGTACGTATTGTATACAAAATCTACAGTTAACTTCCATTGTGTACACAATTTTGCACACGTAAGCTTTAATCGATGAGGACGGTCGCCGTAAGTGTTAGTATCATGTACAACACATTGTTGACGAGATAGGACGTCATAAACAATGAGATGCGCGAAAAACTTCTGCATATACAGCACTGTTGCACGTTTTCTCCTAAAGCACTGGACCGGTTTCTACCAAATTTAGTGGACATATTCCTTACCGTGAGGTAACAATGCTGTTGGAGTAAGACCAACAGGAGACTATGTTGGTTCAGGAGATACAACGTCATAAACAATATAGTTACAAGAAACTGCCACATAATGCGACGAGACTTAATTCACACATTTTATGAAAATGACAGTACTTAGCGACTTGAAACCAACTTTAAGCATAATTCCAAACATTTATTGTACTTTTCTCTTTGACAACCATTCCAAAATGGTGAAATGAGAAAAGTTTCTCGCTTACTACTTTTCCGCTGTTCATGGACTAAAATTAAGGCGTTCGGTTTGACGTCACAATTTATAATTTCTACACTACAAATTGTAGCCGCAGGAAATTTTACAGACAGTATACACACTTATAGCTTAATAAACCTTCGAAATTGTATCGCAGTACACGTAGTTCATGAGATATGAGCACACAGTCAGTAACGTTCATAGAAAACCGCCCTATTGCACACCAGGTTTTAATCTATACTAATTCTTTACTACTAATTGTATTCGCACAGATTTTACAGACATGCAGCACCTGAGAAATTACACAACTGTACAACATATAACTCAATAAAGATGAGATCGTTCGAATTTGATATAATATTTGTATTTTGATTGCTATTTTTCTTTGTTTCTATGCTGGACATATAATTGTCTGTATTATGCAAGATAGCCTTATTTCTTATACATTCTTCGAGAAATATCACATGTTTTTAGAAGAAAGGATAGGAGAAGGCCGGCCGCAGTGGCCGAGCGGTCTGCGGCGCGCCAGTCACGTTCTGCACGGCCACTACGGTTGGGGGTTCGAATCCCCCCTCGGGCATGGATGTTTGTGTCGTCTTTAGTATAAGCTAGATCGTAATTAGTTTGTAAGTTTAGGGACTGATGACCCCGTTGTTAAGTCCCATGAGCTCTACAAATATTTGAACATTTATTTATTTTTTATTTTTATTTTTTTAGGAGAAGTACTAAGTCAAGTCAAGAATAAATGAGTAAATATCCGGGCAAATGTTCAAATGTTTGTCAAGCTTATGGGACTTAACTACGGGGTCATCAGTCCCTAAACTTACAAACAACTTATGAACTACTTACGAACTAGGACGGCACAAATATCCATGCCCGAGGGGGGATTCGAACCCCCGACCGTAGTGGCCGTGCTGACCGTGACTGGAGCGCCTCAGCCACCTCGGCCACCGCGGCCGGCTATCCGGGCATCGCCGGGTTTTTAGCTACTTGGTGTACAAGTTAAAAATGCAGGCATGAAAACAGAAGCAGATGCTTGCCGATCCTATGTACAAGAAAAATGTATGTGAAAGTGGTCAAAATATTGGTTCTCGTATGGTGGCCGCTTCTGTAAACGGCTTCCCTAATGGTAATTAGATCTTGGATTTGGGTTTTTAGCTACTTGGTGTACAAGTTAAAAATGCAGGCATGAAAACAGAAGCAGATGCTTGCCGATCCTATGTACAAGAAAAATGTATGTGAAAGTGGTCAAAATATTGGTTCTCGTATGGTGGCCGCTTCTGTAAACGGCTTCCCTAATGGTAATTAGATCTTGGATTTATCTCAGGACGAATTATCTAGTTAGCTAGACAACTTATAAAAAATTAATTTTGGCCACTTTTTCTGATCGCCGTGATACGAAACTGTTGAAACGAGACTTCCCTCATCCTCTGGTTTAGAAGACGTACCTCGAAACCGGATACATTCCCGGCCGAAAAATGTGTAAGCGTTCTTTTGGTGCACTCCGTAGATCGTTTTCAAACCATAGGTGGTCGCATACAGAGCAAACGAAACCAAACGAGTTGCACAGAAACGCTTCCAGTCATTCGAACCGCGGTGGAGTAGCCGAGCGGTTTAAAGGCGCCTCGCTGCGGAGCGCGCGGTTGCTAGCCGTGGAGGTTCGAGTCCTCTCTGGGGCATGGGTGTAGGTGTTGTCCTTAGGTTAGTTTACCTAGGTTTAAGTAGTTTGTAAGCTACGGACTGATGACCACGCAGTTAGGTCCTATAAATTTACAAACATTTGAACAGTTGAACCAGTCATTCGAGCGATGGCGTCACTTGCGTAACGTGTTTCGGTAGTTGAAATCATTTTGTGGTCAGCAGTGCATGTAAATCTCCATGTCAATAGTTAGACGACATACTTGGTGTTTCAAGGGGCACCATGTTGAAGACAACTTCTTCTTTATAATATATATAAAGCAGAGTGTCTGGGTGTTTGTCTGTGTGTACGTATTGCATGTAAATCTACAGTTTCGTTCCAATGAAATTTTGCACCTGTAAGCATCCATCCATGAAGACGGTCGCCTTAAGTATAAGAATTACGTACAACTCATAGGTCACGTGGTATGATGTCATAAACAATGAGATGCGCGAAAACCCGCTGCGTTAAGTGGCAGTGCTGTTCATTTTCTACTAAATCACTGGTCCGTTTCAACCAAATTTGGTACACATATTTCTTACCGTGAAGTAACAATTGCTGTAGGGGTATGAACCACATAGTCGCATGGTCCAGGAGATATGCAGTCATAAACAACAGGTATCACACACAAAAAATGCCACATCCTGTGATGAGACTTTATTCACACACTGTACTTAGCGACTTGCAACAAACTTTAAACACAATTTCAAATTTTTATTACGTTTTTTTCTCGCTGACAACCACAGCAAAATGCTGATAGCAAAGAAGTTTCTCGCTTACTACTTTTGCATTGTTTGTGGGCCAAACTACGGCATTCGGTATGACGTTGCAATGTATAATTTCTACACTACAAATTGTAGTCGGATGAAGTTTTACAAGCAATATTCACACATATAGCTGAATGGGCCTAAGAAATTGTATTACAGTATGACTCGTTGTTCATAAGATGTAAGGACATAAACAGTAACGTTCATGAAAAACCACCCCATCACGCACCATGTTTTAATCTATTACTTCTTTACAACTAACTGTATAGGTTACAGCTTTTACCGACATGCAGCACTTATACAAATGAATATATACCTACAAAATCATAAAATTTGAAAACATATATTTCAATAAATATGAGATCGTATGTACTGCGATGGGTAAAATCCATTCACATCATGCACCACGTTTTTATACATTTACGTATTTACTACTAAGACACTCCTGTATTCCAGTCAGCTGAGAGAAATTTCTGAAAGCTGACAGTACTGTAGACAACTGTGAAGCGTACTCGGCAGTAGTCGAAAACAATAGACATCTATAGAGCTACAGGGAAAGGACGGAAGAGAATACCCATATTTTCGTCAGATCTACCATTTAACTTCAAGAAATGTTCAAATGCTTGTAAATCTTATAGGACTTAACTACAGGGTCATCAGTCCCTAAACTTATAAACTACCTATGAACTACTTACGAACTAGGACGGCACAAATATCCATGCCCGAGGGGGGATTCGAACCCCCGACCGTAGTGGCCGTGCAGACCGTGACTGAAGCGCCTCAGTCCCTTCGGCCACCGCGGCCGGCTAACTTCAAGAGACTATAGCTTCCAGTGAGACTTGCATTTTCTGTTACGACTAATAAATCACAGGGTAGCCTTTTAAATAGTATAGAGAGGTTTTGACATCTCCATTTTTCTCACACGGACAGTAAACATGTCTCTTGGGTTGGACTCCCCAGAAAAGTGTCTTCATATTAGATTTTGGACAAGTAACCAGAAATATTGTTTATAATCAGGTTTTCAATTAAATGTATGTACTAAGGTTACATATAATTTACATCTTTATGACTACCTTTCTTTGTTTGGATACTGCGGTTATTATTTTGTACATTATGCAAGACAGTCATATTTCTTGAGTACTCTCCCATTATTAAAAACAGCAGATGGATAGAGAAAGAAGGGATAGAAGAAGTACTAACTCGAGGAGGGAATAAATAAATAAATACCCGGGCAACGCGGGTTTTCAGCTAGTACATTAAAAAGAGGAAATGTGGAAAATATGCTCTTAGAGCGTATGGCTGGGTGATCATCGCGTGCGGTCACTGGTGAGGTTTGTGCCGAAAACTGGGAGGACGGTCCCAAAAGTCAGTACAGAACTATTATCACGACAACAGAACGAAAGAAGTTTCAAAAGCAGTGATGTGCAGGGCGAGCTGGAATTCCAGAACTACTCAATACTGATTCAAGTACCTGTAACGTGGGGCCGAGGCGATAAAATGTGGACTACGATTAAGAGAAGAAAGTTTTTTGATCGGATGAGTCTTGCAGGACGACTTTCGTCCCAAGAGCGATTGATCGCGCGTTTCGGTAATTATTTTGGGAGCCATATTCTGGTGTTCCATGGGCTCTACGGGTTCTCTCAAAAGTAGCGTCATTGCCGACGGTGATGACATTTCAAAAAGGCAGGTCCCCTCTTCACGCCAACAGCAAGCATTGTCCAGAACCGGTTTTCTGTGTATGAGGATCAATTATCGCATCTACTCTGAACACCTCGTTCACAAAATCACGTTATTATTGAGCCTTTGTAGGCTACTTTTAAGAGTGAAAGGTGTGATCATTGTTCACATCCATCATCGTTATCGGAACTTGTCCCTATCTTCCAGAGATAACTGTATTCCACTTAAAACCGTTCAGTACCTGTGTCATATTTGTCATATTTTGTGTAATGTAACGTCTTGTATAGACATCCTTCATTAACCTGACACTTTCCACATCAGTATGAAGTGTCGTATTCATGATCTAAGGAACAAGTATTAATCTAATCTAATATTATCTCATTGCCCTTTAATATGGTGTGTAATCACCTCGGACGGCCAGTGGCATGCACAGTATGAGGTTGTCAATCACCTCTTGAGGGATAGACCATTCTTCCATGAGAACAATATCCAACTCTGCAACCGTTCTGGGAGCTGTTGATCTGGCTGTAATGTGTCTGTCAAGTGCATCCCAGACATGCTCAATCGGGTATAAGTCCAATGAACAAGCTGACCACTCCATTGGTTCAATTACCTTAGTTTCAACCATGTTGTCTACCGTGCACCTCTCAGTGGATGACCATTCGAGCGTCATCGTCTATTAGAACGAATCCACCTCCTATGCCACCAGCTTAGAGCACAACAAATGGTCGAAGGATCTCGTCATTGTACCACTGAGCAGTCATTATGAACGATATAGAGGTGCGAACATCTCCCAATTCTGACTCCTGCGCACACCATTCAAAAATGTTCAAATGTCTGGAAATCTATCGGACCAAACTGCGTGGTCATCAGTCCGTAGCTTACAAACTACTTAAACCTAGGTAAACTAACCTACGGACAAACACACACACCCATGCCCCAGGGAGGACTCGAACCTCCACGGCGAGCACACCATTCGTCCACCACCATGATAAGGTGACGTTCCCTGCACATAATCATGTATGTTTGGAGCTGTACATTCTCTCCGGCTGAGGGAACGATGACTCTCCAGTGGAACACAAAATCTTTTCTCCTCTGTGAACAGAACCCAGCGCCATTCTTGATTTTTTTGGTGTCCAATTGCTGCGGGCTAAACGGTGTTGTGGTTTTAATGGGGCACATACCATAGACCCCCGTGCAAGAGCCCACAATCCTCAAGGATATTTCGGACTGTTTGTGATGATAATGGGCGTCGAGTTCTGCCTGGATGGTGCGTTGCTTCTGAGTTGCATTCAGTCTCCTGTCTCGACTGGCTGTGAAATGGACATAACGGTCATCCTTTGCTGATGTCACCCTGGGACGACGTTGGCTTTGCCTTCTTTCAACGGTTCCTGTTGTGTAAAATCCCATCGAAGTCTTGGAAATTACACTTTGAGACACTCCAGTAGCTGTCCTATGGCTGTCCATGCCAGAGCTTTGGGTAAGTCACGCTGCTGTTGCATTGCTCTACCAACTCTCTACGCTATCTGAACCGAACTGCTTGTGTAATTCGTTTGAACACAAGGAATATCCCTCTGCAGTAACGTTTTGTTATTACCAGTACCTCAGCAGCTGTAATGTTATTGTCTCCACATCGTAGAACCAGTTTATTTCATTCTGCCAATGGCAATACTTCAGAACATAGATAGCTCAACTGATACGCTAAATGTTTTGACCAGTGTGGTATGGACTGAATTAATTTTACAGCTGATAACCGGAAGAGTTCATAATATTCTTCTCGGGTTTCCTGCCGGATCAAAACATCATCTTGACACAATATTTCGGCGGTCCACCTAGCCGCCATCCTCAGGTGACAGTGCTGATGTACCAGCACTGTCACCTGAGGATGGCGGCCAGGTGGACCGCCGAAATATTGTGGCAAGATGACGTTTTGATCCGGCAGGAAACCCGAGAAGAATATTATGAAGCACTACACCGGGAAAGACTACGTAGTCACAACCGGAAGAGTTTTTGGTACTTTGACATATGACTTCATCGCACTCTTCTCTATCTTCACAGGTTCATAACAGTCCGAAATATGGCCGAGTTAGAGACTCGACCACCGCCTCCGTCATGGATCGACAAGAAGTTTGTAGAGAAGGCACTGAAGAACAAAGACACCGAAAGCAAACTGAGAGTGGTTGACGCGACGGTGGACTACGCCATCAAGGAGGGCCTGGGCTACATGAGCTACATCTTCAGAGTGGTGGCCTCCATTAGCAGGGACGCAAACGCCTCCTGCCACCAGCTGCCGCTGATAGTCAAGTGCAGCCACGCGGAGGAAGGCAACCTGTCCGAGATGGGAAAGGAGAACCAAGTATTCGAGAAGGAGGCGTTGCTCCTGTGCGAGGTTCTTCCGGAGGTGCACAGCTCGCTGAGGGCGGTGGAGGGGGAGGAGTTCTGTGCGCTGGCGACCCGCTGCTACCTGTTCGGCAGGCAGCCCGTCGAGTTCCTGGTGATGGACGACCTGTCCGCCGACGGCTTCCGCCTGGCCGAGGCTGGTCGGCCGCTGGACTACCAGCACTGCGCGCTCGTCTTGCGAGCGTACGCACGCCTCCACGCTGCCTCGGCCAAGCTGCTCAGGGAAAGGCCGGAGTACCAGGAGCGTTTTCCTGCGCAGTTCATGAGCGAGTTCCAGGAAACCTTTTACGAGCGCATGGCCGACAAGATGTTCAAAGCAGTGGCCAAGGAGTTCAGGAAGAGTCCCGGCTACGAGCTGTATGCCAAAAAGTACGAGAATCTTGCAAAAACACTCACGAAAGCGCACATGAAATTCTGGAAATCTAATAAATTTCTTATAAAGGTTATAACTCATGGAGACTGCTGGAAAAATAACTTCATGTTCAAATACGTTGGTGAGAAGATTACAGACATTAGGATTCTCGACTTTCAGGTGGGTGGAACATTGTGCTGATTGGTGTTATATTTCTGTAATGTTATCTCCTTGTTGATAAACTGTTTTCCTCCTGTAGAAGGTCAGATAACATGACATATGCCAAGACAATCGCGATTTAATACTTGTTGCCTTGGATGGGAAGAGTGGTTCGTTCCGTTTTCCCATGGCAGTAGACCCTGTTCAACCCTTTTCGTCGCCTTGTAACTACTGCAAACTGCATATATTTTAACAAGTTTGCTGTATCTATCTCTATTGCTATCAAGCTCTCCCGCTACTGTATTTATGCTCAAACTTCCTTCCATTATCGACATGACTATTTTTTGTTATCTCAGCATGTATCACGTCACCTGTTCATTATTTTTTGAAGATGTGATATAAGTATCTTTTCAATCTAATTTTCAAACCTCATCTTCTTACTTTATTCTCGAGTTAAATAACTTCAGTAATGACATTATTGATTGTTTAAGAAATTTGAGATATCTCGTTGTCCGCAAAGCAGGCGAAACATGTTTATTTTACTTGTAGGAGATTTCAGGATCGGCAGGTCAGTTGTGCAGGTTACGTATATGTATTTCTTTTTTTTATATATATTTGTTCTTGCAAAATATACTAGCCTATGGACGTAAGGACATGTGATCTTTCGATACATAATCACTAAACATTTTTTTTCCGAGTGCAGCAGTTGCTACAAGATAAGAAATATATGGAAACTGTGCCCAGAAAACAACACTTGTACACGATAATTTACACAGTACACTTGTTTAAATGTATATAGTTTTTTGTAGTTTACGAGTCTATGCTGCAGTGAATGACGCCTTAGGAAGTAGAAAGCAAGTACCACTGTCTATCCAAAGGGTGGCCTCCGAACGATCTCTCGAACGCGTTGCTACGGAACATGAAATGTATACTGGAAGATATTTTTATGTTTAGCATTATTTCTAATGGTTTCTTACAAGGTAAGTAACTTAAGTAACTCAGTCCCCATAGATACGCCAATCAATCAGAACATTGCGACCAGTTACAGAACATTATGACCAACTAAGTACGATCAGTTCATGAGCGAGTTCCAGTAAACCTATTACGAGCAGTGGCCAAGGGGATCAGGAAGAGTCCTGGCTACGAGCTGTATGCCGAAAAGTACGAGAATCTTGCGAAAACACTCACGAAAGCGCACATGAAATTCTGGAAATCTAGTAAATTTCTTCTGAAAGTTGTAACTCATGGAGACTGCTGGAAAAATAACTTCATGTTCAAATACATCGGAGAGAAGATTACAGACATTAGGATTCTCGACTTTAGGGGGGTGAAACATTGTGCTGATTTGTGTTACATTTATGTGATACTAGCTTAGACCCGCAGCTCCGCTCGCGTGTTGGTTGATTATGATAAATAAGCTATCTTTCAGTAGTGTGCTATGAGACTGGTTGTGAAGGATGAAATGAAATACAATACCTTCTTTAGAAACAAACTGGAAACTATTCCTATCAGATTGCAGAAGTCTATGCACTTACCGTTTATCAGGAAAGTAAGTAGTGTAGATCAAATCACACGTAAAAATTCATTTGTTTCGAAGAATCCAATCACGAAATTAAACAATAATGATTGTAATAATATCACAGATCGATCGATCGATCGATGTAATGCGCGGAACGTCAAATCGTTTTTTTTTTTTTTTTTTTTTTTTTTTAAGAGATGCATTAAAAGAAATTTCTTTTTTACTCTTTATTTATTTATTCTTATATTTCGTTATTCGTGTGCTTATCCTTACAGAGAAAGAGTTGAAGACATTGTAGCACACATAGACCAAAGATATGGTCTGTGTCATCGCGTTTCGCTGTATGCAACCTCCTTGCTATAGAGTCGCAAATGTCATCGCTGGCCTTCATTCCGAATTTTTTTTTAAATATTACGATTTTCAACCACCATATCTTCCAACCCCTTATAGCTATCGGCATGGAACTGCTATGGTGTACTACGGGAGACTTCGGACAGCAATTACACACAGACCATTCGTTTGCGTTCTGTAGTTTTCGCTGCAGAACGAAATATTAACAGACACACACGTAGAATTTTATATACACCGATAACTTTCCATCCCAATATACTCCACCCTTTTATCATTATCAACCCTCAAAGAACAATGCAACCAATAAAACCATTTTCAAAGAGTAATTATTGTTCCGCATTTCGCGTTATATTCTTCAAATTACTAAATATCTATCAGATCGCTATAAAACCGTGCCTAAAACGTTCCTCAGGTATAAATTAGTAACTGTCAAATATTTAAGTCTCTGCGTCTTGTCGTTTGGACGTGATAAGCGTACACTGAATAGACATTCACATTAATATATATAGATAAATAGCTATCCGATCGCCATAAAACCGTGTCTAAAGCCTTCCCTGGGTAGACATTAGTAACTGTACAAATTTTTATCTCTTCATGTCTTGTGGTTCAGACATGATAAACATACACCGAACAGACATTCACACATATAGATATAGATTATCTTCTTGTTGATAAACTGTTTTCCTCTTGTAGAAGGTCAGATAACATATGCCAAAACAATCGCGATTTAATACGTCTTGGATGTGAAGAGTGGTTCGATACGGTTTTCCATGCCAGTAGACCCTGTTCAACGCTTTTCATCGCCGTGTAACTACTGCAAACTGCATATATTTTAACAAGTTTGCTGTGTCGTGCCTAGCTGTCGAGGTCTCCCGCTGCAATTTTTATGCTCAAACTTACTTCCATTATCGACCTGACAATTTTTCGTTATCTCAGCGTGTATCACGTCACCTGTTAATTATTTTTTGAAGATGTGATATAAGTATCTTTTCAATCTAATTTTCAAACCTCATCTTCTTACTTTATTCTCGAGTTAAATAACTTCAATAATGTTTCAGAAATTTTAGGTACCTCGTTGACCGCAAAGCAGGCGAAACATGTTTATTTTACTTGTAGGAGATTTCAGGACTGGCAGGTCAGCTGTGCATGTTACGTATATGTATTTTTTGTTCTTGCAAAATATACCAGCGTATGGACGTAAGGACGTGTCGTCTTTCGATAAGAAATCACTAAACAATTATTTTCCGTGCAGCAGTTGATACAAGAGAGAAAACAACACTTGTACACGATAATTTACACAGTACACTTGTTTAAATGTATATAGTTGTTTTGTAATTAACGAGTCTGTGCTGCAGTAATGACTCCTTAGTAAATAGAATGCAAGTACCACTGTCTATCCAAAGGGTGGGCTCCGAACGATCTCTCGAAAGCGTTGCCTCGGAACATGTATGTTTAGCATTATTTCTAATAGTTTCTTGCAAGGTAAGAAACTCAGTCGCCATAGATCCACCAACCAATCAGAACATTGCGACCAGTTACAGAACGTTATGACCAGCTACGTACGATCAGTATGTTTGTGGAGGGAACGCTAACTGGAATGTAGTAAGAGCCCTCTTTTTTTTTTTTTTTTTTTTTTTTTTTTTTAATTCTTACAACAGAACGGTGAAGTGTTGCCCTGGCTTGTGTTCAATGGAGCAAGTGTGCGATACGATAGCATTTCATGTGGACCATATGCACGGTTGCAACACTAAATCATGAATGCATTGGAAAACTGTAAGAGGATGTAGTATTATTCCTACATTTCGATTGTACAAATGTCGCATTTTTAGTTATGCACTAGCATATTTAGTAATTTACAAAATTCGTTGCGTTGTTGTTGTTGTCTTCAGTCCGGAGACTGGTTTGATGGAGCTCTCCACCCTATTCTATTCTGAGCAAGCCTCTTCATCTCCTCATAAAAACGGAAATCTACATTTATTTGAATCTGCTTACTGTGCCGCGGCGGAGTGGCCGACCGTATTGAGGCGCTATGCTGCGATGCGCGAGGCCGTTTCCCGTCGGGGGTTTGAATCCCCTCTCGGGCTGGATGTTTGTGCTGTCATTAGTATAAGATAATTCATAAGTAGTTTGTATGTTCAAATGTTTGTAGAGCTTATGGGACTTAACTACGGGGTCATCAGTCCCTAAAGTAGTTTGTAAGTTTAGGGACTGATGGCCCCGTAGTTAAGTCTCATAAGTTTCACAAACATTTGAACTTTTTTTTTTTTTTTTTTAATCTTCTTACTTTATTCATACCTTGATCTGATCTCCCTCTGCGATTCTAACCCAATACACTTTCCTCCAACGCTAAATTCACGATTTCTTTATGTCTAACAATGTGTCCCAACAATCGATCCCTTCTTTTAGTCAAGGTATGCCAGAAATTCCTTTTCTCCCTATTCTGTTCAGTACCTCTTCATTAGTTACGCGATCCACCCACCCAATCTTCAGCATTCTTCTTCAGCACCACCTTTCAAAAGTCCCTAGCCTCTTCCTGTCCGCATTGTTTATCATCCACGTTTCACTCCCATACATGGCAACACTCCACACAAATGCATTCAGAAAGGATTTCCTTATTCTTAAATTAATATTCTATTCAACAAATTTCTCTTTTTCAAAAACACTTTTCTTCCCACTGTCATTCCGCATTTTATATCATCTGTACTGCGACTACCATAATTTATTTTACTTTGCAAGTAACAAAACTCATCTACTTCCTTTATTGTTTCGTTACCTAATCTAATTCCTTCAGCATCGCCTGATTTTCTGAGACTGCACTCCATTACACTTGTTTTACCCTTGTTAATGTTCATCTTATTCACACCTTTCAACACACTGTCCATTCTGTTCAACTGTTCTTCCAGGTCCTTTGCTGTCTCTGACAGAATTACTATGTCATCGGCAAAAAGCAACTTTTTTTTTAATTATTTTTTCACCCTGAACTTTACTTCCCTCTCCAAATTTCTCCTTGCTTTCGTTTTTACGTTGCTCAATGTACACATTGAATAACACTGGAGAAAGGCTACAACCCTGACTTACTCGTTTTCCTGCCGGCCGCGGTGGCCGAAGGGACTGAGGCTCTCCAGTCACGGTCTGCACGGCTAACTACGGTCGGGGGTTCGAATCCCCACTCGGGCATGGGTATTTGTGCCGTCCTTATTATTAGTTAGTTCATAAGTACTTTGTAAGTTTAAGGACTTATGACCCCGTAGTTAAGTCCCATAAGCTATACAAACAAATTTACTCGCTTCCCAACCTCTGGATTCCTTTCAATCCCTTCAACTCTGATAACTGCTGTCTGGGTTTTGTACCAGTTGTAAATAAGTTTCCAATCCCTATATTTTACTCCTGATTGCTTCAGAATTTGAAAGTGTTCCAATCCTTGCGTAAATAATGCCCGTCTTCACCCAAATCTAAATTACGATTACGACTGCTGTTTACTTTTAATTTATCAGCACTACATAATTTTGCAGGTTGTGTGGCATTCCTGCACCACTAAAGTAAAATAATCCAAATTTCTTCTGCTTCGCTGTTATAGTTCAGCAGACTCCATGGTCCGGCCGTTGACCTGGTGTACTTCCTGTACGCCAACGCCAGCGAAGAAGTCCACCGGCACCACATGGAAGATCTGCTGCGCGAGTACCACAGCACGCTGGTGGACCTGCTGAGGCGTCTGGGCATGGAGCGCGAGGCTGAGGCCTACACCCTGCAGGAATTCAGGAACGAGATGGAGGAAGCGGCCACCCTGGGCGTCTTCTTCAGCGCCATGAGCTGCCTCGTCTTCACATCGGAGAAGTACGGCGCCGACTTCAAGGAGTTCTTCCAAGAAGAGAACTACTCGGGATCAGTCCTAGAAAACGCGTACAAAAACCCTTACAGTATTTCCTACCTCAAGTACCTCGCGCCTATATACGACAGCAAGGGCCTTCTCTGACGACTTCTGTGCTGCGCCCAATTCCTTGTTTACTACTGTGATACTCTTCTTTTATTGTAAATCCATTGGATTATATTCTGGCGCTTCACAGTGTCCTGTGAATGTTCACCACACTAGAAAAATGTGTCTGAAAAAAATAATAAAGTGCTTAACTAATTCCATGAAGCTTTATCGAATTACTGAAATATGTATTTCGGGACCTTGGTGAGTAAACTCAAACACTTTATTCATAAATGAGCAATACGAAATACGTCATAAACCATCAATATAATTTTAGAAATTCCAGAAGGTAACACAGACAAATATTAAATTCCAACTTATTGGATGATTTCGGGACAGCAACTTACTATTTTTATTAATAATTTCAAAAACAGCCAAAGTTGCACTCAGTCGGTTCTTTCTATTGACATTGAATTGGTTTGATAATGGGCTCAGGAAAGACCGAAAACTGGTCGTCGATAAAAAGAACCAGCTGTGTGCAACTTTGGCTGTTTTTGTAATTATTAACAGACAATTATGCCAGGATTCCTTTCAATGAGTTCTAATGATCCGACTGAGCTGTCTTTTATATCTTTATTAGGTCACGACCGGTTTCGCAACGTCAAAGGTGCATCTTCAGGTATCTTCCTTAATACATGAGGTGGGAAGACTTATTACGACTTCCCAATATTTATGTTTGGTGCCGAGTTTTGTGGGGCCCGTCAAAGTTCTTAAAACTTAAATAGGTTTGTTTGTGACATCTATAGGTGGCCATCTATAGGGTTGAAGTCACTGTTGATTAAACCAATTTTAAAAACGCTTTATTAGATTGAACTTCAATCCTATAGACGTCCACTTAATGATGTCAGAAACAAACCTATTTACGTTTTAAGAACTTTAAGGAGGGGCCACAAAAATTCGGTACACAACATTATTGGAACGTCGTAATAAGTCCCCACCTCATGTACTATGGAAGATACCTGAAGATGCCTCTTTAGAGCCAAGAGTACGTTAGATGATACAAAAAATTTGGTCTTTTCGATCCCTTTTCTAGGTCCTATCGGATTAAAAACCTGCAAATACAAAAATACAAATGTAATATCGCCTTTTCCACTAATGACAATTTGAAAAAGAATGTCATCCATAATCTGAAGTCTACTCTGACCCCTTGCAAAACTCCGGTGTCTATAGGCTCTCATGTGCTACCTGTTCTGCGTATTACATCGGACAAATGAGACGAGCCTTTTGGATTCGTTGCAAGGAGCACTTTTTGAGGAAGAACGGGTCTTGCCCCCCCCCCCTAATTCCTCGTTTGCAGATTGCAGGACATGCCCCCGAAAAAATTGAAAATGTAGACATTTTGCATATGGAGAAGAAGAGGCGTAAACTTTACATCTGGGAAGAGTTAGAAATTTTTAAACACTTGTCCTGGTAGAGGTTTCTTTAAAGGCATCAAGCCACTACTTTAGATAGTCAATTTAAGTTTCACTGACCTACTCTTGTAGGTTCCGTGATACCTTTTCTTTCACATTAATACGTGTTGGTATTTATGTTTGGTTACTGCATGCTTCTATATGTATAATGTGTAGAATGTTTGACCTCTATCGGTTTGGTACGCAAGCTACCTGCCACATTGTGTCATAACTTGGCCACTAGATGGCGATAAGCTAACATACGCGCTTTGTACATTTGCGTGGTCAGTTATCTGTCGACGTTAGCAGCGGATACATTGCAGCCCCTAGTGACTGCTCCGCCTGGCCATAATTATTTACTTTTTAGGTATGACTATCTGATTGTCAGATATTTTTTTGTTTTATTTTGGATCTTGACATGTAGTTTTAACATATTCACCTCCGTCTGAAGAAGGTGCACATAGCGGCATTGAAACCTGGTTAAGATTATATTCGTACTTTGTGCCTGACGGGCTGCCCCTTAAAAGTGTAATTATATTGTAACAGTCGCTGGTTCACAGCCATGCACAAAACTGTTCGAATACTGGCATATTTGTCTATGGTACCTTCTGGAATTTCTTAAGAATAACGTATTTCAGCTGTGGATGCCCAAATTATAAAATAGTTTGTCATAATTAAAAGCTAAAACGTATCAGGTAAACTTGAATAAAAGCACACCCATTTTCAGTAAAACACTGTCTGCAAATTACAGCATTTCTAAATGATTTTCCTGCTCACTGTGTTTTATCGATAACTATCAGATTTACATTTTTTCATCTCATTTTTCTTTTGAAACTGCCAATAACTTTTGCACGCCTGATATTACCTTCTATCAATTCATAAAATAAAACATTCGTAAACCTATTAAGGTCATCAGTCCCTAGACCTACAAACTGCTTATACTAAGTTACGCTAAGGGCAACACATTCACTCACAGTCGCACACCCACTCCCGAGGGAGGACTCGAACCGCCGACGGGAGCGGCCGCGCGATACGTAGTATGGTGCCTTAGACCGCGCGGCTCTATCGGTACAATCATAAATGATGGCAATGAGCAGATATATAACTTCACTACTTTCCATATGAAATTGCCTGGCAGAAGGCATATCCAACACTTTAATATCGTTACTCTACGGATCCATTCTCAAATAGCGCGCGAGAATTCAACATTTAAATCTTTTCATCCGGGATTTGATTAATCTCATTTTATTGCGACGATAATTTCTCCCTGTGTAGGTGGGAGTCAACGAAATATGTTTAGAGGAGAACGATACTGATTCAAACATTGTTAAGAAATTTTGCCGCAACACCACGCTAACCCGCGAACCGTATCTGTGACGCTTTCTGCCCTATCTCACATTACACTAAAAAACGAGCTGATCTTTGGCCTTTTCTATGTCAACCTGCACTCCTATCTGGTAAAGATCCCATTCCGTACCGCAATAATCTAGCATTGGACGAACGAGAATAGTGTAGCCATTGTTTCACCTTAGATAAAACTCTACCTATACGATATTTAGTTTAAATTTATCGTAATTGTTACCATAGGTATTTAGTTGAATTTTTATTAACTTGGTTGGATCTACATACATACTCCACACGTATGGTGCATAGCGGAGAGTACCACGTACCACTATTAGTAACTCATTTCCTGTTCTATTTACAAATAGTCTCCAAACGAATCCTAATTTCATTTGTAATTGGGATCCTTGGACGAAATTTAAATTGGCGTCAATTACAGATGCCGGTTGTCCAAATTTTATCATTAGTGTTCATCGAATATCTTGTCGCCTTTCCTAGTGGGATTCCCGTTTGAGTCCCCATGCTTTGATCGAACATTCCGATAACCTATCTAGCAGAAATAATTTATCTCTCTAATATTATATATAATTACAGTTGTGGCCTGTAAGTGACCGAAACCGGTTACCAGGGAAATAAAGGAATTGCGATCTAGACTGCATTGTTACATTAATTAATAATTACTTATAAGAGCGCTGTTACTCCATGATGTTCTCAAAAATAACTCCTTAAATAGGATGTGGTGTCCATCCCAAATACTCGAGCGATGAAGAATGAGCCGCGGACGCACTATAGTTCTATCAACGGTCTCCTCCTCAGATAAATCACATCTTTTCAAAAATCTTCCGATAAACCCAAGTTGAACAGTCCACCTTCCACGTAACTGTACTTACAAACTCGTTCAATTTCAAAGCGCCCTGAAACGTTACGCCAAGATATTTACTTCACGTGACTGGTGCTAATCGAATTGTAAGAGATTCTTCTTTTGGCTCATCAACATTAAACTGCATTCTTCTACATTTAAGACGAGCTGTCATTCATGATACAGTTGACAAATTCAGTGTGGACGCGTCAATACGCTCGATCCCTTGCGTGAATCCAGTATAGGCTGCGAGCAAGAGGAAGTAATAGACAGGGCGCACTGACATCGTAGTGTGCTTAAAGTTGAGACTGGTTGGACGGAAAGCGTGCCTGAGTAGCCAACATCATCATCATCAGATACTGATTATGCCTTTCAACGTTCAGTCTGGAGCGTAGTCTCCCTAATAGAATTCCTCCATGCCCCCCCCCCCCCCCCTACTCAAGGCTAACATACATGCCTCGTTTGATGTTAAGCCTTTTACTTCAAAATCATTCTGTACCGAATCTAAGTAGTTTCTCCTTGGTATACCTCGACTTCTCTTACCCTCCGCTGCCGAGCCCATGAGTCTCTTAGGTAACCTAGTTTCTCCCATGCGTGTAACATGACCCCACCATTTCAGTCTGTTCGCTCTAACTGCTTCATCTGTGATGTTCATTCCCAGTTTTTCTTTGATTTCCTCATTATGGACACCCCCGTGTCATTGTTCTCATCTATTAGTACCTGCAATCATTCCTGCTACTTAGATATCTATAACCTCAACCTTATGAATAAGGTGACCTGTATCCACCCAGCTTTCACTCCCATACAACAAAGTTGTCGGTACTGACTTTCTTCTTGCAGAAGAAAGTAGTAGATCTTAGCTGAGCACTCACTGCATTAGCTTCGCTACACCTTGATTCAACTTCATTTCACTGTTTCCATCCTGTGTGAATATACATCGTAGGTACTTGAAACTGTCTTCCTGTTCGAACTTTGTTCCTCGTATTAGACAATCTGTTTAAATCTCTTTGCCACAGAAATTACTTTTCTTTTGGAGATGCTGATCTTCATATCGTATTCGTTACAGTTCTTAGGCCTGGATAGTCTAATAACAATTTTTACAGAATGGGCGCGGTGGCTCAATGCGTTCGGTGAGAGGGCTGCATGTCCCCTCAAATAAAATAAAAAAAAAAAAAAAAAATTAAAGAAAAAAAATTAAAAAGAAAGAAAGAAAGTAAGTAAGAAAGAAAACGCTGAGCCCAGAATAAAAAGATCAAAACATAACAACGGCGATACGAGGACCGCAAAGAACAGATCAAATCAAAGAACAAAATTGGTTAGGCGACAGCTGGGCCGAAGTGCGAAATCCAGCTTGGAATCCCTCTCCAGCACAAATTTTCAACTTCGCAGACGAATATATTTCAACGCCCTGAAACGGTCTAAATGTTACAATAGTTTCAATTCATAAAATTACGGTAGTTCATGTCAAACAATGGTGTGTTGTTCTTTCGGACGTGTACGAAAAGAACAGACACCATATTAATAAACCTAGTTTTATTCCGGGCTTGTTGAAATTAAACTCACTCCACCTTCGAAAGACGAAAGGAAGAGCACTGATCACAAGACATTTCACATGGTGCATGGAGCAGGTATATGGCACTAAAATTTCGACGAAAAAATTGGCATTGTATGTATATTTTTATGGAGAAGATATACTGTGTATGCCATCTTATGGTGCATGTCAGAGGGTACTTTGGAATAAAGCTCTGATCAGTTTCATCAGTCACCATTAAAGTTGGCTGATTATAACAATCTTTATAGACGCGGGGAGTAGGAGATGTTTTGGAAGAGTGCAGGAGAAAATAAATAGCGAGAAGAGAATGAGATGGACAGAGAAAGGGGAGTTCAAATGTTTGTATAGCTTATGGAACTTAACTACGGGGTCATCAGTCCCTAAACTTACAAACTACTTATGAACTAGCTAACACTAAGGACGAAACAAATATCCATGCCCGAGGGGGGATTCGAACCCCCGACCGTAGTGGCCGTGCAGACCGTGACTGGAGCTCCTCAGTCCCCTCGGCCACTGCGGCCGGTAGAAAGGGGAAAGTAGGAGATGCAGAGAGGTAGGAAAAGGAGATAGATATACCAACAGAATATTCGATTAATAAATACCCAGACCACGTCGGGTTGTCAGTTGGTTGTCTATGTGAAAGCCAAATATTCAACGCACCCTATAAACTGAATCCGGTAAGGAATTGGTTGTATAAATTCAATCGCTGTGAGGAGATGCTGATTGCCAACTTACAAAGTAAAGTTATGAATTTATTCGCCGGTAACAAGTGTCTTAAGTGATGTGATGTTTCGTTCAAGGTATTTTGAACGGTCTCCTGTGTATCATCAGTAGCATAAATTCACGGGTAGTCGACGTGGCGAAGCATACTAACATACCAGAGCACTATACTTACAGAATGCTATACTGGTAAACATTTTAAACAACAAAGTGGCGAGAACAGGTCCTTGTGACAGCCACGTACTTGTCCTCTTCGTCAGATAATTTTCCCTGATTCAAAAACATTAACTTCATTTTTCTGTAACACGACCAGAAGGCAGCAGAACAAACTTTGTAGTAGCTACATGTCATTCAGTTTTTGAGTAACTACGAATAATAGAATTTCGTTGTACATCTGAAAACTTGTGCATAATACCATTTAATATTTGATTGGATGACCATTGTCAGGTGCAATACCATATTTATCACGCCCTGTGCACTCAACAAATCTATCTGAATATTTGGTAATAATTCAAAAAGCTGTAATTGATATTCCAAATTTCTTCTATCCATACATTCCCAATTTCTATATGCTCAAGATAACTATGACGATAACTATAACAATTATCTACATGGATTGGGTCATGATGCCACTTCTTTTGTTTCAAATGAGCGTGACAAGAATCATTTTCATATCTACGATCTTCATTCGGCTGTTCCACACGGTGTAAAATTATATAATGATGTCTGTTTGCACTCTGAAGAAAAGAACTTGGTCATAGGGTAGCAGTTGCAATCCAATCAGGGATTCAATTTTGTATGAATCCACGGCAATTACTACCTTGGTTAATGAGAAGCATTGCATATAATTTCATGGACACTGTTTTCAACTTCGTCTACGTCCATCATGCCCTCCAGCGTTTGAAGGGTTAACCGACCACGCATTCGAAGCACCACGAAACCGCTGAATTTGTTTCCAAATTGTCGTTGTTGGGGATTTCTGAGTATGAAATATTCCACCCATGTGCACCTTTCCCTTGTTTTACGTTTTCTATTAATTTGTGGCTGACATGTTTTAATCGTATTTAAGTGATTATGTTTGCTATCTGTTTTATGTGCTTATGACTTTACGCTTTAACTTCTTAGCGCAATCTATCACTGCTAAGACAAAAGTTAGTGTGACTATACGCTGTAAGAACAGCGTATTGGGCTATGTACGCTTCTGGTTTAGATGTTTGGCTTGATGTTATGTCTGCTTTCATGTCTTAGAAACTACTTCAGTTGCAGATGTTACCTGTACCTGTGAGTCTGTAGTTACAAAACACACTATGCATAGGCTGTGGTTTGCGAAACAAATAAGAAATATTACACAGAATAACTGGATCATTAATTTTAAAAAAAGGTTACATCATAACGTTTGCAAATGATGTACGAAAATAAGAGATTCAGTTGAATAAGGTTTTTTCAATCAAATTGGTTCCTTATTGGAAGTGGTCAGGTGAATTATTAATCATAAATAAAATGGTTAAACAGTTGCATTGTCTGTGATAAGAAATTTTAACACTTGCCCCCAACTAAGTAATCATAATTTTGAAAAACATAGATGCGAGCACTAAACATGAAATTGTCTGCAGTTCAAGTTAGTTAAGTTTCCCGAACACTCGTAAGTTCTTGTGTAAAATCATAAACACGTACCAATTGCACTGGAGTTCACTTTGTATCGCCAAATTTGAGTCCCGAGAAGCGACCGTTCGCTGCGCAAATCTTAACACACTGTCCGATCGAATCACTCCCATCATCCAGGAGGGTTATTCTTCTGCCAAGCATCCCTTCCAAAATTGTATATATCTGAATATGAGAAATTTCTTTAAGAAAAAACTAACCATCTGAAACCTCTTCCTTACTAATATAACATTATTTAAATAAAAAAGACTGCTAACTAGTATTAAACAAAAACTGAAATAAATAGATTATCCAACTTTCATTAGCTTGACCGCACAATATTTACGTAAATTACTGGCAAATTGTACAATAAATCAACTAAATAAAATATATTATAGGTAAATCATGCTGCTTTTATTTTCATTGTAAAAGGTAAAGCAGTCAACAATCCGAAGATTGGTTTGAACACCGCAGTGCTTTACTAGGCATGGTCCTGTAGAGAGTGGAGAATATGATGATCTGCTTATATTTCCATTATGAATTTATTTAAATTGAAATCAGTCATTAAATAAATACATACAAGTGTGACTCTTTCAAGATGATAGCTAGAGACAATAAGCTATCATCTAAACCAGTTTGTTGAAATTGCATTTGAAAGTTGCTTGGTTTTTCTATATTTTGATTTAGTAGTCATAAACAAAACCAAAAATTCAAATGTTTGTAGAACTTATGGGACTCAACTACGGGGTCATCAGTCCCTAAGCTTACAAACTACTTATGAACCTGCTAAGACTAAGGACGGCACAAATATCCATGCCCGAGGGGGGATTCGAACCCCCGACCGTAGTGGCCGTGCAGACCGTGACTGGAGCGCCTCAGTCCCCTCGGCCACCGCGGCCGGCAGTAGTCATAAACATTTGTAATTTTTGAAACATTAAAATTATTTTCAGAATCATGAGATGTGCATAATTATTCCAACATCGAAAATGTCTGAAATGTTTACTGTATATAATTTCATACATTATTTTATTCTGAACTAGCTTAAACCCGCGGCTCCGCTCGCATGTTGGTTGATTATGATAGATAATCTATCTTTCAGTAGTGTGGTATGAGACTGGTTTTGAAGGATACTATCGGTCCTCACGTTGCCTTATGTCACGTCGTAATGATGATTCAACGTTAGCCATTGCTGTCCTCTTGTCCCTCTTTGCTACAGAGTCGCAAACGTCATCGCTGGCCTTCAGTCCGAATTTTTTTAATAATTTGACGACTTTCAACCACCATATCTTCCACCCCCTTATAGCTATCGGCATGGAACTGCTATGGTGTAAAACGAGAGACTTCGGGCAACAATTACACATAGACCATTCGTTTCCGTTCTGTAGTTTTCGCTGCAGATCGAAATATTAACGCATACACACGTAGAATTTTACATACACCGATAACTTTCCCTCGCAATGTACTCCACCCTTTTACCATTATCAAAAATCAAGCAACAATGCAACCAACAAAAGAATTTTCAAAGAGTAAATATAATTTTCAAAGAGTAATGATTGTTCCGCATTTCGCGTTATATTTTTCAAATTACTAAATATCTATGAGATCGCTATAAAACCGTACCTAAAACCTTCCTCGGGTATAAATTAGTAACTGTACAAATATTTAAGTCTCCGCGTCTTGTCGTTCGGACTTGATAAGCTTACACCGAACAGACATTCACATTAATATATATATATATATATATATATATATATATATATATATATATATATATATATATATATATATATAGCCTTCCGATCGCCATAAAACCGTGCCTAAAGCCTTCCTCGGATAGACATTAGTAACTGTACAAATTTTTAGCTCTGTATGTCTTGTGGTTCCGGCGTGATAAACGTACACCGGACAGACATTCAAATTTATAGAAATAGACTAGCTTAAACCCGCGGCTCCCCTCGCGTGTTGGTTGATTGTGATAGATAAAGCGCGAAACGTCAAATCGATTTTTTTAAAGAGATGTATTAAAAGAAATTTCTTTTTTACTGCTTTATTTATTTATTCTTATATTTCTTTATTCGTATGCTTATCCTTACCGAGAAAGAGCTGAAGACATTGTAGCACGCAAGGAGGTTAGAATAAAGGGAGATGGCGTTATCTATGCCGAGCACATACGTCAGTTGAAGTCTTTCCGCCATCTTGGTCAGTTTTGGAATGCTATTTCTCCGTTAAAACTATGCATTAAACCGACCCTCTTACTGTTAATATATTGGACAGTCATTGCAGTAATTATTGTTCCGCATTTCGCGTTATATTCTTCAAATTATTAATATCTATCAGATCGCTAGGAAACCTTACTCAGGTATAAATTAGTAACAGTACAAATATTTAAGTCTCTGCGTCTTGTCGTTCCGACGTGATGAGCGTACACCGAACAGACATTCACATTAATATATATATATATATATATATATATATATATATATATATATATATATATAGCCTTCCGATCGCCATAAAACCGTGCCTAAAGCCTTCCTCGGATAGACATTAGTAACTGTACAAATTTTTAGCTCTGTATGTCTTGTGGTTCCGGCGTGATAAACGTACACCGGACAGACATTCAAATTTATAGAAATAGACTAGCTTAAACCCGCGGCTCCCCTCGCGTGTTGGTTGATTGTGATAGATAAAGCGCGAAACGTCAAATCGATTTTTTTAAAGAGATGTATTAAAAGAAATTTCTTTTTTACTGCTTTATTTATTTATTCTTATATTTCTTTATTCGTATGCTTATCCTTACCGAGAAAGAGCTGAAGACATTGTAGCACGCAAGGAGGTTAGAATAAAGGGAGATGGCGTTATCTATGCCGAGCACATACGTCAGTTGAAGTCTTTCCGCCATCTTGGTCAGTTTTGGAATGCTATTTCTCCGTTAAAACTATGCATTAAACCGACCCTCTTACTGTTAATATATTGGACAGTCATTGCAGTAATTATTGTTCCGCATTTCGCGTTATATTCTTCAAATTATTAATATCTATCAGATCGCTAGGAAACCTTACTCAGGTATAAATTAGTAACAGTACAAATATTTAAGTCTCTGCGTCTTGTCGTTCCGACGTGATGAGCGTACACCGAACAGACATTCACATTAATATATATATATATATATATATATATATATATATATATATATATATATATATATAGCCTTCCGATCGCCATAAAACCGTGCCTAAAGCCTTCCTCGGATAGACATTAGTAACTGTACAAATTTTTAGCTCTGTATGTCTTGTGGTTCCGGCGTGATAAACGTACACCGGACAGACATTCAAATTTATAGAAATAGACTAGCTTAAACCCGCGGCTCCCCTCGCGTGTTGGTTGATTGTGATAGATAAAGCGCGAAACGTCAAATCGATTTTTTTAAAGAGATGTATTAAAAGAAATTTCTTTTTTACTGCTTTATTTATTTATTCTTATATTTCTTTATTCGTATGCTTATCCTTACCGAGAAAGAGCTGAAGACATTGTAGCACGCAAGGAGGTTAGAATAAAGGGAGATGGCGTTATCTATGCCGAGCACATACGTCAGTTGAAGTCTTTCCGCCATCTTGGTCAGTTTTGGAATGCTATTTCTCCGTTAAAACTATGCATTAAACCGACCCTCTTACTGTTAATATATTGGACAGTCATTGCAGTAATTATTGTTCCGCATTTCGCGTTATATTCTTCAAATTATTAATATCTATCAGATCGCTAGGAAACCTTACTCAGGTATAAATTAGTAACAGTACAAATATTTAAGTCTCTGCGTCTTGTCGTTCCGACGTGATGAGCGTACACCGAACAGACATTCACATTAATATATATATATATATATATATATATATATATATATAGCCTTCCGATCGCCATAAAACCGTGCCTAAAGCCTTCCTCGGATAGACATTAGTAACTGTACAAATTTTTAGCTCTGTATGTCTTGTGGTTCCGGCGTGATAAACGTACACCGGACAGACATTCAAATTTATAGAAATAGACTAGCTTAAACCCGCGGCTCCCCTCGCGTGTTGGTTGATTGTGATAGATAAAGCGCGAAACGTCAAATCGATTTTTTTAAAGAGATGTATTAAAAGAAATTTCTTTTTTACTGCTTTATTTATTTATTCTTATATTTCTTTATTCGTATGCTTATCCTTACCGAGAAAGAGCTGAAGACATTGTAGCACGCAAGGAGGTTAGAATAAAGGGAGATGGCGTTATCTATGCCGAGCACATACGTCAGTTGAAGTCTTTCCGCCATCTTGGTCAGTTTTGGAATGCTATTTCTCCGTTAAAACTATGCATTAAACCGACCCTCTTACTGTTAATATATTGGACAGTCATTGCAGTAATTATTGTTCCGCATTTCGCGTTATATTCTTCAAATTATTAATATCTATCAGATCGCTAGGAAACCTTACTCAGGTATAAATTAGTAACAGTACAAATATTTAAGTCTCTGCGTCTTGTCGTTCCGACGTGATGAGCGTACACCGAACAGACATTCACATTAATATATATATATATATATATATATATATATATATATATATATATATATAGCCTTCCGATCGCCATAAAACCGTGCCTAAAGCCTTCCTCGGATAGACATTAGTAACTGTACAAATTTTTAGCTCTGTATGTCTTGTGGTTCCGGCGTGATAAACGTACACCGGACAGACATTCAAATTTATAGAAATAGACTAGCTTAAACCCGCGGCTCCCCTCGCGTGTTGGTTGATTGTGATAGATAAAGCGCGAAACGTCAAATCGATTTTTTTAAAGAGATGTATTAAAAGAAATTTCTTTTTTACTGCTTTATTTATTTATTCTTATATTTCTTTATTCGTATGCTTATCCTTACCGAGAAAGAGCTGAAGACATTGTAGCACGCAAGGAGGTTAGAATAAAGGGAGATGGCGTTATCTATGCCGAGCACATACGTCAGTTGAAGTCTTTCCGCCATCTTGGTCAGTTTTGGAATGCTATTTCTCCGTTAAAACTATGCATTAAACCGACCCTCTTACTGTTAATATATTGGACAGTCATTGCAGTAATTATTGTTCCGCATTTCGCGTTATATTCTTCAAATTATTAATATCTATCAGATCGCTAGGAAACCTTACTCAGGTATAAATTAGTAACAGTACAAATATTTAAGTCTCTGCGTCTTGTCGTTCCGACGTGATGAGCGTACACCGAACAGACATTCACATTAATATATATATATATATATATATATATATATATATATATATATATATATATATATATATATAGCCTTCCGATCGCCATAAAACCGTGCCTAAAGCCTTCCTCGGATAGACATTAGTAACTGTACAAATTTTTAGCTCTGTATGTCTTGTGGTTCCGGCGTGATAAACGTACACCGGACAGACATTCAAATTTATAGAAATAGACTAGCTTAAACCCGCGGCTCCCCTCGCGTGTTGGTTGATTGTGATAGATAAAGCGCGAAACGTCAAATCGATTTTTTTAAAGAGATGTATTAAAAGAAATTTCTTTTTTACTGCTTTATTTATTTATTCTTATATTTCTTTATTCGTATGCTTATCCTTACCGAGAAAGAGCTGAAGACATTGTAGCACGCAAGGAGGTTAGAATAAAGGGAGATGGCGTTATCTATGCCGAGCACATACGTCAGTTGAAGTCTTTCCGCCATCTTGGTCAGTTTTGGAATGCTATTTCTCCGTTAAAACTATGCATTAAACCGACCCTCTTACTGTTAATATATTGGACAGTCATTGCAGTAATTATTGTTCCGCATTTCGCGTTATATTCTTCAAATTATTAATATCTATCAGATCGCTAGGAAACCTTACTCAGGTATAAATTAGTAACAGTACAAATATTTAAGTCTCTGCGTCTTGTCGTTCCGACGTGATGAGCGTACACCGAACAGACATTCACATTAATATATATATATATATATATATATATATATATATATATATATAGCCTTCCGATCGCCATAAAACCGTGCCTAAAGCCTTCCTCGGATAGACATTAGTAACTGTACAAATTTTTAGCTCTGTATGTCTTGTGGTTCCGGCGTGATAAACGTACACCGGACAGACATTCAAATTTATAGAAATAGACTAGCTTAAACCCGCGGCTCCCCTCGCGTGTTGGTTGATTGTGATAGATAAAGCGCGAAACGTCAAATCGATTTTTTTAAAGAGATGTATTAAAAGAAATTTCTTTTTTACTGCTTTATTTATTTATTCTTATATTTCTTTATTCGTATGCTTATCCTTACCGAGAAAGAGCTGAAGACATTGTAGCACGCAAGGAGGTTAGAATAAAGGGAGATGGCGTTATCTATGCCGAGCACATACGTCAGTTGAAGTCTTTCCGCCATCTTGGTCAGTTTTGGAATGCTATTTCTCCGTTAAAACTATGCATTAAGCCGACCCTCTTACTGTTAATATATTGGACAGTCATTGCAGTAATTATTGTTCCGCATTTCGCGTTATATTCTTCAAATTATTAATATCTATCAGATCGCTAGGAAACCTTACTCAGGTATAAATTAGTAACAGTACAAATATTTAAGTCTCTGCGTCTTGTCGTTCCGACGTGATGAGCGTACACCGAACAGACATTCACATTAATATATATATATATATATATATATATATATATATATATATATATATATATATATATAGCCTTCCGATCGCCATAAAACCGTGCCTAAAGCCTTCCTCGGATAGACATTAGTAACTGTACAAATTTTTAGCTCTGTATGTCTTGTGGTTCCGGCGTGATAAACGTACACCGGACAGACATTCAAATTTATAGAAATAGACTAGCTTAAACCCGCGGCTCCCCTCGCGTGTTGGTTGATTGTGATAGATAAAGCGCGAAACGTCAAATCGATTTTTTTAAAGAGATGTATTAAAAGAAATTTCTTTTTTACTGCTTTATTTATTTATTCTTATATTTCTTTATTCGTATGCTTATCCTTACCGAGAAAGAGCTGAAGACATTGTAGCACGCAAGGAGGTTAGAATAAAGGGAGATGGCGTTATCTATGCCGAGCACATACGTCAGTTGAAGTCTTTCCGCCATCTTGGTCAGTTTTGGAATGCTATTTCTCCGTTAAAACTATGCATTAAACCGACCCTCTTACTGTTAATATATTGGACAGTCATTGCAGTAATTATTGTTCCGCATTTCGCGTTATATTCTTCAAATTATTAATATCTATCAGATCGCTAGGAAACCTTACTCAGGTATAAATTAGTAACAGTACAAATATTTAAGTCTCTGCGTCTTGTCGTTCCGACGTGATGAGCGTACACCGAACAGACATTCACATTAATATATATATATATATATATATATATATATATATATATATATATATAGCCTTCCGATCGCCATAAAACCGTGCCTAAAGCCTTCCTCGGATAGACATTAGTAACTGTACAAATTTTTAGCTCTGTATGTCTTGTGGTTCCGGCGTGATAAACGTACACCGGACAGACATTCAAATTTATAGAAATAGACTAGCTTAAACCCGCGGCTCCCCTCGCGTGTTGGTTGATTGTGATAGATAAAGCGCGAAACGTCAAATCGATTTTTTTAAAGAGATGTATTAAAAGAAATTTCTTTTTTACTGCTTTATTTATTTATTCTTATATTTCTTTATTCGTATGCTTATCCTTACCGAGAAAGAGCTGAAGACATTGTAGCACGCAAGGAGGTTAGAATAAAGGGAGATGGCGTTATCTATGCCGAGCACATACGTCAGTTGAAGTCTTTCCGCCATCTTGGTCAGTTTTGGAATGCTATTTCTCCGTTAAAACTATGCATTAAACCGACCCTCTTACTGTTAATATATTGGACAGTCATTGCAGTAATTATTGTTCCGCATTTCGCGTTATATTCTTCAAATTATTAATATCTATCAGATCGCTAGGAAACCTTACTCAGGTATAAATTAGTAACAGTACAAATATTTAAGTCTCTGCGTCTTGTCGTTCCGACGTGATGAGCGTACACCGAACAGACATTCACATTAATATATATATATATATATATATATATATATATATATAGCCTTCCGATCGCCATAAAACCGTGCCTAAAGCCTTCCTCGGATAGACATTAGTAACTGTACAAATTTTTAGCTCTGTATGTCTTGTGGTTCCGGCGTGATAAACGTACACCGGACAGACATTCAAATTTATAGAAATAGACTAGCTTAAACCCGCGGCTCCCCTCGCGTGTTGGTTGATTGTGATAGATAAAGCGCGAAACGTCAAATCGATTTTTTTAAAGAGATGTATTAAAAGAAATTTCTTTTTTACTGCTTTATTTATTTATTCTTATATTTCTTTATTCGTATGCTTATCCTTACCGAGAAAGAGCTGAAGACATTGTAGCACGCAAGGAGGTTAGAATAAAGGGAGATGGCGTTATCTATGCCGAGCACATACGTCAGTTGAAGTCTTTCCGCCATCTTGGTCAGTTTTGGAATGCTATTTCTCCGTTAAAACTATGCATTAAACCGACCCTCTTACTGTTAATATATTGGACAGTCATTGCAGTAATTATTGTTCCGCATTTCGCGTTATATTCTTCAAATTATTAATATCTATCAGATCGCTAGGAAACCTTACTCAGGTATAAATTAGTAACAGTACAAATATTTAAGTCTCTGCGTCTTGTCGTTCCGACGTGATGAGCGTACACCGAACAGACATTCACATTAATATATATATATATATATATATATATATATAGCCTTCCGATCGCCATAAAACCGTGCCTAAAGCCTTCCTCGGATAGACATTAGTAACTGTACAAATTTTTAGCTCTGTATGTCTTGTGGTTCCGGCGTGATAAACGTACACCGGACAGACATTCAAATTTATAGAAATAGACTAGCTTAAACCCGCGGCTCCCCTCGCGTGTTGGTTGATTGTGATAGATAAAGCGCGAAACGTCAAATCGATTTTTTTAAAGAGATGTATTAAAAGAAATTTCTTTTTTACTGCTTTATTTATTTATTCTTATATTTCTTTATTCGTATGCTTATCCTTACCGAGAAAGAGCTGAAGACATTGTAGCACGCAAGGAGGTTAGAATAAAGGGAGATGGCGTTATCTATGCCGAGCACATACGTCAGTTGAAGTCTTTCCGCCATCTTGGTCAGTTTTGGAATGCTATTTCTCCGTTAAAACTATGCATTAAACCGACCCTCTTACTGTTAATATATTGGACAGTCATTGCAGTAATTATTGTTCCGCATTTCGCGTTATATTCTTCAAATTATTAATATCTATCAGATCGCTAGGAAACCTTACTCAGGTATAAATTAGTAACAGTACAAATATTTAAGTCTCTGCGTCTTGTCGTTCCGACGTGATGAGCGTACACCGAACAGACATTCACATTAATATATATATATATATATATATATATATATATATATATATATAGCCTTCCGATCGCCATAAAACCGTGCCTAAAGCCTTCCTCGGATAGACATTAGTAACTGTACAAATTTTTAGCTCTGTATGTCTTGTGGTTCCGGCGTGATAAACGTACACCGGACAGACATTCAAATTTATAGAAATAGACTAGCTTAAACCCGCGGCTCCCCTCGCGTGTTGGTTGATTGTGATAGATAAAGCGCGAAACGTCAAATCGATTTTTTTAAAGAGATGTATTAAAAGAAATTTCTTTTTTACTGCTTTATTTATTTATTCTTATATTTCTTTATTCGTATGCTTATCCTTACCGAGAAAGAGCTGAAGACATTGTAGCACGCAAGGAGGTTAGAATAAAGGGAGATGGCGTTATCTATGCCGAGCACATACGTCAGTTGAAGTCTTTCCGCCATCTTGGTCAGTTTTGGAATGCTATTTCTCCGTTAAAACTATGCATTAAACCGACCCTCTTACTGTTAATATATTGGACAGTCATTGCAGTAATTATTGTTCCGCATTTCGCGTTATATTCTTCAAATTATTAATATCTATCAGATCGCTAGGAAACCTTACTCAGGTATAAATTAGTAACAGTACAAATATTTAAGTCTCTGCGTCTTGTCGTTCCGACGTGATGAGCGTACACCGAACAGACATTCACATTAATATATATATATATATATATATATATATATATATATATATAGCCTTCCGATCGCCATAAAACCGTGCCTAAAGCCTTCCTCGGATAGACATTAGTAACTGTACAAATTTTTAGCTCTGTATGTCTTGTGGTTCCGGCGTGATAAACGTACACCGGACAGACATTCAAATTTATAGAAATAGACTAGCTTAAACCCGCGGCTCCCCTCGCGTGTTGGTTGATTGTGATAGATAAAGCGCGAAACGTCAAATCGATTTTTTTAAAGAGATGTATTAAAAGAAATTTCTTTTTTACTGCTTTATTTATTTATTCTTATATTTCTTTATTCGTATGCTTATCCTTACCGAGAAAGAGCTGAAGACATTGTAGCACGCAAGGAGGTTAGAATAAAGGGAGATGGCGTTATCTATGCCGAGCACATACGTCAGTTGAAGTCTTTCCGCCATCTTGGTCAGTTTTGGAATGCTATTTCTCCGTTAAAACTATGCATTAAACCGACCCTCTTACTGTTAATATATTGGACAGTCATTGCAGTAATTATTGTTCCGCATTTCGCGTTATATTCTTCAAATTATTAATATCTATCAGATCGCTAGGAAACCTTACTCAGGTATAAATTAGTAACAGTACAAATATTTAAGTCTCTGCGTCTTGTCGTTCCGACGTGATGAGCGTACACCGAACAGACATTCACATTAATATATATATATATATATATATATATATATATATATATATATATATATATATATATATAGCCTTCCGATCGCCATAAAACCGTGCCTAAAGCCTTCCTCGGATAGACATTAGTAACTGTACAAATTTTTAGCTCTGTATGTCTTGTGGTTCCGGCGTGATAAACGTACACCGGACAGACATTCAAATTTATAGAAATAGACTAGCTTAAACCCGCGGCTCCCCTCGCGTGTTGGTTGATTGTGATAGATAAAGCGCGAAACGTCAAATCGATTTTTTTAAAGAGATGTATTAAAAGAAATTTCTTTTTTACTGCTTTATTTATTTATTCTTATATTTCTTTATTCGTATGCTTATCCTTACCGAGAAAGAGCTGAAGACATTGTAGCACGCAAGGAGGTTAGAATAAAGGGAGATGGCGTTATCTATGCCGAGCACATACGTCAGTTGAAGTCTTTCCGCCATCTTGGTCAGTTTTGGAATGCTATTTCTCCGTTAAAACTATGCATTAAACCGACCCTCTTACTGTTAATATATTGGACAGTCATTGCAGTAATTATTGTTCCGCATTTCGCGTTATATTCTTCAAATTATTAATATCTATCAGATCGCTAGGAAACCTTACTCAGGTATAAATTAGTAACAGTACAAATATTTAAGTCTCTGCGTCTTGTCGTTCCGACGTGATGAGCGTACACCGAACAGACATTCACATTAATATATATATATATATATATATATATATATATATATATATATATAGCCTTCCGATCGCCATAAAACCGTGCCTAAAGCCTTCCTCGGATAGACATTAGTAACTGTACAAATTTTTAGCTCTGTATGTCTTGTGGTTCCGGCGTGATAAACGTACACCGGACAGACATTCAAATTTATAGAAATAGACTAGCTTAAACCCGCGGCTCCCCTCGCGTGTTGGTTGATTGTGATAGATAAAGCGCGAAACGTCAAATCGATTTTTTTAAAGAGATGTATTAAAAGAAATTTCTTTTTTACTGCTTTATTTATTTATTCTTATATTTCTTTATTCGTATGCTTATCCTTACCGAGAAAGAGCTGAAGACATTGTAGCACGCAAGGAGGTTAGAATAAAGGGAGATGGCGTTATCTATGCCGAGCACATACGTCAGTTGAAGTCTTTCCGCCATCTTGGTCAGTTTTGGAATGCTATTTCTCCGTTAAAACTATGCATTAAACCGACCCTCTTACTGTTAATATATTGGACAGTCATTGCAGTAATTATTGTTCCGCATTTCGCGTTATATTCTTCAAATTATTAATATCTATCAGATCGCTAGGAAACCTTACTCAGGTATAAATTAGTAACAGTACAAATATTTAAGTCTCTGCGTCTTGTCGTTCCGACGTGATGAGCGTACACCGAACAGACATTCACATTAATATATATATATATATATATATATATATATATATATATATATATATATAGCCTTCCGATCGCCATAAAACCGTGCCTAAAGCCTTCCTCGGATAGACATTAGTAACTGTACAAATTTTTAGCTCTGTATGTCTTGTGGTTCCGGCGTGATAAACGTACACCGGACAGACATTCAAATTTATAGAAATAGACTAGCTTAAACCCGCGGCTCCCCTCGCGTGTTGGTTGATTGTGATAGATAAAGCGCGAAACGTCAAATCGATTTTTTTAAAGAGATGTATTAAAAGAAATTTCTTTTTTACTGCTTTATTTATTTATTCTTATATTTCTTTATTCGTATGCTTATCCTTACCGAGAAAGAGCTGAAGACATTGTAGCACGCAAGGAGGTTAGAATAAAGGGAGATGGCGTTATCTATGCCGAGCACATACGTCAGTTGAAGTCTTTCCGCCATCTTGGTCAGTTTTGGAATGCTATTTCTCCGTTAAAACTATGCATTAAACCGACCCTCTTACTGTTAATATATTGGACAGTCATTGCAGTAATTATTGTTCCGCATTTCGCGTTATATTCTTCAAATTATTAATATCTATCAGATCGCTAGGAAACCTTACTCAGGTATAAATTAGTAACAGTACAAATATTTAAGTCTCTGCGTCTTGTCGTTCCGACGTGATGAGCGTACACCGAACAGACATTCACATTAATATATATATATATATATATATATATATAGCCTTCCGATCGCCATAAAACCGTGCCTAAAGCCTTCCTCGGATAGACATTAGTAACTGTACAAATTTTTAGCTCTGTATGTCTTGTGGTTCCGGCGTGATAAACGTACACCGGACAGACATTCAAATTTATAGAAATAGACTAGCTTAAACCCGCGGCTCCCCTCGCGTGTTGGTTGATTGTGATAGATAAAGCGCGAAACGTCAAATCGATTTTTTTAAAGAGATGTATTAAAAGAAATTTCTTTTTTACTGCTTTATTTATTTATTCTTATATTTCTTTATTCGTATGCTTATCCTTACCGAGAAAGAGCTGAAGACATTGTAGCACGCAAGGAGGTTAGAATAAAGGGAGATGGCGTTATCTATGCCGAGCACATACGTCAGTTGAAGTCTTTCCGCCATCTTGGTCAGTTTTGGAATGCTATTTCTCCGTTAAAACTATGCATTAAACCGACCCTCTTACTGTTAATATATTGGACAGTCATTGCAGTAATTATTGTTCCGCATTTCGCGTTATATTCTTCAAATTATTAATATCTATCAGATCGCTAGGAAACCTTACTCAGGTATAAATTAGTAACAGTACAAATATTTAAGTCTCTGCGTCTTGTCGTTCCGACGTGATGAGCGTACACCGAACAGACATTCACATTATATATATATATATATATATATATATATATATATATATAGCCTTCCGATCGCCATAAAACCGTGCCTAAAGCCTTCCTCGGATAGACATTAGTAACTGTACAAATTTTTAGCTCTGTATGTCTTGTGGTTCCGGCGTGATAAACGTACACCGGACAGACATTCAAATTTATAGAAATAGACTAGCTTAAACCCGCGGCTCCCCTCGCGTGTTGGTTGATTGTGATAGATAAAGCGCGAAACGTCAAATCGATTTTTTTAAAGAGATGTATTAAAAGAAATTTCTTTTTTACTGCTTTATTTATTTATTCTTATATTTCTTTATTCGTATGCTTATCCTTACCGAGAAAGAGCTGAAGACATTGTAGCACGCAAGGAGGTTAGAATAAAGGGAGATGGCGTTATCTATGCCGAGCACATACGTCAGTTGAAGTCTTTCCGCCATCTTGGTCAGTTTTGGAATGCTATTTCTCCGTTAAAACTATGCATTAAACCGACCCTCTTACTGTTAATATATTGGACAGTCATTGCAGTAATTATTGTTCCGCATTTCGCGTTATATTCTTCAAATTATTAATATCTATCAGATCGCTAGGAAACCTTACTCAGGTATAAATTAGTAACAGTACAAATATTTAAGTCTCTGCGTCTTGTCGTTCCGACGTGATGAGCGTACACCGAACAGACATTCACATTAATATATATATATATATATATATATATATATATATAGCCTTCCGATCGCCATAAAACCGTGCCTAAAGCCTTCCTCGGATAGACATTAGTAACTGTACAAATTTTTAGCTCTGTATGTCTTGTGGTTCCGGCGTGATAAACGTACACCGGACAGACATTCAAATTTATAGAAATAGACTAGCTTAAACCCGCGGCTCCCCTCGCGTGTTGGTTGATTGTGATAGATAAAGCGCGAAACGTCAAATCGATTTTTTTAAAGAGATGTATTAAAAGAAATTTCTTTTTTACTGCTTTATTTATTTATTCTTATATTTCTTTATTCGTATGCTTATCCTTACCGAGAAAGAGCTGAAGACATTGTAGCACGCAAGGAGGTTAGAATAAAGGGAGATGGCGTTATCTATGCCGAGCACATACGTCAGTTGAAGTCTTTCCGCCATCTTGGTCAGTTTTGGAATGCTATTTCTCCGTTAAAACTATGCATTAAACCGACCCTCTTACTGTTAATATATTGGACAGTCATTGCAGTAATTATTGTTCCGCATTTCGCGTTATATTCTTCAAATTATTAATATCTATCAGATCGCTAGGAAACCTTACTCAGGTATAAATTAGTAACAGTACAAATATTTAAGTCTCTGCGTCTTGTCGTTCCGACGTGATGAGCGTACACCGAACAGACATTCACATTAATATATATATATATATATATATATATATATATATATATATATATATATATAGCCTTCCGATCGCCATAAAACCGTGCCTAAAGCCTTCCTCGGATAGACATTAGTAACTGTACAAATTTTTAGCTCTGTATGTCTTGTGGTTCCGGCGTGATAAACGTACACCGGACAGACATTCAAATTTATAGAAATAGACTAGCTTAAACCCGCGGCTCCCCTCGCGTGTTGGTTGATTGTGATAGATAAAGCGCGAAACGTCAAATCGATTTTTTTAAAGAGATGTATTAAAAGAAATTTCTTTTTTACTGCTTTATTTATTTATTCTTATATTTCTTTATTCGTATGCTTATCCTTACCGAGAAAGAGCTGAAGACATTGTAGCACGCAAGGAGGTTAGAATAAAGGGAGATGGCGTTATCTATGCCGAGCACATACGTCAGTTGAAGTCTTTCCGCCATCTTGGTCAGTTTTGGAATGCTATTTCTCCGTTAAAACTATGCATTAAACCGACCCTCTTACTGTTAATATATTGGACAGTCATTGCAGTAATTATTGTTCCGCATTTCGCGTTATATTCTTCAAATTATTAATATCTATCAGATCGCTAGGAAACCTTACTCAGGTATAAATTAGTAACAGTACAAATATTTAAGTCTCTGCGTCTTGTCGTTCCGACGTGATGAGCGTACACCGAACAGACATTCACATTATATATATATATATATATATATATATATATATATATATATATATATATAGCCTTCCGATCGCCATAAAACCGTGCCTAAAGCCTTCCTCGGATAGACATTAGTAACTGTACAAATTTTTAGCTCTGTATGTCTTGTGGTTCCGGCGTGATAAACGTACACCGGACAGACATTCAAATTTATAGAAATAGACTAGCTTAAACCCGCGGCTCCCCTCGCGTGTTGGTTGATTGTGATAGATAAAGCGCGAAACGTCAAATCGATTTTTTTAAAGAGATGTATTAAAAGAAATTTCTTTTTTACTGCTTTATTTATTTATTCTTATATTTCTTTATTCGTATGCTTATCCTTACCGAGAAAGAGCTGAAGACATTGTAGCACGCAAGGAGGTTAGAATAAAGGGAGATGGCGTTATCTATGCCGAGCACATACGTCAGTTGAAGTCTTTCCGCCATCTTGGTCAGTTTTGGAATGCTATTTCTCCGTTAAAACTATGCATTAAACCGACCCTCTTACTGTTAATATATTGGACAGTCATTGCAGTAATTATTGTTCCGCATTTCGCGTTATATTCTTCAAATTATTAATATCTATCAGATCGCTAGGAAACCTTACTCAGGTATAAATTAGTAACAGTACAAATATTTAAGTCTCTGCGTCTTGTCGTTCCGACGTGATGAGCGTACACCGAACAGACATTCACATTAATATATATATATATATATATATATATATATATATATATATATATATATAGCCTTCCGATCGCCATAAAACCGTGCCTAAAGCCTTCCTCGGATAGACATTAGTAACTGTACAAATTTTTAGCTCTGTATGTCTTGTGGTTCCGGCGTGATAAACGTACACCGGACAGACATTCAAATTTATAGAAATAGACTAGCTTAAACCCGCGGCTCCCCTCGCGTGTTGGTTGATTGTGATAGATAAAGCGCGAAACGTCAAATCGATTTTTTTAAAGAGATGTATTAAAAGAAATTTCTTTTTTACTGCTTTATTTATTTATTCTTATATTTCTTTATTCGTATGCTTATCCTTACCGAGAAAGAGCTGAAGACATTGTAGCACGCAAGGAGGTTAGAATAAAGGGAGATGGCGTTATCTATGCCGAGCACATACGTCAGTTGAAGTCTTTCCGCCATCTTGGTCAGTTTTGGAATGCTATTTCTCCGTTAAAACTATGCATTAAGCCGACCCTCTTACTGTTAATATATTGGACAGTCATTGCAGTAATTATTGTTCCGCATTTCGCGTTATATTCTTCAAATTATTAATATCTATCAGATCGCTAGGAAACCTTACTCAGGTATAAATTAGTAACAGTACAAATATTTAAGTCTCTGCGTCTTGTCGTTCCGACGTGATGAGCGTACACCGAACAGACATTCACATTAATATATATATATATATATATATATATATATAGCCTTCCGATCGCCATAAAACCGTGCCTAAAGCCTTCCTCGGATAGACATTAGTAACTGTACAAATTTTTAGCTCTGTATGTCTTGTGGTTCCGGCGTGATAAACGTACACCGGACAGACATTCAAATTTATAGAAATAGACTAGCTTAAACCCGCGGCTCCCCTCGCGTGTTGGTTGATTGTGATAGATAAAGCGCGAAACGTCAAATCGATTTTTTTAAAGAGATGTATTAAAAGAAATTTCTTTTTTACTGCTTTATTTATTTATTCTTATATTTCTTTATTCGTATGCTTATCCTTACCGAGAAAGAGCTGAAGACATTGTAGCACGCAAGGAGGTTAGAATAAAGGGAGATGGCGTTATCTATGCCGAGCACATACGTCAGTTGAAGTCTTTCCGCCATCTTGGTCAGTTTTGGAATGCTATTTCTCCGTTAAAACTATGCATTAAACCGACCCTCTTACTGTTAATATATTGGACAGTCATTGCAGTAATTATTGTTCCGCATTTCGCGTTATATTCTTCAAATTATTAATATCTATCAGATCGCTAGGAAACCTTACTCAGGTATAAATTAGTAACAGTACAAATATTTAAGTCTCTGCGTCTTGTCGTTCCGACGTGATGAGCGTACACCGAACAGACATTCACATTAATATATATATATATATATATATATATATATATATATATATATATATATATATATATATATATATAGCCTTCCGATCGCCATAAAACCGTGCCTAAAGCCTTCCTCGGATAGACATTAGTAACTGTACAAATTTTTAGCTCTGTATGTCTTGTGGTTCCGGCGTGATAAACGTACACCGGACAGACATTCAAATTTATAGAAATAGACTAGCTTAAACCCGCGGCTCCCCTCGCGTGTTGGTTGATTGTGATAGATAAAGCGCGAAACGTCAAATCGATTTTTTTAAAGAGATGTATTAAAAGAAATTTCTTTTTTACTGCTTTATTTATTTATTCTTATATTTCTTTATTCGTATGCTTATCCTTACCGAGAAAGAGCTGAAGACATTGTAGCACGCAAGGAGGTTAGAATAAAGGGAGATGGCGTTATCTATGCCGAGCACATACGTCAGTTGAAGTCTTTCCGCCATCTTGGTCAGTTTTGGAATGCTATTTCTCCGTTAAAACTATGCATTAAACCGACCCTCTTACTGTTAATATATTGGACAGTCATTGCAGTAATTATTGTTCCGCATTTCGCGTTATATTCTTCAAATTATTAATATCTATCAGATCGCTAGGAAACCTTACTCAGGTATAAATTAGTAACAGTACAAATATTTAAGTCTCTGCGTCTTGTCGTTCCGACGTGATGAGCGTACACCGAACAGACATTCACATTAATATATATATATATATATATATATATATATATATATATATATAGCCTTCCGATCGCCATAAAACCGTGCCTAAAGCCTTCCTCGGATAGACATTAGTAACTGTACAAATTTTTAGCTCTGTATGTCTTGTGGTTCCGGCGTGATAAACGTACACCGGACAGACATTCAAATTTATAGAAATAGACTAGCTTAAACCCGCGGCTCCCCTCGCGTGTTGGTTGATTGTGATAGATAAAGCGCGAAACGTCAAATCGATTTTTTTAAAGAGATGTATTAAAAGAAATTTCTTTTTTACTGCTTTATTTATTTATTCTTATATTTCTTTATTCGTATGCTTATCCTTACCGAGAAAGAGCTGAAGACATTGTAGCACGCAAGGAGGTTAGAATAAAGGGAGATGGCGTTATCTATGCCGAGCACATACGTCAGTTGAAGTCTTTCCGCCATCTTGGTCAGTTTTGGAATGCTATTTCTCCGTTAAAACTATGCATTAAACCGACCCTCTTACTGTTAATATATTGGACAGTCATTGCAGTAATTATTGTTCCGCATTTCGCGTTATATTCTTCAAATTATTAATATCTATCAGATCGCTAGGAAACCTTACTCAGGTATAAATTAGTAACAGTACAAATATTTAAGTCTCTGCGTCTTGTCGTTCCGACGTGATGAGCGTACACCGAACAGACATTCACATTAATATATATATATATATATATATATATATATATATATAGCCTTCCGATCGCCATAAAACCGTGCCTAAAGCCTTCCTCGGATAGACATTAGTAACTGTACAAATTTTTAGCTCTGTATGTCTTGTGGTTCCGGCGTGATAAACGTACACCGGACAGACATTCAAATTTATAGAAATAGACTAGCTTAAACCCGCGGCTCCCCTCGCGTGTTGGTTGATTGTGATAGATAAAGCGCGAAACGTCAAATCGATTTTTTTAAAGAGATGTATTAAAAGAAATTTCTTTTTTACTGCTTTATTTATTTATTCTTATATTTCTTTATTCGTATGCTTATCCTTACCGAGAAAGAGCTGAAGACATTGTAGCACGCAAGGAGGTTAGAATAAAGGGAGATGGCGTTATCTATGCCGAGCACATACGTCAGTTGAAGTCTTTCCGCCATCTTGGTCAGTTTTGGAATGCTATTTCTCCGTTAAAACTATGCATTAAACCGACCCTCTTACTGTTAATATATTGGACAGTCATTGCAGTAATTATTGTTCCGCATTTCGCGTTATATTCTTCAAATTATTAATATCTATCAGATCGCTAGGAAACCTTACTCAGGTATAAATTAGTAACAGTACAAATATTTAAGTCTCTGCGTCTTGTCGTTCCGACGTGATGAGCGTACACCGAACAGACATTCACATTAATATATATATATATATATATATATATATATATATATATATATATATATATATATAGCCTTCCGATCGCCATAAAACCGTGCCTAAAGCCTTCCTCGGATAGACATTAGTAACTGTACAAATTTTTAGCTCTGTATGTCTTGTGGTTCCGGCGTGATAAACGTACACCGGACAGACATTCAAATTTATAGAAATAGACTAGCTTAAACCCGCGGCTCCCCTCGCGTGTTGGTTGATTGTGATAGATAAAGCGCGAAACGTCAAATCGATTTTTTTAAAGAGATGTATTAAAAGAAATTTCTTTTTTACTGCTTTATTTATTTATTCTTATATTTCTTTATTCGTATGCTTATCCTTACCGAGAAAGAGCTGAAGACATTGTAGCACGCAAGGAGGTTAGAATAAAGGGAGATGGCGTTATCTATGCCGAGCACATACGTCAGTTGAAGTCTTTCCGCCATCTTGGTCAGTTTTGGAATGCTATTTCTCCGTTAAAACTATGCATTAAACCGACCCTCTTACTGTTAATATATTGGACAGTCATTGCAGTAATTATTGTTCCGCATTTCGCGTTATATTCTTCAAATTATTAATATCTATCAGATCGCTAGGAAACCTTACTCAGGTATAAATTAGTAACAGTACAAATATTTAAGTCTCTGCGTCTTGTCGTTCCGACGTGATGAGCGTACACCGAACAGACATTCACATTATATATATATATATATATATATATATATATATATATATATATATATATATATATATAGCCTTCCGATCGCCATAAAACCGTGCCTAAAGCCTTCCTCGGATAGACATTAGTAACTGTACAAATTTTTAGCTCTGTATGTCTTGTGGTTCCGGCGTGATAAACGTACACCGGACAGACATTCAAATTTATAGAAATAGACTAGCTTAAACCCGCGGCTCCCCTCGCGTGTTGGTTGATTGTGATAGATAAAGCGCGAAACGTCAAATCGATTTTTTTAAAGAGATGTATTAAAAGAAATTTCTTTTTTACTGCTTTATTTATTTATTCTTATATTTCTTTATTCGTATGCTTATCCTTACCGAGAAAGAGCTGAAGACATTGTAGCACGCAAGGAGGTTAGAATAAAGGGAGATGGCGTTATCTATGCCGAGCACATACGTCAGTTGAAGTCTTTCCGCCATCTTGGTCAGTTTTGGAATGCTATTTCTCCGTTAAAACTATGCATTAAACCGACCCTCTTACTGTTAATATATTGGACAGTCATTGCAGTAATTATTGTTCCGCATTTCGCGTTATATTCTTCAAATTATTAATATCTATCAGATCGCTAGGAAACCTTACTCAGGTATAAATTAGTAACAGTACAAATATTTAAGTCTCTGCGTCTTGTCGTTCCGACGTGATGAGCGTACACCGAACAGACATTCACATTAATATATATATATATATATATAGCCTTCCGATCGCCATAAAACCGTGCCTAAAGCCTTCCTCGGATAGACATTAGTAACTGTACAAATTTTTAGCTCTGTATGTCTTGTGGTTCCGGCGTGATAAACGTACACCGGACAGACATTCAAATTTATAGAAATAGACTAGCTTAAACCCGCGGCTCCCCTCGCGTGTTGGTTGATTGTGATAGATAAAGCGCGAAACGTCAAATCGATTTTTTTAAAGAGATGTATTAAAAGAAATTTCTTTTTTACTGCTTTATTTATTTATTCTTATATTTCTTTATTCGTATGCTTATCCTTACCGAGAAAGAGCTGAAGACATTGTAGCACGCAAGGAGGTTAGAATAAAGGGAGATGGCGTTATCTATGCCGAGCACATACGTCAGTTGAAGTCTTTCCGCCATCTTGGTCAGTTTTGGAATGCTATTTCTCCGTTAAAACTATGCATTAAACCGACCCTCTTACTGTTAATATATTGGACAGTCATTGCAGTAATTATTGTTCCGCATTTCGCGTTATATTCTTCAAATTATTAATATCTATCAGATCGCTAGGAAACCTTACTCAGGTATAAATTAGTAACAGTACAAATATTTAAGTCTCTGCGTCTTGTCGTTCCGACGTGATGAGCGTACACCGAACAGACATTCACATTAATATATATATATATATATATATATATATATATATATATATATAGCCTTCCGATCGCCATAAAACCGTGCCTAAAGCCTTCCTCGGATAGACATTAGTAACTGTACAAATTTTTAGCTCTGTATGTCTTGTGGTTCCGGCGTGATAAACGTACACCGGACAGACATTCAAATTTATAGAAATAGACTAGCTTAAACCCGCGGCTCCCCTCGCGTGTTGGTTGATTGTGATAGATAAAGCGCGAAACGTCAAATCGATTTTTTTAAAGAGATGTATTAAAAGAAATTTCTTTTTTACTGCTTTATTTATTTATTCTTATATTTCTTTATTCGTATGCTTATCCTTACCGAGAAAGAGCTGAAGACATTGTAGCACGCAAGGAGGTTAGAATAAAGGGAGATGGCGTTATCTATGCCGAGCACATACGTCAGTTGAAGTCTTTCCGCCATCTTGGTCAGTTTTGGAATGCTATTTCTCCGTTAAAACTATGCATTAAACCGACCCTCTTACTGTTAATATATTGGACAGTCATTGCAGTAATTATTGTTCCGCATTTCGCGTTATATTCTTCAAATTATTAATATCTATCAGATCGCTAGGAAACCTTACTCAGGTATAAATTAGTAACAGTACAAATATTTAAGTCTCTGCGTCTTGTCGTTCCGACGTGATGAGCGTACACCGAACAGACATTCACATTAATATATATATATATATATATATATATATATATATATATATATATATATAGCCTTCCGATCGCCATAAAACCGTGCCTAAAGCCTTCCTCGGATAGACATTAGTAACTGTACAAATTTTTAGCTCTGTATGTCTTGTGGTTCCGGCGTGATAAACGTACACCGGACAGACATTCAAATTTATAGAAATAGACTAGCTTAAACCCGCGGCTCCCCTCGCGTGTTGGTTGATTGTGATAGATAAAGCGCGAAACGTCAAATCGATTTTTTTAAAGAGATGTATTAAAAGAAATTTCTTTTTTACTGCTTTATTTATTTATTCTTATATTTCTTTATTCGTATGCTTATCCTTACCGAGAAAGAGCTGAAGACATTGTAGCACGCAAGGAGGTTAGAATAAAGGGAGATGGCGTTATCTATGCCGAGCACATACGTCAGTTGAAGTCTTTCCGCCATCTTGGTCAGTTTTGGAATGCTATTTCTCCGTTAAAACTATGCATTAAGCCGACCCTCTTACTGTTAATATATTGGACAGTCATTGCAGTAATTATTGTTCCGCATTTCGCGTTATATTCTTCAAATTATTAATATCTATCAGATCGCTAGGAAACCTTACTCAGGTATAAATTAGTAACAGTACAAATATTTAAGTCTCTGCGTCTTGTCGTTCCGACGTGATGAGCGTACACCGAACAGACATTCACATTAATATATATATATATATATATATATATATATATATATATATATATATATAGCCTTCCGATCGCCATAAAACCGTGCCTAAAGCCTTCCTCGGATAGACATTAGTAACTGTACAAATTTTTAGCTCTGTATGTCTTGTGGTTCCGGCGTGATAAACGTACACCGGACAGACATTCAAATTTATAGAAATAGACTAGCTTAAACCCGCGGCTCCCCTCGCGTGTTGGTTGATTGTGATAGATAAAGCGCGAAACGTCAAATCGATTTTTTTAAAGAGATGTATTAAAAGAAATTTCTTTTTTACTGCTTTATTTATTTATTCTTATATTTCTTTATTCGTATGCTTATCCTTACCGAGAAAGAGCTGAAGACATTGTAGCACGCAAGGAGGTTAGAATAAAGGGAGATGGCGTTATCTATGCCGAGCACATACGTCAGTTGAAGTCTTTCCGCCATCTTGGTCAGTTTTGGAATGCTATTTCTCCGTTAAAACTATGCATTAAACCGACCCTCTTACTGTTAATATATTGGACAGTCATTGCAGTAATTATTGTTCCGCATTTCGCGTTATATTCTTCAAATTATTAATATCTATCAGATCGCTAGGAAACCTTACTCAGGTATAAATTAGTAACAGTACAAATATTTAAGTCTCTGCGTCTTGTCGTTCCGACGTGATGAGCGTACACCGAACAGACATTCACATTAATATATATATATATATATATATATATATATATATATATATATATATATATAGCCTTCCGATCGCCATAAAACCGTGCCTAAAGCCTTCCTCGGATAGACATTAGTAACTGTACAAATTTTTAGCTCTGTATGTCTTGTGGTTCCGGCGTGATAAACGTACACCGGACAGACATTCAAATTTATAGAAATAGACTAGCTTAAACCCGCGGCTCCCCTCGCGTGTTGGTTGATTGTGATAGATAAAGCGCGAAACGTCAAATCGATTTTTTTAAAGAGATGTATTAAAAGAAATTTCTTTTTTACTGCTTTATTTATTTATTCTTATATTTCTTTATTCGTATGCTTATCCTTACCGAGAAAGAGCTGAAGACATTGTAGCACGCAAGGAGGTTAGAATAAAGGGAGATGGCGTTATCTATGCCGAGCACATACGTCAGTTGAAGTCTTTCCGCCATCTTGGTCAGTTTTGGAATGCTATTTCTCCGTTAAAACTATGCATTAAACCGACCCCCTCTTACTGTTAATATATTGGACAGTCATTGCAGTAATTATTGTTCCGCATTTCGCGTTATATTCTTCAAATTATTAATATCTATCAGATCGCTAGGAAACCTTACTCAGGTATAAATTAGTAACAGTACAAATATTTAAGTCTCTGCGTCTTGTCGTTCCGACGTGATGAGCGTACACCGAACAGACATTCACATTAATATATATATATATATATATATATATATATATATATATATATATAGCCTTCCGATCGCCATAAAACCGTGCCTAAAGCCTTCCTCGGATAGACATTAGTAACTGTACAAATTTTTAGCTCTGTATGTCTTGTGGTTCCGGCGTGATAAACGTACACCGGACAGACATTCAAATTTATAGAAATAGACTAGCTTAAACCCGCGGCTCCCCTCGCGTGTTGGTTGATTGTGATAGATAAAGCGCGAAACGTCAAATCGATTTTTTTAAAGAGATGTATTAAAAGAAATTTCTTTTTTACTGCTTTATTTATTTATTCTTATATTTCTTTATTCGTATGCTTATCCTTACCGAGAAAGAGCTGAAGACATTGTAGCACGCAAGGAGGTTAGAATAAAGGGAGATGGCGTTATCTATGCCGAGCACATACGTCAGTTGAAGTCTTTCCGCCATCTTGGTCAGTTTTGGAATGCTATTTCTCCGTTAAAACTATGCATTAAACCGACCCTCTTACTGTTAATATATTGGACAGTCATTGCAGTAATTATTGTTCCGCATTTCGCGTTATATTCTTCAAATTATTAATATCTATCAGATCGCTAGGAAACCTTACTCAGGTATAAATTAGTAACAGTACAAATATTTAAGTCTCTGCGTCTTGTCGTTCCGACGTGATGAGCGTACACCGAACAGACATTCACATTAATATATATATATATATATATATATATATATATATATATATATATAGCCTTCCGATCGCCATAAAACCGTGCCTAAAGCCTTCCTCGGATAGACATTAGTAACTGTACAAATTTTTAGCTCTGTATGTCTTGTGGTTCCGGCGTGATAAACGTACACCGGACAGACATTCAAATTTATAGAAATAGACTAGCTTAAACCCGCGGCTCCCCTCGCGTGTTGGTTGATTGTGATAGATAAAGCGCGAAACGTCAAATCGATTTTTTTAAAGAGATGTATTAAAAGAAATTTCTTTTTTACTGCTTTATTTATTTATTCTTATATTTCTTTATTCGTATGCTTATCCTTACCGAGAAAGAGCTGAAGACATTGTAGCACGCAAGGAGGTTAGAATAAAGGGAGATGGCGTTATCTATGCCGAGCACATACGTCAGTTGAAGTCTTTCCGCCATCTTGGTCAGTTTTGGAATGCTATTTCTCCGTTAAAACTATGCATTAAACCGACCCTCTTACTGTTAATATATTGGACAGTCATTGCAGTAATTATTGTTCCGCATTTCGCGTTATATTCTTCAAATTATTAATATCTATCAGATCGCTAGGAAACCTTACTCAGGTATAAATTAGTAACAGTACAAATATTTAAGTCTCTGCGTCTTGTCGTTCCGACGTGATGAGCGTACACCGAACAGACATTCACATTAATATATATATATATATATATATATATATATATATATATATATATATATATATAGCCTTCCGATCGCCATAAAACCGTGCCTAAAGCCTTCCTCGGATAGACATTAGTAACTGTACAAATTTTTAGCTCTGTATGTCTTGTGGTTCCGGCGTGATAAACGTACACCGGACAGACATTCAAATTTATAGAAATAGACTAGCTTAAACCCGCGGCTCCCCTCGCGTGTTGGTTGATTGTGATAGATAAAGCGCGAAACGTCAAATCGATTTTTTTAAAGAGATGTATTAAAAGAAATTTCTTTTTTACTGCTTTATTTATTTATTCTTATATTTCTTTATTCGTATGCTTATCCTTACCGAGAAAGAGCTGAAGACATTGTAGCACGCAAGGAGGTTAGAATAAAGGGAGATGGCGTTATCTATGCCGAGCACATACGTCAGTTGAAGTCTTTCCGCCATCTTGGTCAGTTTTGGAATGCTATTTCTCCGTTAAAACTATGCATTAAACCGACCCTCTTACTGTTAATATATTGGACAGTCATTGCAGTAATTATTGTTCCGCATTTCGCGTTATATTCTTCAAATTATTAATATCTATCAGATCGCTAGGAAACCTTACTCAGGTATAAATTAGTAACAGTACAAATATTTAAGTCTCTGCGTCTTGTCGTTCCGACGTGATGAGCGTACACCGAACAGACATTCACATTAATATATATATATATATATATATATATATATATATATATATATATATATATATATATATATATAGCCTTCCGATCGCCATAAAACCGTGCCTAAAGCCTTCCTCGGATAGACATTAGTAACTGTACAAATTTTTAGCTCTGTATGTCTTGTGGTTCCGGCGTGATAAACGTACACCGGACAGACATTCAAATTTATAGAAATAGACTAGCTTAAACCCGCGGCTCCCCTCGCGTGTTGGTTGATTGTGATAGATAAAGCGCGAAACGTCAAATCGATTTTTTTAAAGAGATGTATTAAAAGAAATTTCTTTTTTACTGCTTTATTTATTTATTCTTATATTTCTTTATTCGTATGCTTATCCTTACCGAGAAAGAGCTGAAGACATTGTAGCACGCAAGGAGGTTAGAATAAAGGGAGATGGCGTTATCTATGCCGAGCACATACGTCAGTTGAAGTCTTTCCGCCATCTTGGTCAGTTTTGGAATGCTATTTCTCCGTTAAAACTATGCATTAAACCGACCCTCTTACTGTTAATATATTGGACAGTCATTGCAGTAATTATTGTTCCGCATTTCGCGTTATATTCTTCAAATTATTAATATCTATCAGATCGCTAGGAAACCTTACTCAGGTATAAATTAGTAACAGTACAAATATTTAAGTCTCTGCGTCTTGTCGTTCCGACGTGATGAGCGTACACCGAACAGACATTCACATTAATATATATATATATATATATATATATATATATATATATATATATAGCCTTCCGATCGCCATAAAACCATGCCTAAAGCCTTCCTCGGATAGACATTAGTAACTGTACAAATTTTTAGCTCTGTATGTCTTGTGGTTCCGGCGTGATAAACGTACACCGGACAGACATTCAAATTTATAGAAATAGACTAGCTTAAACCCGCGGCTCCCCTCGCGTGTTGGTTGATTGTGATAGATAAAGCGCGAAACGTCAAATCGATTTTTTTAAAGAGATGTATTAAAAGAAATTTCTTTTTTACTGCTTTATTTATTTATTCTTATATTTCTTTATTCGTATGCTTATCCTTACCGAGAAAGAGCTGAAGACATTGTAGCACGCAAGGAGGTTAGAATAAAGGGAGATGGCGTTATCTATGCCGAGCACATACGTCAGTTGAAGTCTTTCCGCCATCTTGGTCAGTTTTGGAATGCTATTTCTCCGTTAAAACTATGCATTAAACCGACCCTCTTACTGTTAATATATTGGACAGTCATTGCAGTAATTATTGTTCCGCATTTCGCGTTATATTCTTCAAATTATTAATATCTATCAGATCGCTAGGAAACCTTACTCAGGTATAAATTAGTAACAGTACAAATATTTAAGTCTCTGCGTCTTGTCGTTCCGACGTGATGAGCGTACACCGAACAGACATTCACATTAATATATATATATATATATATATATATATATATATATATATATATATAGCCTTCCGATCGCCATAAAACCGTGCCTAAAGCCTTCCTCGGATAGACATTAGTAACTGTACAAATTTTTAGCTCTGTATGTCTTGTGGTTCCGGCGTGATAAACGTACACCGGACAGACATTCAAATTTATAGAAATAGACTAGCTTAAACCCGCGGCTCCCCTCGCGTGTTGGTTGATTGTGATAGATAAAGCGCGAAACGTCAAATCGATTTTTTTAAAGAGATGTATTAAAAGAAATTTCTTTTTTACTGCTTTATTTATTTATTCTTATATTTCTTTATTCGTATGCTTATCCTTACCGAGAAAGAGCTGAAGACATTGTAGCACGCAAGGAGGTTAGAATAAAGGGAGATGGCGTTATCTATGCCGAGCACATACGTCAGTTGAAGTCTTTCCGCCATCTTGGTCAGTTTTGGAATGCTATTTCTCCGTTAAAACTATGCATTAAACCGACCCTCTTACTGTTAATATATTGGACAGTCATTGCAGTAATTATTGTTCCGCATTTCGCGTTATATTCTTCAAATTATTAATATCTATCAGATCGCTAGGAAACCTTACTCAGGTATAAATTAGTAACAGTACAAATATTTAAGTCTCTGCGTCTTGTCGTTCCGACGTGATGAGCGTACACCGAACAGACATTCACATTAATATATATATATATATATATATATATATATATATATATATATATATATATAGCCTTCCGATCGCCATAAAACCGTGCCTAAAGCCTTCCTCGGATAGACATTAGTAACTGTACAAATTTTTAGCTCTGTATGTCTTGTGGTTCCGGCGTGATAAACGTACACCGGACAGACATTCAAATTTATAGAAATAGACTAGCTTAAACCCGCGGCTCCCCTCGCGTGTTGGTTGATTGTGATAGATAAAGCGCGAAACGTCAAATCGATTTTTTTAAAGAGATGTATTAAAAGAAATTTCTTTTTTACTGCTTTATTTATTTATTCTTATATTTCTTTATTCGTATGCTTATCCTTACCGAGAAAGAGCTGAAGACATTGTAGCACGCAAGGAGGTTAGAATAAAGGGAGATGGCGTTATCTATGCCGAGCACATACGTCAGTTGAAGTCTTTCCGCCATCTTGGTCAGTTTTGGAATGCTATTTCTCCGTTAAAACTATGCATTAAACCGACCCTCTTACTGTTAATATATTGGACAGTCATTGCAGTAATTATTGTTCCGCATTTCGCGTTATATTCTTCAAATTATTAATATCTATCAGATCGCTAGGAAACCTTACTCAGGTATAAATTAGTAACAGTACAAATATTTAAGTCTCTGCGTCTTGTCGTTCCGACGTGATGAGCGTACACCGAACAGACATTCACATTAATATATATATATATATATATATAATATATATATAGCCTTCCGATCGCCATAAAACCGTGCCTAAAGCCTTCCTCGGATAGACATTAGTAACTGTACAAATTTTTAGCTCTGTATGTCTTGTGGTTCCGGCGTGATAAACGTACACCGGACAGACATTCAAATTTATAGAAATAGACTAGCTTAAACCCGCGGCTCCCCTCGCGTGTTGGTTGATTGTGATAGATAAAGCGCGAAACGTCAAATCGATTTTTTTAAAGAGATGTATTAAAAGAAATTTCTTTTTTACTGCTTTATTTATTTATTCTTATATTTCTTTATTCGTATGCTTATCCTTACCGAGAAAGAGCTGAAGACATTGTAGCACGCAAGGAGGTTAGAATAAAGGGAGATGGCGTTATCTATGCCGAGCACATACGTCAGTTGAAGTCTTTCCGCCATCTTGGTCAGTTTTGGAATGCTATTTCTCCGTTAAAACTATGCATTAAACCGACCCTCTTACTGTTAATATATTGGACAGTCATTGCAGTAATTATTGTTCCGCATTTCGCGTTATATTCTTCAAATTATTAATATCTATCAGATCGCTAGGAAACCTTACTCAGGTATAAATTAGTAACAGTACAAATATTTAAGTCTCTGCGTCTTGTCGTTCCGACGTGATGAGCGTACACCGAACAGACATTCACATTAATATATATATATATATATATATATATATATATATATATATATATATATATATATAGCCTTCCGATCGCCATAAAACCGTGCCTAAAGCCTTCCTCGGATAGACATTAGTAACTGTACAAATTTTTAGCTCTGTATGTCTTGTGGTTCCGGCGTGATAAACGTACACCGGACAGACATTCAAATTTATAGAAATAGACTAGCTTAAACCCGCGGCTCCCCTCGCGTGTTGGTTGATTGTGATAGATAAAGCGCGAAACGTCAAATCGATTTTTTTAAAGAGATGTATTAAAAGAAATTTCTTTTTTACTGCTTTATTTATTTATTCTTATATTTCTTTATTCGTATGCTTATCCTTACCGAGAAAGAGCTGAAGACATTGTAGCACGCAAGGAGGTTAGAATAAAGGGAGATGGCGTTATCTATGCCGAGCACATACGTCAGTTGAAGTCTTTCCGCCATCTTGGTCAGTTTTGGAATGCTATTTCTCCGTTAAAACTATGCATTAAACCGACCCTCTTACTGTTAATATATTGGACAGTCATTGCAGTAATTATTGTTCCGCATTTCGCGTTATATTCTTCAAATTATTAATATCTATCAGATCGCTAGGAAACCTTACTCAGGTATAAATTAGTAACAGTACAAATATTTAAGTCTCTGCGTCTTGTCGTTCCGACGTGATGAGCGTACACCGAACAGACATTCACATTAATATATATATATATATATATATAATATATATATAGCCTTCCGATCGCCATAAAACCGTGCCTAAAGCCTTCCTCGGATAGACATTAGTAACTGTACAAATTTTTAGCTCTGTATGTCTTGTGGTTCCGGCGTGATAAACGTACACCGGACAGACATTCAAATTTATAGAAATAGACTAGCTTAAACCCGCGGCTCCCCTCGCGTGTTGGTTGATTGTGATAGATAAAGCGCGAAACGTCAAATCGATTTTTTTAAAGAGATGTATTAAAAGAAATTTCTTTTTTACTGCTTTATTTATTTATTCTTATATTTCTTTATTCGTATGCTTATCCTTACCGAGAAAGAGCTGAAGACATTGTAGCACGCAAGGAGGTTAGAATAAAGGGAGATGGCGTTATCTATGCCGAGCACATACGTCAGTTGAAGTCTTTCCGCCATCTTGGTCAGTTTTGGAATGCTATTTCTCCGTTAAAACTATGCATTAAACCGACCCTCTTACTGTTAATATATTGGACAGTCATTGCAGTAATTATTGTTCCGCATTTCGCGTTATATTCTTCAAATTATTAATATCTATCAGATCGCTAGGAAACCTTACTCAGGTATAAATTAGTAACAGTACAAATATTTAAGTCTCTGCGTCTTGTCGTTCCGACGTGATGAGCGTACACCGAACAGACATTCACATTAATATATATATATATATATATATATATATATATATATAGCCTTCCGATCGCCATAAAACCGTGCCTAAAGCCTTCCTCGGATAGACATTAGTAACTGTACAAATTTTTAGCTCTGTATGTCTTGTGGTTCCGGCGTGATAAACGTACACCGGACAGACATTCAAATTTATAGAAATAGACTAGCTTAAACCCGCGGCTCCCCTCGCGTGTTGGTTGATTGTGATAGATAAAGCGCGAAACGTCAAATCGATTTTTTTAAAGAGATGTATTAAAAGAAATTTCTTTTTTACTGCTTTATTTATTTATTCTTATATTTCTTTATTCGTATGCTTATCCTTACCGAGAAAGAGCTGAAGACATTGTAGCACGCAAGGAGGTTAGAATAAAGGGAGATGGCGTTATCTATGCCGAGCACATACGTCAGTTGAAGTCTTTCCGCCATCTTGGTCAGTTTTGGAATGCTATTTCTCCGTTAAAACTATGCATTAAACCGACCCTCTTACTGTTAATATATTGGACAGTCATTGCAGTAATTATTGTTCCGCATTTCGCGTTATATTCTTCAAATTATTAATATCTATCAGATCGCTAGGAAACCTTACTCAGGTATAAATTAGTAACAGTACAAATATTTAAGTCTCTGCGTCTTGTCGTTCCGACGTGATGAGCGTACACCGAACAGACATTCACATTAATATATATATATATATATATATATATATATATATATATATATATATATATATATATAGCCTTCCGATCGCCATAAAACCGTGCCTAAAGCCTTCCTCGGATAGACATTAGTAACTGTACAAATTTTTAGCTCTGTATGTCTTGTGGTTCCGGCGTGATAAACGTACACCGGACAGACATTCAAATTTATAGAAATAGACTAGCTTAAACCCGCGGCTCCCCTCGCGTGTTGGTTGATTGTGATAGATAAAGCGCGAAACGTCAAATCGATTTTTTTAAAGAGATGTATTAAAAGAAATTTCTTTTTTACTGCTTTATTTATTTATTCTTATATTTCTTTATTCGTATGCTTATCCTTACCGAGAAAGAGCTGAAGACATTGTAGCACGCAAGGAGGTTAGAATAAAGGGAGATGGCGTTATCTATGCCGAGCACATACGTCAGTTGAAGTCTTTCCGCCATCTTGGTCAGTTTTGGAATGCTATTTCTCCGTTAAAACTATGCATTAAACCGACCCTCTTACTGTTAATATATTGGACAGTCATTGCAGTAATTATTGTTCCGCATTTCGCGTTATATTCTTCAAATTATTAATATCTATCAGATCGCTAGGAAACCTTACTCAGGTATAAATTAGTAACAGTACAAATATTTAAGTCTCTGCGTCTTGTCGTTCCGACGTGATGAGCGTACACCGAACAGACATTCACATTAATATATATATATATATATATATATATATATATATATATATATATATATATCCGATCGCAATAAAACTGTGCCTAAAGCCTTCCCCGGGTAGGCATTAGTAACTGTACAAAGTTTTAGCTCTTTATGTCTTGTGGTTCAGACGTGATAAACGTACACCGAAAAGACATTGACATTTATAGATATAGTGAAACTCACAAAAATAACAGACTTCATTAGTTCTGAGTATACAAAGCATGGGCCTTTCCCTGATTTCCGCCGATTTGCACAAACCCCGACCAGATGCTCGGTTTAGCTCAATATCTGGCCTATTTGGCACCTGCCCCCATCGCTTGCTGCGGTCCACTGCCAGCCCTTTATCTTTCCACACAATAACATTGCTTACAGTAATTGCGCGACTCTACTGACTTTACTTCCGTAAAGTCACATGCTCGTAGCGCTTTTTTCTGTTTTTCAACTGCTGTTTCACATTTCTGGTCACTTCATGGATATACCGTCATCTCCCTTTGACTATAATATATTAATATCCCACTGTCTTTTCAATAATCCGTTCCACTACCTTATCGTCTTCCTCAGTATCTCCATATTCAATGTAGTCTCGTGATGTTTCACCCAGATTACATTTCTTTATCCAGACATATGTAGTGTTAGACTGACAGTGATCTCCTTCTCTGTCATACAGCAGGCAAAAGTGTTATCCAAATATTCAGCGGACTGAGATGGGCTGGACATGTAATGTGTCTCGATGAGAAAGATCCTGCAAGGAAAGCTTGCCGCAGTAAACCTAGAGGAAGAAGAGCAAGAGGATGGCCTAAGGTGAGATTGCGGTTGGAAAGGAAGCTGCCTGAGTCGTTTGCCGTAACTGGAGGTCCAAAGCGAAGTCCAGAGAGGAACGGCAGAAAATTATTGAGCAGGCAAGTTTCCCACCTTGGGATGTAGTGCCAATGGAAGAAGAAGACGAAGAAATATCTACAGTCTTGTGGGGCCTCTCGTACGTTAAGAAGTGTCATCTGAGATAAAACTAGAACCACATCCAACACATACTAGGCTTCTCTTGTTGTCCAGTGGTACCCCGTCATTCCGAATGACTAATGTTCTTGTAAGTTGATTCCATAACGGAAATTGTGCCAGCCCAGCACAATGTTGCAATAAAATAAGAAGTTTCCGCTTGAAATTCACATATTGATTTCGTTCTATGATAGAATATCTCAGTGGTGTAAATTCAAGTTTGTTAGACATTAAAACAAGATATATATATACATGCCAAGCATATTACAATTGTATAAAAAATTGTATATAATTTGTTATACGATTGTAGTATTCTTGGCATGTATGTAATTTGTTATACAATTGAAATATTCTTTTAATATCTGACACACTTGAGTTTACAACACTGATTATGTCCTATCATAGAACGTAATCGGTATGTGAATTTTGAAAAATAAATATTTCATATCGCCCAGCACGCGGAAACTTATATTGATAGCCCTGGATATCTGTCAAGTCAGAAATTAAATGAGATTTTAACCAATGTAATGTAAACCGCTTTGAGATGACGATCACCCGCGATTTGTCACTTGACGTATTGATATGGATAGCGTCTAATGTTGGAAAATGCAAGAAAGTTTGTTAATTGTACAACATCTTATTAGTTGTTGTAAACTTTTCATATACACTAATTGCTTCGATACTTGTTGATGACTTCATTTTGTAATTTTATGTACTTAAGTTGTAACCAGACACGTTCAGCCAAAGATATTGTACACCCATTAAGAATAACTTCGAAATTGTACTCTAAATTTCGATAGCATGGATTCCGATGGTCTTTGACAAATGCAGTAATCACAGTGCACTCATTATTCACAGTCAATTGTCGTCTTTTATATTTTCTTGACTGACAGTACAATCAAGTATGACAATTTTATTTTTAGTGAAATTGACTACCGCTGTTATCAGCCAGATTTAAATGCATTTGCCTAAACTGTTTTACTGCGATTTGAGTATTTATAACACTATTTTAAGTAGTCATCCTAGTGTGTGCAATTTTGCTTACTACTTTCTCTTATTGTGTACATTAATTAGTTTTATTCCGTTCTTGTGTGTAGTTTATCTATGATGATGGTCTACGACCGAAACTAGTCGATTTTTAAGGAATTATTAAACAGCTGAAGGTTTAAGACGCTTTTTGTTATCCATAAAGAGTGTTTTCAGCAATGAAAGAGTTTTTAAAGACTGTTCGATATTTTCTGACAGAAAAGAATATAAATGATAATGCCATAGATGCAACGACGGAACACTAGCCATTCAAAGTAGTTACGGAAATCATTGCTTTGCAGCGGAACATATTCCGATAGCAATCAGGGGAAATAGAAGAGAGTGTACACCTCAACAGCAAAACATTTGGACACTGCTAACAAAAGACAGACATCACTACTGAAAAGTTAACATTAAAAATAACAAATATCCAGCTTGTTGGTGTTATAAGATATTTATTCAAAAATATTGCACATCGATTTTGTTCAAATGATTGGACATCATCACTGCAGATTCGAGCCTTGAGGACTTACGTACAACCGCATGAATCAGTTCAACAGTCAAATCCATAAAACATATAAATAAAAAAGGCCTCTCCAGTGCATTTTACAAGTTTACTGGCCGGAGTGCTTCTGGCTTTATAATATTGTGGGAAGAAAGTGTCAGTCGTTGTGCAGCAGAGCGATCAATTGCATTGAAAACTATGCAGAGAGCATGCCGCGTTATGTTCAAACGTTTGTAAAGCTTATGGGACATAACTGCGGGGTGAACAGTCCCTAAACTTACAAACTTACGAACTTCTCAGTTCGAATATAGTAAATTTCCTTGAAACGGAATAGCTTCTTTCTATGAATCAGCACTGGTTTAGGAAACATCGCTCATGTGAAGCTCAGCTTGCCCTTTTCTCACATGACATCTTGCGAGCCATGGATGAAGGGCAACAGGCGGATTGTGTTTTTCTCGAGTTCAAAAAGGCGATAGACGTGGTGGCACACTGCAGACTGCTAACGAAGATAGGAGCTTATGGAATAGGTACACAGATTTGTGACTGGCTGGAAGACTTCCTAAGGAATAGAACGCAATACGACGGCGAGTGTTCATCAGAGACGGGTGTATCGTCAGGCGTTCCCCAGGGGAGTGTGATAGGACCGCTATTATTTTCTATCTATATAAATGATCTAATTTGCCGCTGTTTGCAGATGATGCTGTGGCGTATGGGAGGGTATCATCTTTAAATGACTGTAATAGCCTACAAGATGACTTAGAGAAATTTTCTAGTTGGTGCGAAGAATGGCAGCTAGCTCTCAATGTAGAAAAATGTAAGGTGATGCGCATGAGTAGGAAGAACAATCCCATAATGTTCGAATACAGCATTAGTAGTGAGCTTCTTGATGCTGTCGCGTCGTTCAAATACCTAGGCGTAACGTTGCAGAGCGATATGAAATGGAACGATCATGTAAGGACAGTTCTGAGTAAGGCGGACAGCCGACTTCGGTTTGTTGGGAGAATTTTGGGAAGATGTACTTCAACTGTAAAGGAGACCGCGTCTTGAGTATTGATCAGTTTAAAGGAAGACATAGAAGCAGTTCAGAGGCGAGCAGCTAGGTTTGTTACTGGTAGGTTCGACCAATGCGCGAGTGTCACTGAAATGCTTCGGCAACTCAAATGGGGATCGTTGGAGGAAAGACGACGTTCTTTTCGTGAAATTCTGTTGAGGAAATTTAGAGGACCGGAATTTGAAGTTGAGTGTAGTACGATCTTGCTGCCGCCTACTTACATTTTGCGTAGTGATCACAAAGACAAGATAAGAGAAATTAGGGCTCGTACGGAAGCATAGAGGCATTCTTTTTTCTTCCTCGTTCTATTTGGGAGTGGAATAGGAAAGGAAATGCCTAGTAGTGGTACAGTGTACTCTGCCCCACGCACCTTACGGTGGATTGCGGAGTATGTATGTAGATGTAGAACTACGTGAAACCTTAACTTTTCCCCGCGTAATGAATGTTCAAACAAAATGTTTCCAATTCAAATGTTTGTATAGCTTATGGGACTTAACTACGGTGTGATCAGCCCCTAAACTTACAAACTACTTATGATCTAGATAGTCCTAAGGACGGCACAAATATCCATGTCCCTAGGGGGTATCCGAACCCCCGACGGTAGTGGCCGTGCAGACCGTGACTGGAGCGCCTCAGTCCCCTCGGCCATCGCGGCCGGCTATGTTCAAACAACTTAGGGTATTGATGGAGGTGTATTACCGTCTTTAGCAACTAAATGAAAGGCGTTTTGTGTGTGCCATACGCGTTTCGCTTCTTTATTTATGAAGCATCATCAGTGGCCTGTAATACATGTTATTTTTGTATAATATTGTAGTACAGTCATAATATTATAGGTATTTTACACAATATGACAGTTAACAGTTTGTTACAATTACTAAAGTTCGGATCTACTAGGTTAGAAACAACTTCTGTAGCACTAGCTTTTGGAAAGTTAATTTAATTGTTAGTATTTGGCCCTACTTACGGTTTTCTGTTTTATTCCATGTGTGTCTTCATGGAGATGTTTGTGAGGTCTTCAGTTGGATGTGGTATTTTCGGTCTTGATGAAAACCTTTTCATCACCACTTCACTGTGTATTCGTATTTGACGTTTGTTTACAATGTTTAGTGTTGCCAACTGTCGCTTTTCGTCTGTCTCTTGTTTGTGTTCCTTGTATCTCTGAGTGTATCAGCTGTTTTTTTGTTTGTGTTGGTGTCTGTGTAGACTGTGTGTGTGTGTGTGTGTGTGTGTGTGTATTATTATTTGTGTTAGTTTTTTGTGAGTAAGGGAGTGTGTGTGTGTGTGTGTGTGTGTGTGTGTGTGTGTGTGTGTGTGTGTGTGTGTGTGTGACTGTTATTTGAGTTAGTTTTTTGTGAATATGGGAGATGGGGAAGGGGAGCGAGAGGGAGAAGGAGGTAGGGCATTTCATGTTTCGTTATTATTTTTCACTGTTTTTGTGGCCAGCTTGATCAGTGAGTTGTTGCTTATGTTTATCTGATCATTGATCACTTTTTTATTCATTGCCAAGGCTCTTTGTATGTGAAAGTTTTCTTGTAGTGTCAGGATTTTTCTGTTCCGATTGTTGCTTCTGATAATTTTCATGTCTTGTTCCATGGTGGATGGTTCGTGTCCGTGTTGTATCAGGTGTTCTGCAAAGGTTGAGTGGCTGTTTTCATACTTCCAGCTTCTTATGTGTTCTTTATATCTGGTTTTGAAGTTTCTGCCTGTCATTCCCAGATATACAGCTTTGCATTCTTGGCATTCTAGCTGGTATATACCTGCCCCTTCATATTTGTCTGGTTTATCTGTTGTTTGCAACTGTGACAGAAGTGTGTTTCTTGTTCTATAGGAAATTTGTAAACCTTGCTTCTTTAGTATGTTTGCTATTTTGTGTGTTGATTTGTGTTTGTATGTAAGGGTGTACCATTTATTTTTGCTGATTGTGTCATGAGTGTTGGTGTTTTGTGTGTCTGTGTGTGTTGCCTTGTCTGTGTTTGTGAGAGTTTTGGGTGTTTGTACTTTGTGCTTCTTGGATTTTTTCATTAGTTGTGTTTTGATTTTTTGGTTGAGTCTTTCTACTGTTTGGGTGTTATAGCCATTGTTTTTAGCTATAAGTTGTATTGTTTTCAATTCTTTCCCATAGTTCTCCTTGCTTAGTGGGATATTGTTCAGTCTATGTAACATGTGTCTTAGAGCTGCTAGTTTTTGATTATGGGGGTGGTTGGAAGTGGCATGTATGATTGTGTCTGTTGCTGTTGGTTTTCTGAAGATGTCAAATGTGTGCTTATCATTGTTTCTCTTTATCGTTATGTCCAAGAAGTGTATCTGTCTGTTTGTTTCTTTCTCCATTGTGAATTGAATGTTGCTATGTATACTGTTTATGTCTGTGTGGAGCTGTTGTACTCTCTCTGCAGATTCATCTACCATACAAATTTTGTATTTTTTCTCTGTAATGATTGTGTTAAATATTGTATTCTCTATGTGGTTGATGAAGATATTTGCCAGTGTTCCTGGGTATGCTGCCTGGTGACGTCGACGACAACCGTCAACCGGCAGCATACCAGTAAGTTGTTTGTACTTATGAACTACCTTATACTAAAGCCAGCACAAACATCCATGCCCAAAGAAGGATTCGAACCTCCCACTGGAATGGCTTCGCGCATCACAGCATAGCGCCTCAATGCGCCAGGCCACGCCGCCGCGGCGGCCGCGTTATAGGAGCCGATTTAGGCGTATCTGTTTGCCTGTTTCTAAAGCAGCGGATACTTCTGGAAAAGGTGTTACTACTACAGCACAGAAGGTAGTTTTGAGTGGTCACATTACGTTTGTTGGTGCTGTTTAAATTCTAGTATTAAAATTACAGAAAGTTTTGGTGGTTCTGGATGATTAATTGTAGTAGTTGTGTAGAAAAGCGAACCTAAAAACCTGGACTTGAATCTTTCTGCGACTGAGACATTACTGCTTCTCGTATCTGGAGTATTGGAGAGGTACCTAACTGTGATTGCAATACTTTTTAGCCGGCCGCGGTGCCCGAGGGGACTGAGGCGCTCCAGTCACGGTCTGCACGGTCACTACGGTTGGGGGTTCGAATCCCCCCTCGAGCATGGATATTTGTGCCGTCCCTAGTATTAGCTAGTTGATAAGTAGTTTGTAAGTTTAGGGACTGATGACCCCGTAGTTAAGTCCCCTAAGCTATACAAACATTTGAACAGTTTTGAATACTTTTTATATTGTGGCAGATAAGCCATGATATTTGCAGACACGAAGTAGGAGAAGGTGTGTGCTGATGCGCCAGTTGCACTGGAGAGGCCTTTTTATTTTTATGTTTTATGCATTTGAATGTTGAAATGTTTTATGCTGTGTATATTAGCCCTCAAGACTCGAATATGCACTAATGATGTTCAATCATTTGAACGATATCGATATGCGATACTTTAAAATAATTATTTTATATCTCACCACCAAGATGGAAATTTGTTATTTTTATTATACTACTGTGGTAGTGTGGCACACAATCTATTATGGAGACGACATACATGAAAAGTTAAGTCCATTCTCCAAAAGTGTAAATGTTCAGTATGTCTATTTGGAATGAGTAAGGCAGTTAGTCCAGTATCTGAGAGCATAGTCGCGTAGGCGAAAATTGATCTTTGACAAATTGCTTTCATGTTGCAAACTTTCAACAAAGCACAAACAGCTTCAGGAGGAAACTACGTATATTATTGTGTTCCCACAGAGACATTAACCAAGTAGCATAACACGACTCTTGGCAGTAGACACATGAACTTAAAGCAAACTAACTGTAATAGTGTTGATGAGGAATTAAATTTTGTGGAAGATTAAACGGCACTGTATAATGGCCTAGTGTTTTAATTAATGTTTGTGACAATAAAATGTATTGATATTACGTAAAATGTGCAAGAAAATACTATTTACAATGTGCCACTTGTTTAAAACCTACGTGCCATCAAAGACTCATGTTTTAAGTATGCAGCGATTATAATGTAATTATAGTAAAAATATTATTATCTATGTCATAGTAATGACATAGATAATCATATTTTTACCATAATTACATTATAAATTATATTTTAAATATCTGTAACACAAAAAGATTGTGCTTCTTGTTCGTTAGCATTTCGTTGTGGTAGGACTTATGAGAGAGATGTGTAATTTTATTTTAGGCGCCGCTAGACTGCTTTTTGATATCAATGGATTCGATCAGTAAAAAAAGGTGTGTAAATACAAAATGTTACCTAAATATGTAGAAATATATGTATTAATTATAATAATATATGTATTAATTATAATGTATTTTTTTTTTTTGAATATTTAAACCTGATTCGAGAAATTTTCAGCAAAAAGGTCAGTAGGTGTTGCAGCGAGCAGCCACCGACCTTGATTGCAGCATCCTACCGCCATTACGTGGTAAACATGAAAATAGTAACTCTAATAAGTCAGGGACGCGTGGTAATCAGCTAAGTAATGATTTAATAATTATATTTAAGCTCTTCTGGGACACTGCAGTGAACTTCGATGTAATTTTACAAAAAAATGTGGTAATATATGAACGGATGGTTTAAAGAGACGGAGTGCCACGAGATTCTAACTCGACTTTTATATGATGCCAGTTAGGAAGGATGACAGTATTTCATTTAACAATTTTCAAACATTGAGATGCAAAAAATAACTTAAATCATAATGAATCAGTTTTTATGTCAGAGGACCTCCATTTATTTGCAATGTGGTGTGTGGATTTCAATTATGGACAAGATCTTTAATGCTAATAATTTTCTATAGTATCAATCGAACAGAGATTAAAAAATCTTAACATCATAAAGAAATTTACGCATGAATAATGATAGGCTCAACATAGCATTTCAAGTAACTATTATGAATTTAAATCCAGTAACAAAAATTTGTTTTCGCGGTAAATAATGTGGAACTGTGTTTTAAAAGTACTCGTACAGTCAAAAGTTTTCAGTCTAAGTTAGCCATAACAGAGCCAGCCGCGGAAGAAATCATTAATAAATCATTAAAGCAATAAATAATATTAATAAAACGAATAAAACAGGATAGGAGTATTTTTACAACTGACACAAATGTTGATACCTATTTCAAGTATAAAAATGACATAAGAAATGTAAATTAAAAATGGAATATGGACAGTCCGGTCTCATGGCAAAAATGAAACAGGTAATTAATGATCTTAGTACATTATCTCAAATTTAGACTGAAAGGACTGAAAAATTGAAAGTTAAAAGAGGAATTGACGTGAAAGTAATGGAATCAGATACTGAGGGGGCAAAAAATTAAAAAAATGGAAGCTATAAGGGCAGATGGCGGCAAAATTTGTAAATGGTTAATGCCACAGTCAACACAGCAGGAAGCGGTTTCGGAGACAAGTTGGAAAAGACAGATGAAGAACGGCTTGCCGATGTAATGAATCGTGTAGAGAGAAAACATATACTTCAATAAGTAATCCCTCAGTCTTTCGACAATTTGTTTGGTAGAGTGCTAGAATGTGAGAAAGAAGGTAGTTAAAATAAGCTGTATAGCTTTAACAGCAGATGCACGGTAGAACTAAATTCTCTGGCCGCGAATCAAGCTCCTATTGTGGCAGGTGTCCCATGGGTGAGTTCAGGAACAAGAAGTGTTTTCGAAATGATGGAATATTCCATCTAGTAAATTTTGTTGCTATATGTATAGATATTATGCGAAGACTATCGCAGGAAGCAAAGGTATTTTAGAAGGGAATGCAAAATCGTGGGGAAATTTAATATGCGTTTCTCTTAGTAGCTATTTGAAGATTGTTTCTTGAACAAATTCTAGAGTGAATTGAAGCAAACGCAACTTGAGGTGTTCTTAAACGGACATAGTTCCTAACATGTAAACGGGTCGAAGGGTGATTTTTGTGGGCGTAAAACGGCGGAGTTGGAACTGTTAACGAATATTACAACGTTCAGAAGTGTTTGCCGGAATATTTTCAATGGAATATTGTCAAAAGTTAAACTAATTATGTTGATAAAATAAAATTTTGTAGGAGAATTTGAATATTCATAGAAATTCAACCAGCATAATGGAAATTTTAGTAATAGACTAGCTTATGATTACCCTCGTCGCTGGGTTAAAGTTTTATATCAATAGTATTATAAATGTAATATTGAAAGGGGGGGGGGGACTGCAGTGACAGACTTTGCGTTTAGTTTTTTAATTATTTTTATTATTACTTTCTTTTACTTGCACACATATCTTACATGCAAAATTTTTACATTACATTAAATTCTTATAAACTATATCTGATGTTTGGTTGTGTGGCACATACACATATATATTTTTTGTGCTACTCCGACACGTGAAAATGCAACGTAGAGTTGACCATGTGAGAAACAGTCTTCCTTCAAATTGACTCCGCAGTAGCGAAATGTTTGGCCCTGAGCCTTATTGATTATCATAATGTAAGCTAATTTCACAGTAAATTGTAATCTTCTAAAAGAAAACGGCATAGGAGTTGAGATTAATGGGATTCGTGGTATGACCATTCGTTTTCCTTTTTGTTTAACAGTTAAAATTATTGTTTCAATAACGTTGGCAACGAAACATTCGCTTTAGGAAGATCATTAATTCACTGCCCGGAACAGCACTAATTATTTATTTTATCACCAACATAATGAATTATGCCCCCATTGTACGTGACTGATTTCTCAAAAATCATTGAACGGCCGTTGTCAACATCAGCACAATACGCCGATGCCAAAAGTAAAATTGTACCTCTTGTTGTAGTGTATTACACCACAGTTACGAGAATGAAGAAACGGAGCAACGGCATCTGTTAGTTATTTAGTGTGCTATGTAACTAACAACTCCTCAATTTGTCCTTTCCTGTAGGCCTACTATGGCGTTTTCTACGCAATCCTAAACATAACGAACTCAAAATGTGATGAGTATAGGCCTACACCGAAATCAGAAACGAAACTACATCAATTCGATTTTCCTTGCAAAGAATTCTTATGTAAATATATTCAAAGAATTCACATGGAGGTAATTTTGGAACTAGCTATGCAATTTTACCACTTGAGTAGCATATACTTATATATGACTTACGAATTTTCCATCACAGACATACATTAACGTATGTCTACAGTCTGTGTATTGCTTGTGTAGTTAATGTATGTCTGTGTTTTACCTTGAATCTATCTCTATTTAAGAATCATACAATAACCGTATTTTCACATGTACGAAAAACTTCGTAAATCTCGGAGTACGTAGCTTTTCGTAAAAGTATTTCGTACAACTGCATTTAATGCGGCCCGGCTACTGCTCGCTAGGTGGAGCAAAGACAATTTCTCTCGTTTTGCTGTTCCTGCTCTATGGTTGGCAAGTTCTCGATGTATCCTTGTCCGGTTAGTAAATTAGTAATCGTCTCATTCACTGTGAATCGGTACACGCGACGCCACCTAGCGAGCACTAGGCGGGCCGCAATAAATGCAGTTCAACCATTTGTTTATTGTTCTAGAAAAGCTAAAATAAAGAATACAAACACAGATGTTAATTACTCACCTAACTGAATGGTATTAATCAGTTAGTAACGCGATACTGTCCGCTAAACCAAAGTAACTTACGACTTACGAACTTTCGTCACAGACTTACATTAACGTATGTCTACAGTCTGTGTATTGCAGTGAGATCAGAGATAATTTGGAGATGGAACTATGTAGGTTCGTTCCAGCAGCTGCCAGATTGCTTGACGCGCATGCGCAACGCTGAAATTTTGTTCCAGCAGCGCTTTCTCCCGCTTCTGGCTACTTGGAGTGTGGCTGTTTGGTGTTCAGCAGTTGCCGCAAGCAGCCAGACGCTACCCGAAAAAATATTTCTGGCGAGGTCAAGCTGCCGATTTGCGCATGCGCAGAAAGGTCTGAGTCAGAGTGGGGGTAGCCATCACGTGATACGTGTGTGTTTGTAGCGCGTTTTTCGATTATTTCGAAGTCACTGCAAACCCACTTGAGATCACATATTTCTCGTTTACACTTCTTCGTTATTAGGAAGGAAAGTATTTTAATTACTCCTTTAAACTCACCTTCGCCTGCAACCAGAAACAGTACAAAAGCGTTCCAGCAGTGCAAGTATCAAACAAGGGTTTTTACGTCATAGTAGCTGCGCATGCGCAGTAACACCTGTTTCTTAGCGCTTGAAAGTAGCCGTCTGGCAGCTGCTGGAACGAATCTTGTATTATGAAACTGAGACGCTCGATATATATTGTAGAGCTGGGTTTGAACATGACTCGAACTGTTCGAACAATTTATGTCACAGTTCGGGAAATCTCGGGAAATGCTCGAACATTCCATCACGACGCTATCTAGCAATGTCAGGAGGTACTATCGATTTACAACGATGATACTCATAAATCTTTTCTGTGCTGTGCAGTATACGATTTATAACGAAGATAGGGTGTCATTAATGTATTATAGAGATCGATAAGTGTGAAATTTCTACTGTAGTAGCACCTAGGATGCAGGTCATAAGTAAAAACAGTAGCGAATACAGGCTATAAGTAAACGATAGCAATCGCGATTTAAAATTCTAGTGCTGCGATCTAGCGACGTCTGTTGATACTACGTACACAGCAGCTCTTGCATCATTTATTCAAAGGTCGCAATCCGTTCATTTTATTTACATTACTGGGTATAAAATTTCTAAAGTTTTCCCTATTTCATCTCTTTTAATCTTGTTTTCAAGGCGATGAAAAGGTGGTAACATTTTCATGTTACTGTACCGTATGAACAGGGAATGGAATGGTCATTTCCAACCTATCTCTTATAATCTCATTAAACGTAATTTCTACTTATGAGGGATTCACATTTTTTTTCATTGAATGTTAGCCGTCAGTAATGAGGTGCAGTAGTTCTGTTCTAGTAGCAGATGTTTAGTTTTTCAATGGATCATATATTGCAGTGACACCAGACACATACGTATGTACTGTTTTAAACAAAAGATACAGTTTTTCATAGTGGTGCCCTTCTTTTATTTTACATGTGCTTGTACTTCCTATGAAATTAGTTCTGAGCAAAGCGATAGCCCTCTAACTTTAAAATTTCCCGTGTATCGTTGGCTGACACGCAGCGCCAGTCATTTATTATCAGAGTGTTCTATCAGTTCGATACTGTATCGAGTTCTCCAGTGTATCGGGAAATCCCGGCCATGTTCGAACGAGAGTATCATTTGCCCAGTCCTAGAATGTTGGTCTCTCTAATCCAGTCAGTATTTTGATTCTAAGCACAACAGTTGTCTTTCCAGTGTTTATATTGACATCATCGGTGTATTGCCAGTGTAGTTAATGCTCAGTATGTCTGTGTTTCCCAGTGATTTTCTTTGAGCATTTGTTGATCTTCGTATTGCTCCGCATTTTACGGATTTTTGTTCGCCACACACCGCGACCAAAACAACGTAGTGCACCCCCGCGAACCTAAAGGCTACACCCATGCATAACCGCCATTGGTCTGCAGTGAATAATTTTTGCTACTTAATGAAATATACGGACACACGTCCCACGTTCCATTTTTATGTATGTGTATTCATTATTGACGGATATGGAATCTGGATTCAGAACGATAAGCAAAATAATAATAATGAGCGAAACCAGAATAATTATAATAGTAATAACAATAATAATTTTCGAAATTTGAATCAAGACAAGAAATGCAGACCTCAGAGAAAAGCGTTCACAAAAATTTTACACGTCATTAAGAGGTCAGAGAACTAGAGTTTGCAATATCTTTGTTCGAAGATGGCAGAACAAACTGGTTCTGAAAAGTGCGCGGATGTTACGAACAGTGTGGTTGTGGAAAACTCATAAAAGAAACTACAAGTGTTGAATATGTACCTGGTAAGAAATGACAATAAAATGGAGAATAGTTTTAAATAGCATAACCATAAAGAGAGCTTGAAAATTTAGAACTTTGTGATAATAAGGGGTCGAAAAAATTATTTTGTGAAGGGCGAGCAAAAGATGAACTTATTTTGCGTTTGGTGGAACATTCCTAGTTCGGAATAGAGGCTGAAGTTAATCTCAACTTAGTGGATTGGTATTGTACAGAGTATACTAATAATGTAGTATTGTTTTTGAAAGCATTTTTGGATAAAAAAGCAGTGAACAATCCGAAGATTGGTTTGAACACCACAGTGCTTTGCTAGGTATGGTTCTTCCGAGCTTCCTCCGAGCTTCGAACTGACTTACCCAGACAGTTATAGGGGGACCTACAGTTTAGCGTGGGTTCCGAACCACCGTGCTTCTCGGTATTTTTCACATGAGCAATACTGTCAGAGGTGAAAGAAGTGGAAAGTGACAGATGAAAATCCTATGACCTGGCGGGGATCGAACCCGCGACCTTTGTATATGTAGTCTAGCACTCTACCACCGTACAAACGCGGCGCACCATTTTTGGATGCAGCGATCTTAAAATGATAATTAATTAATATATGACAGTCTAGATCGCAAGTTGCTGAGCTTTTTATTGGCAACCAGTTCGGTCCTACGGGAGCATCATCAGGCCTTTGGTACTGTAATATAACAGAGAGAGACTGAAGTGATACCAATAGTTACATTCTACAGTTACATTTAATAGTAAAACAGCTAATAAACGAGAAAAGTTTTTACCCTTGTTGATGGACGGAGGCCGGAGCCGGCGTAACTGCTGGTGAGGGCAGCAGAGGCTCTCAGTTAAATACACGATGCTCCGCCCACCAATAGTAAAGATTATGTGTTAATATAATAATTTCAGTAGTTAAAATTACTTGCACAGTGTTCGTAAAATGTTCTACTTTGAGTCTGCATAAAATGGGATATTCATAACGTTAAAAAATATACACGGAACATTGAATACAAAGAAAGCTTATAAAATAGGTTCGGTCAAAGATGACACTCGTTGGACGCCACCAGGTTTCCATGGCGATGAAGTATCGGTACACATTGCAGAAGGCGGGTAGCAGCCTACGTCAGCGATGCGCCGATGAACAGGAGTTGCAGTGCGCCAGTAAAGCATGTGGGAGCTGCAACTGTACCTAGTGATTTGATTGATTTGATTTGATTTTCTCGGGGAAGCCAAAACAGTGTTGGTCCAACCCGCCACTGCCCGCACCGAAACAGAGTTTATTGTGCGGTATCGCTCCCTGTATGTCTAGTAAAGCCAACCAATGCCCTTGAACAGTGCAAGGAGTCCCTTTACCAGTTCTTTATTAGACACAATTTCTTCGGGTCTGGTTGTCACAAATGTTCTGTGCCTTTTACTCTCCAATGCAATGCATTCGAAGATTAGATGTGATGCAATTTCATCACCGTCATCACAGATCCTACGTTTAGGGTCCTCTTCCGTTATTCCCATTGTATGTAGGTGTTTTTTGAAATTCCCATGGCCTGTCAGCAATCCAACCATGAGTCTAATCTCTCTCTCCTGTTCAGGCCCAGGATTGCAGAGCTTCTTTTAAAACATGGCTTTGACATCATTACCTTGCCATGTTTTTGTTGATTGACTTTGGCCCAATATTCTACGTGCTGTCTTCTGAGCCAGTTACGTAGCTCCAATTTGATCATTGCCTTGGTGATTGTCAGGACAGGTTCCGGTCCAATAAATGGAGTTTCTGCCCCCATCCTGGCTAATCTGTCGGCATGTTCGTTGCCACTGATCCCCGAGTGGCCAGGGACCCACAATAGGTTTACTCTATTGCTTTCCCCTAGCTCCACCAGAACCCTGTGACATTCTGCAACAATTTTAGACCTTGTTGCAGGGACTGCCAGTGATCTCAGGGCTGGCAGGCTGTCTGAATAGATATAGATGCTACAATCTTTGTAGCACCTAAGCAAATTCTCCTCCATACACGCCCTGATGGCAGTGATTTCCGCCTGGAATACTGAGACCAGTTTTCCTAGAGAGATGACGCCCTCCAGTCTTGGCTGCACCCATATACCCGAGCCCCAACACCTTGGTCTGATTTTGACCCGTCAGTGAACCAGACAATATCCCCCGTAATGCGTCGAACTATTTTCTCCCACTGCTCCCTACTTCCAATTGTTATATTGAAAAGCTTGTTGAAGCAGTATGGGGCTGGCATTTCCCCAACCTTTCCTATATTTACCTCACTCACTATTTTAGTGTGTGATTCTGCATATCCCAAAGAGTTCCAGTTGTTACCAGTTTTGAGCCTGTATGCACCAGCTGCTGCCTCCATCTTCACCCAAAGGTGTAATGGGGGCATATCCAGCATGGTTTCCATCACAGCAGTTGGCGTGCTGCTAATTCCGCCTGTTATGGCTATGTAACTAGTGACATCTATAGATGTTGTATTTTTAGCCGTCTTATTGACTGGTGACATCAATCAATATTGCTTAATTCTGCTGTCACCAGTCAACAAGATGGCTAAAAATACAACATCTATGGAAGTCACTAGGCACAACTGCAGCTCCCACATGGTTTACTGGCGCACTGCAGCCACTATTCATCGGCGCATCGTTGACGTAGGTAGGCTGCTACCAACGAGCTTGAATTTCATAGAGTGGCGATAGGTCCTCCATGTTTGAGGCAAATTGAACTGCCGTCCGCCACGTTATTTGGGGTATCGGCTGACAGCTCGTGTGCCACACCCACTCGAGAATTGTACCTATTTACAGTTCCACGTTTTAAATAAACATTGACTATCGAATACGGATGTGCATCAAGTTGCATCAAACTTTTTCCAAGCTGCGAATTAACGAACCTGGTAGAATATTTGCTAAACATGCGGTAACGACATATCATGAACCTGTTAGTATTACAGCTCCATTTCGAAGTATAACAGTTAGATGCGGTTTGCAAAAATAATGAAATTACCGTCGTGAAAATATTTGTGTAGATTTTAATGCAAGTACATGGTCTAAACGAGCTGCGAAACATACAGTGAGTAGTACTTATATGACGAACAATCATGACCATGGATTTGTATATGTTGTTAATGTGCTGCAACAACTGCTTTCATTAGTATATATTTGTCTTACGTGCTTCGCAGTAGAGCTTCTGTGAAGTTTGGAAAGTAGGAGGCGAGGTACTGGCGGAAGTAAAGTTGTGAGGCGGCATCGTGAGTCGTGTCGGGATAGCACAGTTTTTAATAAACCGATTGAATCTACAAACTTGTAAAATTGCTGTTAAAGGGTGGACGAAATTTGCGTACAAAGACGAAAGTGACAACAAAATACTGCAGTTAAAATGCGCCTAGATCAAATGCCATAAAAGCATTCGACATCGAAATAAGATTTCGTTAATAATTTTCCTTGTTGCTATGATGAAACAAGTAACGAAATGTTTCAAATGTTTGTTAAGCTTATGGGACTTAACTACAGGGTCATCAGTCCCTAAACTTACAAACTACTTATGAACTACTTACAAACTAGGACGGCACAAATATCCCCCGAGGGGGGATTCGAACCCCCGACCGTAGTGGCCGTGCTGACCGTGACTGGAGCGCCTCAGTCACCTCGGCCACCGCGGCCGGCAAACAAGTAACGTTTAGAACGTGAAATTTGAGTACAAAGACGAAAGTGACAATAGAATATTGCGATAAAAATGTGACTGGGTCAGCTGCCACAAAAGCATTTCACACCGAAATAATGTATCATTAATAACTGAATGCTGAAATAAGTAGATATTTATTGCAAAGACACAGACATACACAAGTGACTGTCACTACTGCTTCCACACTTTGCACTGGTTGCATGTCAACCATGCTCGATCAAGTATTGTAAACAACAAATGAATATACTTTTAAAGAAGGTGTAAACACTCAAAACTGTGGTTTCATCAACCACAGGAGCGACAGAAGAAGAAATAGCTCAAACCACACTAGGTAGAAAATTGAGCATTTTTTACATCTACATCTACATAGATACTCTGCAAATCACATTCAAGTGCCTGGCAGAGGGTTCATAAACCACTTTCATAACTTTTCTCTACCGTTCCATTCTCTAATAGCGCGCGGGAAGAAAGAACACCTAAATCGTTCCGTTTTCGATCCGATTTCTCTGATTTTATTAGGATGGTCATGTCTCCCTAAGTAGGTGGGTGCTAGTAAAATATTTTCACATTCAGAAGTAAAAGTCGGTGATTGAAACTTCGAAAACAGATCACGCCGCAATGAATAACGTCTTTTTTTTAATGATTTTCACCCCAATTCGTGCAACATTTCCGTGACGCTTTCCCCCCGTAACATAATAAAACAAAACGAGCTGCCCTTGTCTGAACCTTCTCAATCTCTTCCGTCAGTCCTACCTGGTGAGGGTCCCACAAGGGGCAACAGTACTCCAGGAGAGGACGCACAAGTGTGATGTAGGCAGTCTCTTTGGGGGAGCTGGTGCATCTTCGAAGCCTTCTGCCAATGAAACGTAACCTTTGGTTCGCCTTCCCCACAATATTTTCTATGTGTTCTCTCCAGTCAAAGTTGTTCGTAATTGTAACTCGTAGGTATTTGGTAGTATTTACGACCTTAAGGTTTGACTGATTTATCGCGTAATTGAAGTTCAACGGATTTCTTTTAGTGGTGAACCCTTCAGCTGAAGGTGCGGTTTATTACGTGTCAGTGCGTGTAGGTGACTTATTGCCAAGGCGATGTTTTAGGTGATAAAGTAGCGAAGGTTGAAACTACTGAGTAATATATTTCTGACGAAAGAATGAATGTTCTTATTTCTGTGGATGGAAGTAATCCGGTGGTTCTTGATTAAAAGGTGATTTGTTAATGGATTTTAAATTAGGTAGAAATGTTAAGATTTTCTATGAATGGAAGGAAAATATTTGAAGGAGCGAAATTTTGAGAGTGAATTTTGCATCTGATACAGAGACATATTTGGAGCTAAAGAAGATGGATATCAAGTGTACGGTAAATGCTAATGAGATGCAGTTCAGTAACAGCAATTTTTCTGGTGTATTGGCGAAGACTGGTGCAGTCATCTTTGGTATCTTTTATGTTGTATTGGTGAACATAAGTGATTTGTGATTAAGTTTGTGGTTGAGTGCCAGATGGGAATTACTTGCGTTGACGTTTACGGTATGACGAATAAGTGAGATAGTATTTTAATTATCTGATTAAGTAGAAAGATGTTGCAGCTACTAATGTAGTTATTTTGGAGGGGAAAAGCGGTATATCGCCAACTACAATGTGAAATTTAAAGGTTTCCCGGCGAATTGAATATTCGAAGACGTTTTGTGGTTGGAGCCGGTCATCGTTACATCCACTCCACGATAATTCAGCTGGACACCTGCCAGCCATCTTCAGCTGAGCCACATAAAAATATGATGATTATCTCTTCCAGGTATACAGCCTTCTTTCATGATGTTTAAATCAAGTGTTGGTGATACATTAAATTGTGCTCTGCACAAAATTCTACCAAGCGATCTCCTCTTTCATTTCTTTTCCCAGTCCATATTCACCAACAACTTTTCCTTCTCTTTGTCTTCCTATTACCGAGTTCCAGTTCCCCATCACAATCAAGTTTTCGTCTCCCTTAATTTTCTGAATAATTTCTTTTATCTCCTCATAAATTTCTTCGATGGGCTCATCATCGACAGAGTTGGTTGGTATATAAACTTGTGCTACTATGGTCGGTGTTGGTTTTGTGTCAATCTTTGCTATGATAATGCGTTCACTATGCTGTTCATAGTAACTTAGCCGTATTCCTATTTTCTTATTCATTATCAGACCTACTCCTGCATTACCACCAACTGATTTTGTATTTATAACCCTGTACTCACCTGACCAGAAATCCCGTTCATCCTGCCACCGAACTTCACTAATCCGTACCATATCGAACTTTAACCTATCCATTCCTCTTTTCAAATTTTCTAACCAACGCGATTAAAGGTTAGAATATTCCACGCTCCGACCAGTAGAATGCCAGTATTGTCTTTCCTGATGACAACATCCTCCTGAGTAGTCCCCGCCCGGAGATCCGAATGGGGGACTATTTTACCTCCGCAATATTTTACACAAGAAGACGCCATCATCATTTTCATACAGTAGAGCTGAATGTCCTCGGGAAATGTAATGGCTGTAGTTTCCACTTGCTTTCAGCAGTTCGCGGTAAACTGCATGGCTAAGCCATATCAGCTGATGTTACAAGGCCAGCTCAGTCAATCATGCAGACTGTTGCCTCTGTAACTACTGAAAAGGCTGCTGCCCCTCTTCAGGAACCACACGTTTGTCTGGCCTCTCCAAAGATACCCCTCCGCTGTGGTTGCAACTACGATGCGGCTATCTGTATCATTGAGGCACGCAAACCACCCCACATCGGCAATGTCTGTGGTTCATGGGGTTCATGGTTTTCTTGCTAAAGGTTACATATCGTCTCCGCGGTGAAGTGGCCGAGCTCTTTAGAGCCCCTTGCTGTAGGGCCGAGCGGTTACTCGCCGTCCGAGGTTGGAGTGCTCCCTAGGGCGCGCGCGCGCGCGCGCGCGCGTGTGTGTGTGTGTGTGTGTGTGTGTGTATTGTCCTTATGTTAGTTTAAGTAGTTTGTAAGCCTAGAGACTAATGACCAAATAACTTAAGTCGCACAGTTTTACGAACATTTTGAAGCGGTACTGTGCAACTAGTGTAATACTGTAACCGTTATATTTAAATTACACACAGCAGCCTAAGAAGCTGCAAAATCACTTTAATTGCTTTTATCACGAAGGTTACTACCAATTGGATGTGGAAAGTGCCAACAGCGTCTCATTGATTTTATTTTATTACATTTGTCTGCAGTGTCACACTTCCTCTTTCCTTTCCTTGTGTGCGAGAATGTGGCATATTTGTGGTGGGCTATACAATTTGAGAAGACTGTTATCAGGAGCAGAGATGGTAAAGTAGTGGGTGTAAGCTTACTTCACACATTTAGCTTGGCTCAAAGATGTCCTGCAGTTGGAGTAGCATCTCAAGGTAGGAAGCTGAAGGAATAGCCACAGGAATAGCTGGGTTAAGTTTTGCGAGGGTGGTGGATTCGCGAAGAGTAGAGGGAGAAGGCCACCACCTCAGCCAATCAGGCGAGAGCGTTTGAAAGCGAGCCGTTAGTCAGCTAGGACGCCACGCTTCGGCACAGTTTGCTGGACGGGGAACCAAGGAACTGCTATTTGGTAAACGAACTTACAATGCTGCGCGCTATTGACGAGTTTTTTCACCACGATTAGTTTATAGTGTATTTTTTTTTTGATCGATGCTACATATTTTGTGGGATACATGTGTGTCAGTTAATAATTTTCCATATACTTATCAAGTGAGCACATGGTTCTCGCCAATTCGCTTTAATGAACAGTAAATCAATTATGAGGTCTCTTCTGCTTGCTCGTAATCTTGATTTAGTAATAATTCGTACTTTTGTGAAGAGCAGTAATGTTATTTTATGTGTTTTTGTGCCATTTGCACGTAACACTCATTTGCTATGGCCACGTGGTATACCAGTGCTTTTTTTCATGGTCAGGTCCATCAAAGCAATGTTTAACAAATTATCTGAATCGTAAATTATTTCCTGTGGGCTTCAAGAATTTTCTGTGCTCGCTTCACGAACGACTGCATAATGACTTGTTCCTTCACATTTATATACATTTCTTTCTCTTCCTTTGCATTGTTACACCTGCGGCAGCGTACCGTATAATTAATTTGATGTCTATTTTCATGCATGATTCTGGCTTGAGTGTAACGAGGAAAAGTAAGAAAGAAACGAGTCTGTGCTCCTTCTTTCTAAAATAGTGTGACCACTGATAATTAAGAGACCCGTGATGATCCTTTGCTTTTGCTTTACTTTGTTTAATTCTTGCGAACGATAATAATAAATGAAATTATTGCCCGTAACGGTCGAGTCAGCGTTTGTGACCTTTTCCAAATCTTCTAACCATCCTCCACAGAACGCAGTTATGATAAATGATACAAGAAGCACCCAGCCCAATAGGAGATTTTATTCACTTATTTTTTGCAATTCACAGATGAGAAATCAGAAGGCGGTTACCACCCAGTTGTTTAGTGCCTTGTCTTCGTGTGTGTTATGCTTTTCGTTGCGCAATTTCATACTTTATTCACATAGAAGAGATTCGGGATTAGACTCGATGTGGTGTACATTTAATTAGAACCATTACATGCCCATAGCCTCAGCACTCAGTAAGGGTAACTATCTAAAACTGAGAGTACTCAAACTGCACGAATATACAGATAAAACTTGGAATAGCTAGCTTTTCACTGTTACATATCTAATACAACTTCATACAATCTCAAACAGAATTGAAGAAACACAAATGTTTTCAATAGGTAACCGCGCAATTCGACTATGTGAATTGGCAATATTTTCAACATAATGTAAAGTAGTATAAATTGTGTTTAAATTACTGGCAGGATGAACAATAAAAAGGAAGAAACATAACCCGAGAAGTTGAAAAATTCTTATAATTTTTAGTAATCTGTTCAAGAAAGCCATTCCACCCTGGCAACGGTGAAGTATTCCTCGCCGGCCACGGTGGCCGTGGGAACTGAGGCGCTCCAGTCACGGTCTGCACGGCCACTACGGTCGGGGGTTCGAATCCCCCCTCGGGCATGGATATTTGTGCCATCCTTAGTATTAGCTAGTTTGTAAGTAGTTTGTAAGTTTAGGGACTGATGACCCCATAGTTAAGTCCCATAAGCTATACAACCATTTGAAACATTTGAAGTATTCCTCCACTTTTCGTATAACCACAAAAAATCAACTGCATTAATGTTGTTGTCAGTTGACAGTGGATCATCGTGTAGATTTTTGACTTGAATCTTGCTGTATCCAGCTACAGATGGTTTCTCATTTAATAGAAGAGATACATGTGATACTGCTGCCAACTCTTTTGCACTTTAGCTATACATTTTTCTATGCGTTCACTGTAAATAACAACATCTTTTGGAGTAACTATTTTTATCATCCCCGTAACATGAAGAGTAGACTGCTGCAATTTCATACTGTATAGTATTGTATACGAAGCTGCAAATCCCAAGCTAGACAAAACATCTAATAGTCTCTTAATCCATGTGTTTCAACTTATAAATAGAGAAGGTGGCGTTGTAAGGGTCCATATTTCCAGGTATAAACTTAATATCACTAGAAATATTCTGCAGTTTACACATTTAAGAGAAAAAAATACTAAAATTATTTTCTACATAAATATAGTTACGATACATTGGAACAGAATTTAAATATACTTAAAGTATGTCATTCATGACATTGTAATTATTTGAAATAAGTAAGTATTTTTTAAAATTGGGTATTAATTCGTAAATAATGAAATTTTATTTACAATTATAATTGTTTTATTCAACGTACCATTGACTGTGATTCGCAGCTGACCTCGTCTTATATGTCTGAGCGCTGTGACCTATGCGCTGTCCGCGCTCTATCTAAAAAAACGATGAATTGCATAAAAAAATGTTTAAAACAAAAACTGTAGAGAATTTCGTGCTCTACAACTTTTATCGGAGATGCAAATGCCATTTAACGTAGGAAGCGAGATATTTGCGAAAAACTGACCTTTGACCTTTAATAACTTAAGACGTGGACACGAGATTTTATGAGACATTTGACACATCATTTAGAATGCCAAAACAAAAGACCATGCAGATATTCAGCTTGTTACCTCTCATTCCGAGGTGAAACCCTAATTTGACTGGACTAAGTGGGGAACCCAGATGGCGAACGGAGCCAAGTCGCGAATTACTTTGAGAAATTTGTACCGGGAGATCAAAAAGTTAGTATAAATTTGAAAACTTAATAAATCACGGAATAATGTAGGTAGGTAAAAATTGCCACACATGCTTGGATTAACATGGGGTTTTATTAGAACAAAGCAAAAAGTATTACTAGAAGCGCGAAAGATCTGTTGCGCGCGTCGTTTAGTGATGATCGTGTGCTCAGCCGCCACTTTCGTCATGCTTGGCCTCCCAGGTCCTCAGACCTCAGTCCGTGCGATTATTGGCTTCGCGCTTGCCTGAAGTCGCAAGTGTATCGTGATCGACCGACATCTCTAGGGATGCTGAAAGACAACATCCAACGCCAATGCCTCACCATAACTCCGGACATGCTTTACAGTGCTGTTCACAACATTATTTCTCGACTACAGCTATTGTTGAGGAATGATGGTGAACATATTATTTCCTGTAAAGAAAATCATCGTTGCTTTGTTTTAATTTGTTACAGTAATTATTTCTTTTCTGATCAGGACAGTTTTTTTAATAAAACCCCATGTAATTCCAAGCATATGTGTCAATGTTTACCTCTATCTACATTATTCGTGATTTATTAAGTTTTCAAATTTATACTGACTTTTTGATCACTTGTTTCCTGTTCAGAGGAATGTAGCTGTTCGGCTTCTTTATATACAGGCTGTCTCAAGAGCAGTCGTGAATATTTTAGGAGGTGATAGTATAGAAGAATTGCAATAAAATTCCATATAACGTATACAATTGTTATTGAGTACAGAGATATAGTTGTCAATATACTCACACAAACTTAGAGCAAACATAAATTAAGAAATATTCACTGATTTGTGCCTCGGTTGTTAGTGGAACAACATCATACTCATTTCATAGTACCATTTTGTGTGTGTTCTACAAGTTTTCTTCCATAATTAATTAATTTCAAGTTCATCTTTAGACTTTAAAGTAAGTCAAAAACTTGTTATTTAAATATCAAGTCAATATGATGATCTGCCAAGAAGGGACGAAACAATGAATCAAAATATCCAAATCTGCATTTGCTTTAAGTTTTGATTACATACTAAAAGCTGTATCTCTGTACCCAATAAAAATTAGAAAGACGTTTTATGGCCTTTGTATTGCAATTCGTTCGTACTACCTTCTTCTAAAACATTTATTGTTTCTCTTGAAACAGGCTACAGGTGAAAAGTTTGTTTACAGTGAGTATTATTTGAAGCTTTATCTCAGGGAAAGGTCTTTGTATAGACAAACTTTCACAGACACCGGAGCTTGTTCATCATATACATAGGCGCCTCAAACCGCGCGGCCTGGAAGGATTTAACACTCCGATGCTGGATCGTGTAAGGTACGATATTTATTTTTAATAATTTTATTATAGAATTATTTCATACACATAAAACACAAAAATAAGAAACTGCGCTTGGAAAAATAGAAGATCAGAAAAAGTTTTACATGGTATGTAAGACGTACAAAGTCTTGAAAAGTAACTTACAACTAAAAATATAACAATTCGTATCCTTCTGAGCAAACAAAACCATAGTGCTGAAGACACAGATACTGGCCGCAGGATTTACACGAGTATTTCGTCAGTCTTCTTGTATTAGTGGTGAGACAGGGTTTGCAGAGCTTCCTCCTTCCTTGACTGGTGTCGGCATTGTCGGCTCTCTCTCCAGCAAGACCTAAAGGTCAGTGATTTTGCGGCAGAATGTCAATAATGCGCTTAGTTAGGGTCCGAGGTAGATTAGAAGGCAGGCTTCGTTTTACCATTTGATCTTCCAAGAGTTCCCACCCGAGCTGAAACAGCCGTCGACGGGGACTTTCTTTGCCATTTCCCATATAAATTATCTGGGAATTTATACCAGCAACATTCAGTACCGTATCGAATAAAATACGACCCTGGACCATCTTCGTGTACCGCTCTGAACGTTGTAGGCAGAGCACAATTTGTCAAACATATTAACTCCAATTTTGTGTGTTTTAATAAGTTATAACAGGTTTTTTTAATCTCCTGTGTTTTCGACAATTTCGGCGTCATAATGCATACTTCAATGAAACATTATTTGTGTAAGAAAATATGCTGGGATTTGCAGCCCTGGTTTTCACTTCATTTCTTTCTGGATCTGCCATTTATTTACTTTTTAAGGGTCCCAACAAATGACAGCCGGTGCTTCTCTGACAAATCACGGAGCAGATTTATAACGCTGAACCATTTGTCAGCACAGACATTGCGTCCTGAATTAGTGAGAGGGGCCACCAAACGATCAACCACGTCACTGCTTTTATTACTAAACTGGAAAGGGCCATCTGGCTGTCTGACAGCATTGATCTCCATGTTGCAGATGTAAAACATTTTGGAATAAACTGTAGCATATATTTTATTCCATATTTTGCTGGCATCGCCGGCATATACTGGATGAAAGGGCAACGTCCTCTGAAGGCCTCGAGTTTCTCGTCAGCCGGCCACAGTGGCCGAGGGGACTGAGGCGCTCCAGTCACGGTCTGCACGGCCACTACGGTCGGGGTTCGAATCCCCCCTCGGGCATGGATATTTGTGCCGTCCTTAGTATTAGTTAGTTCATAAGTAGTTTGTAAGTTCAGTGACTGATGACCCCGTAGTTAAGTCCCATAAGCTATACAAACATTTGAAGATTTTTCCTTCCCGCCTTGTGCATTCCTGCAATGTACAGAACTACAGTGAAGACTCTTATCTCGACTATGTCAGTTGGCTGAGCGTTTCGTTCTCGCTGGTAATTGCTTCGGATAATTTCAGTGTATTGATTCGTGTACTTTCCCATGTTTTTGAAATTCCTTCAATATTTTTTGCTTTCCCAGTGACATCAGAAAGCCTTGTTCGGAGAATGTTGTGTTTTTGGATTTTTTGCGGCTTGTGTATGGTGTCTTTTTTTTTAGTCGAATGATTTGATTATCTTCTTTCCTCTCTTCTATAACAACGAAACACATCGCCATCTTTCTCACCTGAACTGGCGTCTGTGGCACTGTTCGTTCTCTGAGTCGTCTCTTTCTTCTGTGCTTTCTGAGGAATCCGTATCGATCTCTTCGTCCGCCAGATCGAGAATAGGAGCCTTCTGTGCAGATGTGTCATCGCTGTCATCAATCAGAATTTGTTGAAAATTTGTAACTTCTGGACAGTGTGTATCCCGACTTTCTTCTGAGCCCGTGTCCAGACAAACAACAGACCTGTAAACAATATTAACATTCTATAGTTGCAAATGTATATATAGGGTATTTGAGACAATTGTAAAGTAACGAGGAAGACGAGAAAGTAAATGCCGCTGCTGGATCTAACAGATCCAGTACCAGTTTCTATTATATAAGTGCACGATAATAATTTCCACTTCACATAGAGGATGCTTTAATGTGAAAAACAGAGACATTAAACTGAGGAAAATTCAATCAGAAATACTTACGGTGGTGCTGGCGTGATATCTGTGAGACTCGTCGCTCTTCTGTAGGTAAGATGTTGCTCTTGCGGAAGTAAACACACTACTACCTGTTGTGAATGCCCGAGTCAGGAGGATAGAAGGGAGAGGAGGGTAAACACCGCAGGTGCCGAGACGTAGGCACACAAACACTGCCTAGTGGATCTGAGAGGTCCAGCGCCAGCATCGGAGTGTGAATCGCCTTGTTTAAAGGACACTTACACATATGAGCGACTTATGGCCGAGTGCACCAACCTCGGTCAAAAGTTAATCGCGGTCAAATCGGCATTTAACCGTGGTCAACTCAAGTTTCTTGTGCACCGACACCGATCAAAGTTAAACGAGGGAGTTGATCGCGGTTAAATTTGATCGCTGCTGACGCCCGGTTTTGTCGAGATGATCAGGGTTACACGAGTGTGCAGTACCAAGATGGCGGCGCGTTTTGATGTTTTAGACGGAATTGACAAAGATTTATTTTACCTCGATCATTTAAATCGGGATCAAAACCGGAACGTAGTGATTGTGGAAAGGGGGACTCTTTTGAAGAGTACAGTGACAAAAAGTTCGAAGAAAGATTTTGTTTGTACGAAGAAAGTGTGGTGGTTGTTAAACCAAATCAATGACATGTTAGAATTTCCTACCGATAGAAATAACCCTATTTCGCCTATGAACAGACTGTTGATTACGTTAAGAGCATTTGCAACTGGTGCATTTAACATACTTATTGGTGACAACTGTAACATATATGGCGACGACACATTGCCAGGAATAGCAGTTCGCCGCGCCATAATTAATGAATATTTCCAGTAAGGTAACTATCAAATTCAGAAAAAGTTTTGAATCAAAAATGACGAGATGTTCCGTAACTATAATCGTAAAGCTTTCGTGTTATTAAAACATGTTATCTGTATATTTCTGTTACCAGGTGAACATGCGGTGCATGGGAAAATGCGCTGTGAACAACAATGGCATTTGTGTTGATTTGTTCGAAACAATAAATCATAATTTATGTAATTATATACATCTGTCTTAGGGTGTTTTTTAATAATCATTTCTCTTTGCAATATGACTGGATTCGGTAAAATACTACGACGCTTCTCGCTGGGCTCCAGTGCTTATGTTGGCAACAGATGAACAATGAAGTGTAGAATTGCGTTAATATTTTTCACAAGCTACAGAGTAAATGTTATTGCTGCTCGTTTCACTCGCAGCAAAATTAATGCTGTACCTGCTCTATCGTTGAAAGGTTCTTGTATGTACCCTTGTCCGTTCAGAAGAAAATACTTTCCGTTTTAATTGAAGTTGTCACGAAAAAATATTTATTGGTCATCTTAGTTGCCGTCATTACCATTGGTGCCAACATAACCACTGCAGCCCGGCGAGAAGCGTCGTACAATTTTACGGTATTTACAATCTTGTACATACAAATCACGTGGTACTGTCGTCATTCACCAAAGATAGAATACACATGTAGGTAAGCTCAACTAACGCCTTTGCATCACTTGGGTGCCTTCTATTGCGCTACACGGACTTGATCACGATCAAATGCACGATTGGCTGACGACGGTTTGCTGACCGGTGATGAACGTTGGTGCACCGCAGAGACGTTTTAACCGCGGTTAACTTTTGACCGTGTTCTCGGAACCCTTGATTATCGTGCTTTTTGACCGACGTTGGTGCACTCGGCCATTAGAATCGCATGAACTGCACGGAAAAAAATGAAATAAAGTTTCACCGCGGCAGTCTGAAACACAAATGTTTCGATCATTACAATAGTCACAATATATCTTACAGTTTCGAAAAGTGATGTTAACTCGGCGATTCATTTGCTCTAAGTTAACAAACGAAGTACACGACACGTGAAGCAGACGAAACGACAAACGCGTACCGTGTAAACGCTTCTTTGTAGTGCAATAGCCAATAGAAAGGAACGCTGTAGCTGACAACGACCTTCTCGTGCGCGTCGCACGTCTCGTATAGAAATGGCTGAACTTGCGATGTTAGCAGACACCACTACAGTCCCTTGCATATGCGCATTCTGAAACACACTCCGAAATTTATTACTCCACAGTCGGCACAATCTGTAGATTGCTCACGTCATACACGCGCTCGCGATGGCTTTGGCTTCTGATTTACACGCAGGCAGGAAAGGCACACGCACTATAAGTTTCCACCAGATAGTCGGTCGTGTAAAACACGCTTCAGAAATGTATCGCGGGTGGTTTCGACTTCACAGTCAGAGATAAGCGACCTTCAGTCGGCACGCGAGAGGTAGTTGGTGGCACTGGCGTGTCGATGGAGGGGGGAGGGGGGGGGGGGAAGCGATGCCGCAGCGCCTGATAAGGCCTTGGAGCAGCTTTCGTCAGTGACGGCAGGAGCGCTGCCATCGCAAGTGAGCCGGAAACCTGAGGCGACTCTAAAGGAACGCAGCCCGACTGAGTTCAGGAGGTGAGTACTTTTCTACACTGGCGTCAGTACTCTATAAGCCACTGTAATGTGTGTAATCTGTTTTCGCCAGTGTACAACTGTGTCGCGATCTAGTGTTGACTAGGGAGTCGTCGTATTCGTAGTGTCGTATTTTAACATATGCTTCCTTGTTTGTCGGCACTTCAAAATGGGATAAGGTACTCCAGAAACATCTCCTACAGATAAAAAATTTTTTTGCGACAACTGGAGTGTGATTTAGCTCAATACTGCTATGTCTAACTCTAAGGAAACATACAGGAATTGAGTTATGATACTCCCTGTTTGTTTCATTCGCATAAGATGAGGTAAATGAACTATTAATTCGCTTCCTGGAAGCATCAATTCATAATCATTTGCTGGAATTAGGAGGTTAAAATAGGCGAAAACATAGTGAGCAGTCTAGCATACGCGGACGACTTAGGTGATGGCAGATTTGATTGAAATATTGCAATCCAATCATTCCGATCTGCATCAGAGATGTAAGGGTCAGCAACTCCGCCGCAGTGGATTAGACGGGCATTTATACTGGAGCGCCGTGTTGCGGTGCGCGCGGCTGTCCGCCGTCGGGGGTTCGAATCCCCCCCTCGGGCGTGGATGTTTGTGTCGTCTTTAGTATAAGGTAGTTCATAAGTAGTATGCATGTTTAGGGACTGATGACCCCGCAGTTAAGTCCCTTAAACTTTTCAAACATTTGAACATCTCAGCAACTCCGAAACGAAAGTAATGTCTGCTGGAAAGAGATTTAACCAGACTGAGTGCAAAATAGGAGTAACAAGCTTACAACAGGTGGAAGATTCAAGAACTCGGGATGTATTTCCTCACTAGATGGCAACATAGTGAAGGAACTTCAATCAAGGTGTAGCAAAGCTACTGCAGTGAGTGTGCAACCATGATCTACTCTCTTCTGTGAGAAGGGAGCGCCAAGACTAAGCAATGCGCCGATTTTTCGACCAACTTTGTTGTTGTTGTCAGTCCGCAGACTAGTTTGATGCAGCTCTCCACTCTACCCTGCCCTGTGCAAATCTCTTCATCTGCGAATACGTTCGGCAACCTACATCCTTTTGAATCTACTTACTATACTCGTCCCTCGGTCTCCCTCTACGATTTTTGCCCTACATGCTTCCTTCTAATGCTAAATTGACAATTCCTTGATGTCTCAAAATGTGTCCAACCAATCTATCCCTTCTCTTAGTCAGGACATGCCAGAAACTCCTTTTCTTCCCGATTCGGTTAAGCACCTCCTCATTAGTTACGTGATCTACCCATCGAATTTTCATTCGTCTGTAGCACCACATTTCAAAAGCTTCTATCATCTTTTTATCTAAACTCCCATACAATGCTACACTCTAGACAAATGCTTTCACAAAGGACTTCCTAACATTTAAATTTATATTGGATGTTAACAAGTTTCGCTGCTTTAAAACCGCTTTTCTTCCCAAAGCCATTCCGCATTTTATATCTTCTTTACTTCGGTTATCAGATCTTGCTACCCAAATAACAAAATTCATGTACTATCTTCCTTTCAAGACACTGTTCATCCCATTCAATTGCTCTTCCAGATCTTTTGCGGTCTCTGACAGAATTACTATGTCATCGGCAAACCGCAATATTTTTATTTCTTCTCCCTGCACTTTAATGCCCTCTCCAAATTTCTCCTTCCATTCCTTTACTGCCTGCTCAATGTATAGATTGAACAACATTGGGGAAAGGCTACAACCCTGTCTTACTCCCTTCCCAACCTCTGCGTCCGTTTCTTGCCCTTCGACTCTAATATTCGCTGTCTGGTTTTTGTATAGGTTGAATATAACTCTTCGCTCCCTATATTTCACCCCTGATGCCTTCAGAATTTGGAAGAGTGTATTCCAGTCGACATTGTAAACACCTATCTCCAAATCGACAAAGGCTAAAAACGTAGGTTTTCCTTTCATTAGCCTATCTTCTAAGATAAGTCGTAATGTGAGTATTGCCTCCTGTGTTCCTCCTAAATCCAAACTGATCTTCCCAGAGGCCAGATTCCACAAGTTTTTCCTTCCATTCGTGTTAGTATTTTGCACCCATGACTTATTAAACTGATAGTTCTGTAATGTTCACCCTTGTCTGCACTTGCTTTCTTTGGAATTGGAATTACAATATTCTTCTTGAAGTCGGAGGGTATTTCTCCTGTCTCATACATCTTGCATACCAGGATATACAATTTTTTCACGACTGGCTCTCCTAACGATATCAGCAGTTCAGACGGACTATCATCTACTCCAGGGGCCTTGTTCCGACTCAAGTCCTTCAGCGCCTCCACTTCGTCTTCCATTTCTAGAATACTGCCTTCAAGTTTACTTCCTTTGTATAAGACCTCTATATATTCCTTCCACAGTTCAGCTTTCCCCTCTTTGCTTAGTACTGGTTTTTCTGTCTGAGTTCTTGATATTCATATAGCAGTTTTTCTTGTCTCCAAATATCTCTTTTACTTTCCAACCTAACTTAACCTAACCTAACCTAATCTATCTTTCCCCTAGTTATGCATTCTTCTACGGTTCTGCATTTGTTCTCTAGCCACTCCTGTTTAGCCAGTCTGCACATACTGTCAATCTCATTTTTCAGACGTTTGTACTCCCTTTTTCCTGTTTCACTTGCTGAATTTTTATATTTTCTCCTCTCATCAATTAAGTTCAGTATATCCTGTGTTATTCAGGGATTTCTATTAGGCCTTGTCCTGCCTATATGGTCCTCTGCTGCCTTCACTACCGTATCTCTCAGATCTACCCATTCTTCTTCTACTGTATTACTTTCCCCAGTTTCAGCCAATCCTTGCCCAATACTCCCTCTGAAACTCTCAACCACCTCTGGTTACTTCAATTTGTCCATGTTCCATCTCCTAACCTTTCTACCGTCTCTTAAGTTTTAATCTGCAGTTCACCATCAATAAGTTATGGTCAGAGTCTATATCTGCCCCTGGATATGTCTTACAGTTTAGAACCTGGTTTCTAAATATATTTCTTACCATTTTAAAGTCAATGCGGTACCTTCCAGTGTGTCCTGGTCTCTTCCACGCATACAGCCTTCTTTCATGATGATTAAACGAAGTATTGGTGGTGATTAAATTGTGCTTTGCACAAAATTCTACCATCGATCTCCTCTTTCATTCCTCTTTCCGAGTCCATATTCACCTACTACATTTCCTTCTCTTCCCTTTCCTACTACCGAGTTCCAGTCCCCAATCTCAATCACGTTTTCGTCTCCCTTAATTTTCTGAATAATTTCTTTTATCTCCTCATACATTTCTTCGATGAGCTCATCATCAGCAGAGTTAGTTGGCATATAAACGTGCGCTACTGTCGTCGGTGTTGGTTTTGTGTCTATCTTTGCTATGTTAATGCGTTCACTATGCTGTTCATAGTAACTTAACCGCATTCCTATTTTCTTATTCGTTATCAGACCTACTTCTGCGTTACCACCAACTGATTTGGTATTGATAACCCTGTACTCACCTGACCAGAAGTCCTGTTCATCCCGCCACCGAACTTCACTAATCTCTACCATATCTAACTTTAACCTATCCATTTCTCTTTTCAAATTTTCTGGCTTACCTATGCTCACCTAACATTCCACGCTCCGATCCGTAGAATGCCTGTTTTGTTGTTCTTTGATGACGACATCCTCCTGAGTAGTTCCCGCCCGGAGATCCGAATGGGGGACTATTTTACCCAAGAAGACGCCATCATCGTATCGTCATACAGTAGAGCTGCATGTCCTCGGGAGAAGTAACGACTGTAGTTTCCCATTGCTTTCTCCTTTGCTGTATGGGAGTGAAAGCTGGGTGGATACAGGTTGTCTTATTAACAAGGTTAAGGTTACAGTTATGAAAGTAGCAAGCATGGTTGCAGGTAATATTAGAAGGGAACAATGGCAGGATGGTGTTCATAACGAGGAAATCAAAGAAAAACAGTAAATTAACACCATAGATGAAGCAGAGCGATCAGACTGAGATGATACGGTCACGTTACACGTATGGGAGAAGCAAGGTTATCTAAGATGGGTTCAGCAGTAGAGGGTAAGAGGAGTCTGGGTAGACCAAGGAGAAAGTACTTGGATTTAGTCAAGAATTATTTTTAAGTAATAAACACCAGAAACGCATCGATGTTAGCACTAAATAGAGGATAATGGACGAATTTTATTAGGGGGACTATGCTCCAGTCTGAACGCTGAAAGGCATTATCGGTATCGATGATGATGATGAGGAGGAGGAGGAGGAGGAGGAGGACGTGGATATGACATACTTCTTGTATCATATATAGGAACGTATTCTTTCGGAATTTTGTCATTTAAAGTCCCTAGGATGGAAAAGCTAGTAGAAGCCGACCTCGGGGAAGATTAGTTTGGGTTCAGGAGAAATGTAGGAACACGGGAGGCAATACTCACTTTACAGCTTATCCTAGAAGACAGATTAAGAAAAGGCAAACCTACATTTCTAGCTCCTGTAGATTTGGAGAAGGCTTTTGACAATGTTGATTGGAATAAACTCTTTCAAGTTCTGAAGCAAGCAGGAGTAAAATATAGGAAGCGTAAGGTTATTTACAACTTGTACAAAAACCAGACAGCGGTTGTCAGAGTTGAAGGGCATGAAAGGGATGCAGTGGTTGGAAAGGGAGTAAGACAGGGTTGTAGCCTTTCCCCAATGTTGTTCAATTTGTACAATGAGCAAGCTATAAAGGAAAGCAAGGAGAAATTTGGAGAAGGAATTAAAGTTCAGGGTGAAGAATTAAAAACATTGCGTTTTGCCGATGACATAGTAATTCTGTCAGATACAGCAAAGGACCTGGAAGAGCAATTGAACGGAATGGACAGTGTGCTGAAAGGTGCATATAAGATGAACATTAACAAGAGTAAAACTGGGGTAATGGAGTGTAGTGTAAATAAATCAGGTGATGCTGAAGGAATTAGATTAGGTAACGAAATAATAAAGGAGGTAGATGAGTTTTGTTACTTGGGCAGTAAAATAACAAATGATGGTCGCAGTACAGAGGATATAAAATGCAGAATGGCAATGGGAAGAAAAGCATTTTTGAAAAAGAGAAATTTGCTAACATCGAATATTAATTTAAGTGTAAGGAAGTCTTTTCTGAAGACATTTGTGTGGAGTGTTGCCTTGTATGGGAGTGAGACATGGACGGTAAACAGTGCGGACAGGAATAGGATAGAGGCTTTTGAAATATGGTGCTATAGAAGAATGCTGAAGATTAGGTGGGTGGATCGTGTAACTAATGAGGTGGTACTGAACAGAATTGGGGAGAAAAGAAATTTCTGGCATATCTTGACTAAAAGAAGGGATAGATTGGTAGGACACATTCTTAGACATCAGGGAATTGTGAATTTAGCGTTGGAGGGAAGTGTGTGGGGTAAAAATCGCAGAGGAAGACCAAGAGATGGATACAGTAAGCAGATTCAGACAGATGTAGGTTGCCGTTCTTATGTGGAGATGAAGAGGCTTGCTCAGGATAGGGTATTGTGGAGAGGTGCATCAAACCAGTCTCCGGACTGAAGACCACAACAACAACAACAGGTGACTATGCCAGTAGTCTACGCCAGTAGGTGTGCCAAAATTTTTTATGTAACTACAACGCTCAATAATCTTCAAATATTACTGATAGGAGCAAGAATCGTTAATTTTCATCAATATCTACAATATCATTATCGACAGCAAGGTTAACTTTGTTTCATGATATTATAACAGACATTAGAATACTGGTATCGGAAGCTACTAACATTTCAATATAACGGATAGTCCAATGAAAACAGACAGCTGAATAAAATGACAGACTGCTTATATGAAAAGTAACTGCCATAACAATAAATTTAACCACTCCAGGTATGATCGCTCCCTAAGATGGATAAATTTTGTGGCATAAGTTCAATTTCACTCCAATTATCAGATCTATCATTCTTTCCCTCAGCATTTTCCTGCAGTACTCGCTTCTAACAAGCTTATACTTTTCAGCTAATTACTTACAGAAGTGGTATCGTTGATTGTTTAAGAAATATGTGCTAGCTAAACTGACTACTATGGTGTTATACATGTTTATTTTACTCGTTGCAACTTTTACAACTGTCATGTCAGCTGTCCAGAGTGCATATGTCTTTTTGTCCTTGCAACAGATGTCACACAGTACGGACATAAAATCATGTCATCCTTCGATAAGTAATCAGTTAAAACTGTTTTATTCCTTATGCAGCGCTTGCTACAGGAGATAACACATGCCACCAACACCACATATACACATCCTGTTCATACTCTCCCCAAGAAATTTCAACAATTTACCTGTACCGGAACACGATTTGTGCTCCGCCGCCCTACCAGCTGTTAATACACAACACAGTGCCCACAGGGCTCCCTCCTCGTCCTCTCCACATATCTCACCAGCCCCTCCTCGCTTTCACTACCTGTGTCCTTTTGTTCTTTCCAAATTTACAGTTCCCAATACCATCATTGCTACGAACTTGTCCCACAACAACCGCCTGTCTCGTCAATACCTCGTGCTAGCCCTGCATCCTCAACATAACCACTCTCCAATCATCCTCCACAACCACCTTTCCGTTCATCAGTCCTGCCAGGGGAGGTTTAGTGCAATTGAAAGTCCTATGTTTTAATATTAGTCTTTAATGTGGCGTTCCACTTTCCCTCTAATTTTTCAAGTGCTTTTCATAACTCATACAAGAACACAGCCTCTTGTGTATTTTCCCATTAATAATACCTTTAAAAAAAAAAAAAATTCTTAAATTAGACTCGTGATGAATAAAACACCGAGTTTTCTGTCACCAGTCGCTAATTATTTCATGTAAACCTACAACGCGTTTCAAAGATTGAAACCTCTATCATCATGCGGGGTGTTACATCAAAATGTTCAAATGTTTGTAAATCTATCGGACCAAACTGAGAGGTCATCAGTCCGCAGCTTACAAACTACTTACACTAATGTAAACTAACCTAAGGACAAACTAACCTAAGGACACCAATGCCCATGGAGGACTCGAACCTCCGACGGCGAGCAACCGCGAGCTCCGCAGCGAGGCGTCTTAGACCGGTCGGCTACTCTTTTGTGTTTTAATGTGACGTCTGTGTTGTGTTACGGTACCTGTGACACTATCTGTAAGGTAAAAACTAACATACTATTTCATAATGTGGCTCTGTACGCAATTTTCACTGACATAGAACGTGACTATGTAGAGGTCTATAGTTGAATATGTAGAGGTTTGATTCTTCTCTGAGTCGTTACCCTCAGGTCGCAAGACAACTCATACATAAATTATCACATAAAAATAAAAAGCAAACTGCATGACGGTGTAAACCTCCACTGGGGATCACGTCTGATCATACACGACATTTGTGACGGAATGTGCGACTCTCTAATTGGGGCACCTAAGTTATCCGCTCGGTGAGGGAGTGAGATATATTACCTTGGCCGATTTAGGTGTTCGTAGCTTTTCTCCAATTGTATTCGATTTGTGTATTGAGCAAGATGTGTAGGAAAGCAAAGAGAAATTTGTAGAAGGAGTTCAGGGTGAAGAAATAAAATCATTGCGTTTTGCTGATGACACTAATTCTGCCATAGATAGCAAAGAATCTGGAACAGCAATTGAACGGAATGGACAGTGTGTTAAAAGGAAAGATGGACATTAATAAGAGGAAAACAAGGGTAATGGAATGCACTCTTAGAAAATCAGGCGATGCTGAAGGAATTAGATTAGGTAAAGAAAAAATGAAGGTGATAGATGAGTTTTGTTACTTAGGCAGTAAAATTACTGATGGTGGTCGCAGTAGAGAGAATATAAAATGCAGAATGCCAATGGGAAGAAAACAGATTTTGAAAAACAGAAATTTGTTAACACATAAGGAAAACGGTTTTGAAAGCATTTGTGTGCACTGTTGCGTTGTACGGGACTGAAATTTGGACTTTAATAGTTTAGACAGGAATAGGATAGAGGCATTGGAAATGTGGTGCTACAAAGGGATGCTGAAGATTAGGTGAGTAGATCGCGTAACTAATGAAGAGGTACTGAACGGAATTGGGGGTAAAAAGGAAGTTTTAGTATACCTTAACTAAAAGAATGGATCTATTGGTAGGACACATTCTTAGACATCAAGGAAGCGTAAATTTAGCATTTGAGGGAAGTGTGTGTGTGTGTGTGTGTGTGTGTGTGTGTGTGTGTGTGTGTGTGTACGGCGGGGAGGGGGGGGGGGAATCGTAGAGAGAGACCAAGAGACGCATATAGTAACCAGATTCAGATGGATGTGGGTGCTGTTCTTATGAGGAGATGAAGAGGCTTGCTCAGTTTAGAATAGGACGGAGAGCTGCATCAAGCCAGTCTCCGGACCGAACACCATAACAACAATATTATGAATGTGATCACTCCCAAAAGTAACAGTTGTCACGTAAGTTCTACAGATGAACGCAACAATCACACCCTTTCCCCTTGTGCGCTGCAAGAACATATGTTTTTGGAGGTTTCCGCGTGTATATGATTAAATTTTGCGTTATGTCCAAGCAAATCTGAAGCCCTGAAATTTCGGAGAGGCAAGTTGATTATGTATGGGTCGCGCTGCGTCCTTCAACCGTTCAGCACCAAACTATATAGACGTATTTGTTAGCTGCCAGCGACAAGAAACTCCCTCTGGTTGCGTAACCGGACGCCACTAGACACTTATGTGTAGTATTGAAAGATTTTCAAGTACTAGATGTTATGAATTCAGTATCGAGTAACTTTTGCTTGAATTATTGTTATACACTTTGAAAGTTCGTACAAAGTCTAACGATATAATTCTTCGTAAGGGTCGGCCATCATCTTCTTTTACTGTAAGTCATTTAATGGAGGTTTGAATAATGGTTTAAAGTTGATATTTCATTTAGGGAAGGATGCGTCCCAGGAAAATACCTTTCTATAAGGAAATTTAGTACATATACAATCCCACTGGTCTCTTTTTTTGACGAACGTTTGCAAATATATCGTTGGAGAAGGCTTTTGAAAATGTTGATTGGAATAAACTCTGTCAAGTTCTGAAGCAAACAGGCGTAAAATATAGGGAGCGTAAGGTTATTTACAACTTGTACAAAAACCAGACAGCGGTTGTCAGAGTTGAAGGGCATGAAAGGGATGCAGTAGTTGGAAAGGGAGTAAGACAGGGTTGTAGTCTTTCTCCATTGTTGTTCAATTTGTACATTGAGCAAGCTATAAATGAAAGCAAGGAGAAAATTGGTGAAGGAATTAAAGTTCAGGGTGAAGAATTAAAAACATTGCGTTTTGCCGATGACATAGTAATTCTGTCAGATACAGCAAAGGACCTGGAAGAGTAACTGAACGAAATGGACAGTGTGCTGAAAGTTGCATATAAGATGAACATTAAGAAGAGCAAAACTAGGGTAATGGAGTGCAGTATAAGAAAATCTAGTGATGCTGAAGGAATTAGATTGGGAAACGAAGCAATAAAGAAGGTAGATGAGTTTTGTTACTTGGGCAGTAAAATAACAAATGATGGTCGCAGTACAGAGGATATAAAATGCAGAATGGCAATGGGTAGAAAAGCGTTCTTGAAAAAGAGAAATTTGTTAATATCGAGTGTTGATTTAAGCCTAAGGAAGTCCTTTCTAAAGGCATTTATATGGAGTGTTGCCTTGAATGGGAGTGAGACATGGACGATAAACAGTGCGGACAGGAAGAGGATTGAGGATTTTGAAATGTGGTGCTACAGAAGAATGCTGAAGATTAGGTGGGTGGATCGCGTAACTAATGAGGAGGTACTGAACAGAATTGGGGATAAAAGAAATTTCTGGCATACCTTGACTAAAAGAAGGGATAGATTTGAAGGACACATTCTTAGACATCAAGGAATTGTGAATTTAGCGTTGGAGGAAAGTGTGTGGGGAAAAAAATCGCAGAGGAAGACCAAAAGATGGATACAGTAAGCAGATTCAGACAGATGTAGATTGCCGTTCTTATGTGGAGATGAAGAGGCTTGCTCAGGATAGGGTATTGTGGAGATATGCATCAAACCAGTCTCCGGACTGAAGACCACAACAACAACGACCACGCAGTTAAGTCCCTTAAACTTTACAAACATTTGAACAATTTTAAAAACATAAATAATGTAATCCGCGGTGGAGTGGACGAGTGGGGTGCGTGTGTGTTGTCCTTGGTATAAGCTAGTTTCAGTAGTTTAAAAGCCGAGGGCTTGATAATCGCAGCAGTTATGTCCGTTAGATTTACGATCGTAAAAATAATATGAAATGTCCAATGTTTTGTAAATCTATGGGACTACCCTTGTTACCAGTCCCTAGGCTTACAACCTACTTACACTAACCTAAGGACAATCACACACACACCCATGCCTGAGGGTTGACTCAAACCTCCGACGGCGAGCAACAACGCGCACCGCAGCAAGGCGCCTTAGAACGCTCGTACGTTCCACCGTGGCTGAAATCGTATGAAATTAAATGCAGTACAGTCTCGCTTAGTCGACTTTCGCTTATCCGACATTCCGTTTCATCCAACACGTAAGACAGTTCATATTTGCACAGAGGATCAAAGAACAATCATTCAAACGCTGTGAAGACGTCTTTCTGCCAAGACCCGATCATTGCTGCCAGTGGCGTAACTATGGGGGGGGGAGGGATGAGGGGGATAGAACCCCCCCCCCAAGAACCCGAAAGAAAGAGAGAGAGAGAGAGAGAGAGAGAAAGAGAGAGAGAGAGAGGAAATCGTATAACAGCAATCTGGTAATGGTAAAGATTTGAAACTTGGGGTGTTTTACCATAAGCTTTCGTTGGAAGGGAGTGAATTAATTTCTTCAACGGTAGTGGTAGATGGTAGTCTGAGTGGAAACTGACTAAAATTTTGCTCGTTAAACAGATCTATCCCCCCGCAAAGCCAAGTCCTAGTTACGCCACTGATTGCTGCAGTATAGGTTTGATTGCACTCATTATCGCTAGTGGCGTAGGCCGCGCCGTGCCTATGTGTAGAGATTGTTTTCCACGCTGTTTTCTACCTTTCATTTTTTTGTTTGTTTGTTTTGTGATAATTTCGGAAACAAAGAGTGTTACTGTCTATGGGAGATGAACTGAGGGTAATTAAGAGTATCGACAAATATGAATAACCGTTAAATTGTGGTTTTGGACCTGTAACAGTGGGTGATTGGAAGAGAAACACAGTGGAAATAGAAAAAAATGGTATTCAGAGAGAGAGAGACATCCAAAGCCTTAGAAGAAAGGAAAATCCTGAAACCATGCCAGTAGCAAAAAGCTAGTCAGGCTTTGTATCTTTGGTTCACCCATAATAGGGATAAAGGTGTGTCAGTATGTTGACCGATACTTAATCAAGAGAGCTGTAATTCCGTTAGAAGTAGGTGATCTTGACTTTCAAGCTAGCATTGACTGGCTCATACGCTGGAAGAAGAGGCACTGTATGGAATTCAACAACAATTTGCCGAGAAAGGTTTCTCAGCTAATAATGAATAAGTACACATGAAAAGTTCCGTGACCGGAGAACAGCATTTTAACTGTGACGAAACCGCTCTAAATTATAGAATGCTGCCAAGCGAAACACTTGCAGTTCAGACTGAAGCAGCAGCTCCAAGGAACAAGCCAAGTAAGGAAGGATAATTCTTGCTTGCAGAAATGCTACATCAAACGTAAAGTTTTAACTTCCTATGATCGGAAAATCAAAGCATCCAAGAGCTTTCAAAAGCGTTCCAAAAAACTGACATACTATTTCATAATGTGGCTCTGTACGCAATTTTCACTGACATAGAACGTGACTATGTAGAGGTCTATAGTTGAAGATGTAGAGTTTCGATTCTTCTCTGAGAGGTTAACCTAAGGTCGCAAGACAATTCATTCATAAATTAACACATAAAAATAAAAAGGAAAGTGCATGACGGTGTAAACCTCCAGTGGGGAACCCGTCTGATCGTACACGACATTTGTGACAGTATGTGCGACTCGCTAATTAGGGCACCTAAGTTATCCGCTCGGTGAGGCCGTTTTAGGTGTTCCTAGCTTTTCTCCAATTGTATTCGATTTGTGTATTGAGCAAGGTGTGTAGGAAAGCAAAGAGAAATTTGTAGGAGTTCAGGGTGAAGAAATAAAATCATTGCGTTTTGCTAATGACACTGTAATTCTGTCGTAGACAGCAAAGAATCTGGAATAGCAATTGAACGGTATGGACATTTGCTGTCAGTCAAATATTACGGCATAACTAAAAAAGTGCTTGAAGAGGTCAGGATTTATTAAAGAATGGTTTAGCGAGTATGTACCAGTGTTTGAACAGTTGTTAAAGGAAAAGCACTTGTCCAGAAAGGCTGTTACACTATTAAATAATGCTCCCACTCATCCCATTAAAGATGAACCGTGAGATGGAGAAATAAAAGCATTGCTCCTGCCGAAAAAAGTTACGTCTATTTGCCAGCTTACGACGTGCATCTTCGATTGACACTATTTGCCGAGGAGAAGATATGATCTTGAAATTTCCACAATTAAATGTGCTTGTACTTTATCACAGCATTGGAAAAATGTTGGGAAAGTTACAACTGCAAAATCGTGGAGAAGTCTGTTACATGTGGAGACAGACATTCTGACAATGAAGAAATTAGCACCGTAAACATGGGTATGTTATCTTTACTGAAAGAAATTCGTGGATGTGTTGATGTAACTGTTGAGGACTTTAATGAGTGGCTTGCCCTTGATGGCCTCCACGCTCACCGATGAAGACATTGCCGGCATTGTTGAGAAATGTGGAAAGGAAACAGAAGAGACAGAGGAAGGAAACATAGTTGATAAAAACGGGGCCAAATTAGCGCGCAATGAAGGATTCAAAGCTCTTGAAACAGCATTTAAATACATGGAGCAACCAGAACAAAACCTCCAGAACTGTCGTGTGGCTTTTGCAGCAGATGCGTGACATGGCGGTGAGAAAAACGCACTCAGAGGCTAAGCAGAAGTCTATTACTAACTTTTTTTTTAACAAAGTAGAATATATATCAACCTCTTATTACGATTTTAATTGTAATGCACAGTGAAACTAGTTACTACTTTCCCTACTACACGATATTCGAGGTAATTCGGCATCTTCGCGGTCCGTTAACGTCGGCATGTACTATGCATAAAATTATAATAGAAGGTGCGTCTGAAAATGGTGAATGGTCCCGTATTTTACAAAACGCGTCGGCGAGGTGAGGTGTCCGCTCATACACATTGAGGGACATGTCAACAAGCGCCCACTACCATGCAAAGCACTGCAATGAAGCGGTGGTACACACTGCGACCCAGAAAACAGGTAGGTGCCAGAACTCGTGTCAGTGCAACGTGGAGCGCAAAATAAAGCAACACGTTAACATCCAGTTCTGTTTCAGATCTACATCTACATAGATACTCTGCAAATCACATTTACGTGCCTGGCACAGGGTTCATTAACCACTAGCATAACTTTTCCCTACCGTTCCATTCTCTACTAGCGCGCGGGAAGCAAGAACACCTAAATCGTTCCGTTTATGATCTGATTTCTCTTATTTTGTTGGGATGGTCATGTCTCCCTAAGTAGGTGGGTGCTAGCGAAATATTTTCGCATTCATAAGTCGGTGGCTTAAACTTCGCAAACAGATCACGCCTCAATGAATAACGTCTTTCTTTTGATTTCCACCCCAATTCGTGCAACATTTCCGTGTCGCTTTCTCCCCCGTAACGTGATAAAACAAAACGAGATGCCCTTCTCTGAAACTTCTCAATATCTTCCGTCAGTCCCACCTGGTGAGGGTTCCACAAGGGGAAACAGTACTCCAGGAGAGGACGCACAAGTGCGATGTAGCCAGTCTCTTTGGTGGAGCTGGTGCATCTTCGAAGCGTTCTGCCAATGAAACGTAACCACAATATTTTCTATGTGTTCTCTCCAGTCAGAGTTGTTCGTAATTGTAACTCCTAGGTATTTGGTAGAATACCTTAAGGTTTGACTGATTTATTGAGTAATTGAAGTTCAGCGGCTTTCTTTTAGTGGTCATATGTATTACTTCACACTTTTCATTATTTAGTGTCAATTGCCAATTTTCGCACCATGTAGAAATTTTGTCTAAATCGCTTTGCAGTTCCTTTTGATCCTCTGTCGACTTCACTAACCGATAAACGACAGCAGCATCCGCGAACAGTCTAAGGGAGCTATTCAGATTGTCTCCTAAATCGTTTATAAACACAAGGAAGAGTAGGGGACCTATAACGTTTCCCTGGGGAACGCCAGATATCACTTCTGTTTTACTCGATGACTTACCGTCAATTAAAACGAACTGTATTCTTTCTGATAGGAAATCGTGAATCCATCCGCACAATTGGGCAGTTATTCCATAAGCACGCAATTTCATTAGAAGCCGAGGTATACTGTGAAAAGCCTTCCGGAAATCCAGAAATGTGGAATCGATTTGAGATCCCTTGTCGATGGAACTTCTGACTTCATGTGAATAAAGGGCAAGCTGTGTTTTGCAAGAGCGATACTTTCTGAATCTGTGCTGACTATTGGTTAATAGGTCGTTCTCTTCGAGGTAATTCATAATGGTAAAAAAAGCAACGGAGACCCATGCGATATTTGTGTAATTGTATGGTGTTGAAGCAGTGAGTAAAAAGTGAGTGTTTGAGTGCTTGAAACGCTTCAGAGACGAAAAGGAAGGTGTCGAGGATGAGCAACGTTCGTGTCGACCGCCCGCAATCACAGTTCTGGACAACACGGAACGAGTGCGACGGAGGCTTCCTGATGACCGGCGGCTGTTTTCCTGTTTCCCCGCCTTAAATCAGACCTGAAAGGCCTACGCTTGGCATCGGTTGCGGAGATCCAACAACGCGTGACTTCTGTGCTTTGAACGATTGCAAAAAAAGCGTTTGCTGACACTTTCCGAAAGCTGTAGAACCGATGTCAGAAGTGCATTGTAGGCAGTGGCGATTACTTTGAAGACCACTAAACGTATTTTGTTCGTAACTCTTGTTTCTTTTAATTTTTGAGACCATTCACCGAACTTTTCAGACGCACCTTGCATTTGATATTTTTCTGTCAGATACAGCAAATGACCTGGAAGAGCAATTGAACGGAATGGACAGTGTGCTGAAAGGCGCATATAAGATGAACATTAACAAGAGCAAAACTAGGGTAATGGAGTGCAGTGTAAGAAAATCAGGTGATGCTGAAGGAATTAGATTGGGTAACAAAACAATAAAGGAGGTAGATGAGTTTTGTTATTTGGGCAGTAAAATAACAAATGATGGTCGCAGTACAGATGATATAAAATGCAGAATGGCAATGGGTAGAAAGGCGTTTTTGAAAAAGAGAAATTTGTTAACATCGAATATTGATTTAAGCCTAAGGAAGTCCTTTCTGAAGGCATTTGTATGGAGTGTTGCCTTGTATGGGAGTGAAACATGGACAATAAGCAGTGTGGACAGAAAGAGGATAGAGGCTTTTGAAATATGGTGCTACAGAAGAATGCTGAAGATTAGGTGGGTGGATCGCGTAACTAATGAGGAGGTACTGAACCGAATTGGGGAGAAAAGAAATTTCTGGCATACCTTGACTAAAAGAAGGGATAGATTGGTAGGACACATTCTTAGACATCAAGGAATTGTGAATTTAGCGTTGGAGGGAAGTGTGTGGGGTAAAAATCGCAGAGGGAGACCAAGAGACGCGTATAGTAAGCAGATTCCAGTTTGTTGTGGGTTGTCGTTCTTATGAGGAGATGAAAAGGCTTGCTCAGGATAGAGTAGGTTGGAGAGCTGCATCAAACCAGTCTCTGGACTGAAGACCACAACAACAACATTTTTATGTGTTTAATTTTCTATTATTTCATCAAATATTTTATTATTATTTAATTGTAATTCTATTACTATTGATGGGAGATATTTGAAAAAAAAAAATATAAAACTTCAGAGAAAGCTAAAACAAGCCAGTGCGATTTTTTTTTCTTGCTTCCACATAGCTTCTTCTTATTTTCGTTCTTGATGTGTGTAAAGTTTTTCAAAAAATGTTTCAAATGTTTGTATAGCTTATGGGGCTTAACTACGGGGTCGTCAGTCCCTAAACTTACAAACTACTTACGAACTAGCTTATCCTAAGAACAGCACGAATATCCATGCCCGAGGGGGATTCGAACCCCCGACAGCAGTGGCCGTGCAGACCGTGACTGGTGCGCCGCAGTCCCCTCGGCCACCGCGGCTGGCTGTACTGTTTTTGACGGCCTATCAATTGCGCAAACTTATCATTAAATCCGGTAAAGGTTCAATGGGGAGTTTGCTTTGTAAGATGACATTTAATAACATAATAAGAAAATGCCAGTATAGCAATATTTTTTTTTTAATTTTTTACTTCATGACGACCGGTTTCAAAGTCGTCATCTCCTGGTGTCTGCTAGAAGTGGCATTTATCTGCTTACCAGAGGGCTTCACATACTATTTTCAAGTTCTGCTGGTGCAGAGTCAAATATAAAAGTTTTGTTCTGGTGGATTGTCAAACATAAAATAACAAAGTAAATGTCAATGGGGGACAAAAGGATTACCCGGCCCGAGTAATCTAAAGTCCATGAACAGAGCATTGCCGGTCGCGGTGGCCGAGGGGACTAAGGCGCTTCAGTCACGTTTTGCACGGCCACTATGGTCGGAGGTTCGAATCCCCCCTCGGGCATGGATATTTGTGCCGTCCTAGTTCGTAAGTAGTTCATAAGTAGTTTGTAAGTTTAGGGACTGATGACCCCGTAGTTAAGTCGCATAAGCTTTACAAACATTTGAACAAAGCATTGCGCATGCGCAAGCCCATAAGCTCGAGTGCTGCCAACTACAGCGGTCTGTTCAGCTTCAGCTAGCTGTTTACACCGTCAACAGAAGAAATAAATACTGTTAAGATACAGCATATTCTCGAGATTCATTGCACTTTAACTGACCTATCATTTATTTTGGAAAACATTATGTGAACACTTTAGAAACGGTTGAGGCGTAAAAATTCCACGTGGGCATATTTACTACAACGACACGTTTCTCACTTATGTGACATTGGGTGAGGTGATAGGCTGACGGATTACGAACGCAACGCGCGCGCGTTCAAATCCTACTGGAGTCAATTTGTTTTTAATTCTTTAGACCTTTTCCGGGTAATATTTTAAATATTAATTCGCTAAAAATAGTGCAGTTGTAGGCTTTTATAGGTTTTTAGAAGATTCTATTTTATAATGACCTAGTCTTTAACCAGACACACACATGTTCATAGTAATAATATTGAAACTGGATGAATTTTGTTTGTAATTACTTCGACCGCCAAGTGGTGTCTCTGTAGTGTTCAGCTAAGAGAAATGTATCAGCTGATTATTATACATCAAAGGTCTACTACGAAAAAGGTTGATGCGAACGTCCGCAAGCACATAATTGCTCTCTTTGAAAGCGGTGTTAGTGCATCTGAGGCAGGACATCATTATGGTGTTGATGCTTCCACAGCAAGGAGATGGATCAGACGATTTAGAGATAATGGTGAGTCAAGCAGACGTCCAATACCTGGAAGACCGCGAGTCTCTACTCGGATGATGAATTTGTCAGAGCGGCCCAGACCGCCCCTTTCTCAAACACCCGGGAACTAGGGAGAGCGCCACATTTCCTGGGTTCGTCGAAAACTACTCTCAGAGGGTTAAACGACTATGGAATCAGGTGCCGTAGTGTTGTCATTAAAGAACTATTATCTGACGATCAAGCCGTGGACCAGGGGCGTCGTCTCCATGCATGCGATGCATGCGGCGCATGCGTATCAGTTACAACCGTAGAAGAAAAATTTATTTCTTACAGTAAGCGCAGCTATAGTCGGGCCGCCGAAAGAACGACCCTGACAGTTCGCGCAAGTGGACCGCAGTGTGTGGGGGGGACACTGGAGCCCAACCTGAGCTCTGGAATTCGTAAACGTTGCCGGGGTAACGGTGCCGCGTTGCCACCCTGCCAATCAAGGTCGCACAGGGTGGCGTGCTTCAGTCGCTGCAAAACATCTGTCGCGTGTTCATCATTTGTCTCGTTGTGTTACAAAAACAAAAGCCGAAGAATCATTTATAAAATTGATACAATTGCTGAAGAAAGTGGTCATAGAGGGTTCGCGTTCCACCATATCATTGCCATTTCAATGTAATAGAACTCGTGTGGCCTCAGGTGAAATCGTAAGTTGCAGAAATAATAAACGTTTTCATTAACAAAAGTAGAATTCTTAGTTCTTGAAGCATTGGGCAGTATTACTCCCACAAAATGGAACAATGTTGTCACATATACGCGGCACATCTTAAAAGAGGCATGGGAACGAGAAGGTACACTAGAAGAACGGGTAGAAGAATTAATAATAAGATTAGAGGACGATAGTAGCAGTAGCGGCAGTGCATTGCACATGATGCTGGCCGCGACTGATTTTTAATGTATAGTTTGTTCCGCAACCAAAGACCATTTACTGAAAAATTACGTTATTTTAAATAGACCAGCTGTCGAAACTGATCTGATAATATTACTCAGACACTATACTATGGCAGTCACAGCGACCATAAACGAATGAGACAAAAACACTTTTTATGTAAAAAGACAAATCATTTCACTGGAAGAGGCGGTTTTACTTCTTGTAAAGTGGTAAGCCTTATTTGTTTACCCTCTCGGCAGACTGCCACAATACAGTGTCCGAGTAATAACAGCGAGTCTGTGGAAAATAGTTATAGAAGATGAAATATTTAAACAAAATTCTTCAGCTAGCGAACTTTGGCTAAAGACTAAATGATACATTGTGTTTAATGGAATACTGGAACATATGAAGTTTTAACTCGACATATATTTCTAAACCTTTTCTTTTTAACTGAAAAAGTTGTGTTTCATTACTTCGTGATTGTTCTCGTTCGTTCACGCTTTATTAGTACATAGCAACGGTCCCAAAATTTTCTGACGAGATATTCGTATGCCGGCGACCGACACGGAGTAACAACAAACAGCCGCGTAGCAGTATTGGCACATAGTCGCTAGCTGTCAGAGTCGTTGTTTCGGCGGCTCGACTATAGTGCTGTCCGCACTGACTATTCAGCATGCGGAGGAAGAGCCGCATCATTTCGCCACTCTCAACCCCACTCTCCGTTGTGACACTCCGTCCCTCGGCCAGCGCGACCGCTACATCCGAGGCCAAACGGCACCCCCACCCGCGCCTACCCCCACCCTGGCACCACGTGATGGCATGCTGCCGCTCCACCGCATCGCCTTCGCGACTTTCACATATATCAGGAGGATGCGCGCGCACCTGCCCCGCATCCTCCTTTGCCCGGAACTGCCCACCGTCTAAAGGCCAGTCTACACGACGACACCAAGTTGCGACACTCGTTGCATGAAATGAATTGGGCGCAACTGGTTCCGTATGTGTCTATAGACACGGCGCCAATACTATACACTTCAGTTTCGTTGTTTTGTGAGTGCCGTAGTCGCCGTAAAATGAAAGTTTTGGTAGCTGGAAGAGTTGTGTCGCATCTATTGCTTGTCTGTGTCACTGCATAAGACTAAACATAAAAAAGAATAAGAATCATGTTTGGGTTCGTGAATGGATTAAAAAAGATGTTAGCTCTGTTGCTCAGCGACTTTGCTGAAAGAAATTGTGATTGAAGACCCTAGAAGCTATTTTAATCAACTTAGAATGTCACCAGAGCAGTTTACGTTCCTTTTAAACAGAGTTTTTAATGCAATAAAAAGGCAAGATACTGTTATTCGTGAGACATTGTTACCAGAACTGAAATTACAAATTGCATTACGTTTCTTGTCAAGTAGATATTCGTCTCTGCAGTACTTGTACCATGTTCCGAAATTCACAATTGCCATACTTCGTTTGTATAGGTATTTCGAATTGGATGTATTTTAGTCTGCAATTCACTAAACGCCAAGACATCAATATTTACTTTCACAAATAATTGCCTGAAGAGCACTAACACGCCGTTAAAATCGCACAAACACCTACGCAACGCATATATGTTCAAAAACCGAATTATTTCTTCTCTGTTCTCCCCCTTTATGTTGTTGTTTTTTTTGTTCTGTATTGGTCATAACCAAACCTAAAAAAAAAAAAAAAAAAAAAAAAAACCACGCAATCAGTTTCGCCAAAGTTGGAAGGTGCCGAAACTATTTAGTTTCACCAACGAGTTGCGCGAACGCCTGCCGCGCATGCGCATTGGCTAGTAGCGCAGTTTCATGAAACATAGTGTCGCCATGTGAAATAGCCTTAAGCCACGGGTGCATGCGGCGAAGCTACAGCAAGCCGCCGGCCGCGGTGGCCGAGGAGACTGAGGCGCTTCAGTCACGGTCTGCACGGCCACTACGGGCGGGGGTTCGAATCCCCCCTCGGGCATGGATATTTGTGCCGTCTTTAGTATAAGGTAGTTCATAAGTAGTTTGTTAGTTAAGGGACTGATGACCCCCGTAGTTAAGTCCCATACGCTTAACAAACATTTGAACATTTTCACAGCAAGCCAGCTAGCCTCGTGCGTCAGGCAGGTAGTTGGAACTTGGATCGCTGCGCAACTGAGCTTTATTCTGTGTTACGTCAATGGTTACGATTCTGCTCCCAGACCTGGCGTTCTTTTTTAGTTACATGATTCTCTTATATTTTGTTTATTTTGATATATTTTTAACGGTCTTCGTACTGAATGAAGCCTGTCGATAGGACTCAGTGAACGTCCTTCCTTTTTCAGATTTCGAAATGACTGGAAATTCTGTAATACAGGAATTAATTAGAAACCATTTAGTTAAAGATCATTTTTAGCAAAAAAGGAAATAATTGTTAAAGGAAGACCTTGCCCTGCTGTGACTGGACTTTCTACTAGGCATAAAGATAAGAAGCAAGAATACATACTGCATTTTCAAACAGCACAGTATAAGAAAACTAGTTGGTTAAGTTGTTGTGACGTTAAGCATAGGTTGTTCTGCTGGCCTTGTCTCTTGTATGGTGCTGATAGAACAAGCTTGTTGACTATGGAAGCGTTCAGTAATCTGAATGTGTTGTCAGTATTAATTTGAAGACACGAAAAAACCCTTGGACACATTAGAGCAAGTCTAGAGCTTTTAACATTTGGTCGAATAAGAATAGATCATCAGCTGAATTAACAACTGAGAACTTCTGTGCTACTTCACAACGAGGCTGTAACAAACACAGGAATTTTGAAGCTGCTTATAGACTGCGTATGTTTCTTAGCCAATCAAGAGCAGCCATTCAGAGGTCATAATGAATCGGTTGATTCCCTAAACAGAGGGAATTACGTTGAACTGGTAAATAATATTAGCAAATATGAGATCCGACTTCCTAACAACATGAAAGAAAGTAAAGTTTTCCGTGGAACGTCCCCTACTATTCAAAATGAACTTAGAATATGTAATTCAAAATTTCTTCTTAATGCACTGAAAGGAGAAATAGCTAATTATCAGTTTGTTTCCATTCTACTAGATGAAACGACAGATTCCATCAATAAGTCTGTTATCTACATGCCTGAGATATGTAAATGATAGAGGACAGGTCCGGGAAGTGTTCATAGGTTTTTCTGATGTAAGTGCAGATCGCTCTGCTGAAGCTTTGTTCAGACATGTTGCCCAAACTGTAGAAGAATTTTATTTGGAATCAAAATTAGTTGGTCAGACGTACGACGGAGCGGCAGTTATGGCAGGCCAAATGACTGGGCTGCAGTAACACGTACAGGAAAAGTATCCACGGGCTACATTCACTCACTGCTATAGCCACGTCTTAAATTTAGTTTTATAGCAGTCTGCTAGTGCTAATAAGGACTGCCGTTTGTTTTTTAAGACAATGTCTGGATTGTCTGCTTTTTTTTCACTTCTCCAAAAAGAAATGCATTGAAACAATTCGTGGAAAAGAATATTCCTAAAGTCGCACCTACACGGTGGAACTTTTGTTCGAGAGTTGTTAACACAGTTCAAGAAATGAGTTAATTACGTTTTTCGAAGACACAACGGAGAACTGTGATGGTTGGGATGCTGTGTGTGTAGCACAGGCTTATGGAGTGCAAGAACTGCTTTCTTCTTGATGTTTTCTCACGGAAATTTTGCCACACAGATATACTTTTTGATACACTACAAAATAAGACACTAGATATTCTAATAAAGAGATCAAAAAGTTTCAGCACAGAAATAATTTGTCCACCAAGAGAACTTCTATTGACAAAAACGAAGTAAGACGATTGTAATTTAAGATTATAGACAACATTTCCAATCAAATATCCGGCCGGTTTGGGTCTCTTATCAAGTTGCAGTTCATGACTCTTCTAAGCGAAGAGAAATATTCGTCTTACAGCCGAAATTTTCCAGGCGGTTTACTAGAAAAACTTAACGACAGTCCGTATTCTGAACTGTTCAATTTTGTAAAGTTAAAAAATGATTTGATCGCATTCTATTCATCAACAGAATTTGAAAACAAGCCTGTGCATGAAGTGGTACCATATATGAACACCAACAATATTCACAAAATTATGGGCGAAACCTACAAACTGGCCTCCTTAATATTGTCAATGCCTGTTTCAACTGCAACAGTGAAACGTTCTTTTTCGGCGTTAAGAAGAATAGCGTGACAGTTACCACCCAATTCTGGCCAACAACTGCCGCGTTGTCAAGTGCCAGATGGAGTGAATACACTTGATGGGAATCGTATTAACACAAAACGGACTAAGCTTGCTTGCAAACAAACCTTCCCAATTGATAATTTAATGAATTTCTTTGTGTATTATATGAAGAGCACTTCCTTACTCCAGTAAGCACCATTGTCACGCCAAATACATCATCGACTGTATTCTATGGTGATGGCTGTGCAATCTACTCTAGTACAGTTTAATTATTACTTATGTTTGAACAACTGAAAATAGCTAATATGATAATAATAAGATTGCAATTAAGCTTCATTGATATTTAACTCTGTGAGTTACCACCGCTAATCAGCATGCCCATCACTCAAATCCAGTATACGCCCCTGCCGTGGACAGACTGGCAATTGTGAGTTCTTGGAAAAATGTCGATTGGAAGAAAGTCATTTTCACCGATGAGTTCACAACTGAGTCTAATGGCAGAGGCCCTGTTCTCGTCAGATAAATGCCAGTTGTAGCAGAGACCAGGAGACGACGACCTATTTACCGGTCGTCATGCATTAAAAAATTAAAAAACCAAATATTTCGATACTGACATTTTCTTATTAAATTTCATCATACACAGCAAGCTCCCCACTGAACCTTTTCCTGATTTAATGATAAGTTTGCGCAATTGATAGGCTATCAAAAACTCTACCCACATCAAAGAACGAAAATATGAAGAAAGTAAGTGGAACTGTAAGAAAAAAAGAAAGAAAGAAAGAAAGAAAAAAGAAAAAAGAAAAAACACAAATAAAACGCACTGGCTTATTTTAGCCTTCACTGAAGGAATGACGACCTTGAATGTCGTAACCGGTCATTATGCATTAACCAATTTCTTCCCAGCGTTGCGAACACGCAACACGAAATTTAGCCTTACAAAATGCAGTCGAAATGGACTTACTATACAAAACTCACCATGCATGTGTAAAAAGGCATTTACGAGCTCTCTGTCTTTGTGTTTCACAACTACCTTAACACTTCGTGTAAAAAATTAATTAGATATCACATATATTTTCAATATTTTTCAATAATTTATTTGAAGTATTAGAATATATTTTGTTCAACCTTTATGAGCATATTCGTGATTCCTATATATCAATGTCACAAACTGATTTTTTTTCTTGAACATACTAGACTCCTGACTAGGCAGAGACTGATCTCTATTTCTGTTGCGTTAACGCAACATTGGGAGTTGCCTACATATAATCATACTCTTATGGTTCTCTGGCTGTGGTTTTCTTCTTACGATCTGTGCAGTCAAAGATAATATCTCTGACTAAGTATTCAGAGATAACGTAGTGTTCTGTAGTCTAAAGGCTTTAACATTTTTTTTCCAGCGCAACATTATGTGTGGTCCAAATTACAACACATACTGCTTGTTTATAATATTTTTAATGTAATTTCAATTATTTTGAAGAGAAATCTATGACAAAATATATTTTTTTCACAATTTCTGTTTTTGGGAAGAAATGGGTTAAAAAAATTCATCATCATCATTAGAGACTGATTATGCCTTTCAGCGTTCAGTCTGGAGCATAGTACCTCTAATAAAATTCCTCCATGACCCCCTATTCAATGCCTCTTCTGATGTTATGCCTTTCACTTCAAAATCATTCTGCACCGAATCTAAGTACTTTTTTCTTGGTCTATCTCGACTCCTCTTACCCTCCACTGACGAACTCATGAGTCTCTTAGATAACCTTGCTTCTCCCATGCGTGTAACATGACCTCATCATCTCTGTCTGTTCGCTCTAACTGCTTCATCTACGGTGTTCATTCCCAGCTTTTCTTTGATTTCCTCATTACGGACACCCTCCTGCCATTTTTCCCATCTATTAGTGCCTGCAATCATTCTTGCTACTTACATATCTGCAACCTCTATCTTATGAATAAGGTAACCTGTATCCACCCAACTTTCACTCCCATACAACAAAGTTGGTCGAAAGATAAAGCGGTGAACCGCTAACTTAGTCTTGGTACTTACTTCCTTCTTGCAGAAGAGAGTAGATCTTAGCTGAGCACTCACTGCATTAGCTTGCTGCATCTCGATTCCAGATCTTTCGCTATGTTGCCATCCTGTGAGAAAATACATCCCAGATACTTGAAACTGTCTACCTGTTCTAACTTTGTTGCTTCTATTTGGCACTCAATCTGTTTGAATCTCTTTCCCACAGACATTACTTTCGTTTTGGAGATGCTGATGTTCATATCATAATCCTTGCACCTCTGAACGAGTTCTGAAATATTAGTTTGCATCCTTTTACTCGAATCGACCATTACAATAATGTCATCCGCATATGCGAGACTGCTTATTTTGTTTTCACCTACTTTAATCCCCCCTGCCAGTCTACTGTTTTCATCATATGATCCATGAGTAGCATGAACAACAGTGGTGACAGATTACAGCCTTGTCTTACCCCTGAAACTACCCTGAACCACGAGCCTAATTTGTCATATACTCTAAATGCTGCCTGACAGTCTACGTAAAGTCCTTTATGGCCTGCAGAAGTTTGCCTTCTATACCATAATCTTTTAGAACTGACAGTATCTTCCTCCTAGGAACACGGTCATAAGCCTTTTCCAGATCTATGAACAAAGATACAATTCCCTGTTCCACTCGTAGCACTTTTCCATTACCTGCCGTAGGCTAAAGATCTGGTTCTGACAGCCTCTGAGAGGCCTAAACCTACACTGATTTTCATCTAATTTGTCCTCAATTAATACTCGCACTCTCCTTTCAACAATGCCTGAGAATATTTTGCCTACAACGCTAATTAAAGAGATACCTCGATAGTTGTTGCAATCTTTTCTGTTACAATGTTTGAAAATTGGCGTGATTGCCACTTTCGTCCAGTCAGACGGAACCTGTCCCGATTCCCACGCCTTTTCAATTAGCCTGTGTAACCAAAAAAATTAAGAAACAAAAATTGAGATCACGGCATTTTCTTATTATAAGAACATCGCTTCGTATGAAATTGCGTGTTTATGGTATATCGCCCCAAATTTGCGATTGGATAGGGGATTTCTTGTCAGAGAGGACACAGTTCGTAGTAATCGATGGTAAGGCATCGACTAAAACAGAGGCGATATCGGGCGTTCCACAGGGTAGTGTTATTGGTCCTCTGCTGTTCCTTATTTACATGAACGATTTGGGGGAAAATCTAAGTAGCTCTTTTAGGTTGTTTGCAGATGACGCCGTCATTTACCGTCTAGTAAAATCATCTGAAGATCAAAACCAACTGCAGAACGATCTGAATAAGATATCAGTATGGTGTAAAAATTGGCAATTGACTCTAAATAATGAGAAGTGTGAAGTCATCCACATGAGTACGAAAAGAAATCCGTTAAACTTTGTTTACAAGATAAATCAATCAAATGTGAAGGCCGTAAACTTCACAAAATACCTAGGAATTACTATTACTTCAGACTTAAATTGGAAAGAACACGTAGATAATATCGTGGGAAAGGCGAACCAGAGAACTGCGTTTTATTGGCAGAACCCTTAAAACATGCAACAGAACTACAAAAGAAACAGCATACACTACGCTTGTCCGTCCATTTTTGGAGTACTGCAGCCCAGTGTGGGATCCTTATCAGGTGGGTTTGACGGAGGCCATCGAAAGAGTGCAGAGAAGGGCAGCTCGTTTCGCGTTGTCACGATACAGGGGAGACAGCGTTACGGAAATGATACAGGATCTGGGATGGGAATCATTACAACAACGCTGCGGCGTGGGCTACTTGAGAAACTCCAATCGCTAATATTCTTCTCCGAATGCGAAAATATATTTTTGACTCCCACTTACATAGATAGAAATGATCATCAGAATAAAATACGAGAAATCAGAGCTCGAACAGAGAGAATCAGGTGTTCATTCTTCCCACGGGCTATTCGAGAATGGAATGGGAGATAAATAGTATAATTATGCCAGAATGAAACTTTCACTGTGCAGCGGAGTGTGCGCTGATATGAAACTTCCTGGCAGATTAAAACTGTGTGCCGGAACCGGGACTCGAACCTGGGACCTTTGCCTTTCGCGGGCAAACGCTCTACTACTGAGCTACCCCGACACGACTCACGATGCCGTTTCACAACTTTACTTCCGCCAGTACCTCGCTTCCTACTTTCCAAACATAACAGAAGTTCTCCTGCGTACAATGCAAGACTTGCCCGCGAAAGGCAAAGGTCCCAGGTTCGAGTCCCGGTTCCGGCACACAATTGTAATCTGCCAGGAAGTTTCACATCAGTGCACACTCCGCTGCAGAATGAAAGTTTCATTCTGGAAACATCTCTTAGGCTAAGCCATGTCTCTACCATATCCTTTCTTCCAGCAGTGCTAGTCTTGTAAGTTTCGCAGGAGAGCTTCTGTGAAGTTTGGAAAGTAGGAGGCGGGGTACTGCCGGAAGTAAAGTTGTGAGGCGGCATCGTGAGTCGTGTCGGGGTAGCTCAGTCGGTAGTGCTCTTGCCCGCGAAAGGCAAAGTTCCCAGGTTCGAGTCCCGGTTCCGGCACACAATTTTAATCTGCCAGCAAGTTTAGTATAATTGTGGTTCGATGAACTGTCTGCCAGGCATTTAAATGTGACTCGCAGAGTATCCCATGTAGATGTATGATGAGCAAATAAAGTGAAAGTTAATGTTAAATTTCTTTTTTATTCCAGATCTGTCACGAAGGAAAACATGTCTGAGACTAAAACACCGTACTCGTGGATAAACGAAGAATTAGTAGAGGCAGCTCTGAATGACGGGAGCAGTGGTTCCAAAGTCAGAGTGGAAAAAGTGGTGATCAGGGACAGCGACAAAGAAGGCCTGGGGTACACGAGCAACATCGTGAGGGCAGTGGCCACCGCGAGACTAGCCGGCGAGGCGGCCACTGAGGAGGTGCGGCTGGTGCTGAAGTGCGCGCAGGCCGCGGGCAAGCTGAAGGAGATCGCGGAGGGCAACAGCGTCTTCCGGAAGGAGGCACTGGTGCTGCGAGAGGTGTTGCCGGAGGCGCAGCGGCTGCTGGCGGCCGCGGAGGGCCAAGCCTTCCGCCCACTGTGTGCCCGATGTCTGCTGGCCGGGGACCGGCCCCTAGAGTTCCTGCTGATGGAGGACTTGACGGTTGACGGCTTCAGGCTGCCGCAGGCGGGCCGAGCGCTCGACCACGACCACTGCCAGGCAGTCCTGACGGCGTACGCGCGCATGCACGCCGCCTCGGCCAGGCTGCTAGCAGACAGGCCGGAGCTCAAGTCGCGGCCAGAGCTGCGCAGCAAGGTGGCCGACGCCGAGAAGCTCTTCTTCAAGGACATGCTCGACAAGGTCTGCAAAACGATCGCCGCGCAGTTCAGGACCGTCCCGGGCTACGAGAGGTACGCCGACAAGCTGGAGTGCCTGGCGGACAGGTCGGTGGACGCGATGGCCGACTACTGGACTTCCGCCGAGGTCGCGCTGCCCGTGGTGCTGCACGGCGACTGCTGGAAGAACAACTTCATGTTCAAGTACGACGGAGACGCGGTGGCCGACGTCAGGATTTTAGACTTCCAGGTGGGTAGAAATGACATACCGTTTTGTCACGATGTTTGTCCGCGATAAGCTCCGAAACCACTCAACTCAAAAGAAAAGAAATCCATTAAAGGTAAGGTAAAGCAGTCATCAATCCGAAGATTACCGGCCACGGTGGCCGAGGTGACTGAGGCGCTCCAGTCACGGTCGGCACGGCCACTACGGTCGGGGGTTCGAATCCCCCCTCGGGCATGGATATTTGTGCCGTCGTAGTTCGTAAGTAGTTTATAAGTAGTTTGTAAGTTTAGACTGATGACCCCGTAGTTATGTCCCATAAGCTTAACAAACATTTGAACATTTGAATTCGAAGATTGGTTTGAACACCACAGTGCTTTACTAGGCATGGTCCTGTTTGGAGGTGGTATGCCGTTGCCTTCCTCCGACCTTCGAACTGACTTACCCAGGCAGTTATAGGGGGACCTACAGTTTAACGTGGGTTCCGAACCACGGTGCTACTCGGTATATTTCACATGAGCATTACTGCCAGAGGTGAAAGAAGTGGAAATTTATTTATTTATTTATTTATTGACGAATTACAGCGTTCAAATGAATGAAATAAATCTCAATTTGCGATGTTAGGGCTTCACTGTATTAGGTTTAGATGGAAATAGTATAACGGTGGTTCGGTGAACCCTCTGCCAGGCACTTAAATGTCATTTGCAGAGTATCCCATGTAGATGTAGATGTTGCGGGTTAGTTGTCTTTAGATTTCGCGCTGCAGAATCCCACGTGTTTTTAAAGTGCTGATTACTCCTCATATTAACAAGGTAACATTTTTTTAATTTTGCACAGTTGTTTATGTGAAATAAATAAATTTTTCTGATTAAAATTTGTGTTTTTGCGTTCGTTAGTTCAGACGTAATAGGCGTATCTTCGCTAGTAGATATCTCAGCATTTTAACTGACATCTTGCGCCACCCTAGGCAGTTTTCTCAAATACTGGCACTATGGATTCAGTGTGGCGAATGAAAATTTGTGCCCCGCCGGGATTCGAACCCGGGGTCTCATGCTTACTAGGCAGACGCGTTGACCACTCCGCCACCGAGGACACAGTGACCAGCCCGACTGCAGAGGACTCTTCCCTGCACGTCTCCCGCCACACACATCTAAACTTAATACAGTGAAGAAATAACATCGCAAATTGCGATTTATTTCATTCATTTCAACGCTGTAATTCGTTATATATATACAGGGTGTTTCACTAAGTGTGTTTGCCTCTGTAACTTATAAAATAATAGGTGACGGGAAATTTTAATGCGGTAGGTCAACACAAGAAATGTTACACTTTCTGTGGAGCTATGAACATACTTTATTGTATCATTTTCCAAAGAGTTACAGCACAAAGATATAATTTTTTACATTGAACAATAGTTTTTTTTCTGTCGTGCATTGGAATCGTTGAAACCAGCTGCGTCCAAATCAATTTAAACTACATTCCTATCACTGTTAGTTTGGGAGCTACAACCCTTCAACGTTTAGGGGGCGGAGGCTACGACAGCGTAGCTGACTGGCTGGTGGTCATGAGACAGTGGGTCGTGCCCCAGGGGATAGCCACTCGGCCGGTCAGCTACGCTATCGCAGCCTCCGCCCCCGGAACTTTGAAGGGTCGTAGCTCCCAAACTAACGGTGATAGGAATGTAGCTTAAATTGATTTGGACGCAGCTGGTTTAAACGAATCCAATACGCGATAGAAAAAAAACTATTGTTCCCTTTAATAAATTATATCTTTGTGGTGTAACTCTTTGGAAAATGATACAATAAACTATGTTCATAGCTCCGCAGAAAGTGTAACATTTCTTGTGTTGACCTACCGCATTAAAATTTCCCGTCACCTATTATTTTATGAGTTACAAAGGCAAACACACTTAGTGAAACACCCTGTATATATTTTTGACGAATTACAGCGTTCAAATGAATGAAATAAATCGCAATTTGCGATGTTATGGCTTCACTGTATTAGGTTTAGATGGAATACCAAACTGTGGTGAATGAAAACTTGTGCCCGGCCGGGATTCGAACCCGGGATCTCCCGCTTACTAGGCACACGCGTTGACCACTCCGCCACCAAGGAGACAGTGACCAGCCCGACTGCAGACAACTCTTCCCTGCACGTATCCCGCCACACACATCTAAACCTAATACAGTGAAGCCATAACATAGCAAATTGCGATTTATTTCATTCATTTGAACGCTGTAATTCGTCAAATATATATATAATTGTATACAAGCCGAGGCTGGGCTCCTGACGACAATTGTGTCTCGATACCTCATGGTCTGTTCTCCCTGATGCGGGAATACAGTATTGTGGCTGCGAGCATTACAGAATAAATAGGCTGTCCTGAGGCTGTGGTATAGAAAAGAGACAGCGTGGCGAATGGAGATTTGTGTGTGGGGGGAGACGTGCAGGGAAGAGTCCTCTGCAGTCGTCACTGTCCTCGGTGGCGGAGTGGTCAACGCGTCTGCCTAGTAAGCAGGAGATCCCGGGTTCCAATCCCGGCGGGGCACAAATTTTCATTCGGCACAGTTTGCTATTCCATCTAAACCTAAAGCCATAACTTCACAAATTACGATTTATTTCATCCATTAAACTTTCTTTACATGATAAATCAACCATATGTGAAGACCGTAAACTCAACAAAATACCTAGGAATTACAATTACTTCTGACTTAAATTGGAAAGAACAAGTAGATAATATCGTGGGAAACGCGAAGCAGAGACTACGTTTTATTGACAGAACCCTTAAAAGATACAACAGAACTACTAAAGAAACTGCATACACTACGCTTGTCCGTCCTCATTTGGAGTATTTCTGCCCTGTGTGGGATCCTTATCAGGTGGGTTTGACGGAGGACATCGAAAGAGTCCAAAGAAGGGCAGCTCGTTTCGTATTGTCACGATACAGGGGAGACAGCGTTACGGAAATCATACAGGATCTGGGATGGGAATCATTACAACAACAGCGCTTATCGCTGCAGCGTGGGCTACTTACAAAACTACAATCGCCAACATTCTCCTCCGAATACGAAAATATATTGTTGACTCTCACTTATGTAGGTAGAAATGATCATCAGAATAAAATACGAGAAATCAGAGCCCGAACGGAGAGATTCAGGTGTTCATTATTCCCGCGCGCTATTCGAGAATTGAATGGGAGATAAAATGTTCAAATGTTTGTTAAGCTTAAGGGACTTAACTACGGGGTCATCAGTCCCTAAACTTACAAACTACGTATCAACTACCTACAACTAAGGACGACACAAATATCCATGCTCGAGGGGGGATTTGAAGCCCCGACCGTAGCGGCCATGCAGACGTGACTGGCGCGCCGCAAACTGCTCGGCCACTGTGGTCGGCACACATTGTAATGAAGTGGCAAAGAAATCGAAAGGCATTCCACTTACGACAGGTGATATGCAAACTGCATGCAGTTCAAATAAGTGAAGTGATGTCATAACAAATGAACCGGAAGAAACGACCCAAAAACAGGCGAATAGCGCCGTACGCAACCTAAAAACAGACGCCAGCAACAAGACAGAGAAACAGCAGTGAGATGTAAAGAAGACACATCATCCTCACCACATAAGATGCTTTTAAAATTGAAAGCGAAACGCGTCTGGTGTAAAATAAAGTCGCGGCGGAGCGACCGAGCGCATTGAGGCGCTATAGTACGATGCGTGAGGCCGTTCCCTGTTGGGGGACATGTTTGTTTGTGCAGTCTTTAGTATAAGCTAGTATTTTGTAAGTTTATAGACTGATGTCCCCTTTGTTAACTCCCATAAGCTCTACAGACATTTGAACATTCTTTTTTTTTTTTTTTTTGTAAAATAAATCTCATAATTGCAGTCAGCATAAGACGGATTACCTCTTATAATCAACCTTTATTACTAGTTTATGTAACTTATTGTTGCCACGGCGGAGCGGCTGAGCGCATTGAGGCGCCATGCTGCGATGCACGAGACAGTTCCCCATCGGGGGTTCGAATCCCTCTCAGGCTGAGATGTTTGTGCTGTCTTTAGTATAAGGTAGTTCATAAGTAGTTTGTCAGTTTAGAGACTGATGACCCCACAGTTAAGTCCTACAAGCTTAACAAACATTTGAATATTTCAACTCATTGTCAGTATCTTCAAACCCCTCCTTAGTTCACTACCATTAGGTAAACAGGGCGCATGTGATCTCATACGTAGACACACATTTTATACCTGCTTTAACGAAGTTGCACTATCAGGTATCAGTACACGGCCGTCAGTCAACTGTCAGTCTATAGTAACAATGACTTACCGAAACTAATAATGGAGGGTTTAGAACGCTGCCGGCTGAAGGTGTGTGGTACTCCACTTATAAGTCTTCATACAGGCGTGTGCCAGACCTCCTACACCATGATGGTCATACAAACGCTAAAAGATAGGATGGTTTTTCTCGAATACTTACAAAGATGACGTTGCCATATGGGGACACTGTGAGGGAAAGGATTAACCAGTCACCATGAAAGTCGCTACATCATGCATGCATGTTTCCATGGCGAAGTTTTTTTATATTTCGCAAGGCTCCTTGTCGTGCGTGGCGGCCAGAGCGTCAGAATAAACTTAGACACCAGTCCGCCGATAGAGATTTGGCAGAATAGCCAATGTAATTTGCATAGAGGGATTGCGAATTGGGGATGGGGATGCAGAAGGACATGGAATATGCCGCAGAGGGGATCAGAGAGGGAAAGAGGAGTGAAGTGTGCACAGTCGGGGAGAGGGGGCAGGGGATGGCTGGACGTAAGGGGAGAGGATATCAATAGAGAGGGGAGAGAGGAGAAGGTTGACATCGATTAGGGAAGGAGGAAATGACGAACAAGTGAGAGAACAGATGAACTGACACAAGGACAGTCGCAAGTGAAGAGAGAAATGGTGAAAGAGCTGTTGGACTAAATACATATCTAAGGGAATGTTAGTTTATATCGGGAGGAGGAGATGGACAGAGGGAAGAAAATGGATGAGTGACAGAGTGGGAGGAGATGATGGAGAGGGGGAGGGGGCAGGGGTAGAGAGCAAATGGACAACGAGGTGAAGTGATGGGCAGAGAGAGGTGGGAACAGGCAACGCCTGATTGTAAGCTACATTCTACGTATTTGACTTGTGTGTGTATGTTCAAATTCTTCTTCATGATCTGCCACTGCCACCTATTTATAGTTGTGTAGGAGGCCTCATGCTCTTACAAGGAACACCTTTGACCTTGAATGCTCGGAATAGCATGAAATCGCGCTTGGAATAACAAGCAGTCATAAACAGGACTGTGGTGTGCGTTGTTTTCCACGCAAAACGTTGCATTTCACCTCAAGTAACAATTTAAAAGAGAGAAACAAAGTAACAAGGTATGAATGCCATAGGAAGGAAAATACACTCCTTGGAAAATGGAAAAAAGAACATCATTAATTCGTCGACCTAACAGGGGGAAAATTTGACACACTCTTGAAGTTGTACATAACACACGATCACACCGACAGAGCCGTACGCACGTGAGTTATAGGTGAACACGGTCGGGGCTTAGAATCCCCCTCGGGCATGGATATTTGTGCCGTTCTTAGTGTTAGCTAGTTCATAAGTAGTTTGTAAGTTTAGGGACTGATGACCCTGTAGTTAAGTCCCATAAGCTATACAAACATTTCAACATTTTGAACAGGTGAACAGTACAGTCACCCTCCTTTTGCAGCAGTGCAAATTCTTTCATGGAAACGACCGTAAAGTTTCCGAATGGGCTTATGTGGAATGACCTGCCATGCAATTTCCATCTGCCTCAGTTGAGCCATTTTTCTTGCCGCTCATGCAGACCGCCCAACATGACGTTTCATGCGCTCCCAAACATGCTGAATGGAGCAGCGATCTGGGGATCGTGCTGGCCAGGGTAGTTAACGTGCACCTTCAAGAGCATGGTGGGTGGTACGGGATATATGCGCATCTGCATTGTCCTGTTGGAAAAGCATATCCTCTTGTTTAAATGAAGGTTTCAGTGTACCGTGCATTGTTCAATATTCTCTAGATGATCACCGGAGGAGAATGGCGAGTGTAGAATATCATCCTCTCACAACGATACACGATCATGTGTGCGGTTAGACTGCCCTCCGCTCACGCCCCAGCCCACCTCCAATGGCGGCATGGTAGGCGCTTAAGAAGCAACGAATGGAGACGTGTCGTCTTCAGTGATAAAAGACGTCGCTGGTATTGGCCGATCGTTTGAAAAGATTATATTCATTCATCGTACTCTCCAACGAAAAAAGGCACGGAATAAGGAGTCCCGTTTGCAATATGGCGGCTGAAACGTTCTACTTGTCTCGTGAAAACCAAGTTACTTCTCCTCGGCCACGTTACACTGCACGAAGCAAAAATCTAGCTTGCCAGATCCTTCATCCACGCTTCGCAGGACAGTGGAACATGGAATTCCACTCTGCGACGTCACCACTTCCTCCTCCACGTCGCGTGAGAGGACGGCGTGAGGACTGATAGTCACAGGAGCTTGGTCCTAGAGATTTACGCCGCGGCGGAGCGGCAGAGCGCATTGAGGCGCTATGCTCCAATGCGCGAGGCTGTTTCCCGTCGGCCGTTCGAATTCCCCCCCCCCCTCAGACATGGATGTTTGTGTCGTCTTTAGTATAAGACAGTTCATAAGTAGTTTGTAATTTTAGGAACTGATGACTCCGAAGTTAAGCCACTTAAGCTTTACTAACATCTGAAGTCATGGTGGAATTTGTGCTCCACGACTGTATTTGATTTGTGGGAATTTTTCAGCAATCAATCGTAAAAATATTTATTTATTTGCAGAGTGTTTTAACTATTTTAATCGTTTTGAAGCATTTATAATGACCACACAGTGGTTTAATAAATACATATTTTTACACATTAATTTTGACAGCATTGTCATAGGAGAAACAGCGATCTATTTGGTATGATCAATATACAAGAAGCAGTCTTGATCGCAGAAATTAACAGTTTCAATTAACCGGTTTCAACCTGATGTAGGTCATCTTCGGAATTACAAGTAGCCCATGTGGCCAGTGCTGCACTCGGCTGGGCTGGGCTGTTCTGCTGCCAGTAGGTAACTGTTGACTAGTGGCCATAAGGCCGCTGGTTAAATAGTGTATGATTTTTTCGCCAAGTCAGCAGCAGCCAATTGGAAAAGGCTTACAAAGAGTACGTTCTAAGTAATGTATAAATTAATATAGTTTGATAATAAAAATATATAAATAGAATTAAGAAATATAATAAAAAACAGAGGGATAATTAAAAAAAAAAAACAGTGTATTAAAAATGCATAACTAATGTAATCAGCAAGTGAGATTTAATCAATGGTATTAGTCTGCAAACAAAAGGCTATTGTAATCAATATACATGTTAATGTGGCTAAAACATTTGCAGACCTAATCTTATTATATTAAAATACTGCATAATTATAAATTAAGTCGTATTTTTCATGGTGCAATGCCATCTAGTGGGTCATTAGATATTACGCCGTTTTATGGTAAAGGAAAGGTTGAAAGATGTTAGCAATTGGTGACGCCGCTGTCATGCCAACACAGAAGTTAAAACGGTGGGTTGGTAGTAAAAGATGTGTGTAGGTGGTTGCCAACAGTCGTCATGGTTATGCAAATACATGAATGTGCAGAGTGAAAGTCGTTAAGACATATTTTTCCGAGCTTCCAGCTGTTGTGCTTCAATTCCGTGCATTTTGCTGTTTTTTGATGTTCCAGCACTTCACAGTTAGCACCACTAGGCACATGCCATTTTTGTTTGTGTTGTGTTTTTGTTTTTGCTGGTGTTGCCAACTGTTGGGTATGTGTTTGTCCTATCTTTGCTTTGTGTCAGTGTGTGTGTGTGTGTGTGTGTGTGTGTGTGTGTGTGTGTGTGTTATGTGATTGCATAGACAACAGCACCAGATACTTATTTATTAATTATTGATTTTTATTTTTTTATATTATAGTAGAAATATTTTTCTGGCTGATTGCTGAAAAGTTCCCACAAAACATTTGAACATTTGCGTATTGTGGTGTGGTGGCGCCCGCAGGTGAGCCGCGTGCACAGCGCGGCGGCGGACGTGGTGTCGTTCCTGTACGTGAGCGCCAGCGAGCAGGTGCTCCGCGACCACCTGCAGGCGCTGCTGTCGCGGTACCACGCGACGCTGCAGGCCACGCTGCGCTCCCTAGGACTGCACGCAGAGGCGGACGCCTACGGCTGGGGCGCCTTCCAGAGGGACGTGGAGCGGGCCCACGCGCTCGCACTCCTCAACTGCGCCGTCCGCGGCATGGTGCTCACGTCCGAGCAGAACGGCGCCGAGTTCGCCAAGTTCTTCGACGACACCAGCGGCTCCGGCCAGGTTCTGGCGGACGCCTACAGCCACCCAGACTGCGTCTCCTACTTGAAATACGTCATTCCCGTACTCGACGAAAAAGGCCGTCTATGAATTTAATTGTGTTTCTTTTTGACCTTCTAATGATAACGCGGACGTATTAAATGAAAAAAGCAAATCGCTGCCGCAGTTTTTGTTTGTCTTAGTCCCTACATTATCTCTGCTATGCTAGTCAAATGTTCAAATGTTTGTAGAGCTTATGGGACTTAACTACTGGGTCATCAGTCCATAAACTTACAAACTACCTATGAACTAACTAACACTAAGGACGGCACAAAAAATCCATTTCCGAGGGAGGATTCGAACACCCGACCGTAGTGGCCGTGCAGACCGTTACTGGAGCACCTCAGTCCCCGCGCCCACCGCGGCCGGCCTATCCTAGTCGACATCTTACATACAGGGTGTCCCAGCTATCTTGTCCACCCAAAATATCTCTGGAACAATAACAGCTATTGGAAAACGACTTTCACCGGTATCAATGTACGGCTGGGGCCCATGAATGTACATATTTGGAAACATTCTAAAACGAAAGCAAATGTGTTTTTTTAAGACAAACTTATGTTTTTTGTAATGGACACCCTATATTTTTTCTTCAGCAATCCATAGCATGACAAATCACATAAACAATGGCGTTGATTGCATCATGGGGTTCTCGCCTGAGTCTCAGGACGTGCGCTTCCGCGCGTTTCGCGTATTTCAAGCGTCAACTTCGCGTCGCAAAATCTCGGGATGTAATTGAAATATTGCGATGCAATCAACGCCATTGTTTTTGTAATTTGTCATGCTATGGATTGCCGAAGAAAAAATATAGGGTGACCATTTAAAAAATCCTAAGTTTGTGTTAAAAAATACATTTGCTTTCGTTTTAGATTGTTACCAAATATGTACATTCATGGGCCCCAGCCGTACATTGATACCGGTGAAAGTTGTTTTCCAATAGCTGTTATTGTTCCAGAGATATTTTGGGTGGACGAGATAGCTGGGAACCCTGTATATATACTAGCTTAAACCCGCGGCTCCGCTCGCGTGTGCCATGAGACTGGTTTTGAAACATGAAATGAAATACAATACCTTCTTTAGATACAAACATTTTAATCAACATTCAAATTAAAAAATTAAATTATTCTTATGCTTATCCTTATAGTGAAAGAGCTGAAGACATTGTAGCACGCCAAGTTCTTCCACAACACCAGCGAGTCCAGCCAGGTTCTGGAAAACGCCTACAGACATCCAGACAGCGTCTCCTACTTCAAATATGTCATTCCCATACTTGACAAGAAAGGCCATCTTTGAATTTGTGATTCTTCAGTTTCTCCCGGCGTATTTGATGATAAAAATATCCACGGGTGTACTGCCGGTCTATAGTGTCCAACGGGCACCCGTTGGACACTATAGACCGGCAGTACACCCGTGGATATTTTGTTCATCTTTGAATTTCATTGTGTTTCTTTTTTGACCTGCTAATGTTAATCCTAACGTATTAAATGGAAAAAGCAAATCACTGCCGCAGTTTTTGTTTGTGTCTTAAGCCCTACGTTATCTCTGCTATGCTAGTCGACTTATTAATCTATATACAGGATGTTACAAAAAAGTACGGCCAAATTTTCAGGAAACATTCCTCACACACAAAGAAGGAAAATATGTGGACATGTGTCCGGAAACGCTTAATTTCCATGTTAGAGCTCATTTTATTACTTCTCTTCAAATCACATTAATCATGGAATGGAAACACACAGCAACAGAACGTACCAGCGTCACTTCAAACACTTTGTTACAGGAAATGTTCAAAATGTCCTCCGTTAGCGAGGATACATGCATCCACCCTCCGTCGCATGGAATCACTGATGCGCTGATGCAGCCCTGGAGAATGGCGTATTGTGTCACAGCCGTCCACAATACGAGCACCAAGAGTCTCTACATTTGGTACCGGGGTTGCGTAAACAAGAGCTTTCAAATGGCCTCGTAAATGAAAGTCAAGAGGGTTGAGGTCAGGAGAGCGTGGAGGCCATGGAATTGGTCCGCCTCTACCAATCCATCGGTCACCGAATCTGTTGTTGAGAAGCGTACAAACACGTCGACTGAAATGTGCAGGAGCTCCATCGTGCATGAACCACATGTGTCATACTTGTAAAGGCACATGTTGTAGCAGCACAGGTAGAGTATGCCGTATGAAATAATGATAACGTGCTCCTGTGAGCGTAGGTGGAAGAACATGAGGCCCAATCAAGACATCACCAACAATTCCTGCCCAAAAGTTCACGGAAAATCTGTGTTGATGACGTGAACCGAGGAAGTACAGAACATGAAACTGGGTATTTTGACAACTGTCTGCACGAATTATTTTAATTTCCATTTAAAGAGAAATACTAAAATGAGTTTTAACATGGAAATTAAGCGTTTTCGGACACATGTCCACATAACATATTTTCTTTCTTTGTGTGTGAGGAATGTTTCCTGCAAGTTTGGCCGTACCTTTTTGTAACACCCTGTATACAAATGAATGTTCGTCTGTATGTCCTATGTGTTCATAACCATACATTCGATTGCAATGAAACTGTTCACCGTACGCCTACGAAGGTTCCTGACCCAAAAACAAAAGACCACGACACATTGCTCAGGAGATATGACGTCATAAATAATTTGGATTTGGAACCATGGTAAGAAATGGAAAAAAAGTGGTTCGGGATGTTTTGAATTCTGCCATCAGTGGTACAATAGGGGGTGGCGAGCTGAATCAAAATACTTGATTAAGAGAACATTATTAAAGCTAAATGTATGAAAATGTATGTTTAGAGTTTTTTTACAATTTTTATACCAGCGAACCTAGGTTTCGTTGCCACTAAGGACACCTTCATCAGAAGAATAAAAATAGTTACCTAAAAATGATATATTGTTGTTGTGGTCTTCAGTCCGGAGACTGGTTTGATGCAGCTCTCCACAATACCCTATCCTGAGCAAGCCTCTTCATCTCCACATAAGAACGGCAACCTACATCTATCTAAATCTGCTTACTGTATCCGTCTCTTGGTCTTCCCCTGCGATTTTTCCGCCACACACTTCCCTCCAACGCTAAATTCACAATTCCTTGATGTCTAATAATGTGTCCTACCAATCTATCCCTTCTTTTAGTCAAGATATGTCAGAAATTTCTTTTCTCCCCAATTCTGTTCAGTACCTCCTCATTAGTTACGCGATCCACCCACCTAATCTTCAGCATTCTTCTGTAGCACCATATTTCAAAAGCCTCAATCCTCTTCCTGTCCGCACTGTTTATCGTCCATGTCTCACTCCCATTCAAGGCAACACTCCATACAAATGCCTTTAGAAAGGACTTCCTTAGGCTTAAATCAATATTCGATGTTAACAAATTTCTCTTTATCAAGAACGCTTTTCTACCCATTGCCATTATGCATTTTATATCCTCTGTACTGCGACCATCATTTGTTATTTTACTGCCCAAGTAACAAAACTCATCTACCTCCTTTATTGCTTCGTTTCCCAATCTAATTCCTTCAGCATCACCAGATTTTCTTACACTGCACTCCATTACCCTAGTTTTGCTCTTGTTAATGTTCATCTTATATGCACCTTTCAGCACACTGTCCATTCCGTCCAATTGCTCTTCCTTGTCATTTGCTGTATCTGACAGAATTACTACGTCATCGGCAAAACGCAATGTTTTTAATTCTTCCCCCTGAACTTTAATTCCTTCTACAAATTTCTCCTTGCTTTCCTTTATAGCGTGCTCAATGTACAAATTGAAAAACAGTGGAGAAAGACTACAACCCTGTCTTACTCCCTTCCCAACCACTGCATCCCTTCCATGCCCTTCAACTCTGACAACCGCTGTCTGGTTTTTGTGCAAGTTGTAAAAAACCTTACGCTCCCTATATTTTACTCCTGCTTGCTTCAGAAATTGAAAGAGTTTATTCGAATCAGCATTGTCAAAAGCCTTCTCCAAATCTACAAAAGCTAGAAATGTAGGTTTGCCTTTTCTTAATCTATCTTCTAGGATAAGCCGTAAAGTGATTATTGCCTCCCGTGTTCCTACATTTCTCCCGAACCCAAACTGATCTTCCCCGAGGTCGGCTTCTACCAGCTTTTCCATCCTTCTGTATATAATTCACGTAAGGAAAAAGTTTTGCACAGGCGAAACAGTAAAAGCACCACTACTTACATAAAACACATGACGTCAATTATTTATATTTAGAGGTAGAAACAACAAATGCAGACCAGTCTACGCGTGTGAAGCAGCTGGAGTTAAGCTAATTAGATAATAAATACTTGCTGTCATTCTTTTTTCGTATGTTTTAAGAGGCCGAAAGTCGTGGTAGGAATTGCCGATTCGAATGTTTCCCGTGCATGACGCCAACTTGTCATACGTGTCTGTTGTTGGGCGAAACGTGTCTGTATTTAAATAAGAATGTGTCACTCGTCATGTGTGACGTGACTGTTACTGCAATGAAACTTCCACTCTGCAGGAGAGTGGGCGCTGATATGAAACATCCTGGCAGATTAAAATGGTGTTCCGGAACCGGGATTCGAATCTGCCGTATACTTTCTTGCTAATTCTGCAAATTTCTCAGATGAACGTCTGCACGTTTCTCATGTGAAGTCTGCAAGCAAGAGACGAGGCACTGGCAGAATTGAAGTTGTGAGGACGGGCCGTGAAGCGTGAAGAGTCCTAGGTTCAAACCCCGGTTCCAGCACACAATTTTAATCTGTCAGGATGTTTCCTGACTGTTACTGTTCAATTTTTCCAACAAAAGTAGGTGATGACCTTGCCTATTATACAAGCCGATTAAAATATGAATACTGCTGGGTTTCTGTTTTTAAACTGACTGAACGCCGGGTTGGAGCGGCCGAGCGCTCTAAGGCGCCTTGCTGCGGATGGCGCGGTTTGCTCGCCGTTGTAGCTTCGAGACCTGCCTCGGGCATGTGTGTATGTGTGTGTGTGTGTGTGTGTGTGTGTGTGCTCCTTAGTGCAAGTGCAAGTGGTTTGTAATTGTAGGGACTGATGACCATAGCTGTTTGTTCCAATAGGTTTACAAATATTTGAACATTTTTTAATTAAATGCATCAAACGCATTTTATGTTAAACCCTGTTAAATAGTGTGTGTGTGTGTGTGTGTGTGTGTGTGTGTGTGTGTGTGTGTGTGACCGTTTGGCAAGAAACTAGTAACATTGTGAATGAAAGCAACAGTCTTAAAGACAAATCTGCCCAGAAAAATAAGGATCTATACATTACTGCAATAATTTATCAGTTTTAAATTAATAAATATTTGATTTAGATCACTCAAAATCAATCATCACTGTCACTGAAACTGTAAGTTGTATTCCACAAAAATCGATACTGTCTCATTTGATTAGCTTAAAGAAAAAAGAATAGAAAAAAATTGAATGCAAATAACTTCTTTCTCACAAGACAACAGAGTTCACTTGCAACTATTTAGTTTATTAAGCCAACAATATGATCTTTCATGAATACAACAAGACTATTTATGAATTCCACTTTGGCTACCTGTGTGTTACTTTTCATTCTCATTAATTTCGCAAACTGATCTCATCGAGGTTTCACAGACGGCATTTACATATAATACAAAGAATTTGATCTAATTTTAAATTTACTCTTCAAAATAACGAAAGGAATGGGGAACTCGAAAGTTATTTAAATCAGAACTTGAAACTATTCATAATTAAATTCATTAATGAAAAAACGCCGAGCTCCTACTACAACAATGATCATACAATACTGCAATTACAAATAATAAATGCAAATGGATTTACCATATTCTCCAAGAACAAATACGTTTCCTCAACTAGTGATAGTTTTATATATATACATGTGGCGTCTGTTCCGAAAGAACAGACGTTATTTCTAATCCTGCCGTTGTTACTTTTTTCTTATTCACAGAATATATGACTTCAACTGCGAATGGGCAAAGTTGAAAATGTGTACCCAGCCGAGATTCGAACCCGGATCTCCTGCTTTCTAGGCAGTGACTACAAGTTTGAGTACTGTGGGCAGGGTAAAGCTGGAAATTTGTGTCTGTCGGGAGGCGTACTTAGGTAGTCCTTGCAGGTGCGGTGATCACGGTGTCCCCAGTGGTGTAGGGGTCAGCGCCACTGCCTAGAAAGTAGGAGACTCGGGTTCGAATCCCAGCTGGCTACACATTTTCAGCTTTGCCCATTCGCAGTTCAAGTCATATATTCTGTGAATATAAGTGCTAGCTTTGTCTTTCATTGAAAATAACCGCACCGAAAAAGTAAAGTGTAGTGTGGCTGCCTAAGCTACCAACAAGACTCTCACTGGCAAACTGCGTCTGCTTCACACCAGCCCCTCTCGACGAGTCTAGCTACAGACTGCCTGAATTTAGAAAAATATTTTATAAGCTGTTGAAGTTGCCAAAATGCCGAGCAGACAGAGGGAACTGACTGAAGTTATTAAAAGAATGGCTGAATAAATTTTAGGCAAAAGGTTTAATTATGAACATTAATGAATGAATGGTTAATTAAATGGGCAGGCTGACATAGACATCACACTACGCAAAGCTAGGCCAAGCAACAAACCAAATGACTCCACACAAACATGCTCTGAAAATTAAATAATCTGTAAAACAATACATAAATTTTAAAACAAGCAGCAATCAGCAGTAAAGCTAGTTTGACGTTTTCAAAATAATGCGTCTCGCGAGTAATGCGATTTTGTAATTATAAAATTTCTTACAAATTAAATGAACTAGTCACTCGACTGATTAATGAACGCTATTATTTGAGAAAATTTATTACCTGCCTGGTACTTGTTTTAGGTGAAAGATTGTTAACACTGTTTCCATTCATTCAGGATTACTATTGACAAAACCAGTTCTAATACGCTGGCTAGCCATACATGCTAATAGAAGACTAATTGGCTGGATCTTACTATAGCGATGCGGCGTGCGTTGTAGTCGGTCATTATTGGCACTCAAGAATTGTCACATCAGACTCTTCTTGGCGGCGGAATATTTGCGATACTTTGGGCCACAGCACTCTACTTCTTACGTGCCTCTTTTTGATTGCTTGTACTGTGCCCGTAACCATTTAATTACGCCTGACTGATAAAATTCCTCTTGCCTCGTGCCGACCTCGTAAGTACTTAATACCTATACTAATGCGCTACGTTCCAGCAGCAACAGCTCTCAGTCAATGATTATGTTATTCTTACATTGTCAAAGTCCCTGACTAGGCTAGCGTGTCTACTACATCGATATCAATATTATTTCATTTACAATATTAAAATTCGAAGCAAGGCCCATGGAGTAGATGATATTCCGTCTGAGCTGCTGATTTCGTTAGGAGAGCCAGTCATGAAAAAAAAAAAAAAAAAAAAAAAAAAAAAAAAAAAAAAAAAAAAATGTTCAACGTGGTATGCACGGATTTAGAAAATATCGTTCATGCGAAACACAACTAGCTCTTTATTCACACGAAGTGATGGGTGCTATCGACAAAGGGTCGCTAATCGATTCCGTATTTCTTGATTTCCAGAAAGCTTTTGACACCGTACCTCATAAACTGCTTTTAATCAAATTGCGTGGTTATGGTATATCGCCCCAAATTTGCGATTGGATAGGGGATTTCTTGTCAGAGAGGATACAGTTCGTAGTAATCGATGGTAAGGCATCGACTAAAACAGAGGTGATATCGGGCGTTCCACAGGGTAGTGTTATTGGTCCTCTGCTATTCCTTATTTACATAAACGATTTAGCGGAAAATCTAAGTAGCTCTCTTAGGTTGTTTGCAGATGACGCCGTCATTTACCGTCTAGTAAAATCATCTGAAGATCAAAACCAAGTGCAGAACGATCTGAATAAGATATCAGTATGGTGTAAAAATTGGCAATTGACTCTAAATAATGAGAAGTGTGAAGTCGTCCACATGAGTACGAAAAGAAATCCGTTAAACTTTGGTTACAACATAAATCAATCAAATGTGAAGGCTGTAAACTCCACAAAATTCCTAGGAATTACTATTACTTCAGACCTAAACTGGAAAGAACACGTAGATAATATCGTGGGAAAGGCGAACCAGAGACTGCGTTTTATTGGCAGAACTCTTAAAAGATGCAACAGAACTACTAAAGAAACTGCATACACTGCGCTTGTCCGTCCATTTTTGGAGTATTGCAGCCCAGTGTGGGATCCTTATCAGGTGGGTTTGACGGAGGACATCGAAAGAGTCCAAAGAAGGGCAGCTCGTTTCGTATTGTCACGATTCAGGGGAGACAGCGTTACGGAAATGATACAGGATCTGGGATGGGAATCATTACAACAACGGCGCTTATCGCTGCGGCGTGAGCTACTTGCGAAACTCCAATCGCCAACATTCTCCTCCGAATGCGAATATACATTGTTGACTCCCACTTACATAGGTAGAAATGATCATCAGAATAAAATAAGAGAAATCAGAGCTCGAACAGAGAGATTCAGGTGTTCTTTCTTCCCGCGCGCTATTCGAGAATGGAATGGGAGATAAATAGTATAATTGTGGTTCGATGAACCCTCTGCCAGGCACTTAAATGTGATTTGCAGAGTATCCCATGTAGATGTAGATGTAGATGCAAGATGTATGAGACACGGGAAATACCCTCCGACTTCAAGAAGAATATCGTAATTCCAATTCATTAAAAGCAAGTGCAGACAAGTATGAAAATTACAGAAATATCAGATTAATAAGTCATGGTTGCAAACTACTTAAACGAATAATTTATAGACGAATGGAAAAACTTGTGGCATCTGACCTCGGGGAAGATCAGTTCGCATTTAGGAAAAATGTAGGAACACGGGAGGCAATACTCACATTACGACTTACCTTAGAAGATAGGCTAAAGAAGGGCAAACCTACGTTTTTGGCGTTTGTAGATTTGGAGACAGCTTTTGACAATGTCGACTGGAATACACTCTTCCAAATTCTGAAGGTAACAGAGGTAAAATACAAGGAGCGAAGAGTTACATTCAACCTATACAAAAACCAGATAGCGGTTATTAGAGTCGAAGGGCAAGAAAGGGACGCAGAGGTTGGGAAGGGAGTAAGACAGGGTTGTAGCCTTTCCCGAATGTTGTTCAATCTGTACATTGAGCAAGCAGCGAAGGAATGGAAGGAGAAATTTGAAGAGGGAATTAAAGTTCAGGGAGAAGAAATAAAAACTTTGCGATGACATAGTAATTTTGTCAGAGACTGCAAAGGATCTTGAAGAGCAATTGAATGGAATGGACAGTGTCTTGGAAGATATAAGATGAACATTAACAAGAGTAAAACGAAGGTAATGGAATGTAATGTCAGAAAATCAGGCGATGCTGAAGGAATTATATTAGGTAACGAGACAATACAAGTAGTAGATGAATTTTGTTATTTGGGTAGCAAGATAACTTCTGATGGCCGAAGTAAAGAAGATATAAAATGCAAAATGGCTATGGGGAGAAAAGCGTTTCTAAAAAAGCAAAAGTGTTAACAACCAATACTAATTTAAATATTAGGAAGTCCTTTTTGAAAGCATTTGTCTGGAGTATAGCATTGTACGGGAGTGAAACGTGGACGATAAGGAGGTCAGATAAAAAGATAATAGAAGCTTCTGAATTGTGGTGCTACAGATGAATGATGATTAGATGAGTAGATCACGTGACTAATGAGGAGGTGCTTAACCGAATTGGGGAGAAAAGGAGTTTCTGGCATATCCTGACTAAGAGAAAGGATAGATTGGTAGGACATATTCTGAGACATCAAGGAATTGTCAATTTAGTATTAGAAGGAAGTGTGTGGGGTAAAACTCGGAGACCGAGGGACAAATACAGTAAGCACATTCAAAAGGATCTCGGTTGCCGAACATATTCTCAGATGATGAGACTTTCACAGGACAGGGTACCGTGTTGAGCAGCATCAAACCAGTCTGAAGACCACAAAAACAATAACACAATACAATCACATAAATAATTCGCAACATATATAAAGAGTAAAATTCACATAAGTATTTGCGTAATACATTTGCCATTGCATTTATGAGGAAGAAAAGAAAAAGAAACCTATGTTATTCACTGTGTTGTCAGTTACAATTGGATCTTCAGTATTTCAGATACATTATTATTAGATATTACACACGTAAAAATCCTCAGTGGACTTTAAGCATCTACGTAATCAACGGCACGGCTCTTCGACAGAGCGATACGGAACGCTCGAAGGTATTATATGACTTTGATCGTCATCAGTCTTTATGTGAGACATTTTGAACGCATTTCTACAAAGAGTTCATGAAAGAAATGCTCCGTATAGGTATTAAAGTGCCTTCCTATAACAGCTGTCAACTCAGTGTTCTTACACAATAAAGAACAAGTGGCATGTTATCTTCGAAACTGTTAGTAACGTAAATTTGCATGCATTGAGCCATTTCGGTTTAGTTAATAAAATATAGCTTTAAAGTGAAAGTAAAGGAAGGTTGCATAAATTGACGGACTATTCCAACGTTGGTATAATGTTTTACACACTATTAATAAAAGAAACTCGCGACACTGAAATAGTTATTATTTCACCTACTTATTTTCTGCTATACCGCTATTGTTAGACACAAACATAACGGCGTCGTATTTACACAGTTTGCTCCCGACCGCTGCCGTATCATTCTTCTCTCAGACTCTTACAGCGTCTTATTTCGCTAAGGCCTCGGAAAGTTTTCCAACCCTCTTTCAAATAATTCGTGCTAAAATTTTGCATCCATAACTTATCAAACTGATGGTTCTGTAATTTCCACACCTCTTTGCGCCTGCTTTCTTTGGAACTATTACATTTTTCTTAAAGTCTGAAGGTATTTCCCCTATCTCATAGATCTTACGCACCAGGTTAAATAATTTTGACATGGCTGCCTCTCCCAGAGACTTAAGTATTTCTAAGGGAATATCGTCCACTCCAGGACTTAGGTCTTTCAGTTCAAAATGTTCAAATGTTTGTAGAGTCTATGGGACTTAACTACGGGGTCATCAGTCCCTAAACTTACAAACTACTTATGAACTACTTACAACTAAGGACGGCACAAATATCCATGCCCGAGGGGGGATTCGAACCCCCGACCGTAGTGGCCGTGCGGACCGTGACTGGAGCGTCTCAATCCCCTCGGCCACCGCGGCCGGCGGTCTTTCAGTGCTATGTCAAATTCTTCTCTCAATATAGTATCTCCTATTTCATCTTCATCCTCTTCCCTTCCTACAATATTGTCTCTAAATCATTTCCCTTGTAGAGCCCCTCTATATACTCTTTCCATCTTTCAGCTTTCCCTTCTTTGCTGAGAACTGGTTTTCCTTCATAGTTCTTTATATTCAAAGGTTTGCTTTTCTGTTTTTTTTTTAATTTTCCTGTAGGCAGTATCTATTTTCACCCTATTTATACATTCTTCTAGTGTCTTGCATTTGCCTTCTAGCCACTCCTGCTTAGCTATTTTACACTTCCTGTCAATCTCATTTCTTAGTCGTCTTTACTCCATTTTGCCTGTTTCATTTACTGCATTTTTATGTTTTCTCCTTTCGTCAATTAAATTTAGTATTTCCTGTGTAATCCAAGGTTTTTTTGTAGGCCTTGCCTTTCTACCTATTTTGTCCTCTGCTGCCTTCACTATTTCATTTCTCATTGCTACCCATTCTTCTACTGTTTTATTTCCCCCGTTTCTGTCAAATTTGCCTTAAGCTCCCTCTGAAATTCTCAAGAACTTCGGGCTCCTTCAATTTATCCAGGTCCCATCTCTTTGTTTTCTTACCTTTTTGCAGTTTTTTTCAGTTTCAGCCTACAATTCATGACCAATAAGTTATGGTCAGAGTTTATATCTGCCCCTGGGTATGTCTTACAGTTTAAAACCTGGTTCCGAAATCTATGTCTTACCATTATAAAATCTATCTGGTATCTCCCAGTTTCTCCTGGTCTCTTCAACGTATACAACCTTCTTCCATGGTTCTTAAACCATGTGTTCGCTATGATTAAATTATGTTCCGTGCAACATTCTACCAGGCTATCTCCTCTTTCATTCCTTTGGCCCGGTCCATATTCACCTACTATTTTTCCTTCCCTTTCTTTTCCTACTACCGAATTCCAGTCTCCCATCACATTTAAGTTTTCTTCTCCCTTAATTGTCTCAATAATTTCCTTTATCGCCTCATACATATCTTCTATCTCCTCATCATTGCCGAGCTAGTGGGCATATAAACTTGTACTACTGTGGTCGGTGTTGGCTTTGTATCTATCTTGACTATGATAATGCGATCACTGCACTTTTCATAGTAACTTACCCGAATTCCTATTTTCCTATTCATTATCAGACCTAGTTCTGTAATACCCCCAACTGATTTTGTATTTATAATCCTGTATTCTCCTGACCAGAAATCCTGTTCCTCTTTCCACTGAACTTCACTAATCCTCACTATATCTAACTTCCCTTTTTAAATTTTCTAACTTCCCTAGTTTAAGGGATCTAACATTCCACGCTCCGATCCGTAGAATGCCAGTGTTGTTTTTCCTGATGATCACATCCTCCTGAGTAGTCCCTGCCCGGAGATCCGAACGGGGGACTTCAAAGTACACCAACACAACCATAATATTTTTAACTGTTTGTCGTACGAAACACCAAATTCAAGCCGTATGTTTACACATTTTTTGTGAATTTCTGCGAGTTACAGTGAATTGAAAACATACTTGAAAGTACTTAATTAGTTGTATTGATAGACTATCACCTGACGCAACCTTCATTATATGAACAGTAATCTAAGAAGATAGCTGTTGCTAAGAATTGGGAACTGAAGGCCAAGTATGTTATTTCGAACGAATGATAATCTGTGTCCTGATAAGATACTGTAGAAACTGAAGAGGGAAATATCTTTGTGCTTGCAAAACTTTACAAGCGCAATTCGCTGCAACAAAGTGTTTGCCTCAGAAATCAAACGTTTCGTAACAGGGTAACGTTTTATAAATGTCATCTGATATATTTTTTAAAGTCGATAGGCAAATTTTAGTAACTATTATTTTTATCCTGTGTACTACAAGGCATCCATGTAATCACAACATGTGAAATAACGAAACTGACAGAAGATATTCGAACAACGAAAAACGCATTTTATTAATACTGGTAATGAAATATCTACATTATGTGCAAAGTATTCTGAAATTAATTACATGTGCGGTCCCAGGGATAGCGAATAGAAAAGACAGAAGTAAATCTACTTTAATTCTACGTGCGCCAATGCTGATTTCCTTCTTGTTTCTCGTCCATTCTATCTTGATCTATAAAAACCTCTTTGTCGACGTCCTTATCACTCTTTTCTAAATAAGTGATTCAATTTTGTCTTGACCTGTACTTTCGGGCATGCTATTTTACCGGAAGTCTATGAGTTAATATCTTGCCCCCTGTCGACTGAAATACTTTTCGTGCTACGTGGCCGGCCGCGGTGGCCGAGGGGACTGAGGCGCTCCAGTCACGGTCTGCACGGCCACTACGGTCGGGGGTTCGAATCCCCCCTCGGGCATGGATATTTGTGCCGTCCTTAGGATTAGCTAGTTCGTAAGTAGTTTGTAAGTTTAGGGACTGATGACCCCGTAGTTAAGTCCCATAAGCTATACAAACATTTGAACTTTTTATTTTTTATTTTTTTATTTTTTTTGCAGGGAACTCATCTACAGTCTGCACGATAATATACTGCGGACGACTCAATTTATTTCGTTGTGCTGTTCATATGTATATAACGTCTCACTCATTATATATGGAAACTTAGTCTTTCAGACAGAGAAGATTGACACTAAGGCACACAGAAACAATATATTGGGCCTAATGATAGTGTGTGCCCCGCTGTAGCACCAGCTTTTCACATAATGCAATACCTCCCGTCGGAGGTTCGAGTCTTCCCTCGGGCATAGCCATAAGTTAGTATAGGTAGTTTAAAAGGTCTAGGGACCGGTAATCTCAGCAGTTTGGCCTCATAGGTTTGCACACATTTGAACATTTCATTATAATGCAATAACTTCTTTGGAAGAAAGTATAAACAGAACACTTCTGTACACTGGTGAGAAGTCGAACGAAGATGCATTGTTTGCAGGCTGCCCTTCTACTTGGTAGGAAGGAGGCTTTGAACTCCAGAGAATTGCCCCCTTCGAAGCAATGTCAGCGCTCGTCACGACTTGGTTTACGTTTTCCAATGCCCTTGCGCTATAGCACTGTACTGACTCCATGAAATCGTTTATTTAGCATGAAGGAAATGTAATTTTTACCAACTGACAATGAAGAGTAAATAGCCAAAATTTTAAAAATGTGGCTTCAATGATGCTCACGCGAGCATCCGAAAGGTTAAAGTTGCTGTGGTATAAATGCCATACAGAAATATCATTGCGTGAAGTACTGTACGGACGTTCTTGTTTAAATGCATTGCTTATTTGCAGTTATGAACTTAAATCATTTGTAATACAGTTCAATGTCTGGGAGACAAGAAATATTTAAAGGATTAAAGTATTTACTAAACATCTAACTGCGTGTCTCATGCCCGAAATGGGTATTGCACGTGACCTCAAATGTTCAAATGTTTGTTAAGCTTATGGGACTTAACTACGGGGTCATCAGTCCCTAAACTTACAAACTACTTATGAACTACCTTACACTAAAGACGGCACAAATATCCATGCCCGAGGGGGGATTCGAACCCCCGACCGTAGTGGCCGTGCAGACCGTGACTGAAGCGCCTCAGTCTCCTCGGTCACCGCGGTCGGCACACGTGACCTCGATGGTTCTTCAGAAGTACCTTAATTGTCATGCATCGCTAAATGATAAGGACACATATTCGCCGATCAGGTACGGTACAGTGCAACTTTCTGTACGTCTCAGCTGACATCGGTTGAAAATATGACGTCACAGTCACGAAGAGTACTGGCATGTAACGATATGTGCTATGGTCATCAGTTCCTAGACTTACAAACTACTGAAACTAACTTACACCGAGGACAACACACACCCACGCTCGAGAGCAGACTTGAACCTCCGATGGCGAGCTACCGCGCGGTTCCAAAGCAAGGTGCCTTAGAGCACTCGGCCACTCCACTGGACATATAATGACTGAGAAATTTGTCAACAGTGTACAAGTTACAAAGGGAGCATGGGCCAACATGGTGTCTTTTCATATGCTTAGACCTATACTGCTTGCTATTGAAGCACAACCTTTCTATAAATGACACTTTTCTAGAGATTTATATCTGGTTATCATTTGAATTATTTCGTCACTTTACGTAATCAACACTTCCTCCCAGTCCATGTCACCAATATTTTACAACTTAAATATTATAGGAATACTGATTTTATTTTTTAGAAATTAACACTGAATTTTTTTTCGTTTCATTTAAATTATAGCAATAGATACTATGCGAACAAAACCTATATAAATTATTAAGTAATTGGGACTCATTCAAAATAATAAGAGTGGCAAGTCATTATTATCTCAGAATGACTTTTGTACCTTCAAATGGAATAGATCTTTGTGGGAAATTTCAATTGAGTACTTCCTGTGTTCCTAAACCTGAAATTCATTCTGACAGGTAACGTTTTTGTTATCTGAATGTCTTTTTTATCTTTGGAAATTTATCACCAAACAAAATTGTATCTCTCAGATATGACTATATGATTGCTTAAATTATTGCGCAGTAACTGATAACAGACTCAAATGAGATATAGAAGTACCTGTATTCTAAAAATTCCAAATGCAGTGAAAATAAGTAGTGGAGCCTATCTTCCTCAACGAAAACCTACAGTTAAGCTTGTTACAATTTTGGCAGAAGGAGTCCTTGCACCTACCCAACAGGTCAGCACAACTGCCGTTTGTCTTAGTTTCCGGTTGGGGTTGGCAGAGTAGGATACAAGTACTAAAATATGACACTTCCTAATGTACTGCAAATAATATTTATTCGTACAATAACCTGTTTTCTGCTTTTATATACTGAATAAACTACAAAAAGGTAGGAAAATAAGGAGATGGGACCTGGATAAATTGAAGGAACCTCAGGTTCTTAAGAATTTCAGAGGGAGCTTTAGGCAACAATTGACAGAAACAGGGGAAAATAAAACAGCAGAAGAGGAATGGGTAAAATTGAGAGATGAAATAGTGAAGGTAGCAGAGGACAAAATAGGTAGGAAGGCAAGACCTACAAAAAATCCGTGGATATCACAGGAGATACTAAATTTAATCGATGAAAGCAGAAAATATAAAAATACAGTAAATGAAACAGGCAAAATGGAGTACAGACGACTAAGAAATGAGATTGACAGGAAGTGCAAAATGGCTAAGCAGGAGTGGCTAGAAGGCAGATGCAAGGATGTAGAAGAATGTATAAATAGGGGAAAAATAGATACAGTCTACAGGAAAATAAAAGAAACATTTGGAGGTAAGAAAAACAGCTCTATGAATATCAAGGATACTGATGGAAAACCAGTTCTCAGCAAAGAAGGGAAAGCTGAAAGGTGGAAAGAGTATATAGAGGGGCTCTACAAAGGAAATGAACTTCGAGACAATATTGTAGGAAGGGAAGAGGATGTAGATGAAGATGAAATAGGAAATAGTGTAGTGAGAGAAGAATTTGACAGAGCCCTGAAAGACCTGAGTCGAAACAATGCCCCTGGAGTAGATGATATTCCCTCAGAGCTACTGACGTCTCTGGGAGAACCAGCCATGACAAACCTTTTTCACCTGGTGTGTAAGATGTATGAGACAGGCGAAGTACCCTCAGACTTTAAGAAAAATGTTATAATCCCCATTCCAAAGAAAGCAGGTGCAGACAGGTGTGAAAACTACAGAACCATCAGTTTAATAAGTCAGGGTTGCAAAATATTAACATGAATTATTTATAGAAGGATGGAAAAGCTGGTAGAAGCCGACCTCGGGGAAGATCAGTTTGGGTTCAGGAGAAATGTGGGAACTCGGGAGGCAATACTCACTTTACGGCTTATCCTAGAAGATAGATTAAGAAAAGGCAAACCTACATTTCTAGCTTTTGTAGATTTGGAGAAGGCTTTTGACAATGTTGATTGGAATAAACTCTTCCAAGTTCTGAAGCAAGCAGGAGTAAAATATAGGGAGCGTAAGGTTATTTACAACTTGTACAAAAACCAGACAGCGGTTGTCAGAGTTGAAGGGCATGAAAGTGATGCAGTGGTTGGAAAGGGAGTAAGACAGGGTTGTAGTCTTTCTCCATTGTTATTCCATTTGTACATTGAGCAAGCCATAAAGGAAAGCAAGGAGAAATTTGGTGAAGGAATTAAAGTTCAGGGGGAAGAATTAAAAACATTGCGTTTTGCCGACGACATAGTAATTCTGTCAGATACAGCAAAGGACCTGGAAGAGCAATTGAACGGAATGGACAGCGTGCTGAAAGGAGCATATAAGATGAACATTAACAAGAGCAAAACTAGGGTAATGGAGTGCAGTGTAAGAAAATCAGGTGATGCTGAAGGAATTAGATTGGGAAACGAAGCAATAAAGGAGGTAGATGAGTTTTGTTACTTGGGCAGTACAGAGGATATAAAATGCAGAATGGCAATGGGTAGAAAAGCGTTCTTGAAAAAGAGAAATTTGTTAACATCGAATATTGATTTAAACCTAAGGAAGTCCATTCTGAAGGCATTTGTATGGAGTGTTGCCTTGTATGGGAGTGAGACATGGACGATAAACAGTGCGGACAGGAAGAGGATTGAGGCTTTTGAAATATGGTGCTACATAAGAATGCTGAAGATTAGGTGGGTGGATCGCGTAACTAATGAGGAGGTACTGAACAGAATTGGGGAGAAAACAAATTTCTGGCATACCTTGACTAAAAGAAGGGATAGATTGGTAGGACACATTCTTAGACATCAAGGAATTGTGAATTTAGCGTTGGAGGGAAGTGTGCGGGGTAAAAATCGCAGAGGAAGACCAAGAGATGGGTACAGTATGCAGATTCAGACAGATGTAGGTTGCCGTTCTTATGTGGAGATGAAGAGGCTTGCTCAGGATAGGGTATTGTGGAGAGCTGCATCAAACCAGTCTCCGGACTGAAAACCACAACAACAACAACAACAACATACATACTCTGCAATATACCGAAACGTGCGTGACGGAGGGTACTCAGTACCATTACCAGTTCAAATGTTTGTAAATGTAAGGGACTTACTACGTTGCCGGCCGCGGTGGCCGAGGGGACTAAGGCACTCCAGTCACGGTCTGCACGGCCACTACGGTCGGGGGTTCGAATCCCCCCTCGGGCATGGATATTTGTGCCGTCCTAGTTCGTAAGTAGTTCATAAGTAGTTTGTAAGTTTAGGGACTGATGACCCCGTAGTTAAGTCCCATAGACTATACAAACATTTGAACATTTTGAACTTACTACGTTGGTCACAGTACCTATGCTACTTAAGCTAACGGGAAATAACTTATGATAAGAACAACACACACACACTCATGCCCGACGGAGGACTCGAGCCTCCGACGGTGAGCAACCGCGCGTTCCGCAGCAAAGCGCCTTACAACGCTCAGCCACTCCACCGCGACGCGGTATCAGTTACTTGCTATTCTGTTCCACTCCCGTGTAGAATGAAGGAGAAACGAATGCTTGTATGAACCTGTACGAGCTCCAATCTGTCTGATCTTATCTTTATGGTCTTAGATCGGCTTCTTAGACGATATTATTCGGACATAAGACACAAACATTTTGCCCTAGGAGTTTATTTATTAAATGCTGACAGAAATTATGTTATTAATTAAAATGAAAATAAGGTCGTTTATTTGAATATACATTTAACAACTGATGAACTACATTATTTTAATGTATTATTTTAAACTGAAACTTAAATTAAGAGTATGAAGGAAGTGAGATACCAAAAGCCGTATGTATAATAAACTTGTCCTTATTGTCACAGATGTTGTTGTTGGTTCCCACTAAGAGACAGAAGTCCACAAAACCAGTTTTGATATCGCTACTTAATGGATATTGTCACGTTGCAATGGAAGTAGGCCTGACTTCGAAGGCAACTAAACACAGCTCTTATACTGAAAGCACGTTTATTACGAACTCAACATACACGCAGCACTGACTGCCTCTCAGGCTGAGTGCTCTGCTATTTATACACAGACAGAATTTACCAGAAATTAGAAGAACAGTTAACATAGGAAACAAGTAGAATTTACAAGTGAACATAAGAAAGATGTAGAAACTTCTGGAATTGTCAATTACAAAGAAATAAATTTTTGCCGGTGGGCGGGATTCAACCGGCGACCTTCTGCTCCGCAGTCCGTGACGCTATCCCCTGCGCCACGCCGGCAGTTTTTTTTTTTTTTTTTTTTTTTTTTTTGCTCTATGGGTAGTTCTTGTCCTTGCGGACGCTGATCATGTTTGTTCGTTTTTGTTCGAAGAGTTCTTGGCTCAGCTTTTTTATTACAGAGGGCGTTCAGCCCTCTGACCAGGCGCGCTGAGCCACGGCGCCCGGCACAGTTGGTGTGTGGCGTCTCTCGCGGCATTGCTCCCTCTCCTGGAGTAACAGCGACCCGCTGTTATGATCCCTGTGGAGCCAGCTGCAATGTCCTGGATCTTGACCGTGTCATGGGTCCTCTGTATGACAGTTCAAGAGAATCCTTCCCTTCTCCGCGATTATCGACGACAGACGTTCCTGTCGATGCTTCATCAGGAACATTACCGTCCTTAAAGTCCTTGAGCAAGAAGCCATTGTCGTCTACCTGCTCTTCAGGATCGTAGTAAGGCTTCATGCGCAGGACGTGAACAATGTCTCTTCGTTTTTGACGTTTCGACGACGGCTCTTAATCCTCAACTTCGTATGTGACGTCTGACAGGCGGCGTATGACTCGATACGGACCAAAGTATCGCTTCAATAACTTTTCTGACAGTCCAGCCTACCGTACAGGGGTAAAAATCCATACCAGATCTCCTGGGCTGTACACAAAAGGTCGGTGCTTGTCGTTATACCGCTGACGGTCCTTCTCCTGGGCGTCCAGTGTCCGTATGCGAGCCAGCTGTCTTGCTTCTTCGACCCTGGTGATGAGATGTTTAACATAGTCATCCTGAGTGTCGTCCGGTTGGAACGGGAACAGTGTATCCATTGTCGTCTCAGCTTCACGGCCATGGAGCAGGAAAAACGGAGTGAAGCATGTGGTGTCTTGTCTTGCGGTATTGTAAGCAAATGTCACGACTGGCAGAATTGTATCCCAATCCTTCTGCTCAACATCGACGTACATCGTCAGGATGTTGGCTAAGGTTTTGTTAAAACGTTCCGTAAGGCAATTTGTCTGAGGATGGTATGCAGTTGTCATTCTGTGGACAACGTTGCACCGTGACATTACCTCTGATACTAGTTTTGACTGGAATACTTTTCCACGATCAGATATCATGACACGTGGTGCTCCATGCTTCAAAATAACGTCTTCTACAAGGAATTTTGCGATCTCTGGCGCTTCTGCAGTCGGCACAGGTTTGGTGACAGCGTAGCGTGTGAGGTAGTCAGTGCAGACTATTATCCAGCGGTTACCGGTTGTCGACTTCGGGAACCTCCCTAAAAGATCAATCCCAACTCGGTGGAATGGAGCTGCTGCCGGCGGAATCGGTACGAGATGTCCTGGAGGTAATTGCGGCACATGCTTCCGTCGCTGGCACTCTTTACAGTGACTCACATAGTGCTTGACAGATCGGTAGAGACCTTTCCAGTAATACCTGCGTCTGATTCTGTCTAGGGTCTTCACGAATCCCAGATGACCGGATATTGGAGCATCATGGAAATATTTGAGAATAGCTGGCTGGAGATGAGCTGGAACAACAAGTAGCCATTTGGGGCCCAGTGGATCGTAGTTGCTCTTGTACAATGTTCCGTTTATAAGTTGGAACTCTCCATTGGTCGGTTCTCCTTTCTCCAAGGCATCTATCATTTTTAATAATGTTGGATCTTCCCTCTGTTCAGCTGTAACGTCATCTAATTCAGTGAGAGCTGAAATTTCATTAATGCTGTTTTGTTCCACTAATGGATTCCTCGAAAGGCAGTCGACATCCTTGTGTTTGCGCCCGTTCTTGAATACCACTTTGACATCGTACTCTTGGAGTCTTAGTGCCCATCTTGCTAGTCGACCTGATGCATCCTTCAAGCTAGTCAGCCAACACACGACGGTGAATGGTTTGCCGAATAAATACGGCCGGATAACCGCGAAACATTCTTTTTCAGTTGTATAGTAGTTTATCTCGGACTTTGAGAGTACTCTTGACGCACAGGCTATCACTTTTTCAGCACCTTCCTGAACTTGTACAAGCACTGCACCAATCCCATAACCACTGGCGTCTGTGTGAAGTTCCGTTTCTGCAGTCTCGTCGTACAAGGTTAGCACTGGTGCGGAAGTTAGAGCCGCCTTAAGTGCCTGGAAAGCTCTTTCTTTTGTCTCATCCCAGTAAAATTTGTAATGGACGTGCCTTGTTACAAAATCCTTTTATGAAACGTCGGTAGTATGAGCACAGCCCGGGAAAACTTCTCACATCACGAATGTGCTGAGGAGTTGGAAATTCTGTGACTGCCCTTCTTTATCTGGATCAGGACTGACACCATCTCCGTTGACTAGGTGCCCCAGGATTTTTATCAAAAAAATGTTCAAATGTTTGTAGAGTCTATGGGACTTAACTACGGGGTCATCAGTCCCTAAACTTACAAACTACTTATGAACTACTTACAACTAAGGACGGCACAAATATCCATGCCCGAGGGGGGATTCGAACTCCCGACCGTAGTGGCCGTGCGGACCGTGACTGGAGCGCCGCAATCCCCTCGGCCACCGCGGCCGGCGGATTTTTATCTCTTTGGCGACGAAAAGGCACTTCTTTGGATTGAGGCGGAGTCCTGCAGTCTGAACACACTTCAACACAGTTGACAGGTGACTCAGATGTTCTTCAAACGTTTTCGAGAAAACGACAACGTCATCTAAATAGCAGAGACACGTCGTCCACTTAAGGTGTCGAAGCAAGTTGTCCATCATGCGTTCGAATGTGGCTGGAGCATTACATAATCCAAATGGCATTACTTTAAATTCATAGAGACCGTCAGGTGTAATAAAAGCCGTCTTCTCCCTGTCAGCTTCGTCAACCTCGATTTGCCAGTAACCTGTCTGCATGTCCATAGTTGAGAAGTATTTACCTCCTTTCAAGCAGTCTAAGGTGTCGTCAATACGCGGCAATGGGTAGACATCTTTCTTTGTGATTCTGTTCAGTTGCCGATAGTCGACACAGAATCGCCACGTGCGAGGACAACCGGAGACGACCAAGGACTCTCCGAAGGTTTAATAATGTCATCTCGCAATACCTTCTCAACTTCCTCCCGAATTATCCGTCTTTCAGCTGGCGACACTCTATACGAACGCTGGCTAATTGGCGGATGATCCCCAGTATTGATACGGTGTTTTATCGTGGGCCGTTTCATCTGACTTTTCCCCGTCTGAGGTGTGAATGCACCCGAAAATTGGCGTAGTATACCTAACACCCGCTGGCGTTGTTCCTTGGTCAGTCCAGGCCCTATTGGCAGTTCCACGTTTGTTTCCTCCAGCGTGTTGTCTGTACTAATAGCAGGGCATGGGTCTTCATTGATGACGTTGAGCTCACCGTCCTGGATTGGTTCAGCTGTCCCGATACACATTCCCTTGGGGATAATTTGTGACTGCTCGTGACAATTTGTGATCCAAATCTCTCCTTGACCACCGGTAATGCTTATGATAGCCGCTGGTATGTAAATTTCTTTTGTGAGCCTGATAAACTTTTTACTATCAACAAGAACTTCACAGTTTAACCAGTCATCTGTGTTTGTGACTGCAACTCTTCTCATTGTCAACGGCGGTATCGTCACATTGTCAACGACGAATAACTTCCCAGAAAATTCTGTATTACGTGTATCTGGCGGAACAACTCCTTCAATTTGCAGCTCAGATCTTCCACAGTCAATGATAGCTTGGGATGCCTGAAGGAAGTCCCATCCGAGGATGACATTGTGACTACATTCTGTTAACACGACAAATTCAAACGGCTGCGTCCTGTTGTTGATGGTTATTCTTGCGACACAAGTTCCTGCTGGCTGGACGTACTTTCCATTCGCGACCTTCAGCACAGTTGCTCCCGTATCACAGAACATTGTCTTCTTTAGTGTGCGGCGGTAATTATCCGATAATACAGAAAAAGAGGCTCCTGAATCAACAAGTGCCCAGACAGGTTGGCCGTCGATTATGACGTCGATGAGATTCCCGACATCTTGGCGACTGTCGTCCATGGAGGATTTTCATCTGCGGCGGCCTCACCTCCGTAGATGGTCGCCTCGCGTAGTTTTCCTGGGCGCGGCGGCTAGGGGAGCGGCTGGTACCTCTGTACGGCGACGGTGAACTGCTGCGGCGCGTCGGGGAACGACCTCGTCTAGGGTACGGCGATGGGCTTCTTCCCATAGGTCGACTGAACTCATCAGCAGGTGACTGCCTTGGATAGAACTGCTCCGACGGCTGACGTCTTGCGGCAAAATAAATACTCGCCTCCTCTCTCTGCAGTAGCGTACGACATGTCCAGGGCGTCCACAGTGGAAACTCAGTGGTGTGTTGTCTTCTGTCCTCCAGACGTCTTTTCTTCTGCGGGGCGTCATAGTTACCGGGGGAGTTGGCTGTGGTCGCGTCGGTCGGTTCATGGGCTGCTGTTTGGCGGCTGCAGCGTAAGTCATAGCAGGGCGACGCCATTCTTCACGTCGGGTGCGATTGACGGGGCAGACAGGAGCTAATGTTTGAAATACCTCGTCCTCAGCGGCGTCGGCTCCCTCGTGACTTACAGGGCCCACATCCATGGCCATAATCTGATGTTCGCTCCGTCTAATAGTCCCGGCTGCCATGCACTGTTGTAATTCTTCTCTCACGATTTGTCGTATGAGAGAAGCCAAGTCATGCTGGTCTTCCACAAAGGCCATAGGGACTACATTTGGGAGTCTGTCATACTTCTTGCGTCCAACCCTCCTTTGTTGGGCCCGGATCTTCAGTTGTTCTTCCGCTGATCGGATTTGTCGCTGGCGGTCTCCAAACGTCTTCTTAAGTTCCTCCTGGAACGTCTCCCAGTCATTCAACTTGTCTTCGTTGTTTTCGAACCATTTCTGGGCTGTTCCATCCAGGTAGAAATAAACGCTGGCCAATCACTTCGTATGATCCCACCTGTTGTACTTGGCGACTCGGTCGAACCCTTTTAGCCATTTGTTGGAGTCCTGTCCAGCATCTACAGAGAACACCGACGGGTGCCTGATGTGCAGCTGGCTTACTGCTGGTTTCGTCTCCATCGTTCTTCTGATAATACGGTCTTTTGGAAGGATGTACTCGGTGTATCCCTTGTATTCCGGTTCCAGTCCATGTAAGCGACGGCTTTTACGTTGCCTAATCGGAGCCACGGTGATGCAGCTGTTGCACAGTGTACCCGGCGCCTCCACCAAACAGTGTCACGTTGCAATGGAAGTAGGCCTTACTTCGAAGGCAACTAAACACAGCACTTATACTGAACTCAACATACACGCAGCACTGACTGCCTCTCAGGCAGAGTGCTCTGCTATTTATACACAGACAGAATTTACCAGAAATTAGAAGAACAGTTAACATAAGAAACAAGTAGAATTTACAAGTGAACATAAGAAAGATGTAGAACCTTCTGGAACTGTCAATTACAAAGAAAGAAATTTTTGCCGGTGGGCGGGGTTCAACCGGCGACCTCCTGCTCCGCAGTCCGTGATGCTATCCCCTGCGCCACGCCGGCAGTTGGTGTTTGTGGTCTCTCGCGGCAATATTATGCTCCGATGTAGGGACCTGAAGATGGCATAGTGGAATGCCGAGCCGGCCGCGGTGGCCGAGGGGACAGCGCGCCCGGTCAGAGGGCTGAACGCTCTCTGTAATAAAAAAAGCTGAGCCAAAGAACACGTAGAACCAAATGAACAAACACGACCAGCGTCCGCAAAGGCAAGAACTACCCATAGAGCAAAAAAAGAAAAAAAAAAAAAAAAAAAAAGAAAGGCGGGGGGGGGGGGGGGCTGAGGCGCTCTAGTCACGGTCTGCACGGCCACTACGGTCGGGGTTTCGAATCCCCCCTCAGGCATGGATATTTGTGCCGTCCTTAGTATTAGCTAGTTTGTAAGTAGTTTGTAAGTTTAGGGACTGATGACCCGTAGTTAAGTCCCATAAGCTATACAAACAAATAAGTGGAATTCCGAAACTGGTTGTGATACAATAAATATTTTATTATACATACGGCTGTTGGTATCTCACTTCCTTCATACTCTTGCCCAGCCGCTGTCTCGTTTCCACCAGCAATGATGGATTCAATAAGACTTAAATTAAGAGGATGTGGGGGCAATGGAAACTGAATGTTGGTTTTCTGTGTCATATGTGTGTCGAATTACAATATTTTCATCTGGATTACCTTTGTGCTATTCGTTACAAAATGTAATACTTCACATTCTCTGTTATAAAGTAGGATTTCTGATGAAAGGTGGTAAAGCTTCGGTGGGCGAGCGCTTTAATGTGATTTGCTGCGGAGCGCGTGGTTGCTCGCCGTCGAGGGTTCGAGTCCTCCCTTTTAGTTTAGGTATGTTCATGTTACTTAACTCTGCACTAAAATTAAGTACAAACATTTTGTTTCAAACCGTGGCTGCCTTTCTTTTTATAGCTAAAATAACAATAAATGTGCCCAATAGTGAATTCCACAGAACTTTAGTACTTAAACTACATATGAAATTACTAGTATCATCATGTCATTTACAACAGTCATTGTTACTGTATGTCTCCAGTTTATGGGCACGGGCGTCAGAAGACCACGTTTGAAATTCGCTGGAGAGTATTTAAAAAATTGTACGTGGTAGATAGCGAACCACCGCCCATGCGTATTTATTTCTGAGTCCGAAGCGCTAACCACTATCCTTTTTTTTTTCTCTCTCTCTCTCTTCATGTAGATCGAGTCTTTGCGGTCGTGTGTTCGAGTTCGTTTTGAGTTTTTCGTTGGGTTTTAACTCACTTATTTTTGGCCCACTTTAGGTTACGGTAGTAACACTAAAAGTGGGCCTTTGCGATCGTCTTTTGACAGCTCGAAATTTAAATAAAAATAACGGCTTAACAATTCATCTGACACGAAAATTGAATAACCGAATTTGTAGAGGAGAAAATTCTCTACAACGTTGCTCTCTTATGTTTTTTTTTCATATCTCAAATCGTTTCAGAGATATTTGCAAAAATAACGGCGACTTTTGGATGTATGTCTGTCTGTCTGTCCGTAACGTGTTCCCCGTTTTAAGACGAACCGTTCAACCGATGAACACCAAATTTTACAGACATAATTTTAGGCCGACAGAGACGACAACCCCCCTTTTTCAAATTTTTCGGAAAAAAAATACGGTAGTAATACCAAAAAAATCGTTTGCAATATAACTGTAATTGCAAACAAACCGTTCATCTGACACGAAAATTGAATAACCTAATTGGTAGATGGGAAAATTCTCTACAACTTCGCTCTATTATTTTTTTTCATATCTTGCATCGTTGCAGAGATATTTTCAAAAATAACGGCGATTTGAACATGTCTGTCTGACTGTAACGTGTTCCCACTTTTTAGGTCGAACCGTTCAACCGATCGGCACCAAATTTTACAGACATAATTGTTGGCTAGCAGAGACGAGAACCTCGCTTTTTGAAATATTTCGACAAGAAATACGTTAGTAATACCAAAAACGCCGTTTGTAATGTAATTTCATATAAACCGTTCATCTGCATGACGTTCCCCGCCCAGAACTCTCTCTGGCATACGCCATCTTGTGTAGCGTATTTGATGATATTCTTATTTTAACTTACACGTTGTCATTTCAAAACAATAGCGCACTGAAGAATTAACAAAAACACGTCGTTCTTCGTACGGCCATCAATAGTATGAGATTAAAGAACGGAACTTGTAAGTATTGGCCGTTGCGTAGTGGGCAATGCGTTGGATTGTGAACTGAAAGTCAGTGGTTCAAAACCCGCCACTACCTAAGAATTTTTTTTTTTCCTAAAAGGGTTTCAGACACTCTTATTAATTAAATTTTTATTGAAACTTCCTGGCAGATTAAAATTGTGTGCCGGAACCGGGACTCGACCCTGGGACCTTTGCCTTTCGCGGGCAAGCGCACTACCGACTGTGCTATCCCGACACGACTCACGATGCCGCCTCACAACTTTACTTCCAATTTTAATCTGCCAGGAAGTTTCATATCAGCGCACACTCCGCTGCAGAGTGAAAAGTTTCATTCGGGAAACATCCCTTAGGCTGTGGCTAAGCCATGTCTCCACCATATCCTTTCTTCCAGGAGTGCTAGTCTTGCATGGTTCGTAGGAGAGCTTCTGTGGAGTTTGGAAAGTAGGAGGCGAGGTACTGGCGGAAGTAAAGTTGTGAGGCGGCATCGTGAGTCGTGTCGGGATAGCACAGTCGGTAGCGCGCTTGCCCGCGAAAGGCAAAGGTCTTAGGTTCGAGTCCCGGTTCCGGCACACAATTTTAATCTGCCGGGAAGTTTCATATCAGCGCACACTCCGCTGCAGTCTGAAAAGTTACATTCTAAATTTTTATTGTTTACATTATTATTTTGGTCCAAAATGTTTGCAAAAACGTATAAAACTACAGATCTAAATTGGGCCGTAAAACACGTCAGTGCGATTTTTATTGCAGACAGCATGGAGCTCTCTGACCAAGCGCGCTGAGCCAGAGCGCCCGTAAACTCTGTGGCGGGCAGCTAAGTATGTCGCCCTCTCTCTCCTGTCATTAATGACAAATGTTAATTGCTAATCTGGCACTTTCGGAGACCAGATTATAATTAATCGTACTAAGGACAGCGTGCTTTCGATAATTCTTCATTGCGCCATAGCTTTGAGATAACAATCCCTGAGTTACAGTATGTCATAAAATACACAAAGCAAGATGGCATGTGCCAGGGAGAGTTTAGACCCGATCCCTAATCGTCGTCTTCGTATCAGTTCGGTAACCTTCGCAGCAGGTTTGTGTGGAAGGTCCAGTTTCTGAAGCGAGGCCCAGGGTGGTAGTGTGTCCTGGACGACGCGTGGAGAAGCAGCCGTGACATGAAGAGGTCTGTGGGGTTAGGAGAGATCTGGTGGAAAATGAAGTATTTGGTAGTAGACTGTTCTCATTGCAACAGCTTCTCAGTTACAGCGTGCCATGAGCATGCTTCTGCTAATTTATTTCTGATTTTACTTGTGTAGGTACGTCAGTTAGTCGAACTTGGTTTCGAAGATAAAGGTATCAACAGTTTCCGAGTGGCTTAACTCTGTTTCTGACACTACGATGTCGGTTTGTACTCCGATTTTCTCTCAAGTTCATAAAATTAGATATCAACTATCCCGTGTGAACAAATTTCGGGCGAATTATTCAAATTAATAGCAGTTTCATTACCTCGTAGTTGAGCAAGCCACGGGTTGCACTTTGAAGATTAGATCTATGAAGGTGTGCGACTATGTTGATTTAGTTAAAACAAAAATTAATTCTATGTTCATAAATGTTAAAGTTGATTTTATTATTCCACGAGCGCGTGCTTAATAACTCCATAAAACACGCAGTAGTGATGTGTGGAAAGTTTATTGTGCTTCTGATACAGTTTGGATGAGAAGAAGCTGTATGTCCGTAATATGAACGTGCCAAAAAGACATTACATAAAATTAAAGGATTTGCAAAAGTAGACATTTTAGCTATACAAGTTCACATAAAGAAACCAAACGACTTTTACGCTGAAATGTTATTGCATTACAGATGTTGTAGACGTCTGTAGTGAATTTTTGTACCAAATCAGAATTACTGACAAGCCCTCCTCTTCGTATGACAGCTTTTTTTTTTTTTTTTTTTTTTTTTTTTTTTTTTTTTTTTTTTTTTGAGATGGTCCCTCTCTTTCAGGAAGTTGCAGTAGTAAAAAAGCAGGAGGTCAACAATTTGAATATCTCTGTTACATGTGCACGTTCCGTCTTCAGTTATTTTGAAGCGTCGATAATAGGTTTTCAATTTCCCATGACCTGTTAACATTGCTTTAAAATTCGGAGATACTGGGAGTTTAATCATTAAACGTTGTCGGATCGTAGGAAAATACATTTAGTGCTTTTTTGTACTTTGCCTTTCAATCTCCCATTTGTTCCTATACTCCTCTCGAAGTTTTCTTCACCGCACTTGTAGGTATTTTTCTGTAGCCTATTGATTCTCGTGATCGATCCGGGATTGTTAGCTAGTTCATTTCCCCATATCCCTCGATGTGCTTTAACCCATTCGAAATGTTCCTGCCATTTGTGCGTCTACAACTTTCTGATTTTATATCGTATTTTTTCAATCAAGAAGTTGTGGTTCTTTGGATTTCGTAATGAATCCAAAATAATCCTGATATCGGTGTGAATTACTGCAGCTTTATCAATATTCTAGTGATTGGTTATTATCTCAAGTGCATAGAGAAGGCAAATTGTTCCGCTTGATTGTTTGAGGATTAATTAGTTTAAGTTCTATTTGACAAGTAGGCTTCTTATTAATAAATATTGCTATTCCCGAAACCACTCCGTCGTCTTTCTTCCGTCTGTGTATACTTCAACAGGGTAGCTTTGTTTGTGTCCTCAGTTATTCCCGTAAATTCTGCCTGGCTTCGATACTCTGGGGCGATGTCGATTGTCTGTCTGGCGTCTTTAGTTTTGACCAGATTATAATATTTGGCTGATTCCTGTACCTTAAGAGTTAGTGCGTTATCTACTCCCAAGTAACAGAACTTTCATTTCTGCGGCGTATTTCCATAGGGGTTCATTTTCTTTTATTTTAATTTATGCTAGCCAGACACTAGGCATACAGAGAAGGAAACGTGCCTTGTTGATAAGGCGTGTCTATTTTTTCAGGTTACATATCAAACATAACAAACGGACAAAACCGGCAGATGATAGGGTCAATGCCCGTAAGGCGTAAAGTAATAGAAGTAGACCGGAGAAGTGCGGTCATACGTAGTTCCATCATGCGGAAAAAGTACGTATCAGCTCGTGTTGTCAAAAGGATGTCCTCCCCGTATTCTCACAACAGATTTCGAGGAAAAGAAGGATACCTTCTCCCAGTAAGATGGTTATCTCAAACAACTAAAGTGATGAATTGGTCATCAATGAAAAAATGCCACACCACACGTTGACTGAGCCGCATCGTTGGAAATTCTTTTCTACAACAGCATGAACATTTTCATCTGCCCATACGGGAGAATTGTCCATATTGTTGATTGCGTTGCGGGTAAATGTAGACTCATCACTGAACAGAATATGTGGAATTAATCAATCATTGGCTATGATCCATTGACAGAATTATTGCGTGGCGGCAACATCTCCTCATGCAGATGTCGTACACTCCGCCGATGAAATGGATACATACTGCTGTACTGGGCGTATCACTCGTGTTTGTGAAATACCGAGTTGGTCAGCAATTCTTCTAGAGCCCGATGTTGGGCTGCGTTCCACTACTTGAAGAGTTCGATGTACGGGTCGTTCAAAGACAATATTTACGCTGGGAAGAGTACGACTCTCACGCAATCTGTGGAACAACCTGATAAACTCCCTGCTCTCTGGCACTCTACGGTTCGGAAATCGTTTGCATTCTCACACAGCAGTTCTGGAATTCCCATTGGACAAACCGTAGACAAACATCAAGTCTGCTACTATGCATATGCGAAGATCCGTAGCATTTCCTCTACATTAAACTGTATTCTTTGTGTACGTAGCTACACTTTCGTACTGTGCACTGCAACAAGTACTGCCGGACTGAGAGTTGACGTAAGCAACTGCACCATGCGGAAGTGAACTTAGTTTTCACACGGTTATAAAGACTACACTACACATTTCCTTCATTGGTTTACCCGGAAACGCTTAAGAAAAGGGCATATGTTGAAAATCACGAGTAGTTTCATCCCTCAAAGAACGTACCTATCTGCCTGTATAACTCTTGCAGCTGCTGCCTGTGTTCTCTTCGCTGTGAATGCATGTCTGCAAATTATTTATTATGGTGAGGAAGGAAGAAGCGTTAGGAAGGAAAGGATTGACTTTAACTGCATTAAGGCCTTGAAATTATACAAAGGCGACAAGTGAAAATGTGAGCCGAGCCGGCGGGCCAACGGTCGTCTTAACCACTTGGCTACCCGCGCTCGCCTTCCGTCCATCCCAAATTCCCCCAAGTCTCACGCTATGGCTGTAGCCCGCCTATCGTTCGTGCTCTCCCATACTCGCCATTACCGATTCCCGTGCGAGGTCGAGCGTTATTACCACATCTGTGGTAAAGTAAGTGTACCAAACACCGTCTTCGCTTATAAATAGAGTTTGTCCGAGTGGTTAGGCCAAATTCATTACTTGCCGAATCTAACACACTGGCTTCGGATTCGAGATTCGATGCATAGTGTCCGAATACTACCGAATCCCGAACCCAAGTGTTATATGAAAACCTGCAGTTGCGAATTTTGTAGTTTACTTTGCATAACAGTGCGTTTTCGTAAATCAGGAGTATACAAGCTCCAATGTGATTCATGCCCAAAATTCTATGTAGGTCAGACTGGCAGAAGCTTTCAAACCAGACATAAAGAACACCTTGGTGCATTTAGTCACGGCAACTTAAACAGCCCACATGGCTGCAGAGAACCATTCAGTGAAAAACATAGAAAACAGTATGAAAATATTGCACTTGGCAGAAAAAGGAGACACAATGAATTTTTTTGGAAGAAATGGAAATATACATACACAAAAATGTCTTCCCTGATTATATCCTTAATGAGCAGGCTGAGCTGGCTGATACACCCTTTCTAAAAAAAACTATCAGAAACTACTTTCCACACTCCAGTTTAAATAACTCACACCTAGCTGCAGATCAAGTACAACTTTTGAATACAATGTATGTAACAGTTTTCATAATAGGAAATATAAATAGCACATAGTAACTGCACATATTCACTTAACCACAATTGGATCTTGTATAAAATAATTCTCAAAGTTGTTCAACATTCATTTAAATCTTTATTGGAATCTCTATGGCATATCACAGTATCTTTAGTAGCTGCACATATTCACTTAACTACATTTGTATCTTGTATAAAATAACTGAACACAAGTGGTTAGATATGACAAACCAATCTGCGACTATAATTAAGAATGGGTTTCGCTGGATACAAATAAGAAGTATTCCAGATAAACAGTACAAGTAAGTTTCGTCATAAAACAAGCCAAGAACATAATCAATGTATTTTACACATGTATAACTATAAATTCTGTATATCCTAGGACACCAGTTGTTTCATCGCCAACAAGTTATTTCACATAACAGCCACGGGCTTAAAAATGTCTGTCTATGATGAAATTACACTAATTTCACATATTGTTTTGTCAAATTTTGTGAAGTGCTGGGGTATGTGAACCGTATTGAAGAACTATGATTTTAAGAATAAAGATATTTATTATGTGGAAAAAAACTATAATGTGCCTTGTTGTCACTCATGGAATACCTGATATGTCACTATAAAATTAACCTTTACACATCCTATTTTTTAAGAATATTTTTCCAACTTCCAAAATACTCTACTCATCTTCTCAGGTTTTATTTTTGACTATACCTCATTAAAAATAGAAAAAAGTATGTAATCCTTTCCTTTCTAGAACTTCATTATGCAATTACTTTTTTTTTCAACAAAATGAAACAGTCTGTAATAGTTATCTTTTAGAGCATCTAAAGAACATATATCTCAAAATGTTTCATATAAATTTCTTTTAAGGGGAGGAGGGTATTACAAAATCCTGAAGATTTAAAATAAAAATCTCAATGAAAATTTCTTAAATTTTACTGTAATGTTGTCATTTGGGATCCATCCCAGAAGGCTTTATATTCAACACTGCCTGTGATAGAGTAATAATTCTTTTTAAATACATGTACTGTACTTGAGCCGACAGATTATTTGGGTTCGTGATTCGGAAGAATCTATTCAGGTTCGGAATTCAGCACAAATTTTATTTCAGATTTGGTATTCGGATTCGGTAAAATTAGGCTTCGACCGTTCTTCCCGACCATTCAATAAAAGAATTCCACTTTATCTGGATGTTTCATTCAGGCTATAGCGTTTTGGCTGTAAACGGAATAATATCCATGGTAAGAGCATCAACAACAGATAGAACCATGTTATTCCGCCACAGCATCAAGCATTTCTCATTGTAATGGCTCATCGGGTTTATGTCCGTCGTAATATGTGAGCTGATTGTGAAACAATCAGGATATGAAAGTTTCTTACGATAAGGGTAACAATCCAGTGACGATCAGGTTGAGTTTCCAGTTAAATGGAACTTCTTTGGAAATTCTTTACAACTGTTATCACTGTGATAACGAAAGGGAGATTATGAGGTATCAGTATTCAGATAACTGTTACCTGCTACCAAATTTGAATCATTGCCACAACATTCGTAATAAGGTTGCTAATATTAGTTACCTACCATATCGTGATATTGAATGAAAGAATATAATTGGTTTTCAGGGGACAGATAATACATTAGCGTATAAAATTAATCGTAATAACTAGACAAATGAATGAGAAAAAACTGTAAAACGCCGTCAAGATTCCTTCACAAGCATATGTCAATGCGAAAAAGGTTCCCCTTGGAGAAACCAGATTGTCGGATGGTTTGAAGGTTAGGGACGGATCACAATATCTGTAAGACGTTCCAAGCACGACATTATACTATTCATGATGAAAACTCGCTTCAAATGTTCAGAAATATATAACTGTGCGCGTCGTTATACATAGTGCCCTATAAATACAGTATCAATACGACACAGCTGGCCTCACGGAAATGGCTCCGTGGTCTAAGGCATCATGCTACGAACTGGGCGGCCACTCCCGTCGCAGGTAAGCCCTCCGCCGAACGTGTGTGTGTGTGTGCGTGCGTGCGTGTGTGTGTGTGTGTGTGTGTGTGTGTGTTTTGTCCTTAGCGTTCTTTAGGTCAAGTAGTTTGTAACTCTAGGAAATGGCCATATCAATTTAGTCCAATACGTTTATAAACATTTGAATATATGATTTCGACACAGCTGAAATTGACAAACTCATACAAATACCTGGGTGGAGCAATTTTTAGGGACATGATATGGGAGGACCACAAAAAAATTTTCAAATATTTGTAAATCTGTGGGACGTAAGTGCTTGGATATTAGTCCCAAGTACTTAATCCAAGTTAAACTAACCTAAGGACAACACATATACTCATGCTCGAGGGAGGACTCCAACTCCTACGGCGCCTCAGTGCGCACGGCTATTCCGCCGCGGCGGAGGACAACAGACGATTAGTCGTTGCTGAAGCAGGTGGCAGACGTCCATTCCCTGACAGAATGCTAGGAAAACGCAATCTACAAAAGAGATCGCTTACAAATCATCTTCACAACCCACTCTTAAAGAATAATGAAATGTGTGGGATGCGTGTAGAATAGAATTAACAGGAATATTGAAAGTATACAAAGAAGGGCAGCACGAATGTACACGAGTTTCTTTGAGCCATCTAACAAGGAACCCGTTTAGTGCGAGATCCAAAGTTCAATCACTGGCAAAGGAAAAGTGCTATATAAACAATTATGAATGGAAAAATATTTGCTGCTAATGTCCTGTATTGCGTGTCGGACCTGTTGTCAAATGTGTTTATAGCGCTTAAATGGAAAACAGCCGCTCGGGATTGGCCGTGTGCTCTAAGGCGCCTTCCTGCGAAGTGCGCCTTTGCTCCACGTCGAAGCTTCTAATCCCCCGTCGGGCAAGGATGTGTGTGTTTTCCTTAGTATGAGTTAGTTCAAGGGGAGTTGGAATGCCGCAAAATGGTAAAAAATCACATTTTCCATTTCTAAGCTTATAAAGTAACTAGCTAAACCCGGCCACGCTTCGCTGTGGCTCACTTCTCATCTATATCTACAAACGTGAATATCTGTTCGGTGTACGTTTATCACGTCTGAACCACAAGACATAAAGAGCTAAAAATTTGTACAGTTACTAATGTCTACCCTTCGAAGGCTTTAGGCACGGTTTTATGGCGATCGGATAGCTGTTTATATATATTAATGTGAATGTCTGTTCGGTGTAGGCTTATCACGTCCGAACGACAAGACGCAGACCTGATGAAGGTTTTAGGCACGGTTTTATAGCGATCTGATATTTAGTAATTTGAAGAATATAACGTGAAATGCGGAACAATAACTACTCTTTGAAAATATATTTACTCTTTTAAAATGGTTTTATTTGTTGCATTGTTGCTTGCGGGTTGATAATGATAAAAGGGTGGGGTATATTGGAATGGAAAGTTATCGGTGTACGTATGTGTGTTTACCCGGGGAAGGCTTTAGTAATTGTTGTCCGAAGTCTCCCGTTGTAAACCATAGCAGTTCCATGCCGATAGCTATAAGGTGGTAGAAGATACGGTGGTTGAAAGTCGTCAAATTATAAAAAAATTCGGACTGAAGGCCAGCGATGACGTTTGCGACTCTTTAGCAAGGAGGTTACATACAGCGAAACGTGATGCCACAGACCATATCTGTAGTCTATGCGTGCTACAATGTCTTCAGCTCTTCTTTCTCTTTGAGTATAAGCAAACGAATAAGAATAAATAAAACAATAAAAAAGAAATTTCTTTTAATACGTCTCTTTAAAAAAATCGATTTGACGTTTCGCGCATTACATCAAGTGATCGATCTGTGATATTATTACAATCATTATTGTTGAATTTCGTGATTGGATTCTTCGTAACGAGTGCATTTTTACGCGTGATTTCTTATTTCTTATATATTCTCTGATAAATGTAACATGTTTTTAGAAAAAAAGAGAGTGGATAGGAAAAGTACTAACTCAAGGCTCGAATAAATAAATAAATACCCGGGCAACGCCGGGCTTTCAGCTAGTATGAAATAAATAGAAAAGGAAATACTGTAACTACTATGGACATAGAATCACCGAGAGAATGCTTCAATCGTATCAATATCGTTCGTTAGGCTACTGTGGCTATGTGAAACGAAAGTTATTAAATGTATTGTTTCACAGATACTCATTACTTTCAACCCATAAGATAGATTACATTTTTTGTCGTTTGTTTTCTCCATAAACATAGAGATCAGTTTACCGACTCTGGACCATGTGACGTATAATTCACCTTTGTAAAAAGCTATTGTTTTCTACATTCTTTCCATCTACTTCCCAACCGTTATGTCTATTTCCTGCTTCCCACTATCTACATCTTCATCTTCCCTTTATGTAATCCCTGGCCTCTGTTCATCATTTCCTTTCCTTCTGTGGTGTCGCACAAGTACAAAGTGCGCGCCACTTACTTTCGCCGCGCGCCGCCATGCATGCACGGCGCGGCGTTCTCACGACGACAGCCACGAGCGCCCTCTGCGACAACTCCGCTCGTGGCCGCCACTGAAGGACATCGTTCACTTAGCACTTCGGACTGAGATAGCAACGAGTTAGGACCTTCGTAATCAGATAGGCACCAGTGAAGACTTTGCTATCGTACAGGCACTAGGCAGGCCTCTAACAACTATGTATCAACATTCTGCAGTACTATGTAAAAGTTAAGTATTGTTACATTCTGTGCAATATATATCTCTTTCTAATTTACTCTAGTGTTTATAGTTTCTGGCTGCTCCCCTCCGTACCTGCACCAGCGTGCTATTTTTGTTACTGTGTCGGTCTCGTTCCACTCGGCCACCGACACCTACGACGAGGCTGGGACACAAAAGCGGCGACGAAGTTGGGACACAAAACCTTCTATCCAATTTCCATCTCCTCCGCCATCTATCTCTATGCATGTATAGTCTTTCGCTCGTCGTAACTACATGAAATGAAATAAAAAAATAGGTAATTGCTTCAAATTATGTGTTATCTGCTGGAAACTATCACATAAAATTAAATGAAATAACGACGTCCATAAACAACGTTTTGTTCAGAATTCATTTCTACGGTGTTTTGATTTCCACTGCTAATATTATGATCTTAATGAAAACTAACCATTAAACATGAATGTATCTAAAATTCGTATCCACGAAAAATTGTTACTTTAGTGACCGGTACGCAAGGCAGAAATTGGTACCACTTCAATTTTCGACGCTCACTTTTTGGTAGCTGGAGAATTTAAAGCGTGATCAGAGCTATAGATATGAAAACATCTGTTTCCTTTTGCTTCTCTTAATGGCTACGTATACACATGATTTTCGCTTTGCACGCAGCTATGGAATAGCGCCTTTTGAACTGTGTAAGTTTCATTGGCCTCCTTGTATAATTATAATTGAAAATCGATACCTCGTTTTTCATTTTGATGTATTTGTGTAATGATTTCAGTAAAATTTCACTTGCGACAGCGGCTAACGTTGCCAAAATCTCGTGACTGCTCTTTGAAAACTCAGTTACAATGAGGCTAATAATCTTCGGCTTTTACCACGAAATATTACATTAGCACCAGATACCATAGCTGCCGTAAGCCTCATTTCCAAGTAATTCTACGATGGTAAACGCCCATTTTTTTGTCGGCAGGGATTTAGAAGCGCACATTTGATATATATCGATAGAGGCCCGGCTACTTCAATTGCAAACATTATTGGAAAGCATCTGGTTCCCGATCGTTACTCGAAAATGTTGCTTTCTGTAACGCAGTGGTAATTCGAAGGTGATTCTTATTAGATTGAATATTTTGAATGAATCGTATTTTTAACCACAAAACAACCATTTAATGTAGTTCCAGCTTTGTCGTTAATACGTTCTTGTACGAACCACTAGACTGTGCCACTGTCAATAAATCAATTCTCCTCGTAAACTGAACATTTCGTTGCCAACATTACCACTCTACGCTGCTGACACCGTAAGTGAAAACTAGCCGAGCAACCAATAACAGAGACTGAGCGGAACATGCTTTTGTGCTTACAATTTAACAGATAATTGAGTCTGTGTTTGCTCTCTGGTTGACAGGTTGTCATGAGGGAAGATTAATTATCCTCATGAAGCGAACATTTCGCGGGCGACATTACCAAGCTACGCCGCCACCTTGGATAAACTTTAATCATTACATCAACGCTGTAAAGGTGACGAAATTATATCTGTTAATCCTTATTCCTGGCGCTTGTGTTTCCCACCAGCTTCGAGAGATATCACAACAGCTTGCAACGCGTAATATCTATAAATAAAAGGTAATGTGACTGACTGATTAACTGAATGACTCATCATCGCCCAGCCAAAATCACCAAGGGGGAGAAATAGGGGTTGAAAATATTTTTGAAAAATACTGCTATTAAGCCAGTTTTGAAGCCTGAACTGCAAAAGTTGGTATTTGGAGTCTCGTTTACAATTAAAAAAGTACGTGTGTATCTCCCCTCCCCCTTTTCGTGTTTGCCTACCCTTCCTGTATTTCGTCTTAAAAATCTTAGACCCATGTTTAGTCTTATGTTCAAAATCTTATATCTCCGAATGTTCTTGACCGACTGTTTTTAAGTGCCTTTCTTTTAAATATACGTAATATACGAATTTATATAAATTATACAACGTGGAAAAGTTGCTAAAAATCACAAAAGTGTCATATATATAGGTTATGTGTAATATATTAAATAAATAGGTATCTAAAAACCTTCCTGTGTTACAATGCAACGTTTTGACAAATTTGGAGCTCAATCGATCAAACACACACAAACCAACACAACATTTTTATGTATAGAGATTTGGAGTTTTCTGCTTAGAATGGTGCAAAATTTTGTTAAGAAATTCTAATAGGAAGTATTTTTATTTCATTCTTCAAAATTGTATGTGAGCCCAGGAAGATTACCCAACTTATGATGTTTACACATTTAATCTTCACATTTCCGAAAATATTGCATATAGGAGGCTGTGGGTTTGCTCTTCAGCTGTATAATCTCTGTTGTTCCGTTAGTACCATTGTCGTTCAAATACAAGACGATGATCGATGTAAATATGTCTTTCAACAACCTCATACCAACTCGTGTACCTAAGAATGTATTTGTTGGCATGAAAACTTTGAAATGGGGTGACAGTGACTCCGTTATTATATTAATTGATGGTCATATGGATACGCTAAAGGTCATAGAAAGTCTTAACGTTGTTTATGGTATCAACACTATCAGATGTATTCGGCTTCTGGACAACACACGAGTAAGCAAGGCTGTTCAGCTATTCAGCTATTCAAGGTGTTCCACTAAGTGTGTTTGCTTCTGTAACATATAAAATAATAGCTGACGGGAAATTTTAATGCGGTAGGTCAACACAGTAAATGTTACACTTTCTGCGGAGCTATGAACATAGTTTATTGTATCATTTTTCAAAGAGTTACAGCACAAAGATATATTTTTTTAAATGGGACAATAGTTTTTTTTCTATCGTGCATTGGATTCCTTGAAACCAGCTGCGACCAAATCAATTTAAACTACATTCCTATCACTGTTAGTTTGGGAGCTACAACCCTTCAAAGTTTAGGAGGCGGAGGCTACGACAGCGTATCTGACTGGCTGGTGGTCATGAGACAGTGGGCCGTGCCCCAGGGGATAGCCACTCGACCAGTCAACTACGCTATCGCAGCCTCCGCCCCCGGAACTTTGAAGGGTTGTAGCTCCCAAACTAACAGTGATAGGAATGTAGTTTAAATTGATTTGGACGCAGCTGGTTTCAACGATTCCAATGCACGATAGAATAAACTATTGTTCCATTTAAAAATCATATCTTTGTGCTGTAACTCTTTGAAAAATGATACAATAAACTATGTTCACAGCTCCGCAGAAAGTGTAACATTTCTTGCGTTGACCTACCGCATTAAAATTTTCCGTCACGTATTATTTTATAAGTTACAGAGGCAAACACAGTGAAACACCCTGTATATATATATATATATATATATATATATATATAAGGCACCAAGGAGAATAAAGCTTCTAGGTGTAGAAGAAGAACTAGAAGATGACCCTGATTTCTCTGCTGGACACTTTTGATAATAGAATCAGACGTATTTGTGAATTTTAGTAATAAATTACTTTAATCGCATTTTCTGGCATTTGACGTTTTTAGTGTTACATGAACCTTTATATTATAAACCACTAAACAAATAACATTTAAATTTCCTGAAATATATAACATTTAAAAAGAGGACACTGAACTAGAATGAAGACAAAATCTGGCATATTTTATGAACCGGGGGATGTTATGTTAAATTTTTCCAATAAAAATGTCTTCACGGTAAAAGAAAAAAGTATCGTAAATATTATACCAACAAAAAGAAGACAATGGTTCTAGTTCAGTGAGCTAACAATATATGCTGAAAATGCTGCCAAAACTTCAAAATTCTACATACAAGGTACATAAAGTTAGTAAATGTAACATTGGAGAAACGGGGCATTCCGACTCCCCGTAAGTAGTCTGTATGCCTAGGCACTGATGACCACTGCATTTTATTCGCATAGCTTCATAAACATTCCAACTGTAAAACAGAAACATGTCTTCCAGAGAAGTGGCTGGAATAAATATAACAATATTATGTATGTTACAAATTATACGTAAATCCCATTCTGCATTAAATAGAGAATAAAAATGACATTGTTGGTCCCAGAATCTGGTAGAATCGCCAAGATGTGATTAAAAAAAAAAAAAAAAAAAAAAAAAAAAAAAAAAAAAAAAAAAAAAAATAATAATAATAATAAATAAATAAAAAAAACCTTATATCTGGACACAAAAAGCTTGCGATAATTGCCAAATGCTCACTAACTTGTAGTCTCTAACCACATAGCCGTGTTCAAAATCGCTGTTCATTACAATTCGTGTTAGCATATCCTGATGGCTTTCACTGCCAGCCCGCCATTAATAGACAAGTAACTGTAAGAAAACCTACCAGTACTGACGTGCTTGTGATAAATCCACTGTGCATCAGCTATTTCACGGCAGAACAGTCTATAGAGCGTTGTACGTTCACGGTGTGCTTCCATCTACTGATGTGGAGGTAAACATGCAGCACCTCTGACCGAGCACGCTGTCACCTATGTACATTCAGTATTAAATCCTTATGTATTTGGCCCATACATCTACATCTACATGAGATACTCTGCAAATCACATTTAAGTGCCTGGCAGAGGGTTCATCGAACCACAATTATACTATTTATCTCCCATTCCATTCTCGAATAGCGCGCGGGAAGAAAGAACACCTGAATCTCTTTGTTCGAGCTCTGATTTCTCGTATTTTATTCTGATGATCAGTTCTACCTATGTAAGTGGGAGTCAATAATATATTTTCGCATTCGGAGGAGAATGTTGGCGATTGTAGTTTCGTAAGTAGCCCACGGCGCAGCCATAAGCGCCGTTGTTGTAATGATTCCCATCCCAGATCCTGTATCATTTCCGTAACGCTGTCTCCCCTGTATCGTGACAATACGAAACGAGCTGCCCTTCTTTGGACTCTTTCGATGTCCTCCGTCAAACCCACCTGATAAGGATCCCACACTGGGCTGCAATACTCCAAAAATGGAGGGACAAGCGTAGTGTATGCAGTTTCTTTTGTAGTTCTGTTGCATCTTTTAAGGGTTCTGCCAATAAAACGCAGTCTCTGGTTCGCCTTTCCCACGGCATTATCTACGTGTTCTTTCCAGTTTAGGTCTGAAGTAATAGTAATTCCTAGGTATTTTGTGGAGTTTACGGCCTTCACATTTGATTGATTTATGTTGTAAACAAAGTTTAACGGATTTCTTTTCGTACTCATGTGGACGACTTCACACTTCTCATTATTTAGAGTCAATTGCCAATTTTTACACCATACTGATATCTTATTCAGATCGTTCTGCAGTTGGTTTTGATCTTCAGATGATTTTACTAGACGGAAAATGACGGCGTCATCTGCAAACAACCAAAGAGAGCTACTTAGATTTTCCCCTAAATCGTTTATGTAAATAAGGAATAGCAGAGGACCAATAACACTGCCCTGTGGAACGCCCGATATCACCTCTGTTTTAGTCGATGCCTTACCATCGATTTCTACGAACTCTGTCCTCTCTGGCAAGAAATCCCCTATTCAATCGCAAACTTGGGGCGATATACCATAACCACGCAATTTGATTAAAAGCCGTTTGTGAGGTACGGTGTCAAAAGCTTTCTGGAAATCAAGAAATACGGAATCGATTTGCGAACCATAAGCGTTGGCCTCGCGTTCACAAGGAATTGACGTCACACAAATTGCGCATGCGCATAAGCTGCTTAAAACTTGTTGAGGCGAGAGAGTGTTCCCGTTCCTAATGCCAAGTTTCACAGAGTGGAGATGAGTAGCAATGCAGCCCAACTGGCATACATTTAGCTCAAACCCGCAGCTCCGCTCGCGTTTTGGTTGATTATGATAGATAAGTTATCTTTCAGTAGTGTGCTATGAGACTGATTTTGAAGGATGAAATGAAATACAATACCTTCTTAAGAAACGTCAATTAGATTTTTTTAAAGAGACGTATTAAAAGAAATTTCTTTTTTACTGCTTTATATATCTATTCTTATATTTCCTTATTCGTTTGCTTATCCTTACTGAGAAAGAGCTGAAGACATTGTAGCACGCTTAGAACAAAGATTGGTCTGTGGCATCACGTTTCGCTGTATGTAACCTCCTTGTATAGAGTCGCAAACGTCATCGCTGGCCTTAGTCCGAATTTTTCTTATAATTTGACGACTTTTAACCACCATATCTTTCACCCCCTTATAGCTATCAGCATGTAACTGCTATAGTGTACAACGGGAGACTTTGGACAACAATTACACACAGACCATTCGTTTGCGTTCTGTAGTTTTCGCTGCAGAGCGAAATATTAACACACACACACACGTAGAATTTTATATACACCGTTAACTTTCCATCCCAATATACTCCACCTTTTTATCATTATCAACGCTCAAGCAACAATGCAAACAATTAAAAACATTTTCAAACAGTAAATATAATTTTCAAAGAGTAATTATTGCTCCGCATTTCGCGTTATATTCTTCATATTACTAAATATCTATGAGATCGCTATAAAACCGTGGCTAAAACCTTCCTCAGGTATAAATTAGTAACTGTACAAATATTTTATATCTCTGCGTCTTGTCGTTCAGACTTGATAAGCTTACACCGAACAGACATTCACATTAATATATATATATATATATATATATATATATATATATATATATATATATATATATATATATATATATATAGCTATGTGATCGCCATAAAACCGTGCCTAAAGCCTTCCACGGGTAAACATTAGTAACTGTACAAATTTTTAGCTCTTTATGTCTTGTGGTTTAGACGTGATAAACGTACACCGAATAGACATTCACATTTATAGATATAGATTATTGCTTTTATGTTCCGTTTAGCGGCACTCAGAGAAATTTTCAATAAATCCGCAAGGTGTCAGAAATTTGTGTTGCGTCTTACACAGCTGACACCGCGGAGTACATGTGGCTTCTCTGTAGATATCACTGTCTGCAGATTAAAGAATATCGGTCAAATACAGGTGACCTGCTCATACATTAATTACCACTACCTTAAATGTTTCATTTGCTGAGTGACTGCATTGGTGTCAGTATTTTTCTAACTTTGAAGGTGAAAACACGAATTAATAAAATTTGAATATAGTGAACGTCCCTCACAGTAGTGGCACTAGTCGTACTTGAGGATTTGTATAATTTTTAATCAAACTGTTAGTTGACATCTGGATTAGCCATAGGTTTTCAGTGCTGCCATTAAATTATGTTCTACAAGATCTAGTTTTTTTAATGAACTAAGTTTTGTGAACATTTTTTTAATATTCACAGAATATATGACTTCAACTGCGATTGGGCAAAGCTGAAAATGTGTACCCAGTGGTGTAGGGGTCAGCGCAACTCCCTAGAAAGCAGGAGACCCGGGTTAGAATCCCGGCTGGGTACACATTTCCAGCTTTGCCCAATCGCAGTTGATGTCATATATTCTGTGAATATTAAATAATAACAACTGCAGGATCAGGGTGACGTCTGTTCTTTCGGAACAGACGCCACATGTATAAACATTTTTTTAAATTTAATTTGTGGTATTTTGAAACTTGATACTATATAACAAAGTACTATCACTCTATATGTTTCTATGATCTCATGTGCAGATAGATGATGAAGGCCAGTAGCAGAAAAGACATAATGAATAAAGAAAAATTAATAATCCTCTAGACAGCCGTGTTCTGAAATTACAGAGATTCAAATAATAATGCGATATGTTTATCACAGAATTAATTTCAACGTTCAGAATAGAAAAAAAGCGTCATTCCTTTCATTGTTCGCTCTTGGCTGCATCGAAATTAATGTAAAATCTTTCGATAATTATCTCCAAGAAACTTGTGTCAGGGCTTAGACATATTAAAAGTTAGGTAGAAGTCTATAAGATAGAAGTCTTATTATTCTTAACGTGATGTAAATTATCGCTTATACCTTTCCATGTACTGTTGCCTACTGAGTTTTATCTCAGTTCAACGATGCTGCAGGAATATGGTTGGCAGTGAAATGCTAAACAAGATCGATAGTCAGTATCACATTAAGCTTTAATCTTTCATATGTGATTGATCTACAGGAAATTCAGATAACATACTTATCAGTAGTGAGATAAGTGTACTGTGAGTTGGGCTATATATATGTAGTTTCAGCAAGCATTCAAGATCCACGAATGTATATCGCAGCGTATCTGATTTGCCAAGTAAGTAGAACTTTCCTCTTTGATATGTCATTGAAACTTTTTAGCAGAAAAGTTTTCATAGCGTAGTCTGAGGTAATTAGGTTATCACAAATGGTTAACACACGTATTTATTACTTGAGGCATGAGATCAAGGCGCTCATTTACTGAAATCGATCTAAGATATAAATAGATAACAGTTTAGCTTTCGGTCACATTGTCACAAAGACTGTGCCCGAATTCATTTTCTACACAGCTAGGGTAAGAGATGAAGGAACAAGAGCTTAACAACCTGCCAATAGTTGGAAAATTAGTCCTTTTATGCGAGTCTCAAACACGTAACACTAACTTAAGCCGAAAGTGAGAACTATCAGAGAGTTTCATATGAATTTTAGTTACTAATAAAGAAAATTAAACGAATTGATCATGTTCCTCATACTGTTCACTGACATTTTGAAATATTTTTGAAGAATTCTATCTGACGTTTTTGCTGATATGGATAGACTACACGAAGAGAGTGTTGTGTTTTCTATCTAGATAACGCACGTACACTTTCAGTCGTTTATACTGTAATTTATTGCCGTTATAAGATTAATGGCAGTTGTGACTTGTCATGGTTTAAGTGACTCTTGTAATAGTTGCAGACAGATGAGAAGGAAATAGTCAGGTAACTGATAACGAACAATCGAAGCAAATGAGCTAAGAAATACCACAGACTATGTGGAACGATATTTAATGTTTTCGCAATATCTGAGGGCAAGCGGGGATTTTTTTCATTCCATGCAGTATTCATTTAATGTGTCAACCCTCTGTTAGCGATGCACAATGTGTTAGTGTGAGAATTTCATGTGACAAAAACATGTTTGTTGCATATATGGGGCGCGCATTGCGGAATATGTCGTTTAGTGACATAATTGTGATTGACGTTTATACCTTTTACGACGCTGGCATAACGCTCTATTTATTTATTTACGATGAGCTCATTTCTGCTTTTATTGCCAAAATCAGGTTTTATTTAATATCGTTCTAACTGCTGTCCTTTCTGCTTAAGATGTTAATGATTTTATTCAATTATGATTGGCCTATATGACTGTAACTTTTTATTTTCTGCAACACTTTGACTATAGCTGTCATTTTTACTAAGGCAGAAAATAAAATGTTACAGGCATATAATCCAATCATAATTGAATAAAATCAGTGACATCTTAAGCAGAAAGGATAGCAATAAGAAGACATTAAATAATACCTGATGATGCTAATAAAAGACGAAATAAGCTCATTTTAAAAAAATAAATAAAGCATTATACTAGCTGTGTAAAAGGTATAAACGTCAATTACAATATTTGTCGCTGTTATCGTGCATCATTTCGTTGTAAGTGAAATACTACCTAAATTCACAGTAATAAGCATATTTACTTCACTTGCAGCTGTAATAGAAGTTGGATTGCTATTTCTTTGAGAAATGTGTGAGATGTGGATACCGTTAAATCATTAGTCAATTCTGAGGAATTTCCAAACATTCGTGTTACAATTTTCAAGTAAGTGGCATAACCCACGGCTACTGCTGGTGCATTTAAGGTTTCTGCTTACAAACCAGTACAAGCGGCAATAAACTTACTCTTTGGAATTATTATCGTAAAATATACTTAAAACAAATTATAAACGGTAACCCAGCACACTCCCCAACGCGGTGACAAGTGAGATGGGCGAATGTCTTCCAGCACACCTCTTGTAGGATGGCTCAGTGATCTGTTTCAAGATTATTCTGTCCACTACAGCGCAACAACAGCATTTCACTGTGTAATATTCACACATGTCTTCACAATCCTCCATGAATGTGTGTAGTCTTCAACCCGCTACAATCCGCAACGATCAAAAATCTGACTCGTATTCATAGGAGTTTTTTTTTTTAATTTATTTATTTTCACATTTATAATCATTTGATAATGCTCCGGAATGATCCTGTATGGTGGTCTGGAGAGTCACATTCCTGTTCTCGCAGTCTCTTCCCTCCGAGGTTCGAGTCCTCCCTCGGGCATGAGCGTGTATGTTGTCCTTAGTATAACTTCGTTTAAGTAGTTTGTAAGTCGAGGGACTGATGACCACTGGTTTGGCTCCTTAATATTACAAACGTTTGACTTGATCCTATATGTGATATTTCCCGTAAGAGTCATAACGCAAATTTTCTCTGGCGTTTCTACTAATATTTGCAATTTCGTTTCTGCCATTTGTAGCAGGAGTCATACTAGAAAAATATTGGTTGTGATGCCTACCATACGATGTCAATCGACGACTGAAAGTGTCAGTATGTATCCCGTTACAAACGATTTACAAAAATTATGAAAAATGGGAGGCTTCATGTTACGTGCCTAATCAATAGAGCGATCGCAAATCAGGATAAGTAACGAGTATTCCATTCCAGCCGTAAGCGAAGCGCGCTTCTGCCTGGCCTGAGGAGTGAGTGTGGGTTTCTTTGCTGTTCCCGTGAACACGTAGTCATAAAAGATATTTTACTTTTTAACTACTTCCTCATCTATTTTCCTTAATCTTAGAAACCTTATTCTTCTATTTTTTACTTCTATTTTTATTTATTTATTTTTATTCGTTCGGTATTCTGTTAAAGCACGGGATGTCATATAGTGAAAGGATAAAATTAGGATTTGTGTGCACGTCTACGTATAGTTCTGAGTGGGACTGGATGTTTCCAGTCCTATACAATTTTTTTTATTTTATTTTATTTTATTTACCTTTTATAGTTGCATACCTTTATTGTACTAATTTGGTTTAGTATATATGACACTTAACGTCTTTAAAATTGAATCTCAACAATTTTACGTACATCATGCTATCTCCGAGTATCTATGACTCATGCTATTTTTCAAATATCTGTTTGTACATAATCTGATATACTAGTACTTTAACATAAAATTTGGACAACTAATTAATTCTGTCGTTGATTTACAGCTTACAACAAATTATTCTACTCAACCTTGAACTGCTAAACAAAGAGCTTGGAAAATTCGAAAACGTCAAAGTGTTCATCAGGTAAGAGGAATTCCCAACAGTTACTCATCATTTTATCTGAATGACGCTTAGCAACAAAGCTATTCTGAAACTATACAATACAACTATAGTGGGCCAGTTTACAGCTGAAGTTGTAGTATAATTGCAAAGCATTAAATTGCTTCGTTATTTAGATTTCGAAGATTAGAAATATGAGGGCATCGCCAGTTTTAATTATGACCTCAAAAATTTCAATCTCAACGGAAATACTTGTCTATTTATCCATCCTATAATGCGAAACATTTTTCGACTCTACATTGCACAAGCCACAGGTGACATTCTTTTCGAGAAGGGCAGGTAATTTGAGCCGACTGCAAAACGATTCTACTGTCGTCAACCTACATTTCATGTAAAGACCACAAGGATAAGGTCAGAGAGATTAATGCTAGAATGGATGCTTACAAGCGTTTTTCCCTCATTCTGTATGGAACATGGAAGCAATCAACTAGTAGTGGTACTGAGTACGCTCCGCCACGCACCTTTGGTTGGATTCCGAACTATGTATGTACATGTAGACATCACAGTGTGCGGCAAAGAGTACATTGGTGTTACTGTCACACACTCACTTAACTGTTCACGTATGTTTCACTGGAAAATCGACTGATCTTAACAGTCCGTGGGGGCTCTAATTTTAGGAATGGAATAATATAATAGAAATGTCTTGGTCGCTTTATATATATTTGCGAGTTCGTCATACATCACAATCGCCCTCGTCATAAATAGATGGTAATAGAACGTGTATATAAATCTTTGGGAGAGACCAATACAAAATGGAATGTTTAGAATCGATTTAGTGTTGCTTTATCTACTGCAAATCCTCCTCGTACTCATTGAACGATATCTGTCCCAATATAAGGAATTACTGATAATAAATTTGTAATTACTGTTGCTGCTCAAAATGATATTTGTCCTCATGGTAAAACATATCCTATAAATGCTGTTGCTATTACTAAAAATAAAATGATTGTTCCTGTTATTCAGGTGTATATATATATATATATATATATATATATATATGATCCATAATAAATTCCTCGTCCTACATGTAAATATATACAGATGAAGAATATTGATGCTCCATTTGCGTGTAAGGTTCGAATTAATCATCCATTATTAACGTCTCGCCAAATATGAACTACTCTTGAGAATGCTATTTCGATATTTGGTGTATAATGTATAGTTAGAAATAGTCCTGTAATAATTTGGATTATTAAGTATATTCCTAATAATGATCCAAGGTTTCATCATATTGAAATATTTGTTGGTGCTGGTAAAACAATTAATGAATTATTAATGATTTTAATTATTCAGTGTCTAATTAGTAAAGGTTAATTAATTAGTTTATTATCTTATTTTATGTATAGGTCCTTGGTTAATGTTGGTAATCTTTACTACTGCTATTAATGTAGTAAATAAGTAAATTATTATTATGATTGTAATAATAACTGTTGGGTTATTATATAATTTTACTAATGAGGTTGATATTTCTTTGAAATTAATTGAGTAATTTAGGTTTATGATTTCTGTGTTTTTAATTATTTCTGTTGATATTATTTTATCAATATTATATAATAATGTTGATAGAATAATTATTATGTATATAATAAGAATAATTCTATTAATTTTAATTTTAAATAGTTTATTTGATGCAATTCTTGTAATGTAAATGAATGAAACTATTATGCCACAAAGGAATGTTAATAGTAAAATGTAAGATAGCCAAAATCTTTCTATTATTGTTCCTGTTATTATTCTAATAAATAATGTTTGGATAATAATAGTTATTATAATTGATTTTGAGGGATTTATTTTTATAAGGTTAATATTTATTAGGTTTGATGATCTTATAATTATTATTTTTATTATTTCAAGGGTTAGTTTATAAAAAATATTGATTTTGGGGATCAGTGATGGGAATTAATTTTCTAGCCTTGAAGTTTTAAAAGTATTTTCTTAATTTTGGTTTATAAGACCAATGTTTTTTTTTAACTATTAAAACTAATGTGTGTATTTGGTTTATTTACTTGCTTATCAATTTATTTTTCTGGTGTTTACGTTTTTTTGTTCAAAATGTAAGCATTTATTGGTGGTTTTATTAAGATTAGAATATATTGTTCTTTCTTTATTTATATTAATTGTTGTATTTCTTGTTGAGTTTGATTATGATTATTTCTTTCCTGTTATTTTTTTGGTCGAAGACAGGTAACACACTACACTGCCGTTAGGAGCTGGCATGGGCAACTAGATGGCGCGGATGTCAAAATTAATCACCGTGCTGCATTAAAAATTATTACTATAATTTAAAGAATCAATTTATACATGGTTAAGACAGTGTTTTATTATGTACAGTTGGCAGCTTGGTATATTCATCAGATGTACGTAGGAGGAAGTAATATATTTATTCTCAATGACAAAGGCCTTGATCGTAAGATGGGTTATAAAAGTCTTCATTTTGACTGTTCAGGTAAGGTTCTCCTCGAAATCCATTTCATCATCGTTCTATAAATGTCTGCCACACAGTAGTTTATTCGTCTGAAGAAAGGAAGGAAACACCGGATGCCAGGTGTGTAAGAACTGAAGTAGAAGAGGTGACACAAAATTTGATAGCACACGGAAGCAGCGAGTATGGCTGCGCCTTATTGATAAATCAGGTTGCGCATTGTCGTGAAGCAAAACCACTACTTGGACAGATTCCCAGCGTTCCGAGATTTCAGTTATCTTCTTACGCGCAATGTCAGTTTAAGAAATAAAAATACAAAGGAATAAAACTCTCTTTGCCAGTTACGATTGGTCTTTTTTCTCAACCGTGGTGGATACACATGTTTCAACTGTTCGCTTGTTCCTTTGCCTTAGTTTCATTGCAGCCACATTCTATTACGCGTCCGTTGTTCGTTGGCGGCTAACGAAGGCATGCGGATTAGTACAGCTGTTCATTGTTCTCAAGCTTTCTAAACGGGTGTGAGTAGTTGTAGAACCAGGCTGTGGCGTTGTTTTTCCCCCATGTTGAATGCCATGAAAGGTGCTGAAAATAAATCCATGTATGATTGCCACCTTTTTCCGCAACTACGTCGCCTTCGTGCACCACGTTCTTCACACCTGATTTCTGGTTCTTCACAGGGACATGGTTCGTTTTTTGTTATTCATATTTGTCTAACCATATTAGAAGCATCTACATCCCTTGAACTTTGAGCCATGTGAATGGTGCACTGTTCTCGTACACCAGCTCAATATGGATTTGCTGAAGTTTGGTTCCCTTCAAATACAAAAAACTATTTACACTACGATATTCCACTTCATCATTGAACTATACCAATTTCCGTTACTTTAATTATTTTTTGGGAGTGACCTGACGAAATCATTCAAAAATTTGTACTATACAGAAACTCTAAAAACTGGCATTAGAGATCAAGTGCAGGTTAGAAACTGACAATACTTGAGACGTTAATCAGCAATGACCTACTACAAAAATATTTTTTCATCCATGCGAAGTAAACTCGTAAAACGAGGGAAAAATCTAACATTCTTGGACTAAACAAAATGTGTACCGTGTTGATTCTGGATTCAAGTGTACTTTGCACCACCTTACTCCATACAACTTAATTAATGAATATGCTTAGACATGTACTTCCTTACAGCTGTACCGACTGGTTTCAATACAGCTGTGTGAGCTTCATGTATGGGTGTTTCACTGTGTTTGCCTCTGTAACTTATAAAATAATAGGTGACGGGGAATTTTAATGCGGTAGGTCAACATAAGAAATGTTACACTTTCTGCGGATCTATGAACATACTTTATTGTATCATTTTCCAAAGAGTGACAACACAAAGATATATTTTTTTACATGGAAGAACAGTTTCTTCCATCGTGTTTTGGATCCATTGAAGCCAGCTGCGTCCAAATAAATTTAAACTACATTCCTATCACTGTTAGTTTGGTAGCTAAAACCCTTCAAAGTTTCAGGGGCAGATACCACAAACGCTGCGCATAATGCAATGCGCCTTCTAAATGTGGTGCGGCCGAGTTGTAACGTCGCCGGTGTCACGGGGCGAGAAGCTTCCTCGATGCGCTGTTAGACTGCCGACTGTCGCCGCACACGGCCGTATACCCGACAGTTGGAGCCACACAAACAACCGGGGCTCAATATACCACAGTTACTGACATCGGATGACGATTGCATACACGAACAACGAGTACGTTGACATGTTGCTGATGCTCAGCGAGTGCCAACACGATGCCACTGAAGCAGCCACGGCGTATGCCGTGAGATATCCTAGGCGAAGAGCCCCGGCAGCCATTTCGTTCTTACGTGCCGAACAACGACTTCAGGAAACAGGCAGCTTGGTAATGCGTCGCAGTAACAGACGAAGACCTGCAAGAAGTGAGGAGACGGAGGTGTTTGTTTTAGCTGCACTACAGCACGATCCTCATGTCAGCTTACGAGCCGTTGCTGCAGTTGCTGGTGTCAGTCTCACATCTGTGTGACGTATAGTACACTGTACCACCTGTCACTGACCCAGGAGCTGCATGGGAACGATTGCCGTGCAAGAGTAACATTCTGTGAGTGGGCCATGCGTAATTTTACGCTGGAGTCTTTACAAAGTGTTATATTCTCTGATGAGTCCACGTTCACAAATTATGGTGCAGTGAATCGCCATAACATGCACTACTTGGCCGCAGACAATCCTCGGTGGGTACGACCTGTCGACCGTCAACGTAGGTGGTTTATTAACGTGTGGTGTGGAATCCTTGGAGATGAAATCATCGGTCCACACTACTTCCCAGATACACTGACAGGTGAGTTATATCGCGCTTTTATAGCCGACAGTGTGGGTCGTCTCCTTGAACATGTGTGTCTACACACGATAGTCCATATGTGGATACAGCACGATGGTTACCCAGACCATTCTGCGCATGCTGTTGTGGAACAACTAAACAACAGGTTTGCGTGAAGATGGTTGGGGCGCCATGGTCCTCATTCATGGCCCGCAAGGTCGCCCGATTTAACACCAGTAGATTTCTTTTTGTGGGGATATCTAAAGGATCGTGTTTATGTCACTGAGACCACAGCCCCAGATGATCTAAAACGGCGCATCGAGGACGCATGTCGCTCCGTCACACCGGCGATGTTACATCTCGTCCGCAGATCCTTTCGACGGCGCATTGCATTATGCATTGAGGAACATGGACATACATTTGAACATCTCATGTAAATCAACTTCCCACCGCCATAACATCCATCACCCACCACACAGCCATGTATTATGTACAGCGTGGGGTATCTGCCCCTGAAACTTTGAAGGGTGTAGCTCCTAAACGAACAGTGATAGGAATGTAGTTTAAATTGATTTGGACGTAGATGGTTTCAACGATTCCAATGCACGATAGAAAAACTATTGTTCCATTTAAAAAAATATATCTTTGTGCTGTAACTCTTTGGAAAATGATACAATAAACTATGTTCATAGCTCTGCAGAAAGTGTAACATTTCTTGCGTTGACCTACCACATTAAAATTTTCCGTCGCCTATTATTTTATAAGTTACAGAGGCAAACACACCTAGTGAAACACCATATATATATATATATATATATATATATATATATATATATATATATATATATATATATATATATATGTATAAACTTCACTCTTCCGTGCACAAACAGGTCAACAGCGTCTATATATGATATTTTTTAGGGAAGGGAGGAGATACTTCGTGAAGGTAGGGAATATTTTTAATAGTCTAGAAGACAAATGATTACTTTTAACTAGCCGAGGTGTGGCCCGTTAGCACAATAGTAGAGTGCCAGACACTGAATCCAAATGTCGCGCGTTCGATCCCCGCCGGGTCCTACGACTTTTAACTTTCCACTTCTTTTACCTCTGGTTGATTATGTGAAAAATATCGACTAACACTGTGATTCGGAGTCCACTTTAAACAGTAAGTCCCGTAATAACTGGCTGGGTATGTCAGTTCGAAGATTTGAGGAAGGCAACGGCATCCCACCTCCAAACAACACCATGCCTAGTAAAACACTGCTGTGTTCAAACCAATCTTCTGATTGTGGACTGCTTTACCTTTTAGCTAAGAAACTGATAAATCAAACTCTGTTAAAAATGTAATAATGTCGAGAAAATAACGAATTTCAAATCATTTTATTTAAATAAAAACAACTGAATACACCACACTTTATCCTCTTACAGTGAGATATGAAAAATTTCATATATCTGCTAAATTTCATGGTGTCCGGTCAACCGGTGCCGAAGTCAGCCTCCACCAAGCACCTTACAGACGTTGACATTCTTCTTGTTTCGAAAGTTAGGTGCCCAAAGATCGGACTCGTACATGGATGTCGAAGTCTACTGGAAAGTACCCTCCGCTAAGCACCATATGAATTATTACGTTGAAAGTCTCGTTCCTCTTGTTTTGAAGGTCAAATGTGGAAACTTTTATCGAAATCGAATTAGCTGTACGGAAGTGCGTAAAATTCGAATATAATCCGAAGTGGCGAAAGCCATACAAAAATACCTATTTAGATTTTTCAGCTGTTCCTTTGGGTTTTCCCCATTTATATTTTTTAAAACAACCCTTGTATTACAGTGAACAAAACAAACAAATTATTCACTTCGATTTTTAGCAAGACTAACGCACAGAAATAGATTTTTATGTATATAGAGATTTGTATTTCTTCGGAAAACAAGTAAAAAATGTCGACATATTGAAATTTTGGCAGATATTTTAGTCTTACAATCTGGCAACCCTAAAGTCAGCTGTTTGTCCACAGGTACCTTATACCGTTATTACATGTAATTATTATGCAAAGCATTTTTGTAGTTTTCGATGACTTATTCCAAGTTACTGACTTCGATGATAGAAGTCTCCTATCGTGAATTTGGTAATTTCGACAGACCGTAACATAATGTGATATGACATTGGGAACGAAATGACTGAGCTGAAATATCACAGCATATTTCTTTCTCTTTTTCTTTTATTTATCTACTTGTCTAGATACACTGCACTCTTCCACATATTCGTACCATACCACAAATTCATTGACATCGCTAAGAGAAAATCACAAAATTTTATGTTAGGTTTATGTCTGTTCATGTAACAAGAGCGAAGTTCATGTACAGACGACATATTTCTCATATTTAACGTTTACATGTCGTAGGCAAAAGCATGCATCTTCCACAGCTGGAAATAAGAGATGGGAATATAACAGGCTTAAAACCTCACAGTCAATGTCGCAGAGAAATTCATTTTATTTGTATTTGATGACTTGTTGGGATCATTAAAATACTGTGGGTGTCATCATCAATGATTTGATACGCAATTAAATCCTACTTTTACATCATAACGCCCATAAAATGGAAAAATAACAAACAGTTTATCGCCCTACTGTGGCGGAAGTCGAGTGAGTAAAATGCAAACAGAAGTATGAATGGTGTTTAACGTAGCTTCTGCAAGCACTACCGTACATTAAACAGTATAAATACTTCTGTTTTCATTTTAGTTACTCGAATTTTGTTCCAGTAGGACGATAAACTGCATTTCATTTTTCCATTTCATAGGCATTCAAATGTTTGTATAGTCTGTGGGACTTAACTACGGGGTCATCAGTCCCTAAACTTACAAACTACTTATGAACTACTTACGAACTAGAACGGCACAAATATCCATGCCCGAGGGGGGATTCGAACCCCCGACCGTAGTGGCCGTGCAGACCGTGACTGGAGCGCCTTAGTCCCCTCGGCCACCGCGGCCGTCTCATAGGCATTAGGGTGTAAAAGTAGGATTTAATTGTGTATCAAATCACTGATGATGACACCCACAGTATTTTAATAATCCGAATACTGCTCAAATGGAGCCGGAAAATATTATCTAACACAAATAAAATACATTTCTTGCCGTTCTGACCCTGGGGTTTTAAGCTTTTATATAAAATACGAAATATCGCTGTCTTACATAATACATCGGAATATGTCTGTCACTCTTGCAGCAGCAGTTGCCCATTTTCAGCATTATTCTAGTTTGATTTCTTCTATTTACGGTCACGTTGTACCTACCAATTTTGTGTGGAAAAATATACTTAATCACCAAATCCGATTTATGAATTACAGAAAGTCTCCCTAGAACTTAAACCGTCGTCTTATGAGAACAATATTGGGAATTGTGATATACGCACATTGCATTTGATATAGCGCAGTTAAATGTACCTCAATAGTTGGCTGTATTCTTGAGTGTCTGGTTGTATTCTCTACGGAGTTAGATAGCGATTTTTAATTTCTTTTAAAACAATTAACAAGTCCTAAGTTATCAACCATTTTTCATAATGGGTAGAACTTGTGCCATCCCTGTTAGAGATTCATTACTTTTGTCTCATAATTCATTCCTGAATTTGTGTACCGTCCTTTTTTATAATTAAATTACTATATTGAACATTGAATCCTCCGATTTATTATTCAATAGCTGAATGCCCGGCGTTGCTCGGGACTTATTTATTCCAGTCTTCATATCCTCATCCCTTCTCTCTCTCTCTCTCTCTCTCTCTCTCTCCACCTCGTCTTTCCTTTGTCCATCTCCTCCTCTCCCCTCTCTCTGTTCGTCTCCTGTTCCCCCTCTGAATGCCTAACTCCACTCTCCCTTTATCTACTGGAAATGGCCTCACCTCTGTGTCTAACTCCTCCACCTCCTCAGCCCATTTACACCTCCATTTATCAGTGAAATATTAAACAACACTGTTAATTTTAATGGCGATCAGTGAGGTTTTGTCTAAGTTCACTGCAAGTTATTCTCCAAATGAAATTTTAAGTAGACAATGAAGTGTTGATTTGCAGGTGCAGTGTGACAAATTTTATCAAGATTACTTACATAAAATTCACGTGGTGTGAATAATATTTATTCATATTCACAGAATATCAGTGATCACTGCGTCTGCAAGGACTACCTAAGCACGCCTCCCGTCATATTCAAATTCCGATCCTTTCCCTGCCCACAGTACTCAAACTCGTATCTGACGGGAAGCCTGCTTAGGTAGTCCTTGTAAGTGCGGTTATCACTGTGTACCCTGTGGTGTAGAGGTCAGCGCAACTGTCTAGAAAGCGGGAGACCCGGGTTCGAATCCCGGCTGCGCACACATTTTCAGCTTTGCCCATTCGTAGTTGATGTCATATATTCTGTTAATATGAAAAAATAACAACTGCAGTTTCAGTAGTGACGTCCTTTCGTAAAAGACGCCACATGTATATATTATTTATGTTTTAAATGTTTATTTGATGATTATCACCTTGAAAAATAACGTAAATTCCAGACAGAGCTCCTAGAATTTTCAGACATTTTATTCCATTCGAAACTTCGCCGAAATCTGAAAAATTAACTGTTTAGTCACGTTAATTAATTGAAATGACTGTAGGTAATCTGAATACATTTATATTGCACTGATAAACTGAATTGTTCAATCATATTTAAAAATTTCATCAGTATCGCAATACAATTGTAGAATCTGACGGTCCATATGTAAAGTGTCCTCCGCCATGCAACATCCAAAATTTTATGTGACAGTGACCTTCCTCTTGTTTTGAAGGTGAAGTGTCCAAAATGTCATGCAGATTTTAGGATGAATGAAGTGTTCTTATTCGCAAGTCGCATGATGCCACAGGTTTTCAACCACATAATCTTTTATGACGTCGTATCTTCTGAACTATTCATCGTACAGCCATTTAATGGTGCCTATGACAATCGCGAAAGTGCAAGCAATATGTTGACAAAGTTTTGTCACAATCGGTTGAACGGTACGGCTATCCCTAGCGATACGAAATTACCTAACATTGAAAGCAAGTGTTTTTGTATCAATAATTGTCTAATTGAGACGAGTGATTCATATTTATTTTTCGTAATCATACCGTAAGGCTGGTGAACAAAATTCAAATTTATGGGACTTAACTGCAGGGCCATCAGTTCCTAAACTTACAAACTACTTATGAACTAACTTACAGTAGACAGCACATCCATGCCCGAGGGAGATTCGAACCCCCGACGGGAGGGGGGCTGCCTCGCGCATAGCATAGCGCCTCAATGCGCTCGGCCACTCCGTCACGGTGGCTGGTGAACCACACGCAAATTAGCGATAGGGTCATACTTTCAGTGTCACAAAAGGCGGCACAATCATTACAACTATCGCCAAATTACGCCATACTGTCCTAACTGACAGGTTCGATGTACGTCCCAAATTGATTTCTGCGTCTATTTCCCGCAGTAATTCTCTTTTATTAACACTCATGACTCCATGGAAACTCCTGTAGGCAGTTATGTGGGGACCGTTGGTTACTAGCTAAATTTGGTATTCTCAATAGTGTGTCTCTCGGAATATTGGATTTCCTAACGATTTCGGAAATGGACCGTCCTATGCCTCAAACACCAAGTAACATTCCGTGTTCAGTCTCTGTCAATTCCAGTCGTACAACCATAATAATATCGGACACCTTTTCACATGAATCACCATATTACAAAAGGTAGCTCCGCCTATGCACCGCTATTTTATATCTTCTGCAAGCGATACAGTCGCCATGTGTACCTGTGTAAATCAGAATATCTTCTCACACTTGAGTGCAGATGTAGAAATCCCTTTTGAGTTGTTAGAAATTATATATAATAATAGTTTATCTATTGTTCCTTACCGGCATTTACCCTGTAGAATGGCGCGGCGGAATAGACGTGCGCGCTGAGGCGCCCTGCTAAGTTGCGTGCGGCCGTTCCACTTCGGAGGTTCGAGTCGTCCTACGGGCATGGGTTGGTGTGTTGTTCTTAGGATAAGGTAGTTTAAATAGTTTTTCAGTTTCGGGACTCATGACTACTGTAGTTTTGTCCCATAACTTTACAAACATTTGAACCACTTACAATTACATACATAAACACAGATCATTTACAAATGAAGTAGGAAGTATTACAATTTCATTTTAGAAACTTTATGCACTATAATATTTATGACATACAATATTGAAATACTGGGAGAAATTGGGAGCAGTTCTGTACAGTCCCACAGTCAAATATCAAAGAGCTTGTGATTAAACATGATACGGTTTTCGTTAGGTTTCACCATCGGACGCAGAGTATACCGTGCTCACGGGTGCGGTTCCTTGACCACTGTTGGTCGAGCTGATCTCTACGAGTTTACGAGAGTAACTCGGGCGTCCGATCCTTGATTGTCGAGAGTGCACTCGTGCTCTCCCGATAATCCATTTGTAATCTGGGGCAACGTCCCAGAAATAAATTAAAATGGTCCCAATCCCCCGGTTCCGACCAAGGTTTTCGGTAGGTTTTCCTTGGTTGTAAGGCGTATTCCGGAACTGGTAAGCCCCTCCCACTTATTCCCAATTGGGGTTCCCCCTTTGCCCAAATATCAGCTTGTCTGATAATTGGCTGACTAGAACCACGACTCTTTATGGGCCGGATCTCGAACAGTCCGGATCTCAAACAGTCCGCTCCACTCCTCGGAGTGGAGAATGAAAAGAATAAGGTTTTTTTTTCGGTACGTTTTCCTTGGTTGTAAGGCGTATGCCGAAACTGGTAAGCCCCTCCCACTTATTCCCAATTGGGATACCCCCTTTGCCCCACTATCAGCTTATCTGATAATTGGCTGAATAGGACCGCGCCGCGACTCATTATGGGCCGGATCTCAAACAACCTGGTCCACTCCTTGGAGTGGAGAATGAAATATATATATATATATATATATATATATATATATATATATATATATATATATATATTATTTTTTATTTATTTATTTATTTATTTTTATTTTATTTTTTTTTTTTTTTTTTTTTTTGGCGCTACGTGATCAGCTGACTTTGAGAGAACAGGATATGTGTAGCCCCACACCCACAAAAATAATCTTCATTTGTGGTTATTTTCTATTCCTTTTTTAGGCTGAAACGCGATCGGTAATGGAGAGTAAGTCCGACAACGACGACATTTTACCTTCGTGGTTGGACAAGAGCTTCATCGTGAAAGCGCTGAAGAACGACGATCCCGACATCGACGAGTCCAGCGTGGAGGTGGTTTTGACGGAGAAGGTCGAAGGCGGCTACCTCAGCGAGACCTTCAGAGTCGTCGCGCAGTCGAACAGGGATTCTCCGAAGACGTCGCTGATCGTGAAAGCCGCTCCGAGCACGGCCGGCACGATTCAGGACATGGTGAACACGGGAATCTACAGCAAGGAGGAGGTCGCGTACGGCCACTTCCTGCCGGCGGTGGACGCGGCGCTGCAACAGGCGGAGGGCGGCCAGTGGCGGACGCTGGGGCCCAGGCTGTACTGGCGGGGCGCGCGGCCCGTCAGCTTCCTGGTCATCGAGGACCTGGCCGCTGCGGGTTTCCACAAGGAGCCGATCGGCGCCGACCTGGGCCTGGCGCAGTGCCGTGCTGTCATGAGAAGCATCGCCAGGATGCACGCCGCCTCGCTCCAGGTGCTCGACGACTGGCAGTACGCCGACCAGGTGTTCCGCCAGTCGCTCATCTTCAACGACGTGATGCTGCAGCAGCAGGAGAAGGGCGAGGAGCACCTCGCGAGGCTCCTGCAGGCCCTCGACGACTACTCCTGGTTCCACGAGTACACCGACAAGATGCGCGCCTGCACTCGCAACCTGTTCCAGAAGTTGGTGTCCCTGGTGAAGCAGTGTCGCGTCGACTTCAAGGTCATGCTGCACGGCGACCTGCACAAGAACAACATGATGTTCCGCGGCGAAGGGGAGGACACGCAAGTGCGCTTCTTCGACTTCCAGGTACGAAGCCTGTGGCATTGTATTTTATTTTTCAATATACGAGGTGTGCCGGCTGCCGTGGCCGCGTGGACTGAGGCGCTTCAGTCACGGTCTGCACGGCCACTACGGTCGGGGATTCGAATCCCCCCTCGGGCATGGATATTTGTGCCGTCCTAGTTCTTAAGTAGTTCATAAGTAGTTTGTAAGTTTACGAACTGATGACCCCGTAGTTAAGTCCCATAAGCTTAACAAACATTTGAACATTTTATACGAGGTGTGTGAGAAAAGTAATGACACTGATTTCATACTAACCAAAGTTTTTATTACCAGAATGAAACTTTCACTCTGCAGCGGAGTGTGCGCTTATATGAAACTTCCTGGCAGATTAAAATTGTGTGCCGGAACCGAGACTCAAACCTGGGACCTTTGCCTTTCACGGGAAAGCGCACTACCGACTGTGCTATCCCGACACGACTCACGATACCGCCCCCAGAACTTTACTTCAGCCAGTACCTCGCCTCCTACTTTCCAAACTGCACAGAAGCTCTCCTGCGAACCATGCAAGACTTGCCTGTGAAAGGCAAAGTTCCCAGGTTCGATTCCCGGTTCCGGCACACAATTTTAATGTGCCAGGAAGTTTCATATCAGCGCACACTCCGCTGCAGAGTGAAAGTTTCATTCTGGATACATCCCTTAGGCTGTGGCTAAGCCACGCCTCCACCATATCCTTTCTTCCAGGAGTGCTAGTCTTGCATGGTTCGCAGGAGAACTTCTGTGAAGTTTGGAAAGTAGGAGGCGAGGTACTGGCGGAAGTAAAGTTGTGAGGCGGCATCGTGAGTCGTGTCGGGATAGCACAGTCGGTAGTGCGCTTGCCCGAGAAAGGCAAAGGTCCCAGGTTCGTGTCCCGGTTCCGGCACACAATTTTAAACTGCCAGGAAGTTTCAAAGTTTTTATTATTTTCAAACAACAATGTTATCCCCTTCAAAGTAGTTCCCTTGGGCAGCTACACACCGGCGGAGTCGTCGTTCCTACTCTTGGTAGCAGCGCTGGAAGTCTTCAATTGCTATGGCTTTTAACTGGTCGGTCACTGTCTTTTGAATGTTCTCCAGAGTTCCAAAATGACGTCCTTTTAGGGCATGTTTCAATTTCGGGAAGAGGAAAAAGTCACAAGGACTCAAATCAGGTGAATAGGGGGGTTGAGGAACAACAGTAATGTGTTTTGAGGTCAAATATTCACCGATGCAAATGGCCGTGTGACACGGAGCATTGTCATGGTGAAGCCTCCACTTGTCTGCAATTTCTGGTCTCACACGGATCACTCTTTTCCTCAACTTTTCAAGAACACTTTTATAAAACACTTGGTTGATAGTTTGTGCTGGTGGAACGAATGCTTTGTGCACGATAACCTTCCTGTCAAAAAAACAAATCAGCATGGTCTTGATCTTTTGCTAGCTCATTCGACATTTTTTTCGGCCGAGGAGATGACGGAGTGTGCCATTCTTTACTTTGCCGCTTTGTTTCAGGATCGTACTCAAATGTCCAGGATTCATCACCAGTGATCACACAATTCAAATGTTCAAATGTTTGTAAAGCTTATGGGACTTAACTACGGGGTCATCAGTCCCTAAACTTAGAAACTACATATGAAGTACCTTATACTAAGGACGGCACAAATATCCATGCCCGAGGGAGGATTTGAACCCCCGGCCGTAGTGGCCGTGCAGACCGCGACTGGAGCGCCTCAGTCCCCTCGGCCACCGCGGCCGGCTGTGCTGCATCTCTCCACCATGCTCCATCCTGAGCAACGCTCTTCACCTCTGGATACGAACGACAACCCATATCCATTTTGTAACATTTACTTGCATATTAAGTAATTACATTTCATTCTACCACTTTCAAACAGAATACTCAACTTTTCAACATTACGATGTATGGGGGTTCTGCTCGCTGCAACATTATTCTCCTGGGGCGACGTGGTAGAAATAAATACTCGTAGGTACAATTTTTCACTTCCTCTTTAATTTGCAAACAAACTGCTTGTCCACCAAAACATTTACAACTTAATAACAATGCGTAAACAATTTTCCGCCGACCACGGTGGCCGAGCTGTCTGAGGCGCGCCAGTCACGTTCAGCACGGCCACTACGCTCGTGGGTTCGAATCCACCCTCGGGCATGGATATTTGTGCCTTCCTTAGTATTACGTGGTTCGTAAGTAGTTTGTAAGTTTAGGGACTGATGACCTCGTAGTTAAGTCCCATAAGGCTTACAAACATTTGAACATTTTGAACAATTTTCTACAACAACACAGTGACATACATTTCAAAGCACATAACGATCACCAAAACTCGAACTCCACCACGCAAGACGGTGAGGCAAATATATAACATCGACAATAATGGCATTACATTATCCATTGTTCATAACAATTGAATATGCTGATTTACAATTACCGAACATACAAATAAAACATTTCATGTACACAAGAATAATCACAATATAAAATGAAAGCCAAACATACAATACTTTTACATGGCACATATCTTCGTAAGACAAAATAGCGGTACTTTTTGTTTTACAACAAATGGCAATGTTAAATTTCAATTAATTTGTTAATGAGTACATCATACATGTTCCTAATATATATCGAGCTATCAAATATCTCGGCCATTCTCAAAATAGGTTCAGAATCTCACATCAGTCAATATATACAAAGTATCACAACACTGAAATTTCGACTATTACATTAATTAACACAATTAGCTGATCAACACGACTTGTTTATGAGCCTGACATATATACAATGCTATTTATTTTCATGACTTTATGTTTTACATAAGTTTGTACCCTTCGTCTGTCTATTTATTAAAATAATGTACAATGACAAAAGTACTGTTTATAGAACTGTCTGAAAACGTCTTATACAAATCTCTTAATTAATTAAATCTATCACTTGTTTTGATCACAGTATCACCGAGACACTGTCCTACACTGATTCCTAGACTGGCACGCAAAATATGTCACTATTACACCGCACGATTCCGGGTCCGATGCAGACTGTATCGTACAATAATATTGAGATGAGAGGGCCAGCAGTATCGTCACAATTTGAAACTGTTTACTGCATTCGTCTCTTAGTTTCCCTGTGCGATTTTAACTCTTACTTCCTCTCGCTACGAAACTGACGATTCCCTGATGTCTCAGAAGGTGTTCTACCAATCGATCCCTTCTTTTAGTCGAGATATGTCAGAAATATCTTTTCTCTCGAATTCTTTTCAGCGCCTCCTCAGTTACGCGACCGACCTACCTATCTAACCAATCATCAGCATTCGTTTATAGCATCAAATTTCAAAAGCTTCAGTTACCTTCTTGTTTTAACTGTACATAGTTGACGTTTCTTCGCCGTACAAGGCTACACTCCAGACAAATGCCGCAAGAGATTTCCCAACACCTAATATTCGAAGTTCTTTTTTAAAAATGTTCAAATGTTTGTAAATCTATGGGACTTAACTAGTCTGGTCATCATTTGCTACACTTACAAACTACTTAAACTAACATGCTAAGGACAACTAATACACCCATGACCGATGGAGGACTCGAACCTCCGACGGCGAGCAGCGGTGCGCTCCGCAGCTAGGCGCCTTGGAACGCTGGACGACTCCACCGCGGCTTCCGAAGTGCTTTTCTTCCCATTGTCACTGAGCATTTTATATCATAGTTGTAAACTATTCGCCCTCTGCTGCAACCTCTTTATGATCTCTTAAGGTCAGTCAGTTCCCATCTGCTACATTTGTTGTTGCTGAAAGCTGTTGCTAACGTCAATCAAATCAGGTGACATAGTACATCAAAGAGACCAACTGCTGGATGGATATATTTCTCCGTCTTTATGCTCGTGGTCTTAGTGGATATAAATCGACAACCATGTAGCATTGCCACTGGTTAAAGCGTCACTAGCACAGCAAATATACGAATGTAAACACAAATAAACAATCCCTGAGACGCATTTTCGTCTCGAATATGTCAAAGACAGTAATGTTAAATTTTGTGATTAAAATTTGTGATGCTACCGGGAATCGAACCTGGACCTCCATGCTTACTAGGCAGACAGAAGCTGAATTAAAGTTTGTGACGTGAAGGAAATCGTGCTTGAACTATTCCGAGGCGCCTTAATCGCTGGTGATGCGGTAAGACGTCTGCCTACTAAGCGTGGAGGACTGGGTTCGATTCCCGATCGCATCACAAATTTTAATTCAATGTTTGATATTTATCATTAAATATACGAATATTTCAAAACCTCCATCAGCCGTCTGAGTGAGTACACAAAATCAGCTACTTGAGGCATCGCACGATTCAGCTGGGATGACGTACCGTACGTACCACATCCATCGTGTTTCTCTTACTAGAACACAATCCACTGACATTCACTGGACTCTCATTCGGGAGGACGATAGTTCAAATCCGCCTTCGGCTATCCACATTTTGGTTTTCCGTGATTTTGCTAAATCGCTCCAGTCAATTGCAGGAATGGTTCCTTTGAAACGGCACGGCCGATTTTCTTCCCCATCCTTGTCAAAATCAATCCAAGCTAGTGCTCCCTGTCTAATGACGACGCTGTCGACGGGACGTTAAACCATAACTTCTTCCTTCTTCTTCTTCCCCCTTCACTGATGACATAGCCTGGATTACTCGTTTTCAGTCCTCTCCTCTCTTCTTCACACAATCCTTTCCCTACTCCTTTTAGCCAACTATCCCTTCGTCTTCCTCTTGATCGTTTCTTCTTGCATCTGTATTTCGTGTTTCCTCCTGCAGATCCCCTTCTTCCGCATTCTCTTTAAATGTCCATATCACTGCAGTCTGGATATCTCGATCCTAAATTTCACTATTCCCCTGCAATCTTCATTCCGTTTCTTCTCGTTACCCTTACACCACAAAATGCTTTCTCTAAACTAATAATTGTTACATTGTTGCCTTCCAGAAATTTTAAGTGTTTATATCCTGTTTTAATACTATCATTGTACTGCCCTTGTTTGATTTTATCAGGGCAACCCGGCTCTCTGTAAGATTTTTTCTTTATTTTCTTCGATTTCTTTATTAGTCTGTTTTTGTTGTGGTTAATATAGTTTTTTCCGCTATCAAATCCATTTCTGAAAATACATCTTTTGTAAGACCTGCATTGAAGTTAGTGTTGCTTTCATATTGTTCCATTATGTCTTCGCTCTCTGTACTTAGGTTATCTTATGCACCGTATGTGTTAATTTTATACCTTCGCCGTTTTTGCCTACAAAACTGTATGTGAGTAAATTAAAAAAAAAAATGTTCAAATGTTTGGTAAACTTATGGGACTTAACTACGGGGTCATCAGTCCCTAAACTTACAAACTACTTATCAACTACATTATACTAAGGACGGCACAAATATCCATGCCCGAGGGGGGATTCGAACCCCCGACTGTAATGGCCGTGGCGACCGTGACTGAAGCGCCTCAGTCCCCTCGGCCACCGCGGCCGGCTGAGTAAATTAAATTATGAGGATAGTTTACAACTCACCACAGCCACGTATGTCGAGCTACGACAGGCACACATAAAGACATCATACACACGGAACTTAAGCTTTTTGCCATTGAGTGAATTTTATCCATTATGGATGTTGAACTCCGTGACTGTTCCTAATAGGTTGTGGAAATAAAATCCGCTACCAGTCACAATTTTTGGCGGTTTATTAGAACACTACCGGTTTCGGGCTTGTGCCCATCCTCAGGTGTTTACATTCAGATAACTGTTTAAAGAAAACGTGCTTATCAATACAATACATAGCCATCCTATAGATATACATATATATAAAACAAATATGGTATGTGGTAGAGTGATTTGTGATAAGGCTCTAAGTGTACTCACTTATAAGTATCCAGTCCGTATTTGTACATACCAATATCCATGAGAAATGTAAAAATACGAACTGGATACTTATATGTGAGTACACTTAGAGCCTTATCACAAATCACTCTACCACATACCATATTTGTTTTATATATATGTATATCTATAGGATGGCTATGTATTGATAAGCACAAAGTAATTAACGTTTTCTTTAAACAGTTGTCTGAATGTAAACACCTGAGGATGGGCACAAGCCCGAAACCGGTAGTGTTCTAATAAACCGCCAAAAATTGTGACTGGTAGCGGATTTTATTTCCACAACCTTTTTGCCATTGTCCTGGCCCGCCGACCTCTCTAATAGAAGTTGAGCCAAGAACTCGACGATCAAAGTCGATCAAACTGGATCACATATCCGCCAGGACCAAACTACTCGAAGAAAATGTGCCGAAACTGTTGCATCTGAAACGAAGGATGATTAGTTCAAGACACTCACTTTAAGTGCAAGGTTAGCGCGCGAACCTTCCTCAGCTAACAATATGTGCCGGCGCCCCCTGCCGCTGTGGTGCTGCGTACTTACCCACACACAAAAGTTTTCCTGCCTGTTTTCTCTTTGTAAAGTACCTCTTCCGTGTTCTGAACTAGGTACCGTCTATTGTCGTCAATTGTTTCTGAATCGGTCACTTTCACTACCCTCTACGTCATTGTCTTGAAAGATTCAGAACTGTCACTCTCTAAAAGAACCTGCTTCTATCTCTCCATCTGATAAACGTGTTATTTTCGTCATTGCAACAAATAACTCAATAATGAAATAGCTTCACTGGACGCACACTGTTGACGCATGGCCTGCAGCAAACTGTCATAATTAGCCCAGAATACGCCATGTTGCCTGAATAGAGCTGCCATGTAGTGGACGCAGCTCATCTAATATCACAGTTGCCATGTCAGGGCGAAATTCATCATTCGCACAAGCTATTAGCCACAGAACGCGGCGGATGGATATTTGCAATTTAAGGGTTAAATATACTGTACCAGTAATTCTAGATATATTGAGAAATAATGTTCCAGAAGTATCTGTTAGTGAATATATAGAATGGAAACTTGCGACTGGAGTCAGTTCATCTGAGCTCTTGTATGTGACAGACTAGAGCTAAATAAATAACCGCTGAGTGTAAAAAAGTGTTCGTTAATAAACTATATTTATTTGAAGATGACAGATTATATCGAAAGTGTTAATGTGGAAATAAATACAATCCGAGATGTTGACCTCAAAATATTATAATTACCAATGTCAGCTTAACACACCATACTATTAATTACAAGGCTACTTGTGCCCCATTATATTACCCCAGATACACTATGTGATGGAAAGTATCCGGACACCGTAAAAAATATACGTTTTTCATATTATGTGAATTGCTTTGTCAACTACTGCCAGATACTTCTATCCGCGACCTCAGTAGTCATTAGACATCGTGAGAGAGCAGAATGAGGCTCTCCGCAAAACTCACGGACTTCGAACGAGTTCAGGTGATTGGGTGTGACTTGTGTCAGAAGTCTTTACGCGAGATTTTCACACTCCTAAACATCCATAGGTCCAGTGGTTGGGATGAAATAATGAAGTGGAAACATGAAGGAACACCTACAGTACGAAAGCGTACAGGCCGACCTCTTCTGTAGACTAACACAGTTGGAGGGGTCGTGCAGTGTAATAGACAGGCATCTATTCAGACCATAACACAGGAATTCCAAACTGCATCACGATCCACTCCAAGTACTATAACAGGCGGGAGGTGTATTTCATGGTCGAGCAGCTATCCATAAGCCACGCAGATCAATGAGAAAAGAGGTCTCGCTTCGTGTAAGGAGCGTAGACATTGGACGATTGTACAGTGAAAAACGTGTGGAGTGACGAATCACGTTACAACGTGGCAATGCGATGACAGGGTGAGGGTATGGGCGAATGCCCGGTGAACGGCATCTGCCAGCGTCTGTAAAATTCGGAGGCGGTGGGGCTATGGTGTGACCGTATTTTTCACGGAGGGAGCATCCAGCTCTTATTGTTTTACGTGGTTCTATCACAGCACAGGCCTACATTGATGTTTTAAGCACCTTCTGGCTTCCCACTATTGAAGAGCAATTCGGGGATGTCCATTGTATCTTTCGAACGATAGAGTGCCTGTTCATAATGCACAGCCTATGGCGGAGTGGTTACACAATAAAATTCCTGAAATGGACAGGCCTACACAGAATCAGTTAAGAATGGGCTGCCGTACCCCCAGAAAACCTTCCAGTAGCTGCTTGAATGTATACTTGCGAGACTGGAAGCTGACATCAAGGCTAAGGGTGGACCAAAACCATACTGAATTCCAGCATTGCCAGTAGAGCGCGCCACGAACTTGTAATTCATTTTCAGCCAGGGATCCAGATACTTTTGTATACATCGGGTATCAATTCGAAATTACCTGCTGCCTCTCTCAGTGTACACTGAGAGCCCTAATCAAAACTCAGACAATTCTTCTACAGTGTGGTTGACGGCACAAATCACTTTTCTATCGTTCCCTTATGTCTCCACGTTGAACGATGTTAATCCACTGACTCCATACAACTGTAATGCAAGTATCACTTCCCTGTGATGTCCGCATCGGAGGGTGACTATCCGCTTTGCCCCTGTTCTAAAGTAACCACGGTGTTTAAAGCAACAAATGAGATATTTTGAGTGGGATAACATATTATGCACAACCTTACAACTTCTGTGAAGTTTGGAAAGTAGGAGGCGAGGTACTGGCGGAAGTAAAGTTGTGAGGCGGCAACGTGAGTCGTGTCGGGATAGCACAGTCGGTAGTGCGCTTGCCCGCGAAAATTTTTCAAATATACGAGGTGTGTGAGAAAAGTAATGAGACTGATTTCATACTAACCTAAGTTTTTATTACCAGAATAAAACTTTCACTCTGCAGCGGAATGTTCGCTGATATGAAACTTCCTGGCACATTAAAATTGTGTGCCAGAACCGGGACTGGAACCTGGGACCTTTGCCTTTCGCGGGCAAGAGCACTACCGACTGTGCTATCCCGACATGACTCACGATGCCGCCTCACAACTTTACTTCCGCCAGTACCTCGCCTCCTACTTTCCAAACTTCACAGAAGTTCTCCTGCGAACCATGCAAGACTTGCCCGCGAAAGGCAAAGGTCCCAGGTTCGAGTCCCGGTTCCGGCACACAATTTTAATCTGCCAGGAAGTTTCATATCAGCACACACTCCGCTGCAAAGTGAAAGTTTCATTCTGGAAACATCCCTTAGGCTGTGGCTAAGACATGTCTCCACCATATCCTTTCTTCCAGGAGTGCTAGTATTGTAAGTTTCACAGGAGAACTTCTGTGAAGTTTGGAAAATAGGAGGCGAGGTACTGGCGGAAGTAAAGTTGTGAGGCGGCATCGTGAGTCGTGTCGGGATAGCACAGTCGGTAGTGCGCTTGCCCGCGAAAGGCAAAGGTTCCAGGTTCGAGTCCCGGTTCCGGCACACAATTTTAATCTGCCAGGAAGTTTCAACCTTACATACATTTGCTATTGCTGAGGAGCTGTTAGTGGCTATCACTAAGCTATCAATGCATTTAAAAAGCTTGGTCTTTTGCAGGGCTTGCACATCGGCTCTCCGGCGGAGGACCTGCAGTACTTCCTGCACACAAGTGCCAGCCCCAAGGTTCTGAAGCAGCACACGGAGTTGTTGCTGTCCGAGTACCACAGCACTCTGCAGCGCACGCTTCGTGCCCTGGGGCTGCGCGCGCAAGCCGACGCCTACCCGCTCGAGCAGCTACACCGCGACATGGACCACTTCGCACTCATCGCCATCTACATCACCTTCGGAATTCTGCCAGTCATTCTGTGCACCAATGTCAAGGACGTGCCCGTGGACGAGACGGCCGAAGACTTCGACGAAAGGGTCGAGAGGTTTCGTCAGAAGACCTGCAAGAATAAGGAGTTCCTGCAACACGTCGAGTACCTAGTTCGTACTTTCGACTCCAGGGGACTTTTAGAAATACCAGCTGCATAAAGTTTCCTTCTCCCCTCACATGACATTCTTGAAATGGCTTGTGCTCTAAGAGCGATGACGAGAGATCTGCTTTCTGTAATAATATACTTCTCCTTATAAATCTGTAATATTTCCATGTTTTACCCTTCATACTCGTTTGTTGATGAATTTGACAGAGCCTTGAAAGACCTAGGGCAGAACAAGGCCCCAGGAGTAGATGATATACCCTCAGAGCTACTACATCTACATCTACATACATACTCCGCAATTCACTGTAAGGTGGGTGGCGGAGGGTACACTGTACCACTACTAGGTACTTCCTTTCCTATTCCACTCCCAAATTGAACGAGGAAAAAAAGAATGCCTATATGCCTCCGTACGGGCCCTAATTTCTCTTATCTTGTCTTTGTGATCTTTACGCGAAATGTAAGTAGGCGGCAGCAAGACCGTACTACACTCGGCTTCAAATTCAGGCCCTCTAAATTTACTTAACAGAAATTCACGAAAACAACGTCGTCTTTCTTCCAGCGATCCCCAATTAAGTTGCCGGAGCATTTCCGTGACACTCGCGCATTGGTCGAACCTACCGGTTACAAATCTAGCCGCTCGTCTCTGAACCGCCTCTATATCTTCCTTTAAACTGATCTGCTGCGGGTCCCAAACACTTGAGCTATACTCAAGACGTGGTCGTACAAGCGTTTTATACGCGGTCTCCTTTACAGGTGAAGTACATCTTCCCAAAATTCTCCCAATAAACCGAAGTCGGCTGTCCGCCTTACTCACAACTGTCCTTACATGCTCGTTCCATTTCATATCTCTCTGCAATGTTACGCCTAGATATTTGAACAACGCGACAGCATCAAGAAACTCACTAATAATGCTGTATTCGAACATTATGGGATTGCTTTTTCTACTCATGCACATCACCTTACATTTTTCTACATTGAGAGCTAGCTGCCATTCTTCGCACCAACTAGAAATTTTGTCTAAGGCATCCTGTATGTTATTACAGTCAGTTACAGACGACACCCTCCCATACACCACAGCATCATCAGCAAACAGCCGCAAATTACAACTTACTCTGTCGATCAGATCATTTATATCACACTCCCCTGGGGCACGCCTGACGATACACTCGTCTCTGATGAACACTCGCCGTCGAGAACAACGTACTGCGTTCTATTACTTAGGAAGTCTTCCAGCCAGTCACAAATCTGTGAACCTATTCCATAAGCTCGTATCTTCGTTAGCAGTCTGCAGTGTCGCACCGTGTCGAACGCCTTTTTGAAGTCAAGAAAAAGTCAAGGAAATTTACTATATTCGAACTGAAAATATGCTCTAAAATTCTACATGAAACTGATGTCAACGATATTGGCCTGTAATTGTGTGGGTCAGTTCTCTTTCCTTTCTTATAAGCGGGAGTCACCTGAGCTTTTTTCCAATCACTAGGAACTTTGCGCTGAATTAAAGTTTCGCGATAAATGCAAGCTACGTAGGGGGCCAATGCCGCTGAATAGTCTTTGTAAAACCGAATTGGTATTCCATCCGGACCAGCAGACTTTTTCATATTTAGCTCTCTCAGCTGCTTCTCTACACCGGAAATACCTATTGCTATGTCCCCCATTTCGGAATTAGAACGTTGATCAAATGATGGTACATTTGTGCGGTCCTCCTGCGTGAAAGATTTCTTTAAGGTTAAATATAGAACTTCAGCTTTCCGTTTGCTTTCTTCTAAAGTCTCTGGGAGAGCCAGCCATGACAAAACTATTTGAACTGGTGTGTAGGATGTATGAGACAGGCGAAATACCCTCAGACTTTAAGTAAAATGTAATAATTCCCATTCGAAAGAAATCAGGCGCAGACAGGTGTGAAAATTACAGAACCATCAGTTTGATAAGTCATAGTTGCAAAATTTTAACACGGATTATCTACAGGAGAATGGAAAAGCTGGTAGAAGCTGACCTCGGGGAAGATTAGTTTGGATTCAGGAGGAACGTAGGAACCCAAGAGGCAATACTCACTTTACGTCTTATCTTAGAAGATAGAAGGAAAGGCAAACCTACATTTTTAGCTTTTGTTTGACAATGTTGAGTGGAATACACTCTTTCAAATTCTAAAGTCAGCAGGGGTAACATATAAGGAAAGGAGAGTTATTTACAACTTGTACAAAAGCCAGACTGCAGTTATTAGACTCGAAGGGCATGAAAGGGAAGCATCAATTGGGAAGGGAGTAAGACAGGGTTGTAGCCTTTCTCCGATGTTATTCAATTTGTACATCGAGCAGGCGGTGAAAGAAAGCAAGGAAAAATTTGTAATAGGGATTAAAGTTCAGGGGGAAGAAATAAAAACATTGCGTTTTGCTGATGACATTGTAATTCTGTCAGAGACAGCAAAGGACCCAGAAGAGCAGTTGAATGGAATGTACAGTGTGTTGAAGAGAGCGTATAAAATGAACATTAACAAGAGCAAAACAAAAATAATGGAATGCGGTCTTAGAAAATCAGGCGATGCTGAAAGAATTACATTAGGTAACGAATGAATGTTTGTAGGTCTATCGGACCAAACTGCGTGGTCATCAGTCCGTAGCTTACAAACTACTTAAACCTAGGTAAACTAACCTAAGGACAAACACACACACCCATGCCCCAGGGAGGATTCGAACCTCCACAGCGAGCAACCGCGCGCTCCGCAGCGAGACGCTTTAGACCGCTTGGCTACTCACCGCGGCATTAGGTAACGAAACAATGAAGGTGGTAGATGAGTTTTGTTACTTGGGTAGTAAAATAACATGCGATGGTCGCATTACAGAGGATATAAAATGCAGAATGGCAATGGGAAGAAAAGCATTTTTGAAAAAGAGAAATTTGCTAACATCGAATATTAATTTAAATGTAAGGAAGTCTTTTCTGAAGGCATTTGTGTGGAGTGTTGCCTTGTACAGGAGTGAAACATGGACGATAAGCAGTGAGGACAGGAAGGGAATAGAGGCTTTTGAAATGTGGTGCTACAGAAGAATGCTGAAGATTAGGTGGGTAGATCGCATAACTAATGAAGAGATACTGAACAGAATTGGTGAGAAAAGGAATTTGTGGCATACCCTCACTAAAAGAAGGAATCGCTTTGTAGGACACATTCTTAGACATCGAGGAATCGTAAATTTAGCATTGGAGGGAAGTGTGTAGGGTAAAAATCGCAGAGGGAGACCAAGAGATGCCTATAGTAAGCAGATTCAAGTAGATGTGGGTTGTAATTCTTATGAGGAGATGAAAAGGCTTACTCAGGATAGAACAGAGTGGAGAGCTGCATCAAAACAGTCTCTGGTTTGAAGACCATAACAACAACAACAACTTGTTTGTTATCTCTTATGAAGTATGACTTAATGGAACTACAGTAATTTTGAAAAAAAAACTTCGTTATTTGCCTGTTGCTAGTGGCATTAATATTACCTATCCCAATTTCGTCATATCTACTGGGGCCGGAGAGGATTCCAGTTGTAAAAGGCACCAAACATCATACTTCGTTTCAGAATAGAGAAACAAATTAATGACTATGCTCCTAGTACGTTGTTCCTATCCAACATCATGCAAGTGGGCACTGATTTTATTATTCATTATTATTTACATTGTGAAACTTCCTGCGTAAAGTATCATGAAGTAAACCAGACAATCGAATGAATAAAGTGTTGCGGGTTACTATGTCTAATTTCTACTCGTATATTTTGTCGCTTGTTGCAGTAGTATAGGCCAATAACTTTACAGCGGACACACACTGCTCTGTATAAACCTAAATATATTAGGAACTCATGCTTTTAAAATTTCCTGCTGTTCGAAGTCGACGTCTACCTCAGACCAAAGACAATAAACTGTATCTGCTCAAACACGATTCTGCGATCACAACTAACATAACTTACCCGATACATCATCTCCTTCCTGTTGAAAATTTGTGCCTTCTTACTAATAAAGCCTTTATAAAACTAACCCAGTACATGCATAGACATGTATCTAACTACAGTGAAACACAGGCCAGCTTAATGGCAAGGGAATGATGAGTTGACAGGTTTTTGAAAACTCTTGGAGACACCGAATTTGATGTTAATGAGGTCTGTTTTCAGACTTATATAGTTTATGTAGTGAAGCAAAGTTGAAATGGTTCTTTGTGCAACCCACAACATCAAAGTAATTTACCTACACTCAGTTATATAAGACTCGATTAGAACTGAAAATTATGTATTTGTATCAGAATTACTTAACTGAATCAAGTTGTGTTACTTGGATGCAAAAGAAGAATGTGTTCATTCTTATTAATACACTTTTAACAATCAATGTTCACTTCTCTAAGACTTGGTAAATGGTCATAGATCACAGTATTCTTAATTTTAATATGCACGGTAATATCATGTAATCTAAAGTTATTAGAAGTACTCTAAGATTTGATTGAAGATCTGGATTGTATCTCTTTGCATTGCAAAAGAGAAGTCTATAATTTGTTCCAGTTTTTTTTTTTTTTTTCAGCAAAATTTAGGGTAAGTCTACCTGATAGCTGTCTTAAGAGGATTCACATTAAATATCATGTGAAAAACCTATTTAATTCTACAACATTGGTTGCAATTTATTCTGTCATGCTACATGAATCCATCTGGGTTCATATGGATATGCGCAAGTCATTGTAATTACACTCAGTTCAATGTAAATTATTAAAATTAAAACAGTCCAGATCGCAGAATTGCTGTTTTTAAAACAACAATTCTGCGATCTGAGCTGTTTTAATTTTAATCATTATTTTAAGATAGTTGTTCTTCATATGCTTTCTGAAATTAGTTCAAAATGTTTCAAATGTTTGTATAGTCTATGGGGCTTAACTACGGGGTCATCAGTCCCTAAACTTACAAACTACTTATGAACTAACTAAGACTAAGGACGGCACAAATATCCATGCCCGAGGGGGGATTCGAACCCCCGACCGTAGTGTCCGTGCAGACCGTGAGTGAAGCTCCTCAGTCCTCTTGGCCAAATTAGTAAAGTAATTACATTTATAAAAAGCACCTTTCGTACCGGTGATGAGGAGTTCAAAATTGCCGAAACGCTGTTATTGCCACTCAGTCGTACTATTTATCGCCAATGGGACATTTATTTACAGATTACGAATGTATTTAGCGATCAAATGATTATTTTAAATGTACAATTAAAGTGCCGGTTTTTCGGACAGCGCCGATTTTTTGTATACTTACCCTATTTCTCGACTTCGTTAAAAGCGATGAGTTTGTTATGGCATTTAAACCATTACTAATACCTGTGGACTTAGTATAATAGCTATACAGTATGTCTATGTTAACTCCTATATATATATATGTTTGGTAAATGTTACTTACATATCACTTTTATCGAGATGCTCCATGTTTCATAGCCCCGCGGGAGTAGCCGAGCGGTTTGGAACGCCACATTACGGATCGCGCGGCCTCCCGCGTCGGAGGTTCGAATCCTCCCTCGGGCATGGATATGTGTGTGTTGTCCTTAGGTTAGTTTAACTTAGTTTAAGTTGTTTGTAAGACTAGGGACATAACCAACGTAGTTTGGTCCCATAGAATTACAAACATTTGAAACATGTTTCATATTCGTGTGGAAGTATAAGGTGTCTTTCTGCTATGATAAAATCACGCTGTTTCTAGGTAGTTTAATTTTGTGTCGTACGTCAAATTATTGTTTACAGTTAGACAGCTCCAGCAACAGAGATTAAGAACCCTCTGGTATATACATAAAAAAGTTCCAAAATTATCTTTGCAGATTTCATCACGGAAATTTAAGGAAGGCTCAATTTGCAAAATAATGTTCACACACACATGTAAACCTATTTTCACCTTTTTTTATCTTCTGTAATTGACAGGTTACCGGTGCCCCGTCTCCCAAGTGGCACTGTGTGTGGAATGCATGGTACAGATTAGATTAGATATGACATCTAGCTCCTGCGGAACCACAATACATTTTTTTCTCTTTTGGACGGTACCTGTACCTACTGAGCAATCACCAAGTAGCAATAGTATACGTTAATCAGCACATGCTAGGCCACACGCGGAACGTAATATTGCACAGATATCCTGTTACAGATAAGCCCTCCCGTTCACCTTTTTTTTTTTTTTTTTTTTTTTTTTTTTTGTCATGAATTTTCTATCTATGCTCAGAACGTTTTCATAAGTAATTCGGTAAATCAGTTTGTCCCGGATTTAACAATTAAGAAATGATTAATAACGAAATAGACATCACCTGTGTGTGAATGCTGCTAGTGACGCGTAATTTGTCAGATGAGTAATGTATGGAGTAGTGACAGATAAGAAACCGCAAAAGCAATGTTAGTTAGTGGGTAAAGCGAATTTTGACTAAAATTTAGTTCATGTTTTCATATAATGATTGGTGACCTACTGTAGAAAATTCACAGCAATCATAATTATTTTGTCCTCCCGCAATCCTTGATTCTAGAGCTTATTACTGCTGAATGAATTAATATACTTTTTATAAGAAATTAACGCGATAGTTTTCATTTGATACGTTTAATTACGACAGCCTTGGAATGACGAAAATGTTCAAATGTTTGTATAGCTTAAGGGACTTAACTACGGGGTCATCAGTCCCTAAACTTACAAACTACTTATGAACTAGCTACAACTAAGGACGGCACAAATATCCATGCCCGAGGGGGGATTCGAACCCCCGACCGTAGTGGCAGTGCAGGCCGTGACTGGAGCGCCTCAGTCCCCTCGGTCACCGCGGCCGGCTTGGAATGACAATAGCAAATCTACCAGTAAGAAGAGTCTACGTGGCCTTAGAGAACGTGGTTACCAGGGCGATATTTTCTGTTTCCTGGCCCCAACTCTCGTCCAGATGTGGAACATTAACTATTGTGAAGATGACAGCTTACATGTGCAGCACTCTATTGCACTAAAAATGTTCTCAACTGCCGTTTATTTTCTCCTGATATCTTTTACTGCTATGTGAAAACGAACATTGCAAAAACAATTTTGAAAATTATGTTAGGGATATTCTGTGATGAAACTGCTAGTGTTCCAAATGTCGTGGTATATGTAGTAGAGTACTCTGATGCACCGAAACTCGGTTGTAAATTATCTACCGCTGAAGAAGGCACCCAAGTGGAAGATAAGTCAATATATCAAATATTCTTTCTGTACTACACCGAAGTTTGTTCCAGTAGAAAGGTGGTTCAAATCCACCTCCGGCCATCCAGATTTAGGTTTTCCGTGTTTTCTCTAAATCACTCCAGGCAAATGACAGGATGGTTCCTTTCAAAGGGCACGGCCGACTTCCTTCCCCGTCCTTAGCCATAGGGTAAGGTGGTACAATTTCGATCAGTTCGGACAAATGTTATTATAACTGGAAATAAATTGAGAAAAGGAATAATTTTAACTATGGCACTTGTTCTTGGATGTTTAATGAATATGTAACACAAATGTTGGTATAAACACAAAAAAGGTTACGGAATTGAGAAAAATCGATCGAAAATGTACCATACTAGGTACAATTGTGATCACTTCCTCGTACAATTTTGATTACGGGCATCTTCCACATAAAAAAAGCACTTTTTCTGTCACGCACCAACGTATACTACGTGGTACCAACCACTGCATTTTTGGCAGCGAAGCCAGTCACCCTTAACTAGATAATTTATAAGAGCGCGTTAGACTAAGTAGTTTCACTTACCTCTTAAAGGGAAAAAAATTATCTCCCCTTACCGCAAAGCGGTGTATTCTTGGAAAAGATAAGAGGAGCTGTAGAGACCTGCTACTTCACAACGCGACACAACAAGACACGACGAGACAGACAAATGGCGCGAAAACTTATGTTGATCGGAATTGTACCTATATCAAATTTGTACCACCTTACCCTACAATCCGAGCGTAATCTCCGCCTCTAATGACCACGCTGTCGACGGGGCGTTAAACAACGAATCTTCCTTCCTGTTACAGTAGACGTGCATTGTTAGCACGTATATAACTTTTAACATATAACTTACAAATATCTACACATCTTCGCTGTTTCACGGCATCTTTGTGTCAAATTCAAGAGTGAAGTAGAAAATCTGGATCGAGACTCTTGGGTTTCCCACTTTGGTCCAGTGCTCTGATTAAACATTGATCTATCAAGATATGCTTCTCGTCCTGTCTAAATTCTAAACTTATCGCACATTACTACTGTAGTGCCGCCTGTCCATTATTCCACATGCTTACAATTTCCGCAAAGGTCGATATTGCTCACCGATCAGAGCTCCTCCGCTCCACGGTGAGTCAGGACGTGCGTCTGCTCTATTAATACTTTGCTCGTGGCGCCCCCAAAGCCGCACGTCCGCCGCCGCTACCAGTGCGAACGGGTGCTGTGTGGGGCGGCTGCATCACCTGCAACTGCTGACGCCTGGCGAGGGTTACCGCGGCTGCGATTTGGCTGAAGGTCGCCATAGAGGGAGGGGGTGAGTACTCTTGATCCCTGGGTAAGTCAGCGTCCCTCAGCTGCCGTCTCGCGGCACATTCACATACACGGATACATGACAGCTGTGCCACGAGATTTTTTACTGTATTCTAATCTTTTACAGATAAAATATTCGGAACTAAAAAAATTGTCATTGGTGTATCCCAATTTACAATTTCGACAATGAAAAATATTTTTATGCACTCCATGCGTTTCCTTTTTGGGATTTAGGAAAGAAAGCTTGTAACTGAAATCAGTCCACTCCATAAAAGCGTGGCGCTGACACAACAACCGTAATGAATAATTCGGTAATTTTTTTAACCGAAATGCGAACATATTTTGTTAGCAACCACCCATATAGGGAGACGTGATCATAATAATAAAATAAGAGAAATCAGATGTAAATTACAAAGATTTGGGTGTTTTTGGCCCACTTTAGGTTACTGTAGTAACACTAAAAGTGGGCCTTTGCGATCGTCTTTTGACAGCTCGAAATTTAAATAAAAATAACGGCTTAACCGTTCACCTGACACAAAAATTGAATAAGCGAATTTGTAGAGGAGAAAATTCTCTACAACTTTGCTCTTTTATGTTTTTTTTTCATATCTCGTATCGTTTCAGAGATATTTGCAAAAATAACGGCGATTTTGGGATGTATGTCTGTCTGTCTGTAACGTGTTCCCCGTTTTTAAGACGAACCGTTCAACCGATCAACACCAAATTTTGCAGACATGATTGTAGGCCGACAGAGACCAGAACCTCCCTTTTTCAAATTTTTCGGACAAAAAATGCGGTAGTAATTCCAAAAAAAGCCGTTTGTAATATAATTGTAATTGCAAACGAACCGTTCATCTGACACGAAAATTGAATAACCTAATTGGTAGAGGAGAAAATTCTCTATAACTTCGCTCTATTACGTTTTTATTTTCATATTTTGCATCGTTGTAGAGATATTTGCAAAAATAACGGCGATTTGACGATGTCTGTCTGGCTGTAACGTGTTCCCACTTTTTAGGTCGAACCGTTCAACCGATCGGCACCAAATTTTACAGACATAATTGTTGGCTACCAGAGACCAGAACCTTTCTTTTTCAAATATTTCGGACAAGAAATACGTTAGTAATACCAAAAAAAGGCCGTTTGTATTGTAATTTCATCTGACGCTAAAATTGAATAACCGAATTTGTAGAGGAAAAGATTCTCTAAAACTTTATTCCCTTATGGTTTTTTTTTTCATATCTCGTATCGTTTGAGAGATATTTACAAAAATGACAGAGTTTTGACACCCCCCACTGAATTAACGAAAACCAGCCGTTCGCAGATGTCACGTGTCATTCCTCGCCCAGAACTCTCTCTTACATACGCCATCTTGCGTTGCGTATTTGATGATTTTCTTATTTTAACTTACACGTTTTCATTTCAAAGCAATAGCGCACTGAAGAATTAACAAAAACACATCGTTCTTCGTACGATAAATGATAATCTAGTGTCTACAAATGCCATATTAGCATCAGTTAACAACGGCCATCAATAGTATAAGCTTAAAGAGCGCAATTCCTAAGTGTTGGCCGTAGCATAGTGGGTAATGCCTTGGTTCAGTGGTTGAAAACCCACCACTACCTGAAAAAATTTTATTTTCCTAAAAGGGTTTCAGACACTTATTAATTAAATTTTATATTGTTTACATTATTATTTTGGTCCAAAATGTTTGCAAAAGCTTATAAAACTACAAATCTAAAGTGGGCCGTAAAACACGCCAATGCGATTTTTTTTCCGCGAGCTTTTAGAGACTGGAATTGTAGAGAAGTAACATAAAAGCGCTTCGATGAACCCTCTGCCAGGCACTTCAGTGTGACTTGCATAGTATCCTTGTAGATGTAGAAGAAGGCATATAGGTGTGCCGAAAATTTTTTCGAACGTACTCTGTTGTGTTCATGAAGAAAAACTCTGACTTAAGTATTTGAATAAGGATCAGGCATATTTTTACCATACATGCAGATTACTTGAGATTCGATTTGAGAAACTCTTAATTGTATATCAATTCTTCTTTGATGCTGTATGCACGATCAGTCTTTGGCGCAAAGCTCGCAGGTATAACTAATGACAATTTCAATATGAAATCCATTACAAGACTTAACCGTTTCAGTCCCACATTATGAATTCAGCTTTATGTATTAACACAGTGCGCTAAACATCAAACTATGTGTTTTAAAAATTTAAATCGAACTATTGTTTTTTATGTCATGTATTTCACGCGCAACACTGACCTTTGTATCGAGGTATTTTATTACTTGGACGTTATTTTGTTGACAGTTAACACTGCCAGATCAATAATGCTAGCATAAACTTCGCCACAGCACCTAAGACAAAACAATCCACTGCTGAAATAAAATAACACGAACCACACTCAACGCTCACACTCTCAGTCACATACAGACGGCAACGTAACACAACCTCCAAGGTGGACAGGGAAATGCCTCGGAAGTGGCTACACGCCGTACCAAGCGGCAAAATATCGTACTAGACGCATGTTGTTCATCAACAACAGTGCGACTTTCAAGAATGATACATAAGCTACGGTATAAATTAGCTTTTAATACGTTGTTGTCGAGGAATATCATTGGGAATGAAGGGTTAACAGAATGAGAATCATCACATTTATGAAACAGGATTTTGTTTTTCGTATTTGGTTCACAAGATTTAAACGTAGGCAGTTACAAACATATTTTACTAAAGTATGAAGGCATCTGACATCGCATCTGATGAAAATTACGCAACTCGCTAAATTTTGCCAATCAGTGCTAACACATAAGTTTGAAGTTGAATAACATCTACATCTATCTAGCTGCTCTGCAATTTAAGAGGGATCATACAACAGCTTTCATAACATTTGTCTACAGTTTCATTCTTGAACAGAGCCCAGGAAAATACCTAAATCGTAAAAAAAAAAAAAAAAAAAAAAATTTCACCGCAACGATACCTTTCCTTTAATGATTTCCACACCAAATTGTGCATCATTTCTGTGACACTCTCTACCATTTATGGCGATAAGATATGCAAAATGAGCTTCATTTCTGGGAACTCTTCGTATGTATTCCGTGAGCCCCACCTGGTTAGGATCCCAAACTGCAGAGCAATACTCCAGAACAGGACGCACAAGTGTAGTGTAGGCAATTTCTTTAGCAGAATTGTTGCATCGTCTACATGTTCTTTCGTTTGTCATCCCTACAAATTTTTATTGTGTCGTTTTCAATTTAAGTTGTTAGTGGCTTTAATTTCCGAGTATTTAGTGCGATTGGTGGCTCTTATACTTGACTGATTTATCGTCGAAATCAAGTTTAACGGATTTCTTTTAGTGCTTATTTGGACGACCTGACACTGTTCACTATTTTGCACCATACTGATATCTAAATCGTTTTACAGTTTTTATCCTTTGGTGACTTCACTATACGATAAACGACGGCATTCTCTGCGATCAGTCTAAGAGAGCTGCCCAGATTGTCTCATAAATAACTTACAAAAACCAGGAACCAGAGTGCGACCGAAACATGATATACGGCCAAATCCAAAAACGTAATTAATTCAGAATTTCCGCATATTTACGTTGCACCAAAAAAAATTAGTCTTTCCACATTTAGCAAGATCTCGTCCCTGTACTAAGCCTTCTTGAGTGTGTGCCACCACAATCAGTAGTCCGTAGATGACGACTTGGGAGGCGAACTGGTTTAGACAAATCGACTGTACTTTTAGTAAGGTACTCCCAAATTGGATTCTGTTCTCTTCGTAACATTTTCTACCTAAAAAACTTAAAGTAGGTTATAGAAGAAGTAGACTGAACTCAAAATCTTGAACATGGCTGCATCTTAGCCGATGTCTTCATTAACTCTCCTTGAGACAACATTTTTCAGTTCCAATTCTGAATTACGTCACAAAATTCGCTTTTATACGCGATACGTTGATGACATTATTATTGCAATTGATGGCACTGATCATGAGCTAGATTACTTTCCAGTACATTCAATGAGTTTCATGACAAAATTTGCTTTACTAAACAACTTCAAAACAGAAATAGCAAACTTATTTTTTTAGATCTAACTATTTCGATCGTTGATCAGTCATTTTGTTTCAATATATTTCGCAAGAAAACTTTTCCAGGTAACATCAAACCGGCTGATTCAACGCATCCAAAAGCTCAAAAATTCTCTTTTTTTTTTACTCGGCCATACATCGTATGATAACCACTCCTTTGTCACCTGATCAACAAAATGAACCAAGTGTGATTAAATCTATCGCTGTCAACAATGGGTACGAGCATCACATGATAGATCAGATTCTCAGTAAGAAAGCATCTCGGAAATGTTCTGCTTTAGGCAATGTCCCTTTTTCTTGTAGTAATAAAGATACTAAATTCATTTCCATTCCATACTTAGGCAACGTTTCCTATATGATCAGACGTCTTCTAATAATTGCAACTGCAGTGTCTCATTTTCTACAGATAACAGTTTTCTACATACTGTTGGAAACACTGGAGATAATTATCTAATTCTGGCGTTTATAAATTAATCTGTAACGACTGTCCCTGTTATTATATTAGCCAAACAGGCAGGACAGTAAAGGTAAGACGTAGAGAACATCTATTGGGAAAGAATGGAGAAAATATACGTAACTCCACATTCGCTGAACACCTTTCTATTGCTAACCATACGCCTAAAAAGCTAGAAGACACTTGGGTTTTTCTTAGAGAAGACAAGGGGGCGAAAGCTCGATCTTTGGGAAGAGTTGGAGATTTTTAAGACAGTTTTTCAAAGGCTTTAAACCAATATTGTAAAAAAAAAAAAAAAAATAAAAAAAAAAAATAAAATAAAATAAAATAAAATTAACAGTCAGCGGTAACCTCTGCGTTGTCATTTCCCCAAAATTCGATTTTATTTCATTTTAAACTTCCTTGGGTCTCCTACTTTACAATTTGTATTGGCTAATGACGCTGTATCATTGTCGCTACTGTAGGCGCATGCGCCACGTGTCATGTTTACCTGGCGTCCGCGTCTTGCTTAGACTGTCAGTCGGCGGTTAGCACGCCGCGCAGTCTGCTACGTTACACAGCGTATTTTATCATTTTATATGTTTGACGTCCCTTTGGTTTAAAGGGCTACATTATGTGTACACAGATTGACAAGTGTAAATTTTCCTTAGTAATAATGTGAAGTAAGTACTTGTTTCCTGTAGAAATGTTCAAAATGTATGTATAGTCTATGGGACTTAACTACGGGGTCATCAGTCCCTAAACTTACAAACTACTTATGAACTACTTACGAACTAGGACGGCACAAATATCCATGCCCGAGGGGGGGATTCGAACCCCCGACCGTGGTGGCCGTGCAGACCGTGACTGGAGCGCCTTAGTCCCCTCGGCCACCGCGGCCGGAGTTTCCTGTAGACAACTTTTTTTTTCTTTTTTTTCTTTTTTTTTTTTTTTTTTGTATGTAATCTTTCTATGGTTTTCATTACGGTTTGTACGTAACTTGATTGTAACTTTCTTATTCACTATAGGTCCATGTATCTTCTGAAGAAGATTGATTTATATCAATCGAAACCTCGGCAAAGTTTATTAAACTTTAATTTGCAACTGACTGGCTGTTACTTCTACTGATGTAAACTGAACTCGATACAGTGGAGTCTCGCCATTTCACCTAGCGGGGTGGCGCAGTGGTAACGCACTGGACTCGCATTCGGTGGTTCAAATCCACCTCCGGCCATCCAGATTTAGGTTTTTCGTGATTTTCCTAAAATCACTCCAGGCAAATTCCGGGATGGTTCCTTTCAAAGGGCACAGCCGATTTCCTTCCCCATCTTTACCCAAACCCTCCGAGCGTCTGCTCCGTCTCTAATGACTACGCTGTCGACGGGACGTTAAACCCTATGCTTCCTTCCTTCTCGCCATTTCGAGTCTCTGAATTACGAATTTCCCATAAATCCGAACGTCATAAAACAAAACAAAAACTGCATGTACTCTCTGTCTTCAACGAGAAAGGCACTCTACCATTATATCGCGATGTAAGTAGTTAAAAGACTTCAAACCTTTAGCCTATAAATATAAATGTCTATTTAAACTTTCTTTCAATCAGTTCGTATTTTTTGACACGTGTATTCTTTTCAACGTCGATTTTCTTTATTTCCGCTTATAAATTTCGATAGTTCGAGGTCCCGTTTACCTCGAATTAAGGAGACTACTGTATAGCTACCAAAATTCCGCAGTCCTTCCTATCTTCTTATAGTAAGATAATCTTTAGGTACACAATAAACATGCCAAATAGATACTAAGAAATGACAGAGCCACAACAAGACTCCGACAACACAAAATACGTAGAAACTAATAATTTGTTCGCTTTCATAAGAAGCATTCACAATTTTTTTCCTTGAGAGTGCTATCTTTATATTACCATCTTCACTTCCGTTTTGGCAATCGACAAACAACTTTACGTATGTCCTTTTTGCCATTCCTAAATACATTATGCATATACGTTACAGGCAGTTAGTCAGCTTTAATCAGTACTGCAGAAAGCATTTCGAAAAGTAACATCACAGTTACGACTTACAATATGATTCTTGTCCGTATAAATTTACGTAAACAGAACAGGAAAAGTAGTGTACCAGATAATCAATGTTTCCTAAACCCATTAAACCCATATTGCTTACTAAAAGAGCTTGGTTGCAAGGAACCACATTAAGAAAAATGTCATCATAACAATATGATAAACCGTTACATTAAGTTCAGTACAGAATAGGTTAAATTTTTACTAACACAGTATACGAATATCACTATGAGGTACGATTGCGTTCTATTGCACTTAACAACAACATGCCTACAATTTTCACGCTCTAGGAGACACTCCTAATAGTTAAGGGGGGCTGTGAGGTGAAACGTTATTGATGTCGGAATCCATACCGAACGCGACCCGACTTGATGCGTAAGTTTACGAAAGCTAGTTTCGGCCAAGCCGAAGATTCGGATGATTACTGGCCGAACCGAAACTGAGGCCGAAACCAATCTTTTGGTTGCAACTGAAACAAAATATTTGTTCGGTTCTTACAGGGAACATTAGAGGTTCTACAAAACCTACTTGGGGGAACGCCAGATATCACTTCTGTTATACTCGGTGCTCTACTTTCATGGTGAACCGTTTGTTGCTGCAACAGATACGGCTGACTATACAACAGACTTACTTGTGTTAATATCTCATCTACATATCGAATAAATTCTTGAATATGAATCAAATCCATGTTTTACACAAATTACCCACTCCCATGAACCACAGACATTGCGGAGGTGGGGTGGCTTTGCGCACCTCAACGATACAGATAGCCGTACCGTAGGTGCAACCACAGCGGAGGGGTATCTGTGGAGAGGCCAGACAAACGTGTGGTTCCTGAAGAGGGGCAGCAGCCTTTTCAGTAGTTACAGAGGAAACAATCGGGATGATTGACTGAGTTCGCCTTGTAACATCAGCTAACATGGTTTGCAATGTAGTTACTGCGAAGGGCTCAAAGCGAGGGGAAACTACAGCCGTTACTTTTCCAAAGGACATGCAGCACTACTGAATGAATATATGATGATTGCGTTTTCTTGGCTAAAATATTCGAGAGATAAAATAGTCCGACATTCGGATCTCCGGGCGGGGCCTACTCAGGAAGATATCATCAAGAAATCCAAGACTTATCTTCTACAGATTAATCGGCCAGGTAAGTTAGAAAATTTGAAAAGAGAAATGTATAGGCCGGTGGCACGATGAATAGGATTTCTAGTCAGGTGAGTACAGGTTTATAAATACAAAATCGGTTGGTGGTAACGTAGGTGTAGGCCTGATAACGAATAACAAAATAGGAATGTGGGTAAGTTACTATGAACAGCATAGTGAACGCGTTATCGTAGCAAAGATAAGAAAACACCAACCACAGTAGTACAAGTTTATATGCCAACTAGCTCCGCCGATGACGATAATATCGAAGAAATGTAGGAGGAAATAAAATAAATTATTCAGACAATTAAGGAAGAGGAAAACTTCATTGTGATGGGGTACTGGAACTCGGTAGTAGGAAAAGGAATGGAAGGAAAAATAGTAGGTGAATATGGACTGGTGAAAAGGAATGAAAGAGGAGATCCCCTGGTAGGAGAAGGTTGTATACGTGGAAGATACCAGGAGACACTCGAAGGTACCAGATTGACTTAATAGTGGTAAGACATAGGTTCAGAAACCAGGTTTTAAACTGTAAGTCATATCCAGGGGCAGATATAGACTGGCCATAACTTATTGGTATTGAACTGCACATTAAAACTTAAGAGACTACAAAAAAGTAGAAAAGTTAGGAGATGGAACCTGGACAAATTGAAGGAACGAGAGATGGCTGAGAGTTTCAGAGGGAGCATTAGGCAAGTATTGACTGAAACGGGGGAAGTAATACAGTAGAAGAATAATGGGTAGCACTGAGATATAGGGTAGTGAAGGCCGCAGAGGATCATATAGGCAGAAGGACAAGGCCTAATTAATCTCTGGGTAACACACGAGATACCAAAATTAATTGCTGAAAGGAGAAAATATAAAAATGCAGCAAGTGAAGCAGTCAAAAAGGAGTACATACGACTAGGAAATGAGATTGACAGGAAGTGCAGAGTGGCTTGAGGAGAAATGCAAGATCGTAGAAGAACGCATAAATAGGGGAAAGAGATATTTGGAGAAAAGAAAACCAGTTGCAAGAATATCAAGAATTCAGATGGAAAACCAGTACTAAGCAAAGAAGGGAAACCTGACAGAAGGAAGGAGTATATAGAGGGCTTATACAATGGAAGTAAACTTGAAGGCAGTATTCTAGAAACAGAAGACGATGTAGAGAAAGATATACCATGCTGCGAGAAGAAATTGAGAGAGCACTGAAAGATTTGAGTCGAAACAAGGTCCATGGAGTAGATGACATTCCATCTGAACTGCAAATGTAATTAGGAGAGCCAGTTGCACCTGGTATGAAGATGTATCAGACAGGGGAAATACCCTCAGACTTCGAAAACAATATAGCAATTCCAATTCCAAAGAAAGTAAGGGCAGACGTGTGAAAATTACAGAAGTATTAGTTTAATAAGTCACTGATGCAAAATATTAACACGAATTATTTATAGACGAATGAAAAAACTGGTGGAAGCCGACCTTGATCAAGATAATTTTGGATTTAGAAGAAATGTAGCAACCCGGGAGGCAATACTTAGATTACGACTTATCTTAGACGATAGGTTAAGGAAAGGCAAATCTATGTTTTTAGCTTTTGTAGATCTGGTAAAAGCGTTTGACAAAGTTGACTGGAATATACTCTTTCAAATTCTGAAGGTGGCAGGGGTGAAATTTAGGGAGCGACGAGTTATATTCAACTTGTACCAAATCCAGACAGCAGTTATTACAGTCGAAGGGCATGAAAGGGACACAGTAGTTGGGAAGGGAGTAAGACAGGTCCAATGTTGTTCAGTCTGTACAATGAGCAAGTTGTGACGGAATGCAAGGAGAGATTTGGAGAGGGAATTAAATTTCAGAGAGAAGAAATAAAAGTTTTGCGGTTTTCGGATGACATAATAAATCTGTCAGAAGACAGCACAGGACGTGGAAGAGCAAGTGAATGGAATAGACATTGTCTTCAAAGGTGAGTATAAGATGAACATAAATAAGAGAAAAACAAGGATAATGGAATGTAGTGTCAGAAAATCAGACGAAGCTGAAGGAATTAGATTAGGTAATGAGGCAATAAAATTTGTGGATGAGTTTTGTTATTTGGGTAGCAAAATAACTTCTGTTGGCCGAAGTAAAGAAAATATAAAATGCAGAATGGCTATGGGAAGAAAAGCGTTTGTGAAGTAGCGAAATTTGTTGATATGCAATATTAATTTAAATGTTAGGGAGTGTCTGGAGTGTAGCGTAATATGGTAGTGAAATGTGGACGATTCGGAGTTCAGACAAAAAATTAAAGAAACTTTTGAGATGTGGTACTAGACGAATGATGAAGGTAAGAGGTGTAGATTACTTAAGTAATGAGAAGGTGGTAAACAGAATCAGGGAGAAAAGGTGTTACTGTCATATCTGACTAAGTGAAGGGACAGGTTGATGGGACACATTTATTCTCATTGTCAGCTGTAAATATTTACATAAGTAACACAATTCAACAGTGAAAAAACTTATTTCGGCAACGTGGATATTCTTTGTGTAGTTTTGCCCCCTAAATACGAAAATAGTACTCGAAACATTTTATCACTTACGGTTTTGGCATAAACTGTGTATTTTTGCCAATATTGGTATCACTTATTGCATAGCACTTATAAGACACTCGAATGATGCCGTATTAGAATACAAGTTTTAAATAACAAAATGTTGATATATGCAGACATTGAACGGATGCATATAGAGAATTTTAACTAGCCATGCACGGAGCTTATTTATTCACGGCGTGGCCCCTGCTTTTTCTCTTATGGGGCATTTCCGTATACTCAGAGTGAAGCTTCCAGCAGTAGCTGCCCATCGGTCTCACCGTTCCATGTCTTTGACATGTAATCTTTCACATGTAATCTTTCACCCCGTTCCTCTCTTGCAGCGCCCAGGTTTGGAGGGAAAAAAGTCAAGGTGCAGTTGCATAGAATGAATCTTTAAATCCATTGGCACTCCTGCTTTTTTAATTAATATCTACTTCTTCATCTACATACATGCTACGCAAGTCACCATACGGTACGTGGCGAAGGATTGCTCGTACCATTATTAGTCATTTGCTTTTTCTGTTCTTCTCCCAGATAGAGCGATGGAAAAATTACTGCTTCTATGCCTCTAAGACTCCCCTTTCCTCTTATCTTTGTTGTCTTTACGTCAGCATGTTATCAACTTTCTCAGCTCCGCGATGCTACTGTTTCACAATACGTTTTGCGCCATACACTTAAAGGCACCCAGGCTTCTCGCTGCACAGCAGTACTTGAATGAATGACATCATCATCTAGCATTAGTTTCCAACTTCAACTTGGCATATGACAGGTCTTACAAGTGCTTCCTACACTTAGATGATCACCTTAATTTTGAAGACCTTTTGATCCGTGTTTGCTTCATAACTATTTAGTTTCTTTTCTATAAGGATCTGCCTTGATCAAAACAATGGATTTTATTTTTATAACCGTGCATGTCTAGCTGCATCTTCAGTGGGTCTTTTTATTGCTTCAAGTTGAACAACAGAAATATTTTAGTTTTTACAAGTTATTATAAGTTGCTATCTGAAAATTTGTACGTGTATTTTATATATGTATATATACCTCGTGATATATGTTGAAGTGGTAACAATTATCCTACATTATCTGAGTAGTTCCTCGTTGACAGTCGGTGTCTTCATTGGCGGAATGGAGAAGGAAACGAACATTATTTCATTATTCACTGTCATTGTTTGAGACTATGAAAACAAGATGGCGAGTGGTATAGACTGCTGACCATGTTTCGAATGGTAAGTTTGAATCTTGGCAAGATGGCAGATGACAGTTGATTGTGTTGGGGATGGGAAGTTCGAATTTTGACAGTGAGGATGAAGACACCAACACTTGTAAGTTCAACATAGTTAATAAGTAAACGAAAAAACACACACAGAGACATGCCATTCACCTAAAAATAAATAGCACTAGACTTAACCATAAAAATAAAACAAAAGCGGATCAAATATTTCGTTACAAAACAATTTCGTACATAAGTGCTATATAGTAACAGCTGACAAACTGTCAACGAGGACCTATACAGATAATGTAGGGAAACTGTCGCCATTTCAATATTTAAAACGAGGTGCACAAACATATGTAAAATTTTGTACAAATTTATAATTAACAAAGCGAAACTGTACAAACTAAAATATTTATGTTGTTCAAATTACAGCAACACAAAGACCCACGGAAAATGCAGCGAAACATGTATAGTTATAAAACTAAAAACCAGTGTTTTACTCAACGCAGATACTCATAGAGAAGAAACTAAATACACTTCGATAACTTCACAAACTGTATCGTTACGTCCAGGTGGAAGCGCAGATGTGTCAAGACTCACACTCGCCTTCAATTAATTCCTTCCTTCGGGCCATTATTTATGCTTCCAGTGCTTGTCACGAGCCCTACTGTATTACATTAGTTGAAATTGTATGAGATTTGTGCAAAAACTGCTATTCTAGCTACATTTTTGAGTTCAGGAACGTTAAATACATAAAGAATGACATTTTCGAAAAAAATGTTTTTGTGACCTTGCAATTTGCTGCATAGTATAATTTTTCTGATATTTTTATGAATGCTGAACCGGTCACTTCACTGTAGTCTTCTTTCTGAAGCTGTTCTGGAGATTCATAATCGGGAATGTTTGCAAACTACTGTTAAGTAATTTCATCTGTTAACTTAAGGCACTGTGCCTAATCCATTGTGCAGAAAACTATAAGATTTACTTTGTTAAAATTTCACATGGCAGTATACACTCAAAAAGAAGACAACAATGCAAAAGAGGTACAAAAACTACATGACGACATTAGACAAAATAGGTGTGTAAATATTTTCACTTGAAAATTAGAATAAACGCCCCACATCATGAAAAACACATAATTTGTGCACTGTTTCACAATTTAAATAAAGAAATAATAGCACTATCAGTTTCAACGGCGAATTTAAATAGTATTTTCTGATTTTATAACTACTGCTTATTCAACATTCCACGTCTTTTTTGTAGCACGAGAAAAAGGCTGAGGAAGCCAGCACGAAATCGTCTCAGCTCTACTTTCTAGTATACAAAAACTGAAGCCTGAAGCGCGTAGAGGCGAGAAGGAGTTGTCCATATTTGCCTGAGCATATCTGTGCATGCACATTTATCGTGTGTACCCACGTTCACTGTGCGAGCGTTGTTACACGTAGACACGTTGGACCACGCAGCGCCTTTCCCCTGATAGACACCAACAACTTGTAGTTCTCGATCAGAGCTCACTCCTCGTTAAGCAGCTGTCAATTAGATTCCAATGACAGATAAAATCGTTTTATCTTATGGCCAAATTCTTATTGTTAATTTTGGTGTTATTTTCTAGTGACTTAGGTTTTTTTTGTCAATATCTGTGGTATTTTTAAAATAATAATGTCCTTTCTTTGTCAATTTCAATGTTAGTTTTTCCAATTTCGATGTTACATTTAGTTATTATTCGTAATTTCGGTGTAATTTTATAGCAAGTGCGGTTTTATGTTTTTGCAAAGTTCGTTGTTACTTTCTGGAAATTGCAGTACTATTTTTTCCCATATTTAGTGTTATTTTTGGGAAATTCTATGCTTTTTGTCAGTTTTTATGTTATTGTTGATAGTCATAGAGCTAACATTTTCAGTTTTATGTCAATTATAATTTTTCAATCTAGTTTTTTTTTTCGTGAGATTCTTCTAATTTTGATGTGAATTTTTGCCAAATTCGATTATTTTTGTCATGTTTGCTGTCACTGTTTCATAACTTTTGCTTTTCTTTTCTTGCCTGATTGGACCTTTTTTGCCACATTCAGCGTTTATTTGGCAAGAATATCTACAATTTTTTTGCCAAAGTCGGTGTGTTTGCCAGTTTCTCTGTTTACTATCAATTTTCGTGTTAATTGCCAATCTGATCTTTTGTTGTTAGTTCCAGTGTCTTTATTGCCAAAATCTACTTTTATGTGTCAGTTTGTCTGCTGTTTTGATATCACAGCACAAATTACTACACAGGAGGTGAACATTCATTTTATATTTGTAGACAAACTTGAACCATGAGAAAAAAAATGACAAAACTTGTTGGGAAACAAAAGTGCCATGCGGGTTCATGAGCCGCTAACACAGCGTGTCACTGATCATGCTTACGCCGGATTTTTGTAGAAATTGCTATGAACGAGTAAGCATATTCAAAAACAGGTGAAAATCGTTTGAAACACCGCTATTGTGCCCTGTAGTCAGTGAGGTGCTGAGATATAACGACCAATTAAATGCGTTATATCTCGTGCCCAACCTCTGTAGAAGCTGTATTCGAACAGGAAGATAACAGACTTATCACTTTTTTGATAAAGATACATTCATCCAAGATATAAATGGATTGCAACATACATCAGACATAGCTATAATACTTTCATCACATTTGCCGTCTATAAAGTAAGTAATGATTCTTTAACTAAGCAGTTTTAGTCTGTAGTAGTAAGGTATGAGAGACTGATCACAGCTGATTCGATATACCGTTTGAATTACAAGTGATCTGACAGTTAGGTCATGATTTGGAGTTAGTGAAAAAAATGAAGCATATTGATTTTCGATTTCAATTATCTTTTAGTAGCCTTTACCTCTATAATTATATTTGGTCTCATCCAAAAGTTCAGCAGTGAATATATGTTTCAACGTGACTAAAGCTCCATCATAGTAGAAGAAATATGTTGGAAATGTTTTTATTGTGACATGCCAATGGTAAGTTTTGCGATAAAATTCATATTTCCATTGATTTGAGAGTAATATGTTAAGATAGATCCGATGACGGCAGCATAACCTGCTGAAACCGGTAATCTTAATACGTGTAGAAAGAAAAGAAGCTTAACTACTGTTTTCTGTAGTAATTAAAAAATAAATAGTAAACATGAGCTCTCTGAAGCATCCAGCAGGAGTAGCTCCAAGAGCACTGGTTCCTCTTCGATGCTGGAAGCTCTTCGCTTTCCATATTTTGCGAGCAGTTAGTGAGGGCCAAAACAAGAGTAAATGACAGGTATACATTAAGAGCTACTGGAACTTGTTCATTTTCGTACTTTGAAATACATCTGTTTTACTGCAAGCTCCTTGCTTTCCAATTTTGGGAGTAGGTAGTATGAACTAGAACAAGAACTAAAGGTCTACAAACATGGGCTCAAAATACATACCTCAAGATGACAATATTTTTATTTTCAGTCCTGTGGTGCACATTTCTTGAATTTAACAGGTGCTCTTACCTCTGAATATATGTAATTTACCGCTCTTGCTCACTGGATTTTATCCGTTTTGCTTCTCACTTCGTCGTTCCAAAATGTAGGGTGGTCACGAGGCATAGTAAATATTTTAAGCCGTGGTAGTACATAAGAATTGCAATAAAAATGGTGCAGACAACGTGTCCACTTTTTATTGAGTCCAGAGATACCACTGTCAGTATTAAACGTAAACAAACTCAAAACAAAGGCAAATGACGATATTTTCACTGATTCTGCCGACGCTTCTTGGTACAATATCATTATATTTAATTTAAAGCAGTTTTGTTTTGTATTTTCTCCAAGTATTTATTTAGTTAACATATTTTCGGCTTGCATGGCTATTTTCAGATTTTACACTCTGATGACGGCATTGTAAGCCGGAAATCGGTTAACAAAATGAAAATAAAAGATTGCAGAACATGTACAAAATTATGCTTTAAATTCAATTTGATGATGTTCTACCAAGAACCGATAGAATAATAAGTGAAAATGACCTTTTAAGTTGGTTAGGTTGAAACATATACACTAAATGTGTGGTCGTGTTTCTGCAACATTGATATTGTCTATTAGTATGTTAGTTATTATTTTTATTCTGTTTATTAATGATCATGTTTATATACGTCTCCACCCGTGTAATTGAACTTGTGTGTACATGTGAATGTGGAAGGTTGTTTTTAATATTGACTGATTGCCGCGCAATGGCTTACAGTCGCCCCCTAGCGCTTTAGGGCCTCGTTTACTTTAATTAAGATCGCAATGCTTCGTTTGTCGTCTGCGCTGGCGTCTGCTGGCTGGCCAGAGACAAGCTTACTTGGCAAGATGGCGAGGTGGCCGTGTTCTTAGTGTGGTGCCAACCTAATTTTGGACGAAAGAGGTGACGAGAGACCTCCCTGAGAGCCGTTGAAGAGGGTGTTATCTTCCTCAGGTAGAGAGGGTTACTAGACACAATGCTCTGAACGCGCTCTGGATGGGTTTTTAGCGCGCTCTTCATATAATGTGTGGTGAGGAAGGTTTTGGCGTGGCTTAGGGCTTCACTCTAGCTGTGACCATGGAAGTAAGTACTTCGTCGAATCATGCTGTTATAACTTTGCTTTCTTTGTGATCAGTCAATCTTGATTTATCAGTGATAGTTTTCTTGAGTAATGCAACGCCTCACATAGCGAAAGAATTACTCAAGAAAACTATCACAAAGAAAGCAAAGTAATAACAGCATGATTCGACGAAGTACTTACTTCCATGGTCACAGCTAGAGTGAAGCCCTAAGCCACGCCAAAACCTTCCCCACCACACATCATATGAAGAGCGCGCTAAAAACCCATACAGTGTTTCTTAATTTACAGAACTCGACTAATTCAGTGAAAATTTAGTATTTGCATTCTCATTGTCATACTCATGTGTGCCCTTCAGCCTTAATGTTAACTTAGTATGTTTAAATTTTCTTGTTGTTTTTTAACTAACGTTTTTGCATCACGTCTGTATGCTAAATATATCTCAGATTTTCTAGTTTGATTCCGTCTTTCCTGTCTTGTATGAACGATTGCATCACATGCTTTTGTGACGGTCATTACATTGGCCTTCAGCCAAGCTTTTATTAATACTAGCTTTCTTCTATATGAATTACCGCAAGTGATTTACTTCTTATTCTAAATTAATTTCGTTTTTAAATTCTGTGTAATTCCTCATGGTCACACAGCACGTGGTAATTAAGAATTGTATGCTGCTGCCTCCCCGAACATGAGTTGATTTAGTGCCTAGTGATTTTAAATTTGTGCTTCAAGACACCCGCCATTTTGTCAAAAACGCTGGCACCGCTTCTTTTGTCGCTGCTATGAACTGTTCCCGGATAGGTAATGTACCGCAAGCATGTATCTGGCTTTGAATGAATGAATGTCCTTTCATCTATCCATTGTGTGTTTGTAAATTTCCTCCCACATTACCTCCATATTTATAAAAGGGCAGAAACAATTTTATTATGGGCAGTAACTTCATGATTTAATTCATTATTGTACAAGCTGTGTGCTTAATTTGGTCTTCCCACATTTATTTGCTGGTTCATTTTATTGAACAGATGATGATTTAAAGTATTAAACCTCAGCATTATAATTTCGTGCTCCCCATCCCATGTTTAATTACCTACTCATTTTATTTTTAACATTAATTTTGCGTTTGTTAAAACGTTTGCTGCTCCCTTATGGGAGTGAGCAGTTAGATAAATGTCCGTTGCGCAAGTACTGTGGCCCACTCGCAAAGTAATTTAGAGCAGCAGTAAGTGTTTTAGCTTGCATTTGCAGATCTCAAATGCCCAAGATCTTGCTTAAATAATTCAACAGTCTTCTTTTAAGGTTACATACTAACAGCTGTATCTCTGTATTCAATAAAAATTGGACCCATGTTACACAGCATTTTTATTGCAATTTGTCTACATTACCACCTTCTAAAATATTTATCATTCCTCCTGATACACCCTGTATATAAAAAAAAGAGCTTGGAAGGTAATAGACACGTTTTACAGCATCTAAAATGAAGAATTGTTCCTACTTCTTTCAGGTATGCATTTTAGAGCACACGTTACTGAATTTTCTTTTGTTGTTTTGGTGAAAGGAACCTAATCCAAAATGGTTTGTCATATTTTGGGGAGACCCTGAATAACTGCCTAAATACACCAGAGTTGGCGCAGTGGGTAGCACGATGGCTTTGGAGTTATCGATGTTGTCTTGTCTTTAAGATATCTCCACAAAGGAGTCGAGCATGTTCAGATTCTCATAGACTTGTCATTAGCATAAAATGCTAATGACGAGCTTATGTAGCACTGCTGTATTAATATTGTCTGTAAATCTATAGGACCAAATTGCGTGGTCATCAGTCCGTAGCTTACAAACTACTTATATCAAGGTAAACTAACCTAAGGACAACACACACACCCATGCCCTAGGGATGACTCGAACCTCCACGGCGAGCAACCGCGCGCTCCGCAGCGAGACGCTTTAGACCGCTCGGTTACTCCACCGGGGCTAATAATATTGAGATGAGCTCTCATTATGGGGGATGAAATACATATTTTATAAATTATTATACCAGCTCTGAAGATGACAGCTTGTCTTTTGGAGCTGGTTACGTAGCAATGAAATGACGAAATATAAGTTGTTGTGTGTTATGATCTTCAGTCCGGAGACTGGTTTGATGCAGCTCTCCACCCTACTCTATCCTGAACAAGCCTTTTCATCTCCTCATAAGAACGACAACCCACATCCACTTGAATCTGCTTACTATACGCGTCTCTTGGTCTCTCTCTCTGCGATTTTTACCCCACACACTTCCCTCCAATGCTAAATTTACGATTCCTCGATGTCTAAGAATGTGTCCTACCAAGCGATCCCTTCTTTTAGTCAGGGTGTGCCAAAAATTCCTTTTCTCACCAATTCTGTTAAGTACCTCTTCATTAGTTATGCGGTCTACCCACCTAATCTCCAGTATTCTTCTGTAGCACCACATTTCAAAAGCGATCAAAAATAATAGTGAAACTTCTTGGCAGATTAAAATTGTGTGCCGGAACCGGGACTCGAACCTGGGACCTTTGCCTTTCGCGGGCAAGCGCACTACCGACTGTGCTATCCCGACACGATTCACGATGCCGCCTCAGGCGAGGTACTGGCGGAAGTAAAGTTGTGGGGCGGCATCGTGCGTCGTGTCGGGATAGCACAGTCGGTAGTGCGTTGCCCGCGAAAGGCAAAGGTCCCAGCTTCGAGTCCCGGTTCCGGCACACAATTTTAATCTGCCAGGAAGTTTCATATCAGCGCACACTCCGCTGCAGAGTGAAAGATTCATTCTAAAAATAATAGTATTAATAGTAAAAATAATAATAATCACACTCTACAGAATGTGTAACTTATATTTTTCCCCCTTTTTTCATGTGCCGAGCAGTTAAACCGCCATGGAGAAAGCGGAGAAAACTCCCAGCGATAGCGACTGTACACCACCGTGGCTGGACAGAGACTTCGCCGCGAGGGTTCTGAAGAGCGACGACGCTACTATCGACGCGTCCAGTGTGGAGCTGATATCCGTGCGGAAAGTGGGCGGCGGCTTCCTGAGCGAGACCCTGCGCGTGGTGGCGCGTGCCACAGGCGGCAGTGGAGACAGTCGGGAGACCTGTCTGTTCGTGAAGGCCGCTCCGAAAGCGACGGGCGCAGTACGGGCCGTGGCGGAGTTGGGCGTGTACCGCAAGGAGGAGGTCACTTACGGCCACCTCCTGCCTTCGCTGCACTTCGCGCTGAAGGAAGCCGAAGGGAGCGAGTTCGAGCCGCTGGCGCCGAAGCTGTACCTGCAGGGTCGTGATCCCGTGTCGTTCACGGTCCTGGAGGACCTGGGCCAAGCGGGCTTCCGGGCGTGGCCGCAGGGCGTCAACCTGGACCTGAGGGCCTGCACGGCCGCCCTCAGGGCAGTAGCGCGCTTGCACGCCGCCTCCGTCGCCGTGCTCGGCCACCAGCCGTACTCCGAGGAGGTCTTCCAGCAGTCGCTCATATTCAACGAGTCCGCGCTCGACCGCCTCGACGCCGACGAGGCCGCCTTCAAGGAGGACCTGCGAGTCCTGGACGAGAACGCGTGGTTCCGCAGGTACGGAGACAAGCTGCGCGCCTGCGCGAGGGGCCTGCTGCAGACGCCGATTCTCAGGGTCAAGCGCTGTGCCGTCCGGTTCAAGGTGATGCTGCACGGAGACCTGCACAAGAACAACATGATGTTCCGCGACGGCGAGGGCGGTCTCAAAGTGCGCCTGTATGATTTTCAGGTCAGTATCAAGACGAGGCAGATCGTAAAGTATCGCACAATAATTTTAATGTAGGCGACTCCATCCGGAATCAGGTGCAGAGCGACCACATTAAAATTATTAATATTGGAAGAACCAGCTTTGGCCGTACTGCAATCTTTATTTTTTATACGCGTCCACTGTGGAGCTGATATCCGTACGATAAGTATTGTGTATAAAAAATAAAGATTTCAATGCGGCCAAAGCTGATTCATTCAATTTTAATAACTTTAATGTTTTTTGGTAGTTCAGCCATTTGTTACAAGAAGGTTACATAAATAAACAGTCCAACATCGCTATATTTTATTTAAAAATGACTTATTTCGGCAAAAAGCTACTGTACACTGTAGATGCAGAAGGTACAGGGTCGTTTCCACGGCAGAATAGCCATGCTCACTAAGCCATCCAGCTGAATCCTCCATCGTGCATGGGTGTTTGTCTTGTCGTTAGCGTAAGTGACTTAGTGTAAGTAGTTTGTAAGCTTAGATTTACAACATTTGAACATTTTTACAGGGCTACATACTGTTGTCAGAACTGCATACAAGTGAACATTACAATGTGTATCATTACCCATTCGGCTGTTTCTGTGATCTTGAGCTGCCGATGGTTGAGCTGCCATAGCTTAGGTAAAAAGGTAAAGCAGTTAACAATCCGAAGACTGGTTTGAACACCACAGTGCTTTACTAGGCATGGTCCTGTTTGTAGGAGGTATGCCGATGCCTTCCTCCGACCTTCGAACGGACTTACCCAGCCAGTTATAGCGGGACCTACAGTTTAACATGGGTTCCGAACCGCGGTTTAAATAACCTAAATAATAAATAGTTTAAATAACCTAAAAGCGCGCACGTTTGAATTTATGACATCAACAGCAACCAAGGGGAAATGTGTCATACTACACTAAACTCCGTGCCATACACCCCAACGGGTACCGATCGGCCGCCGTGTCATCCGCACCTAATACGGTGCGGAGGGGGACGTGGTTAGTGTGCGCTCCGAGCCATTGTGCTGGTTTCCCACACCAGAGGCGCTACTTCTCCGCACCACTGTTGGCTAAATGATACTAATAATAAGTTAAAATTAACGAATAAAATTTAATCGCAAAATGTAAAATAATTGTTACGTTAATTATGTCAGAAGAAAACTTGTAAAATCTTATAACAGTGCAAAAAAAAAAAAAAAAAAACAATTAGAATCATTTTAAACAAGAGCCAATGTTATCGGCGTCTGCTGTTCTCAGTTGTAACGTCGGGGGCGCCCTTTACATGGTGATATGGCTGCATGTAGTCAGAGATGTATTTTATAGATCGAATGCAATCTGCGTGGCAACGTATAATGTCTACCAAAGACATCCCTGACTGCAAGTAGCCATGTCACCATGGAAACGGCGTCCCCGTTTTAACTTTTATTCGTTAATTTTAACGTGTTATGAAAGTCATTTCCCATTGTCTGGCACTGACGTCATGAGGCAAAGTGCGCAGCTCAGCCACCAGCAGCTTTTCGACCGTGACTGTACGTCGCTGCTCAAGGCCACCAGCAACAGCCATATGGCTAATGATGCCATTTTTATCCTACCCTTATATGTGGTTCTGAAAACAGTATTGAACTCTGCACCTTCTGTATTTATTGACAGTAGGCTATATCTGGACGCATGGTCTAAGGCGACCTTTCCCGCCGCACATTCAAGTCCTCCCGCAGGCATGCGTCTGTGTGTTCTTCTTACTGTAAGATAATTGAAGTACTTTGTAAGTCTAGGGACTCATGTCCATAGCAGTTTGTCGGACAGATATACAAACATTTGAACATTTGACTCTGTAGATGGCAAAAGCTTTTTGCCTTAAGCGGTCATTTCAAATAAAATATTGTGATCTTAGACTACTTAAGTAATTAAAGCACAATAATTTTATTGGGAAGAAGTTTAACCCTTTCACGGTTACGGGCATACAATTATCTCCGCAAACTAGAACGCCCAGGCGGCTATGGGCATTGGCTGATACTGGCGTACATGTGCCCTCGAAAGGAATTGCTTACTTTGAAATAATTTATGTTCAAACATGTATGTTTCATGGGCACATATGTTTCTAGTGCAAATGTTGAATTGTAGAATTTTTGAATCATAAATTTAAAATTTCTTAAGTAATTTTTTTCTGTTTTTCGCGCCATGTCTAAGAAATTTGAGTCAATTCTACATAATATGTTTTCAGAAAAAAACACGTACGTATGTCCCATGTGAGAGTAATTTTTTGCCCCGGTGGAATAGCCGTGCCCATTGAGGCTCCCTGCTATGGTGCATGCGGCCGTTCCACATCGGAGTTTGGAGTCCTCCCTTCGGCATGGGGTGTGTGTTGTTCTTACGTTAATCTAAGTTTAAGTAGTTTGTAAGGCTAGGGAATAATAACGAATTAAGTTAAGCCCCATAGATTTACAAACATTTGATCAGTTTGAACAATCAAACATTTGTACATTTTTGGGACCTAAATACATTGGTCATCTGTCCCTAAAGTTACCAACTACTTAAACTAACTTAGATTAACGTAAAAAGAACACACACACCCATGCGTAAGTGAGGACTCGAACCACCAACGTGGAACGGCTTCGCGCACCATAGCAGGGTGCCTCAGTGCGCACGGCTATCCCGCCGCGGAATTTTAAATATAATTTTAACATAGAATGGTTTCCAGCCAAGATCGCTATTACGGGGTGGACCTGAATAATATGTCAAAAAAGCGAGGGTCAGTTGAGGGGCCCTAAAGCAACAGATTTCGTATAGGAATGTGTGTGCGGTAATGACTCATTACAGCACTAGCTTGTACAGCAGTATGACTCACAGGAAGCTGAAAAGACGTGTAAGGACAAATGGTATAAGATATTCACTAATAGTTTATAGGATAGCGATAAATGTCACGGGTGCATCCCACCTGCAAGTAAAGTCCTAAAAAAGCTTTGGTGGCGCACACCAAACACATGTTCTACATCTCTTGAGTTTGCCTTTAGATTATCCTCTAATGTGTCAAATATTCTTTCTTCCACTGCAGGACTTCGGCGATGTCTTGCAATGTCAGCTGCACGCCTGGAAGCATAAAACGATCCACTCGTGCGCAACTCCCGGTGAAGGCGCTAAAATATTCGAGAATCCTGCTGATTCCTATCCGTAAATTACCCCATGTACATCCTTTGAGTAGCCAATCCATTTGCATGTGCTGCCCCACACATGAAATGCATGTCGGCCAGTTCCACATTTGTAAAACAATGCATGGCGCTCGCCGTCCTTGCAAGAAATGATACACCCAGCCAGTGAAGCGCTCTTATACGCCGTAGTCTTCAAGGTGGCAGCTCCGCATACACATTCCTCTAGGACTCATGCTTATTCCAGTCCCCTCGACCTGCCTTTACATTTTTGACGTACGTTGAGTACCGCCTTGTATTTATTTTCATGACCGTTTTGGCGCTACTTAGGCATCATTATCTTCTGATCTTCATTATTCATCCCAACAGAAATTGTTGACAGTGTATCCTAGCTAGTACAGCCTACTGTACTCTGTCAACAATTTCTGTTAGGATGTATGATGTAACTCAGAAAATGATGATGTCTAAGTAGCATCAAAAACAGCCAGCAAATTAAATAAATAGCAAACTTGGCTGGAAACCTTCATAAATCAATTCCAGATCCCTCCAACTAACCCATTTGTTCCATACGTTATTTTAATACTTGTACAGAAGCGTTCACACGTCAGGATATGTCATACGTAAATTTAATTTTCGAACTACTAAAACATCTGGGAATACAAATCTGGGAATTGAAAAATCTATTCTCCATGGATATCCGTTTAACCACAATCAAACATAAATAATCATTAATACTCCTCCCAGAAAAAAATTTAAGTCTTAGCTGTACTGTGACAATGGATTCTGTGTATTCACACAGTCACTTACGTTTCACTGTTTGATTTGGGTTGCATACATCTAATAGCATGAATTCATTCCCTTGCTTCTAATAACAACCTTCAGCCGTCCTGTACTGATTGTACTAGGTTCCTTGTAACTACTGTGTCAGTGTACCCCCATTCTTGAACAATCACTTCCTTCAGTTAAGTTTTACTGGAAATATGTTTTCTGATTTTTCTTTCTAACTCGTCCCACAATGTTCAATAGTGTTCATGCCTGTGGACTGAGGTGGTGTTTGTAGGGTGTGGGGAGTATTGTACAAAATCCACTAACGTACATTGAATACTGTACGTTTTGCTTCATTGTCCTGTTGAAAAACGTAGTCAGTATTCAAACCTATTTTTCAGCACTGACTTTCAAATTTCTCTTTAAAATGTCGAGATACACATACTGATCCATAGTTCCATCACTAAATACCAGGTTCCCCCTACCTTACGCCAGCCATGCCCCACCAGACCATTATACCGCCACCACCATATGTTACAGTACAGGCCATATTAGCAGGTTACAACTCAGTATTTCGTCTTCTCCAAGCTAAAATACGCCCATCGAGATAAAATGGTTGAACTTGCTCTCGTCAGAGAAAATTGTTCCAGAACTGTGTGTCCTTGGTCAGATATTGATTTGGAAATTTCTATCTTTAGTTCCTATTTGCCTTGCGTATAGAGGGCTTCTTTGCTGGAACTCGGACTTTCTACCCGGCTCGATGAAACATCCTCCAGACAGTCTTTGGGTGACCTTGTTTCCCACAAAGCTCGTCTATTTCTGCAGCAATCACATATGAACTTATTTTAGGTGTTTTCTTAATAATCCCTACAATGTGCTTCTCTCTCTCTCTCTCTCGCTCTCTCTCTCTCTCTCTCTCTCTCTCTCTCTCTCTCTCTCTTTTTTTTTTTTTTTTTTTTTTTTTTTACAATAACGGCTCCTCTTATCGTTGTTATTTCGCCATAAGATTTATTTACTTATTTGTTTTAGCTGGCATGATTAGGGCCTTCAGGCTCTCTTTTACACCTAACCGCACTTACTCAAAGTGAACATTACAGACAAACAATACATAATACAAGTATTACAATTAATCCTCTTCATGCAACGTTACCATTATCTTCTTTCACTGGCGTATTGAAGTGTTCGCTACATTGACCTTGCTGCTGTCTTTGCTCAGCACCATTCAGCTTGGAATTGTAAGACTGTGTGAATACCTCTATCTACCTGTGTAAGAATAATGCGCATGTCGAGCTACAGAATTTTTCAGTAAATAATAAGGTTTCTAAAGCAGCTATTTCTAAGAATAAGATCAAGCGTGGGTTTGTCTTGTAGCTTTCTCTCAAGGCTATCAGAAACTACATTAACAGTGACTGGGGAGTGTGATATAACGGGTGATACTGAAGATTGTTTCTATGCAGGTTGCAGCGTGCCATTAGAAAACACGAGCTGACCTGAATCAACACCCCGTCGGACAGGTAAACCACACGTGTGCAAAAAATGTTCAAATGTTTGTATAGTCTATGGGACTTAACTGCGAGGTCATCAGTCCCTAAACTTACAAACTACTTATGAACTAACTAAGACTAAGGACGGCATAAATATCCATGCCCGAGGGGGGATCCGAACCCCCGACCGTAGTGGCCGTGCAGACTGTGACGGGAGCGCCTCAATCCCCTCGGCCACCGCGGCCGGCACAGGTGTGCACCCGTCACCCGACTGAGCAAACCCGACCTCAGCCCCTGTAGCTCCGAAAGAGTCAATAGATAAGTCAACAGAAAAGAAGTAAACGTGTGTTTCACTAAGTGTGTTTGCCTCTGTAACTTATAAAATAATAGGTGACGGGAAATTTTAATGCGGTAGGTCAACACAAGAAATGTTACACTTTCTGTGGGGCTATGAACATAGTTTTTGTGTCATTTTCCAAAGAGTTACAGCACAAAGATATAATTTTTAAATGGAACAATAGTTTTTCTATCGTGCATTGGAATCGTTGAAACCGGCTGCGTCCAAATCAATTTAAACTACATTTCTATCACTGTTAGTTTGGGAGCTACAACCCTTCAAAGTTTTAGGGGCAGATACCACACGCTGTACATAATACATGGCTGTGTGGTGGGTGATGGATGTTATGGTGGTGGGAAGTTGATTTACATGAGATGTTCAAATGTGTGTCCATGTTCCTCAATGCATAATGCAATGCGCCGTTGAAAGGATCTGCGGACGAGATGTAACATCGCCGGTGTGACGGAGCGACATGCGTCCTTGATGCGCCGTTTTAGATCATCTGGCGATGTGGGCTCACTGACATAAACACGAGCCTTTAGATATCCCCACAAAAAGAAATCTACTGGTGTTAAATCGGGAGACCTTGTGGGCCATGAACGAGGACCATGGCGCCCCAACCATCTTCCTGCAAACCTGTTGTTTAGGTGAACTGGGTGACCATCGTGCTGCATCCACATATAAACTCTCGTGTGTAGACACACATGTTGAAGGAGACCACCCAAACTGTCGGCTATAAAAGCGCGATATAACTCACCTGTCAGTGTACCTGGGAAGTAGAGTGGACCGATGATTTCATCCCCAAGGATTCCACACCACCTACGTTGACGGTCGACAGGTCGTACCCACCGAGGATTGTCTGCGGCCCAGGAGTGCATGTTATGGCGATTCACTGCACCATAATCTGTGAACGTGGACTCATCAGAGAACATAACACTTTGTAAAGACTCCAGCGTGAAATTACGCATGGCCCACTCACAGAATGTCACTCTTGCGCGGAAATATTTCCCATGCAGCTCCTGGGTCAGTGACAGGCGATACGGGTGAAACCTGTGGCAGTGTACTATATGCCACACAGATGTGAGACTGACACCAGCGACTGCAGCAACGGCTCGTAAGCTGACATGAGGATCGTGCTGTAGTGCAACTAAAACAAACATCTCCGTCTCCTCACTTCTTGCAGGTCTTCGTCTGTTACTGTCGCGCATTACCAAGCTGCCTGTTTCCCGAAGTCGTTGTTCGGCACGTAAGAACGTAATGACTGCCGGGGCTCTTCGCTTAGGATATCTCACGGCATACGCCGTGGCTGCTTCAGTGGCATCGTGTCGGCACTCGCCGAGCATCAGCAACATGTCAACGTACTCGTTGTTCGTGTATGCCATCGTCATACGATGTCAGTAACTGTGGTATATTGTTTGTATGGCTCCAACTGTCGGGTATACGGCCGTGTGCGGCGACAGTCGGCAGTCTAACAGCGCATCGAGGAAGCTTCTCGCTCCGTGACACCGGCGACGTTACAACTCGGCTGCACCACATTTAGAAGGTGCATTACATTATGCGCAGCGTTTGTGGTATCTACCCCTGAATATTTGAAGGGTTGTAGCTCCCAAATTAACAGTGATAGGAATGTAGTTTAAATTGATTTGCACGCAGCTGGTTTCAACGAATCCAATGCACGATAGAAAAAAACTATTGTTCCATTTAAAAAATTATATCTTTGTGCTGTAACTCTTTGGAAAACGATACAGTAAACTATGGCCATAGCTCCGCAGAAAGTGTAACATTTCTTGTGTTGACCTACCGCATTAAAATTTTCCGTCACCTATTATTTTATAAGTTACAGAGACAAACACACTGAGTGAAACACCCTGTATATAATTTTACATTTTCTATCTACTTTTAAGCACAGATTCTAAACACGTTTCTCCCATCGTTGTACCAATTTCGTTGTACTCCGTTCGCAGAAGCCCGTTTGGTTACCGTACAGGCATCTGCAGACTGATGATTTCACTTCCGCATATATGGGAATGAGAAAGCCGACCAGGAATTTCTTCACGTGACAAAACAGACGAAAATTCGAAAGTTCACAAGAATTCACAGCCTAAAGCGCGAAGTTCAGAATCGTCTCATTAGGAACACAAAGATATAGTAACAAACTATGTTTATACAATTGTCAAGTCAGAGAAGTGACACAGTAGAAGAAAACTATCACATACAAAAAACAATACCATAAGGACAATCAGTCATGAATGAATACACCACACAATGCAAAAATACATCTTGAATACAGAACGTAAACGTATTGGAAATTAATAATTGTGTTTCACACAACGCAGCATCATTTATTTTAGCAGTAGATTTATTATATTGTGTCTATTCTTTTCGAGAATGTCCGTAAGAATCGACACCATTTGTTGATATTAACGGTCGTAATTTTACGAATTCGAAATATTTAAACATTTCGACCGTTGCAAGCCACTGAAATCAGTCGAATGGCAAGGTTGGACATTCCCTTCCAGCCCAAATTCCCACCTTGCAGCACACTGCGATTGTAGTGCCCCCTGCCAATTTTATTCCACTTGCTCGCAGCCTATACTGGCCCAGCACAAATTTTCATCTTTGCCATTGGACTTATTTCAATGCCTTGAAACGGTCGAAATGTATAAATATTTCGAATTCGTCTAGCGGTAAATCTGTGCAATCACTCCCCCCCCCCCCCCCCCGACTATATGAATAATTTTCACAATTAACACACGCACACAGACGCATATATTTACAAATAACGCGGGGCTCTTGACAGGGAGTTTAAAATTTCGGAAAACTTAAAGCATGTCTGTGGAAACACATCTGTATCTTTCAAAAATTGCTTCATAGTCTGGTCCTTCTTCTTTATCTAACTTATTCCGCTTACTACATCTACATCTAAATGGGATACTCTGCAAATTTAAGTGTCTGGCAGAGGGTTCATCGAACTACCTTTATACTATTCATCTACCATTCCACTATCGAATAGCGCGCGGGAAGAAATAACATCTGAAGCTCTCCGTTCCAGCTCTGATTTCTCGTATTTTTATCTTATGATCATTTCGACATATGTAGGTGGGAGTCAACAATATATATTCTTATTCGGAGGAGAATGTTGGTGATTGGCCTTTCGTAAGTAGCCCACGCCGCAGCGATAAGCGCCGTTGTTGTAATGATTCCCATCCCAGATACTGTTTCATTTCCGCGACGCTGTCTCCTCTGTATCGTGACAATACAAAACGAGCTGCCCTTCTTTGGACTCTTTCGAGGTCCTCCGTTGCCGGCCGCGGTGGCCGAGGGGACCGAGGCGCTCCAGTCACGGTCTGCACAGCCACTACGGTCGGGCATTCAAATCCTCCCTCGAGCATGGATATTTGTGCCGTCCTTAGGATTAGCTAGTTCATAAGTAGTTTGTAAGTTTAGGGACTGATGATCCCGTAGTTAAGTCCCATAAGCTATACAAACATTTGAACATATTTTTTGGTCCTCCGTTAAACCCACCTGATAAGGATCCCACACTGTGCAGCAATACTCCAAGAAAGGACGGACAAGCTTAGTGTATACAGTTTCTCTAGTAGTTGTGATGCATCTTTTAAGGGTTCTGCCAATAAAACGCAGTCTCTGGTTCGCCTTTCCCACGACATTATCTTTCCAGTTTAAGGCTGAAGTAATAGTAATTCCTAGATATTTTGTGGAGTTTACGGCCTTCACGTTTGATTCATTTATCTTGTAAACAAAGTTTAACGGATTTCTTTTCGTACTCATGTGGACGACTTCACACTTCGCATTATTTACATTCAATTGTTAATTTTACACCATAGTGATATCTTGTTTAGATCGTTCTGCAGTTAGTTTTGATCGTCAAATGATTTTACTAGACGGTAAATGACGGCGTCATCTGCAAACAACCTAAGAGAGCTACTTACATTTTTCCCAAATCGTTTATGTAGATAAGGAACAGTAGAGGACCAATGACAGTACCCTGTGTAACACCCGATATCACCTCTGTTTTAGTCGATGCCCTACCATCGATTACCCTAAACTGTGTCCTCTCTGACAGGAAATCCCCTATCCAGTCGCTTCCTTGGTCATTTAAAAAGCCGAAATTTACGCCTTTCGCAAACTTAAGTCATTCCACGGTTTCAGTTCTTCAAAAATGTTTGTAGAGCTTATGGGACTTAACTGCGGGGTCATCAGTCCCTAAACTTACAAACTACTTATGAACTAGCTAATACTAAGGACGGCACAAATATCCATGCCAGAGGGGGGATTCGAACCTCCGACCGTAGTGGCCGTGCAGACCGTGACTGGCGCGCCGCAGACAGCTCGGATACCGCGGCCGGCTCAGTTCTTCTTGTTGTATTCTATTTTTTATCCCAGCAGATCCAGGACTTTTATCAGTCTTCCAGTTTTCTTATCACTGAAGGATATCACTGCATACGACAATCTTACAATTAATGTTCCTATAGAGGCATAGTTTGGAATCCAAGTCCACACAATATTCTACTAAGACACATATTGGGAGAGCATTGTATCATCGCCACATAACTTATGTGCTTCTGTCTCTTTAAACACATTTAAACTTATAATTACATTAAAACCATTGCCTTCATGGATATGTAATACAACTCCTGCATAATGACCTTGTAATTTTCTATTTTGTCGCACTGGCAGTTGTCGATAGTCTTCTCACCAATACAACTATCACTTTGCACTGTTTCATTGGTGTAAATCTACAGTACCTGATTCCTTCGTTCGTCTGTTGCTTGAAGGAGCCCCAAGCCAATTTCACCACGAACATGGCATGATATCAAGTATCAAAATATTTCTTTTCGGTTTCAAAGATTTACTAGCATATGAATAATGAGTACTGAATAGTAAGTACAGCCAATCTGTGGTAAACAGATCCAAAGAGAAAAAAACCAAGACCACAGACGTCTAGACAATGTAGTGTCTAGATATATGTGTGAAATATATATATATATATATATATATATATATATATATATATATATATATATATATATATATATATATATAATAAAGATTTTTGACTTACCTAAAGTACAGGCTCGTCGACAGAAACATAAAACACACAAACATTCGAGCTTTCGCCACCACTGGCAGCTTCTTCGGGAAAAAGAGGAAGGGAGGAGAGGAGAAAGGGAAGGATATGGGTTTTAAGGAAGTGGAAAAGGAGCCATTCCAATCCCAGGAGTGGAAGGACTTACCTTAGGGGACAAAAAGGAAGGTAAACAAATACACACACACTCACACATATCCACATGCAAACACACCTAGGCAGACATTTGTAGAAACCAAAGAAGTTGGACAGAGATACCACTTCAGGCAGAGGCTCTGTCTACAGAACCGAGGCAAAGATGTTAAAGATGGTGGGAGGGAATTAGAATTTAGCGGAGGTTGAGACCAGGTGGGCAACGGGAAGAGAGAATGTGTTGAAGGGCAAGTTCCCATCTCCGGAGTTCTGAAAGATTGGTGTTGGTGGGAAGTATCCAGATAACCCGGACGGTGTAACACTGTGCCAAGATGTGCTGGCCGTGCAGCAAGGCTTGTTTCCCGTTGCCCACCTGGTCTCAACCTCCGCTAAATTCTAATTCCCACCCACCATCTTTAACATCTTTGCCTCGGTTCTGTAGACAGAGCCTCTGCCTGAAGTGGTATCTCTGTCCAACTTCTTTAGTTTCTACAAATGTCTGCCTAAGTGTGTTTGCATGTGGATATGTGTGAGTGTGTGTGTATTTGTTTACCTTCCTTTTTGTCCCCTAAGGTAAGTCCTTCCACTCCTGGGATTGGAATGGCTCCTTTTCCACTTCCTTAAAACCCATATCCTTCCCTTTCTCCTCTCCTCCCTTCCTCTTTTTCCCGAAGAATCTGCCAGTGGTGGCGAAAGCTCGAATGTTTGTGTGTTTTATGTTTCTGTCGACGACCCTGTACTTTAGGTAAGTCAAAAATCTTTATTTTATACATATTTTTCCCACCAGGAAAGTCTCCTTCTAGTGTGTGTGTGTGTGTTTTTTTTTTTTTTTTTTAATAAAGATGTTCGTGACATGTTGAACGCTGGCCTACGTGTTGAAGTCATGCTGAGTTAAGCATGCGGTGGGGCAGTGACCGGGGCAAAGACACAGTCGACGCGTTATCAGTTGGGACACTGCGACAGCAAACTGTTTGCTGGAGTCATGTGTGTTCTCCGATGACTCGGTTCGTTGTCCTAGTGGACACTGATAGGCGGACGAGAGTTTACACAGCCTTTGGCGGTTGAGTTGGTCAACATATTGTATCCAGCCAGTTCCACTCAGGGAAGAACAAACACATTCGCTTTTGTGACGGCATGAGGGAGTGCTGTTCGCCTCCCCCCCCCCCCCCCATTTTAACGATGTAATTCTCAAATACTTTGCCTGTATCTACCATAAAATATTAGAAGTAAGTCAGGTTGGTGATGTTAACAAAAATGTTCAAATGTTTGTAAATCTATCGGACCAAACTGCGTGGTCATGAGTCCGTAGCTTACAAACTACTTAACCTAGGTAAACTAACCTAAGGACAACACCCATGCCCCAGGGAAGACTCGGACCTCCACGGCGAGCAACCGCGCGCTCCGCAGCGAGACTCTTTAGACCGCTCGGCGGTGATGTTAACAGTTATTGGAATCATTATACAGATAAACAAACTGGTATAGGCGTGTGTTACCGGACGCAGAGATATGTAAACAATCAGAGGACGGCGCTGCTGTCGACAACCCCTGTTTGTAGAGCTTATGGCACTTACCTGCGGGGTCATCAGTCCCTAAACTTACAAACTACTTATGAACTAGCTAATACTAAGGACGGCACAAATATACATGGAAGAGGGAGGATTCGAACCTCCGACGCGGAAGGCCGCGCCCTATATAAGACAACACGTGCCTGGCGTAGTCGTTAGATGGGTTATTGCTACTTGCTTCAATCGTAGGATATCACGATTTAAGAGAGTTTGAACGATATATATATATATATATATATATATATATATGTGTGTGTGTGTGTGTGTGTGTGTGTGGTGTGGCGTCTATTCCGAAAGAACAGACGTCACTTCTGACCCTCCAGGAGTTATTGTTTTCATATTCACAGAATATATGACTTCAACTGCGAATGGGCAAAACCGAAAATATGTACGTACCGTTACTCTTACGAGAATTACCACAAAGTGACTACGAATTTAAGTACTGTAGGCAGGGGGAACCTGGAAATTTGTGTCTGACGGGAGGCGTGCTTAGGTAGTCCTTGCAAGTGCGGTGATCACTGTGTCCTCAGTGGTGTAGGGGTCAGCGCAACTGCCAAGAAAGGAGGAGACTCGGGTTCGAATCCCGGCTGGGTACACATTTTCGGCTTTGCCCATTTGCAGTTGAAGTCATAACATTCTGTGAATATGAAAAAGATTAATAGTTGTTCCATAGATCATATAAACGACATTTCGTAATAATGTGGAACGTGTCAGTTTATTAAATGTTGTCTACACATGACAATCAATATTTTAAGGATTTTTATTTACATTCTTATTGTTTTTTATTATTTTTATTTTTTTATGTTTTATTTAAAAATTAATCTACATTGTATAAGGACTTGCCATTCAGAAATTCCTTTAATTTCTTTTTAAATACTAGTTGGCTATCTGTCAGACTTTTGATGCTACTTGGTAAGTGACCAAAGACTTTTGTGGCAGCTTAATTCACTCCTTTCTGTGCCAAAGTTAGATTTAACCTTGAATAGTGAATATCACCCTTTCTCCTAGTATTGTAGCTATGCACACTGCTATTACTTTTGAATTGGGTTGGATTGTTAATAACAAATTTCATGAGTGTTGTGAAGATACTGGAGATCCGTAAATAAATGTCTGCAGGATGCTCTTGGGTGTGCTCCAGCAGTTATTATGATTAGGCGCTTTTATGCAATGAATACTTTTTTACTCAATGTTGAATTGCCCCAGAATATGATCCCATATGAAAACAGTGAAAGAAAACAGGCGTAGTAAGCTAATGTACTGAGATGTATATCACCAAATTTTGCAATGACCCTGACAGCATAAGTAGCTGAACTCGAACGTTTCAGGAGATCTTCAATATGTTTCTTCCAATTCAATCCCTTGTCAATGCAAACACCTAAAATTTTTGAATATTCTACCTTAGCTACAGACTTATGTTCACAGTCTAAATTTATTAATGGTGTCATGACATTTATTCTATGAAACTGTATATACTGGGTTTTATCAAATTTTAATTAGAGTCCAATTGTAGAGAACCATTTAATAACTTTCTGAAAGATATCATTTACAATTTCATCAGTTAATTCCTGTTTGTTAGGTGTGTTAGCTATACTTGTTACATCAGCAAAAAGAACTACCTTAGCATCTTTGTTAATGTAGAATGGCAAATCAGTTATATACTGGGTGATCAAAAAGTCAGTATAAATTTGAAAACTTAATAAATCACGGAATAATGTAGGTAGAGAGATAAAATTGACACACATGCTTGGAATGACGTGGGGTTTTATTAGAAAAAAAGGTACTCCGATATGTTACAGAATCGCATCACCCCCAGCCTAGCTGATAACCACCTGCTGGAACGTACGATTTTTATGCAGGATGGCGCTCCACCCCACATTGCTAGACGCGTGAAAGGATCTCTTGCGAGCGTCGTTTGTTGATGATCGTGTGCTCAGCCGTCACTTTCGTCAAGCTTAGCCTCCCAGATCCCCAGACCTCAGCTCGTGCGATTATTTGCTTTGGAGTAACCTGAAGTCGCAAGGGTATCGTGATCGACCGACATCTCTAGGGATGCTGAAAGACAACATCCGACGCCAATGCCTCACCATAACTCCAGACATGCTTTACAGTGATGTTCACAACACTATTCCTCGACTACAGCTATTGTTGAGGAATGATGGTGAACATATTGAGCATTTCCTGTTAAGAACATCATCTTTGCTTTGTTTTAATGTGTTATGGTAATTATTGCTTTTCTGATCAGATAAAGCGCCATCTGTCGGAAATTTTATGAACTCTTTTTTGTTCTAATAAAACCCCATGCCATTCCAAGCATGTGTGTCAATTTTTACCTCTCTATCCGTGATTCGTTAAGTTTTCAAATTGATACTGACTTTTTGATCACCCGATATGTTAGGAACAGGAAAGGGCCCAAGACTGAACCTTGTGGGACCCCGTTTTTGACAACTCCCCAGTTATAGGAATTAATTTTTCCATCTATATCAACGTGGTGCTATAGCCGGAGTATGAAAGATGGGACCCAGCATCTCCTAGGTAGCGATGAGGCGGGGATTTTACAGTACGACCATTTCACGAGTGCACCGTAAATTTCGGGAATCTGTTAAAACATCAAATCTCCGACATCGCTGCTGCCAGAAAATGATCCTGCAAGAACGGGACCAACGACGAAGAGAGCCGTTCAACGTGGCAGAAGTGCAGCCCTTCCGAAAAATGCTGCCGATTTCAATGTTGAGCCCTCAACAAGTGTCAGCGTATGAACCATTCTACAAAACATAATCGATATGGGCTTTCGGAGCCAAAGGCCCACTGATGTACCCTAGCTGACTGCGCGACACAAAGCCTTACGCCTCACAACTTGGCCCGTAAACACCGACATTGGACTGTCGATGACTGGAAACATGGTGCCGGCTCTGACAAGTCTCGTTTGCAATTGTATCTCGCGGATGGACGTGTAGAGGTATGGGGATAGCTTCATGAATTCATGGACACTGTTAAAGCTGAAACTTCCTGGCAGATTAAAATTGTGTGCCGGAACCGGGACTCGAACCTGGGACCTTTGCGTTTTCGGCACACAATTTTAATCTGCCAGGAAGTTTCATATCACCCATATCACCTCACACTCCGCTGCAGAGTGATAGTTTAATTCTGGAAACATCCCTTAGGCTGTGGCTAAGCCATGTCTCCATCATATCCTTTCTTCCCGGAGTGCTAGTCTTGCATGGTTCACAGAAGAGCTTCTGTGAACTTTGGAAAGTAGCAGGCGAGGTACTGGCGGAAGTAAAGTTGTGAGGCGGCATCGTGAGTCGTGTCGGGATAGCACAGTCGGTAGTGCGCTTGCCAGCAAAAGGCAAAGGTCCCAGGTTCGAGTCCCGGTTCCGGCACACAGTTTTAATCTGCCAGGAAGTTTCATATCAGCGCACACTCCCCTGCAGAGTGATAGTTTCATTCTGGACTGTTAAAGCTGTTGGAGGCTCTCTAGTGGTGAGGGGCGTGTGCAGTTGGAGTGGTATGGGACACCTGTCACGTCTAGATACGTAGTCTGACAGCTAACAGGTACATGCACATCTTGACTGATCACCTATATCCTTTCTTGCACTGCCTCCTTGATAAATACAGGCCTTAGCACAGAATTGACGGGAACACAATCTGCTGTTTCATTGAGTCGGTCGCCTGGGCTTGCGAACATGTTAAGTTTCCTGTTATTTTCAAATGTTTGTAAATCTATCGGACCAATCTGCGTGGTCATCAGTCCGTAGCTTACAAACTACTTTACCTAACTAACCCAAGGAGAAACAGACACACCCACGTCCCAGACAGGACTCGAACCTCCGACGGCGAGCAACCACGCGCTCCGCAGTGAGGCGCCTTAGAGCGCTCGGCTACTCTACTGCGGCCCTATTATTTTGTATTGGAATATGCCTAGAAACTTGCGCATCCCGGGCTGCAAATCTAATTATTATAAAGAGGAGTATATACCAATGTTTTCTTTTCCTTCTGATGGATGTTAAAAGATGTGTTCAAAGAAGTTCCTAGTTTAGTGATCAAGGAGACAGGATTTTGCATCCAAGGTTTTCCTGATGATCAGATTATTCGGGAAATAAGAGTAACTCGACCGTATGGTACATACTTGTTAATAGCTTCCTTTTTATGGAGTACAAAAATCGGGGATATCAGTACCGATAAGCCTTCTGTTGACACGCTTAATTTTCCGTACAAGTCGTTCATAATAAAAAGTTTGATTTGGAAAGTGACGATGTTCCTTGTTTACTTCCAAATCTACCATCGTATTTATCTTTCCCTGCTATTGTACATCACACTCACTCAAAAGATCGAAGAAAATCTCGCGAAATCTTGAAATGAACAAATATACAGATTGGCTCTCTGAAGACTACGTTTACAGTTCAGATGTCATTACGATTAATGTAGGCAGATTAACCTCAAACATTGCGTAATTATGGAGCACGATGATCGATTATGCTTAATGATATTACAGTTTAATTGCTATCATTTCATTTCAAAAGTGTTGACATTGAACAATAATTTAGAAACTTTTACAATTTGTGATATGTAAACGTAGAAGTTGGTAGGTTTAATACGAATTTGGGACCACAGCTTCTCTGTAATAGTATACTAAATTGCACTATTTATTAACAGCTGTGTAAAGAAATAACCGTTAAGGAAAACGTATGTAAAATTAGACACTATTAACTTAATGTATGGAGAAAAGTGGAGATGATGATGATATAATATTAGGCCTTAATTTCATAAGTGAAAAGCACCTCAGGTATGACTCAGAAATGCCTTTTGCTACTTGCTAATTATTTGCTTTACATTCCCCGCTGTTTAGAAATTTTTCCGAAAGTCGAAAATTGGTTTGCGACACCCATATTATTTGTAAAAGTTTAATTTATTTGATCTTAATAGTGGAATAAACGTACCTCTTAAAATATTTGCAAATTATGCATGAAGTCCATGTACCACATTAAAGTAAATTGTGCCTTTTACTGGATCAAAATGAGACAAGGACATTTTCCTATTTTTAAATGTTTGCAGTTTATGTGTTTGCTGTATTTACGAGAAAATTACAAATCAGTTTAGTGTAATGTTCAATTATCCTAAGAAACACAAACATAGAGCTGTATAAAAGGCTTCAAAACGTAGTCTGCATAACAATCTTTCGTCTCAGGGCAAACTCCATGCATGACGTCATCAAAACTATGCTACGGCCTTGATTTCACGAAAGCAGTGTTTCTTGTCCGTTGTGTATTCCGACGGACTGCGACAATTCTAGCAGGACAATGCGACACCCTACACGTGAAGAATTGCTACAGAATGTCTCCAGGAGCGCTCCCCAGGCATGAACATTATTGAATACATCCGCGATGCCTTGCAACGTATGTTCAGAAGAGATCCCCACCCCTTCGTACCCTTATTAACCTATGGACAGCTCTACAGAATGCATGGTGTCAGTTCCATCCAGCACCGCTTCTAATATCAGTGGAGTCCATGCCATCTCGTGTTGCGGCACATCTGCGCACTTGCGGGGTACCCCTAAAGCATTAAGCGAGGCATACAGGCTCCAGCGCAGTCGTCATGCCACGTAAGCGATCGCGCCGGCTCGGAACTACCTTGCTTAAGTGGCATGACGTTGTGCTGGGTCCTTTCTCGTGGGCCACGCGTATTAAGCAAGTGTACCAGTTTCTATGGTTCTTCAGTGTGTAATAGCTAATACAAAACTGAAGTAACGATTTGTATAACGAAACTTATATAATTCGAAACGTGGTCATAGATTTGCGTGGAACAAAAGCCACGAGTACATGTCACCGGTAAAAATGGTAACAGGAAATAGATGTTTTCACGTGTATCTTGAAGTTTTCCCGGCGCTTTGATTGGTCCATTATATATCGGGCTAACAGCCGTATCGCGTTGACGTCTTGTCACGACATTTCGGCTGACAAACACGCAGCCATCTTCAGGTGAGTAAGTGACTGAAGACTACTGTTTTTTTATTTTCTTATTTTTTATTTTATTTAAAACCCCCAGAAGGGGCAGGCTGGCAGCAGCTAACATGCTGCTCTTCAGCCGAGAGCAAACAAATATAGCAACAGAAGAATGAAAATAATAAAAACAGGTGACAAATATGAAGAATTTAAAAGAAAATGGACACGGTGAGATAGCTGGGTGATATGACAATGACTGTGAAACAGAATGATAAAAAGTATATATTCAGAACTTAAAACAGCCACGGTGGATAAAATTGTCATGTTGATGGAACGGAGCGATGATGAAAACACATGGCAACGCTATGTTCCGCCTGTGCGGCGGTTACTGATGTTTCAAAAACACACGTACACTCAAAGCACTAAGTCATTGCACATTTAAAATCACTGACACAGAATTAAAATCACTGAACAGGCCACGCAGTGGAGAGGGAAGGAGAAGGAAAGTGCGATGGGCAGAAAAGGAGGGGAAGGATGGAAGGACTCCCAGGGAGTGGGTGGTGAGGGGGATCCAAGCGGAGGAAGGGAAAAGGATGGGTGGAGGGGGACGTAGCACTAATCTACAAGGAAGGCTAAGGGGGATAGGAGGGGTATATGTCAGGACGGAAGTTACCCTCGGATAGGATGTGGAGACTATGGAGGTGGAGAGAGGGAGGAACATGCTGGTAAAGGCGTGGCAGAGGCCTGGGATTCAGGAGCCACAGGAGAGACCAGCGGGTGACAAGATTCTATTTTGCGGGAGGTGTATAGGATGCGGAGATGTTCAAGGAATTTTAGAAGGTGGGGGAAATTATACTGGTGCGCATCGTTCTATCTATACTGAAGATTGGCGCGGCGGCGCCTGCGCAGTGAGGAGGTACTAGCGCGCCGCCTGTCGAATTTGGCGCGCTCTGCGTTAGAAGCGGGCCGCGTCTGCGCAATGGTGTACTTACACTCGCGCCATCTGTCGGAATGCGCCTTCGCGCATCTAAAGCGCGGTGGTCGAAAGAAATCACTTTTTGTCAGGCATCGCACTAGATGTAGACCTATGTCTCTATGAAGCGATTAAAGAAAATACAAGGTCCCATGCTTTGAAAAGTCGCCATCCCGATTAATCAGGTCTTCCATCAACCGTATTTCAACGGACTCCTTAATAATAGAATCCCAAAAGGATCTTGTCGTTGCCAAAATTTTTGTTCCAGAATACTCCATGAAGTGTCCCGTGGAAATACAGTGTTATGCTCTGGCTGATTTGTTGGGCTGCAGTAGACGTGTGTGGCGCTCATGCTCCACGCATCTTTCCCGTACTGTGCGAGTAGCTTAGCCAATGTAGGACTGACCACAATGTCAGGGTATCTTATAAATTCCCGCCTTCCTCAGACCCAAACCATCCTTCTCAGAGCCAAGCAAAGCCGAGATCTTCGCAGGTAGTCGGAATATCACTCTTACACAATGCTTCTTTACAATTCTTCCTATTTTAGAACTGCAACTCTGGTGTTACATTTCGTACCATGCATTAAAGCCTCCTAGTGTCACAAAAAGACAGAAAATTATGGTGCTACCAAATTCCACTCTCTGTACTGATAGGTGCTATGATAGAAATGCCACCCGAAAATAACTTTTCGTGAAATCCCACTCTACGGACATTCGTGTACAAACGGATTATTTTGTGTAAGAAGCTCCTACAAGTCGTTACAATGCCACCACTACTACGTCGATAAATTAGTCAGCAATAAATAATCGTTTTCATAAATAGATCAATACATGCCTTCAGCCTTAATGTTGTAAATCTTTTATTTCTGACTACTTTCGGTAACTCATTGTTATCATCTTCACACCCTGTAAAAGACAACAATAATGACAGATGTAATAACTTACGTGTATAAAACACAAGATTAGATCATATACACACTATTCATGGTGATTATAGTGAATTCACGTTAATAACAGTTTAAATTCATGGATACGATCGTGACTAAAATCAAGAACAAATCCAACATCATCTACTATTAGGAAATAGTAAGAGGCTACATCTGTTGTAATTCCTTATTAGTATTGTATGATGTTTCCATGTGTTTATTTTTTCGCTTGAAAATATATGTTGCTGTTTTGAAATGTCGTTTCAGTTCCCAGTAAATTGGCCAAAACATACATTGTAAAGTTTTCATTGGCCGTCAGTAACATTTAGCATTGTTGTTCCCTCATGGAGATGAGCGTATGGATTTCTTGGCCGGGAGATCCCTTACAGGATTGTTCGGCCGCCAGGGTTGCAACTAGAGGTCTGCACCTCGCTCGGTTGCTCGCTCGAATCGCGAGATACATGTCGTTCTCTGACAGTCCGACCGTCCACACAGCCCGCTCGCCACTCGAACGCCCACCGCAGCGCCACTCGAATCCAAGGCGAGTGTCGGGAGCAAACTAGATGCTTGAGAATACATCCTGACCTCGAAATTTGGAATTGTTTCCTTTACCGGGTGCTTCGAAAGCTTTTCTCTCGATCCAGTTGAACTAGCCATTCAGTTTCGCATTTTATACTTTACCATACAGGTTATTATACGTGATTAACATAAAGTTTCTGTGCTAAGATAATTTACTAAATGAGATTTCCAGGATCTTTCTTTCTTTCTTTCTCGTTCCTATTTTGTGGACTGTTAGTGCCTGTTTAGTGGTAGGTGTTACTTGCCGTCTTAACGTGGACGTGATTGTATTTTATATCCATTCCTCTTATCACTCTCAAGTCCTGGAATACTTTGTCCGTCTTTTATATTGATACTAAATACACTATATTGATGTACACCCGTTAGGTTAGTTTTGTGCATCTCTCTCTCTCTCTCTCTCTCTCTCTCTCTCTCTCTCTCTCTGTTGCACCCCGTTCATATATATTCCCGTAGCATTTTGGCACTGTGCGTGGTTGCTGCGCGTCTACCTTTTCCGAGTGAGTCCTTAACGGGAATTTTTCCAATTGCAACATTCATATATCCCCCACTGCCACTGTCGTCTTTCTTATCTACATAATAAAGAACGTATGCAAGCTTTTGTGCAATATATAGGATCCTCGCTTTCTTCCGTGTCTTGATAAGAGATCGGCCTAAGTACATTGAAGGGGGAGTGATAATTAGGGGGATAGCTCAAAAAATTATTTTGATTTTATCGAAGTTGAATCTATGGAATTTGTCTTTCATCAAAAGATATTTTCATACCAAACATCATTAAAATCGCTTCTCTAGTCTCTAAGTTATCGCCATGTTTCTTTTTAAGCGACAATTTTGGAGGGACAGTTTCGCCCCTTAAATATGTTTCTCCGCCGCTAAAAAAAAAAAAAAAAGAAATAAATAAAAAAATAAAAAAAGTAATATATATATATATAATATGGGTCCCATTGTTTTTCATGTATTACAACATATGCAAATTTCATAAAAATCGGAGAGCGGTAGGTTTCCTTGTGAGTACAGCGGCAGCACTACGCTGTGCGGCCTGTGCCCGCCCCGCCCCACGCAGCCTCGTTCGAGTGTCAACACGCTCGCTGCGAGCGTAACACACTCGGCGCACCACCGCCGAGCGTTGCGCAGTCGACCGAGTACGAGCGAGCGGAACCGGCGATTTGCAGACCTCTAGTTGCAACACTTGCGGGGAGTGACACTTGCGGGGAACCCGGGACCCTTGGGGCGGCTAATGGCTTTTCCTGGGTACAGGCACACCAAGACGTCTAGCACTGCTGTTGTCAAGTTTCCACACTGTCAACATAACACGAAACTCAGTGAAATTGCACAACCCTTTGCAAGCTGAAGAGCGATATAGTAACTTGTTCTAACTACATATTAATTCGTTGAATGTTCCTCCTGAAAACGAAAAAGGTATTTTAATAGTGATAATGTTTACAGAGTTATTAAAACATTCTCTTCTACTACAAGACGATGACTTTCCACAGTCATACCTCCTAAAAGCATATTATTCAGAACACTAAGCATATCAAGACACCTTCGCAAGCAATAAATATATTAGGCATCCTGCACATATACGTTGATGTAATTGACCACTATGTAGTTAACCTTACTATCACGCAACTTCCATCTCTTTAAAAATAGCTGCTATGCTTTTTAATAGGAGACGCAACCTTAAACCTTCAATTAAAAAACGTCAATAATAAGTCAATGAGTAGTTTACATACTTGAAGCGTTTATTCATAGACCCCAAAACGATTTGTCTGTATTCGAATTACAAATACATCTAAGAAATGTATGAAATACGGAATGTGTAAGGGAATGTCACACACCGAAAAATGTTAAAGATAAATTCTATTTACATATAAAACCATTTTTACTCCGAACTTTGCATAAACCAACAGGGAGAAACAATTTGCAAGACTTCCAGGAAAAATGAAGCGAAATTGGCAGCCAATAGTTGATTATAAATTACATTGCCTGTTAACTGTATAAATATAAATTTCGTAATACGCGGAACTCCTGTTCAGTACAGTCAAAGAGGTCTAAGGTAATAGGCAGTGATTAGATATCCGTATCACTCTCCTCCTCAAGAAGTCTGGCTGGGGGGCGTGGAGTAGGGGTGGTGTTTCCCTACTTCTGTAACACCCCGTTCACTACCTGCAGCGTCTGGGTCTCCCCACAAGTGTCTACACATTCCCTTTCCCCGCAAGTGTCACTCCCCGCAAGTGTCACAAACTCGCAGCCGCCGAGGTGTACGTCTTTCTATTTGACGCCGCGTGGGCACTTGCGTGCCAATGATGATGAGATGATGATGATTAGGACAACACACAACACCCAGTCCCCTGCCGGGAATCGAACCCGGGCCTCCTACGTCGTAGTCAGCGGTTGTTCCCTCAATTCTAGTATTAAACTATGACTTTCTACATAACAGATCGCCACACATAACCTCACTTTCAACATCGCGTATTGAACATCGCGTATTGAGATGGGCGAATTGACGTGACGGACAGTGTGAATACAATTTGACGTGACGGTGTCGTGACGTGACGTTGACGTGACGGACAGTATGAATTGGCCTTAATACTTAGGTCGCATTATGGTTCATTGAGTAATTCATTTCGAAGGTCGGAGGAAGAAGGCACGGCATACCAACTGCCAACAGGACTACACCTGTAAAGAACTGTGACGATTAAACCAAACTTCAGATTTTTCATTGTTTTACCTTTTTCTTTTCTTTTTATTTGTCCTTTTTGGTGCTTCATTTTACAGTGTATTTTACAGTACGCCTCCTGGCAAGGGATATAAAATTACCTGCCGCGGTGGAGTAGCCGAGCGGTCTAAAGCACCTCGCTGCGGAGCGCGCGGTTGCTCGCCGTGGAGGTTCGAGTCCTCCCTGGGGCATGAGTGTGTGTGTTACGGCGGGGCTTCTCTTTTAAAAGACAGGGAGGGAAGGTCAGTGCCTAGTTGACAAAGTTCCTAAAACACCTCCCCTCTTTCATGCCTTCCCTCGGCGATATTACTATCGCACTTCGTGCCAGTGCCCTGGTTTGTAAACAGGCAGCACTGCACGCGAGGTGCCGTGTCGATATGCAACTTCAGTGCATATCTAAAATCACTCTTTTACTAACCTTGTGTCTTCTGTCGTAGTTGATGTCCCATTGCGCAGGTGAAGCACACAGGTCACACATCCGTTGTACTTGAAGTGATGCTAAAAGTGGTGTTGAGATGTGGCTAGGAAGTACTGCACTACGAATGACTTTAGCTTTTGTAGGATGCCAGTGCTTGTTTTTATTGAAGAAATGTCAGTGTATATCCACAGATATACAGACTGAGTAATGTTAAAAATATAAACGTTGCATAACATATAAACTGTCCCTGGCCCGCACTGAACTGATATGAATGTGCAAGGTATCGCGGTCGGCGCTCGACTGACTTCCGCCGCCTCTCGTTGCGCGCCACAAGCCACCGTTTTGGCGCCAAACGAAACTTCTAGACTAACATTGTTCAGCTTATTACAAAATAAACAAATATTAAATGTTGGAATTAACGGGAATATAGATTAGCATAAAAGCATTACAGAAAGTATACAGACAATTTTTAATAAACATACGAAAGTTATGAAACTTCCTGGCAGATTAAAATTGTGTGCCGGAACCGGGACTCGAACCTGGGACCTTTGCCTTTCGCGGGCAAGCGCACTACCGACTGTGCTAACCTGACGACTCACGATGCCGCCTCACAACTTTACTTCCGCCAGTACCTCGCCTCCTACTTTCCAAACTTCACAGAAGCTCTCCTGCGAACAAGCAAGACTAGCGCTCCTGGAAGAAAGTTTCATATCAGCGCACACTCCGCTGCAGAGTGAAAGTTTCATTCTGGAAACATCCCTTAGGCTGTGGCTAAGCCATGTCTCCACCATATCCTTTCTTCCAGGAGTGCTAGTCTTGTTTGTTCGCAGGAGAGCTTCTGTGAAGTTTGGAAAGTAGGATGCGAGGTACTGGCGGAAGTAAAGTTGTGAGGCGGCATCGTGAGTCGTGTCGGGATAGCACAGTCGGTAATGCGCTTGCCCGCGAAAGGCAAAGGTCCCAGCTTCGAGTCCCGGTTCCGGCACACAATTTTAATCTGACAGGAAGTTTTCATATCAGCGCACACTCCGCTGCAGAGTGAAAGTTTCATATAGGAAAGTTAAATATTAATAAAAGAAGCTTAAAGTTTTGGCGGACAACTAGTATAGGCGGAAGCCAATCAGATCTCAACTTGCAATAGGGGCGGAGCTTTCCCACGGGATACAAGCTCATCTACTGTCTCTCTCTCTCGCACCCTTTCTACTATTGCGTCACACAGTTCTACAACCAAGAAAACTTCTTTAACACCCAATATTGATATGCGAAATAAACGGCTCCATGTGAGCCCCCTCACAGTGTGTGTTTGTCCGTAGCTTAGTTTACCTAGGTTTAAGTAGATTGTAAGCTACGGACTGATGACCACGCAGTTTGGTCCGATAGATTTACAAACATTTGAACGTTTTTTTTTTGGTGCTGCATTTTGCAGTGTATTTTCCAGTCCACCTCCTGGCAAGGAATATAAAAATACCTGCACGGTATGTTGCAGGGCCTGCACGTCGGGTCTCCAGCGGAGGACCTGCAGTACTTCCTGCACACCAGCGCCAGCCTGGAGGTGCTGAAGCACCACACGGAGCTGCTGGTGTCCGAGTACCACAGCAGTCTGCAGCACACACTGCGGGCCCTGGGACTGCACTCGCAGGCCGACGCCTACCCACTGGAGCAGCTGCTGGCGGACATGGAACACTTGGGCTCAGTGGCAGTCCTAACCGCCTTCAAACTGCTGCCGTTCATGCTGCGGACAGACGACATGCGGCCTCCACCTGACACACAGTCCGAAAACTTCAGGCAGCAAATTGACGACTTCCGCCGGGCATTCTACAGAGAAGAGAAGTTCTTACGGTACCTGCAGTATCTCGTGCCTGTATTCGACTCCAAGGGATATTTCGAATTAGAAAGGAATACCACTTGATTTTTAAACTTTTTATTACTTTATCGCAGTGTTTTATCACTGAACATCTACTTCCTGTGTACTAATACTTTCCGTACAAATTCATAATTACCTTCTGACCTTCCCAACGACCATTCTGCTATTTTGACCTTCTGTTCTTTGAATTTTTTTCTTCATCAATATGCATATATAAAATGGAACGTGGGACGTGTGTCCGTATATTTCTCTGGTAGCCAAAATTATTCACTGCAGACCAACGGCGGTTATGCAAGAGAGGAGCCTTTAGGTTCGAGGTGTGCACTATGGTGTTTTTGTCGTGGTGTGTGGCGGTGGGTGAGTGTGGCGAACAAAAATTCGTAAAATGTGCAGCAATACAACGATCAACAGATGTTCAAAGATTAAAGACTCAAAGATAAAACACTGGGGAACACAGACATACGTTAACTGAGCATTAACTACACTGGCAATACACCAATGATCTCAATATAAATACTGGAAAGACAACTGTAGTGCTTAGGATCAAAATACAGACAACTGAACGTCAAACTTCACGGTTTCATAATACATAGTACCATATCTATATTATCTTTCAGCTCACTGCAATACACAGACTGTAGACATACGTTAATGTATGTCTGCGACGGAAAGTTCGTAAGTCATAGGTTACTTTGGTTTAGCGGACAGTATCGCGTTACTAACAGATTCATACCATTCAGTTAGGTGAGTCCTTAACATCTTTCTTTGCATTCTTTATTTTACATTTTCTAGAACAATAAATAAATGGTTGAACTGCATTTAATGCGGCCCGGCTAGCGCTCGCTGGGTGGCGTCGCGTGTACCGATTCACAGGGAATGAGAAGATTACTAATTTACTAACCGGACAAGGGTACATCAAAAACTTGCCAACCATAGAGCAGGAACAGCAAACCGATTCACAGGGAATGAGAGGAATTGTCTTTACGCCACCTAGCGAGCAGTAGCCGGGCCGCATTAAATGCAGTTGTACCAACTACTTTTAGGAAAAGCAACGTACTACGAGACTTACGCAGTGTATCGTACATGTTAAGGTTATTGCAAAATTCTTAAAACGAGATAGATTCAAAGGAAAACACAGACATTCATTAACTATACAGGCAATACACAGACTGTAGACATACGTTCAAGTATGTCTGTGATGGAAAATTCGTAAGTCATATATAAGTATATGCTGCTCAAGTGGTAAAATTGCATTGCCAGTCCCAAAATTACCTCCATGTGAATTCTCTGAATATATTTACATAAGAGATCTTTACAAGGAATCTCGAACTTATGTAGTTTCCTCTCTGATTACGATGTAGGCCTATCCTCATTAGATTTTGAGTTCGTTACTTTTAGGAGTGCGCAGAAAACGCCATATACAGGAAAGAACAAACTGAGGAGATGTTACTTACATACCACACCAAATAACTAACAGATGACGATGCTTCGTTTTTTTCATTCTCATAACTGTGGTGCAATACACTACAACAAAGGGTACAATTTTACTTATGGCATCGGCGTAGTGTGCTGATGTTGGCAATGGCCGTTCAATGCTTTCTGAAATTCAGTCACGTACAATGAGCGGAATAATTCGTTACGTTCAAGATGAAATAAATAATTTTTGTTGTTCTGATCAGTAAATTAAAAATCCTCCTAAAGCGAATAGTTCGTTGCCAACGATAGCAAATGAAACCGCTGCCACTGCATGTAAAATTTAATCCAGATGTAACCCATATGCTTTGCAATGTCATGGAAAGAAAAGAAGTGCATCTTTCGACGGGTATAATTTTAATTTAAGAAGTAACGACGTTCCTTCGCGGCTATTGATGTTTTCATTTAATAAAAATTATTTGAAAGGAAGATCGAATTTATGTAGTTCCTTTCTGATTTCCGTGCGTGCTTATTAGATCTTGAGTCCCTTCTCTTTAGAAACGCCTAGGAAACGGTTTAGTACAGTAAAGAACAAATAGAGGCCCTGTTAACTAATAGAAGCCAATGCTGTTGTTTTACGCTCATAACTATGGTGTAGTTTTCTACAAGTGATTGTATCCTTTCTTTAATATCCGTTGCGAAGCACGGGTGTACAGCTATCTATTACAAATCTCCTAAAGTACTTCACGGATGTACATGGGGCAACTACGTTTCATAAAAGTGGATCACGAAAAAAAAATCGTAATTTAAAGTTTTGTATCTACGTCCGTTATGTCTGCCTGTCTCTTAGAACACGTTTATTTTCGTAGGATTTTCAGTCGTAGCTTGATCATATCGTGTGGTTGGATACATGTTTCATTTCATCAAAATCGGGTCAGAGAAAATAAAGATATCATAATTTAAACATTTGTCTAAAAGCAGTCACTACCTATTTACAAAGGCCAATGTCGAAAAGTACTACATGAGCTTTCATGGGGGCTAACAAGCAAAGGATACATGGCCCTATTATTATTATTATTACTATTTCTTATCTCAACGATAGAAGTGTTTTCAGAAGTTTACGCCAAACAGACAATTACACAATTACTTTATGAACACAACTTAACATTGTATTTACATCGTTCCGGAATACAAACTGAAATAAATTTCAGTTTTTGTACGAAAAACTTCATGAACATTCATCGTTTTCAACAATGACTTCTACTTAAATTTGACATCTTGGCTAGGAGAACTGTGTTCATTGACAGAGCAATCCAAAAAGGATTCTGTTTTTGCAGACCTAAAAAACAATGATATTTACAGGTCCCTCTTTAATAACCGTTGCAAAGCACGGGTATATAAGCTAGTCTGATATAAAAATGTACTGGCTGATTCGATTTAAGCAATTAAGTCTCTGGACAATGTTTCTCTGTTTCTATGCTATGTCCTACCTAGTTATTCACTCCTCTTAACACACTGACAATTTGAATAAAAATAATATCAGCTACTCCCACTCGAGAAATATACAGTACAAGTTGACTCAAATTGCACCACTTTTAAACCAACATTTTTCACTCTGGCATAGAATTTTCATTTGTAGCGATGCTCCTATGAGGAATACTTCAACAATGCCAATGTTCCTTTAAGTTCCTTCTCTATACTTGTTATACTCTCTATTCTGCTTAGACTAATTAACTAGTGCCGGCCGCGGTGGCCGAGGAGACTGAGGCGCTTCAGTCACGGTTTGCACGGCCACTACGGTCGGGGGTTCGAATCCCCCCTCGGGCATGGATATTTGTGCTGTCCTTAGTTGTAGGTAGTTCATAAGTAGTTTGTAAGTTTAGGGACTGATGACCCCGTAGTTAAGTCCCATAAGCTTAACAAACATTTGAACATTTTTTTGAATTAACTAGTAACTACTAATACGCTATAAAAGAATATTGTAAATCACGTTTATTGTTCTATACTCTATAGCATCTACAACACGAATGTCGTAGAACATAATGGGTATTTTATTACTTGAAATCGTGCAGCAGATACTTGACTTGGTGGACATTTTATTTTGATGCAGAGTACTTTTAGAATTTCCACACTCAAAGGTACGCGTATATGGTTTAATAAATATTAATTTCTCCATGACGAATAATTGAGTTGTGTCTTGCACAGCCGCATTTGGAAATTGTAAAATTTGTTATATGATTTGAGAGCTAGTTTCCTTCTTTTAAGTAAGAGGAATTTACACTTCTGGGCACTCTCGATAGGATAATAAACTTGGTATTTGTCCAGAATGTTTACAGCTCAAACGAATGCTCACCTCCATTATAAGATCGACAGTAAACGCATTTCACCAAAACGAATATTTTTCTATAATTACATCACATATTAATTTAACTTTTTCTTTCGCCAAATATGTGTATATAGCTTCAAATCTGAGGTTTGTATTTATTTAATTTCTTCCAAATTAAAATTACATGTAACTTATTCATGTTTCTGTATTATACGACGGGTGAAATGTTTTTCATTGACATTACACTAGACAGTGACACCACGACTGGCGTCTGTGGCACAAATTCTTTAATAGCAGTAGGGGATATGAGACACACTCTTTACACACATGTCTGGTGAATGCGACACACTCTCTGTTGTATGGAACTGCTGGTCTGTCGTGACCAGGAAGCTCAGCATATTTCTCACCAATTGACAACTTGTGGGACATGACGAAGTGGAAGCTTACCGCCTTTTCAAAGGCACATGAGGCCCATTGTCGAATTCGAAAAAAATGCGTTTTTTGGTACAGTCTATCACAGGATATCATTCGACACTTTTACGATCGTGAGAGAATATACACCTGCCATGCCAACACAGGAAAAGGGCGGAGGGGGGGGGTGGGACTATGTGTTCATGCAACTGTCTGGACTTCTATTACTGACACATGTGCGTTTCATTAGTCCTTAGGTTGTTACCTTGTACTGCTATTTAGTGCAGCCACATAAATAATAACTAGGTCAATCAATTTTGAGGTCATGAATAATTCATGATTTATGACCCTTATTTATGTCTGTAATTAAAAATGGACTTGATTTTTTATTCTAATAAAAAGTTGATATGATTTATGATCCTAATTAAAAATTGACATGATTTATGACCCTAATTAAAAAAAATTGACATGATTTATGATTTGTACAAGCTCCCCTCCCCCTCCCACCACTCGCTGACTATGAGACCCCCATCCCCTTCCACCATTTTTTTTTTTTTAGTTTGGTGTAGCTTTTATAAGATCCAGCATAGTTTTTACCTTTCAGCTAACATTTACTTCAATGTCTTCCATTTATACATACAGCTATTAAGTCGATGAGTACAGGAAAGGTAACTTTTTGAAATCCAATAACTTTTGATTTGCCTACATCTTTTACCGCTTTAATAGAAACTGCTTGTAATTTTTCCAATGGAGAGCATTTGCTGATTTTTACTGTACACTCTATTTGCTACAAAATACGACTATTAAAACAAGTCTAGTTCACACTCCAGAGGAATTTCTGCTTACGATTTTTTAAATTTACATCTTCTGCATATAAATGGGCATTCTACCCAAATATACACACATAGATAACAGTAAATAGAGTACTTTTCAAGGTTTTTGGTAGGTGGGAAAATAAGCACATAAATATTCGTTTACAATTTCTTTATTACTATCTTGTATACACATTTATACACAGGAAACAACTCTTTCTTTACGTTTGTTTGGCGTGATTTTAAATACATCCAGCTTAATTTTTAAATTATAGTTCAAATCCACATTGGAATCTTCCATTTCCTTCTCCAACCAGGAATTTGATAAGTTCAAAGAAGGTACATTCTCGAACTCCATAACGTATCTCTGCTTCTTCCAGGAAACTATAGTCGGCGTCACGTAGGAAGGCGGCCCAGTTTTCAGCCGTTCTGCGCATCCCCCTCCATTACCGCAATGACAGCCAATAACGTTCATTCTGTAGGCGCGTGGCTGGCCGCGAGTTACGCAATGTTTCTCCCGCAGGCTTCACAGTTGGCGCTCGGCCGTAGCTCCTCCCCTTCACGCTTCCCATATCGCTCCGCTTCTTTTAAGGCTTTAATTAGTTCTGATCCTTCTGGCGGCTCTTAGAGACGAGAACATTCGGGTAGTTTAATTTTAACTTTCATTTCCTGCATGACACAACCGTCATAGCTATCCACATCCTCTTGTGTGTATGCTGCCATCTCTTCTGATGCGGTGCCCGAGGGGACTGAGGCGCTTCAGTTCACGGTCTGCACGGCCACTACGGTCGGGGATTCGAATCCCCCCTCGGGCATGGATATTTGTGCCGTCCTAGTTCGTAAGTAGTTCATAAGTAGTTTGTAAGTTTAGTGACTGATGACCCCGTAGTTAAGTCCCATAAGCTTTACAAACATTTGAACCACTTTTTTCTTCTGATGCGGAATCTGCTGGCATCTCCATATAGAACTTTAGGTTTACAACTTTTGCAAACGAATGCTGGTTAAATACTGTTATTCCGTCTGCTTTTAGTTCTGCAAATGGTTTTCCCGTAGGTAGATGAACAACATCCAACCTGCCACAATTAGAAACAACGTAACCATTCTTTTTAAGACGATCCAAACGGGTGTGCAGCTTTAGAAACACATTTTTCGTGTATCCCTTAATGTAATAAACACAATCATTTCCATTGATTTCGGCGAGTACTCCAACACGTGACCATTTTCCCTTGTTGTTTACTGTAAATGCGATTATTTTATATTCTCCAGTCACAACTAGAGTTTTACATGTAATATGCTTAAACCAATAAGTAAGTCGTGCTTGCGCATCTGCAATAGCCTTCTCTTTTTCCAAAAGTCAACTATACGAAGCTGGTGCAGTATAGCAGGAAGCTCTTCCATTAAAACATCCAGTTGAACATCGGCTAAATCCACTTTATACGGTATAGACACAGGATTTCCACGAAATGTTTTCCAATTCTTCCTTGCCGAGTTTTTCCAGTATTCCATTTGCTGCCACACCGGTATCACAATGTAGAAGAAACGGCAACTTGGCCTTAACACCATGTCTCGCAGTGACGAACTTGTCGAATTTACTACGCAGGTAGGAGTTGAAAGATCCACACATATCCTTCTTTAACATTACAGACCGGCTCTTCTCTGTCTGCTCCAGACAGTCCTCTTGATCGCAGATTTAACTACCATAATGTTATCACAAAAGGCTCTGTAATTGATATAGGGACCTACAAGTTCTTGTTACAGGGGAGCGTAGCATTTTCGGAGTAATTTATGTAACCAATGTCAGTAAGACGATTGTCCTGGTTTTCCAGTAAGAACCACAATCCAAAACGTTCGTCCATTGGTTTTGTCTTCCTTCCAGTAGCTGCGGAATGCCTAGCACATTCAAGGGGTCCATGTTGACACTTCCGGCTACCACAGAAGACTGATCAGTGGAGGCTGACGAACATCATTTTATACCCCACGCATCTATCATATGGTAAGTATCTTTCGATATAAATTACAAGAAACACTTCTGACGTCCCGCTTCTTAAAATAACTTCCACACAACGCACGAATGAAAATTAAGGGAAACGAAAATGATGCATGTTCATTCTTGCCGATCACAATGTTAACTGCATGTAAGTGCCACAATGTAAGTTGTCCGATAGGTCCGTTATATGTCTTTGTTGTGGTCTTCAAATGGTTCACATGTCTGTAAATCTATCGGACCAAACTGTGTGGTCACCAGTCCATAGCTTATAAACTACTTAAACCTAGGTAAACTAACCTACGGACAAACACACACACCCATGCCCCAGGGAGGACTCCAACCTCCACGGCGAGCAACCGCGCTCTGCGCAGCGTGGTGCTTTAGACCGCTCGGCTACTCCACCGCGGCGTTGTGGTCTTCAGTCCTTAGACTGGTTTGATGCAGCTCTCCACGCTACCCTGTCCTGTGCAAGTCTCTTCATCAGAGAATACGTTCGGCAACCTACATCCTTTTGAATCTGCTTACTATATTCGTCACTCGGTCTCCCTCTATGATTTTTACCCCTCACGCTTCCTTCTAATGCTAAGTAGACAATTCCTTGATGTATCAGAATGTGTCCAGCCAATCTATCCCTTCTCTTCATCAGGATATGTCAGAAACTCCTTTTCTCCCAGATTCGGTTTAGCACCTCCTCATTAGTCACATGATCTACCCATCTAATTTTCATTATTCGTCTGTAGCACCACATTTTAAAAGCTTGTATCATCTTTTTATCTGAACTCCTTATCGTCCACATTTCACTCCCATACAATGCTACATACCAGACAAAGGCTTTCAGAAAGGACTTCCTAACATTTAAATTAATATTGGATGTTAGCAAGTTTCGCATCTTCAGAAACACTTTACTTTCCCATAGCCATTCTACATTTTATATCTTCTTTGCTTCGGCCATCAGAAATTATCTTGCTGCCTAAATAACAAAATTCATCTATTACTTTTATTGCCTCATTGCCTAATCTAATTCCTTCAGCATCGTCTGATTTTCAGACTTTGCATTCCATTACCTTCGTTTTACTCTTGTTAATGTTATCTTATATCTTCCTTTGTCCATTCCATTCAATTGCTCTTCCAGATCTTTTGCGGTCTCTGACAGAATTACTATCTCATCAGCAAACCGCAATGTTTTTATTTCATTTCATTTTTATTTAATGCCCTCTCCAAATTTCTCCTTCCATTCCTCTACTGCCTGCTCAATGTACAGATTGAACAACATCGGGGAAAGGCTACAACCCTGCCTTACTCTCTTCCCAACCTCTGCGTCCCTTTCTTGCCCTTCGACTGTAAAAGCCGCTGTCTGGATTTTGTATAGGTTGAATATAACTCGTCGCTCCCTATATTTTACCACTGATACCTTCAGAATTTGGAACAATGTATTCCAGTCGACACTGTCAAAAGCTTTTTCCTAATCGACAAACGCTAAAAACCTAGGTTTCCTTAGCCTCCCGTGATCCGCCATTTCTCCTAAATCCAAACTAATCTTCCCCGAGGTCGGATTCCACAAGTTTTTCCATTCGTCTGTAAATAATTCGTGTTAGTATTTTGCAACCATGACTTATTAAACTGATAGTTCTGTAATTTTCACATTTGTCTGTACCTGCTTTCTTTGGAATTGGAATTACGATATTCTTCTTGAAGTCGGAGGGTATTTCTCCTGTCTCATACATCTTGCATACCAGGTGGTACAATTTCTTCACTACTGGCTCTCCTAAGGATATCAGCAGTTCAGAGGGAATATCATCTACTCCAGGGGCCTTGTTTCGATTCAAGTCCTTCAGCGATCTGACAAATTCTTCTCACAGTATCATATCTCCTATCTCATCTTCCTCCACTTCGTCTTCCATTTCTAGAATACTGCCTTCAAGTTTATTTCCTTTGTATAGGACCTCTATATATTCTTTCCACAGTTCAGCTTTCCGCTCTTTGCCTAGTAGTGGTTTCCCATCTGAGTTCTTGATATTCATACAGCTGCTTTTCTTGTCTCCAAATATCTCTTTTATTTTCAGGTAGGCGGTATCTATCGTTCCCCTAGTTATGCATTCTTCTACGGTTCTGCATTTGTCTTCTGTACTTCCTGTCAATCTCATTTTTCAGACGTTTGTACTCCCTTTCTCCTGTTTCACTTGCTGAATTTTTAAATTTTCTCCTCTCATCAATTAAGTTCAGTATATCCTGTGTTATCTAGGGATTTCTATTAGAAAATGTTCAAATGTTTATTAAGCTTATGGAACTTAACTACGGGGTCATCAGTCCCTAAACTTACGAACTACTTATCAACTACCTTATTCTAAGGACGGCACAAATATCCATGCCCGAGGGGGCATTCGAACCCCCGACCGTAGTGGCCGTGCAGACCGTGAATGAAGCGCCTCAGTCCCCTCAGCCACCGCGGCCGGCTTTCTATTAGACCTTGTCCTTCTGCCTATATGGTCCTCTGCTGCCTTCACAACCTTTCTCTCAGAGCTACCTTCTTCTACTGTATTACTTTCCCCCGTTTCAGCCAATCCTTGCCTAATGCTCCCTCTGAAACACTCAACCACCTCTGGTTTCTTCAATCTGTCCACGTTCCATCTCCTAACCTTTCTACTTTTCTGCAGTTTTAATCTGCAGTTCGTAACCAATAAGTTATGTCAGAGTTTATATGTGCCCCTGGATATGTCTTACAGCTTACAACCTGGTTTCTAAATCTATTCCTTACGATTATAAAGTCAATCTGGTACCTTCTAGTGTCTCCTGGTCTCTTCCACGTATCCTTCTTTCATGATGATTAAACCATGTGTTGGTGATCATTAAATTGTGCTCTGCGCAAAATTCTGCCAAGCGATCTCCTCTTTCATTCCTTTTTCCCAGTCCATATTCACTTACTACATTTCCTTCTCTTCCCTTTCCTACTACTGAGTTCCAGTCCCCCATCATAATCAAGTTTTCGTCTCCCTTAACTTTCTGAATGATTTCTTTTATCTCCTCACTCATTTTTTCGATATCCTCGTCATCGGCCATGCTAGGTGGCATATAAACTTGCACTACTGTGGTCGGTGTTGGCTTCGTGTCTATCTTTACTACGATAATGCGTTCACTATGCTGTTCATTGTAACTTACCCGCATTCCTATATTCTTATTCAAGATCAGACCTACTCCTGCGTTACCACCAACTGATTTTGTATAACCCTGTACTCACCTGACCAGAAATCTTGTTCATCCTGCCATCGAACTTCACTAATCCCTACCATATCTAACATTAACATATCCTTTTCTCTTTTCAAATTTTCCAGCTTACCTGCTCGATTAAGGGTTAGAACATTCCACGCTCCGACCCGTATAATGCCTGTTTTGTTTTTCTTGATGACGACATCCTCCTGAGTTGTCCCCACCCGGAGATCCGAATGGGGACTATTTTACCTCCGGAATATTTTACTCAAGAAGACGCCATCATCATATAGTCATACAGTAGAGCTGCATGTCCTCGGGAGAAGAAACGACTGTGGTTTCTCCTTGCTTTCAGCCGTTCGCAGTAACTGCATGGCAAAGCCATGTTAGCTGATGTTACAAGAACAGCTCAGTCAATCACCCAGACTGTTGCCAATGTAACTACTGAAAAGGCTGCTGCCCCTATTCAGGAACCATGGGTCCGTTATATATCGTATTCGTTATATATCGTGTTTCTCTTGTACATTGTCAACGTCAGTAACCTAGAAGTCGTAGTGTCAAAATTCCGTGATTAAACTGAACGTAACAGATTCTGTTGGCAGTACCTAGCAGCCATTACATCAGTATTTCCCCTCATACGCCCACTGTAGAAACCATTTAGATTAAAAATTGCACACTACTTGCGTTAAAAATTGTAAATCTTATACTTCCATCCCTCCTCACCCCTTGAAATTGACTAACGTGATGAAAGCTCAAAAAATAGCAACACTCATTCACACAGTGAAAGTAAAATTATTTGCTACTATAATATCAAAAGAACAATTCACCAAAAATTGCGAAAAAATATAAAATAAAATAAAAATATCAGTACTCGATATTGGGATTTTGATATCGATACGGCAGCAAAATTTTTCGTAGATAAAAAAAGAAGTACTTTAGGAACTTGAATCGGATAAATTAGCGATTGATTCAAATTCTAACACGTTTATGGCTTTAGGTTTTCCTCTACTGGTTCCTCTCAAAAGTACACCCAACTCGTGAGAAGACATTACGTCGTAAACTAAACACACATAAAATAATCCGTGGCAACACTTCCTGACCTAATCAAAACCAAAAACACTACAATCCCACAACGACAGAATACCACCGAATAACAAATCTTGCTCTGGTCTACAAAATAAATAAGAAAGAACATAAGAAAATGCAAAGAAAAAATCAGATAACTAAAATACTAAAAAATAGTGAATTGATTAATGAAAGACAAATTTTCGAGGTACGTAACCACAGCATTTTGCTACCTTGCCTTAAAATTAGTCAGACGCGTCAGGCTTACTTAGGCAATTGTTTTTTTTCCCCAATTACGTAGCCTCTCTCTTGACGGTCCATGTAATTAAAAGGCTCGGTGTGCATATACAGGTCACAACGGGTAAATGAAACAGAAATTATGTATTTTCACATTTTAGTCACCAATGGCATAAGGACACAATGGTATTAAAAACAAACAATTGTTCGTCAATGATTGTTCGAGCCCTATGCGCTTAGGATCCAATAAATCGTGTCCTCCGTTTTCTAGTGTATTTTAGAGCCGTCGTGAATGTTGCTTCTATTATTCTAATATTACTCTGGCATTGTTTTTATGTAGCAGAGTAGCAGAGAGCTCGCCCAAAAACACACAGTACGTTAGTAAGTAGTTGCAGCTTGATTTATGCAGGTCCTGGCCAGCATATACGCTAAGAAACAAACTCTGCGAGTTACCAGAAACTGTGATGCTACTGGGCAAAAATTACTAGTAGGCCTAAACGTTTTTATTTAATACAATCCTAGATTCATTCTCTCCTTCTTGTGTGTGTTTTCAAGGTACCTCACTTGGATTTAATAACTTTATATCGCTAGCTTGATGAAAAATTATACCAAAGATATTAATTGAGGTTGACAGTAAAATTTAGCCTGTACTCGTAACTGGTAGCAACGAAATAAAAAAAAAATTCAAATGTTTGTTAAGTTTAAGAGACTTAACTACGGGGTCATCAGTCTCTAAATTTACAAACTACTTATGAACTACCTTACACTAAAAACGCCACAAACATCCATGCCCGAGGAGGATTCGAACCCCGGACCGTAGCGGCCGTGTGTGACTGACGCGCCGCAGACCGCTCGGCCACTGCGGCCGACGCAACGAAATATGACATCTCCTTTTTTACGGGAAAAACTATATCAGATACATAATATGTTACCTTGTCACTACGGTATATGGTGCTCCCGCTTTGATACCCGGTGTTTCTTTATCTTTAAGGGGAGACACTGCAATTCATGGAAGTACTTCTTTTTTAGGCTAAGATCAGTGTCCAGTGAGAAGCTCAGGCAGGCAGGTGCTAAAAATGTTGAAAAATCAAATGTTTCTCAGAAAAGTAAAGTAAAAAATAATGTTAGCATTTTTCACCAGAATATTGGGGGACTAAAGAATAAAATAGATGAGCTTTTAGTTTGTTTAGATGATATTGAAACTGATAATGTAATAGATATACTATGCCTGTCTGAGCATCACATTGTCACCGGTATGGAAAATGTGAATGTCTGTGGATATAAATTAGTCTCAAATGTAAGTAGAGATAATAAGATAAGAGGAGGAGTTGCCATATATGCCAAAAGCTATCACAGTGTAAAAAATTTAGAAACAAAAAAGTTTTGTGTAGAGCAACATATTGAAGCATGTGCCTGCCAGTTTAAACTCAATGATGATTATCTTATAATTGTAACAGTATATAGGTCCCCTTCAGGGAACTTTCATTTATTCCTGGAAAACTTGGATGCCTTGTTGTGCTATCTGTCAGGTAGGGGGAAACAAATTATTATTTGTGGTGATTTCAATGTAGATTCACTGAAAGAGTGTAATAGGAAGAAAGACCTGGAAGTCTTAGTTGGCTCATTCAATCTGACATCCGTTATTGATTTTCCTACTCGGGTAGTAAAGGACAGCAGTACATTGATAGATAACTTTTTTATAAACCAAGATAAGTTTAACAACATTAATGCTTGTCCCGTTGAGAATGGTCTTTCGGATCATGGTGCACAGCTAGTAACAGTATATGACATAGCTCCGTTCAGTAATTCGAAACAGTCCACCAGAATTGTGCGCTCGATTAATGACTTAACAACTAGAAATTTCAAAGAAAGTCTACAGCAGTTAGACTGGGATGAGGTTTACAAGGAACATGATGTTAATTTAAAATATAATTTATTTCACGATACATTTGTAAGGGTATTTGATAACTGTTTCCCCAAGAAATTAGTAAAATTTAATTCTAAGAAACCATGCAAAAAACCATGGCTTACTAAAGGAATAAAAATATCGTGTAACCGAAAAAGGGAACTATATCTGTCCGCAAGAAAGAGTAATAACCCAGAAACACAAAAATATTATAAAAGCTACTGTGCTACATTAAGAAAAGTTATTAAAAAATCAAGAAGCATGTGCATCATGTCTGAGATTAGCTCCTCTGATAATAAAATTAAAATAATTTGGAATATTATTAAAAGGGAGACAGGGCAACCAAGAGCAGAGGAAGAGGGCATTACCATCAAAACAAATGAAAACTTTATTAACAAAAAGTCAGAAGTTGAAAACATTTTTAATGATTCCTTTTTAATTGTTGTAGAGAAAATAGGATCTAAATGTTCATTAGAAGGAGCAAGGCAATTAATGGAAGAGGCCACACAATTTGATACAATTGAAATTCCACCCACCTCACCTTCAGAAATTAGAAAAATAATAAACTCTCTCAAGAGTAAACGGTCATATGGAATTGATGGCATTTCCAGCAGGCTATTAAAAACTTGTTCCCAGGAGATAAGTAGGATTCTCAGTCATATTTGTAATAGCTCATTAAAGCAGGGTATTTTCCCGGATAGACTGAAATATGCTATCGTTAAACCTTTGCATAAAAAAGGGGATACATACGATGTCAACAACTACCGGCCCATCTCACTTCTGAGAGCTTTATCAAAAATTTTTGGAAAAGTTATGTATTCTCGAGTTGCTTCACATATTAGTAAAAATGAAGTTCTAACAAAATGTCAGTTTGGTTTTCAAAAAAGCTTTTCAACTGAAAATGCTATATATACCTTCACTGATGAAATATTAAATGCTTTGAATAACCGGGCATCACCAGTTGGAATTTTTTGTGATCTCTCAAAGGCTAAATCATGGGATTCTTCTAGATAAGATTAAGTATTGTGGTATGAGTGGGACAGTGCACAAATAGTTTAAATCATACTTAACTGGAAGAGTGCAGAAAGTTGAAATAAGCAGTTCACATGATATAGATGAAACAATTAATTCTTATAACTGGGGAGTTATCAAAAATGGGGTCCCACAAGGTTCGGTCTTGGGTCCTTTCCTGTTCTTAATATATATTAATGACTTGCCATTCTACATTCACGAAGATGCTAAGCTAGTACTTTTTGCTGATGATACAAGTATAGCTATAACAACTGACAAACAGGAATTAACTGATGAAATTGTAAATGATATCTTCCAGAAAGTTATTAAGTGGTTCTCTACAAATGGACTCTCATTAAACTCTGATAAAACCCAGTATATGCAGTTTCATACAGTAAATGGCATGACACCATTAATAAATTTAGACTTTGAACATAAATCTGTAGGTAAGGTAGAATATTCAAAATTTTTAGGTGTTTGCATTGACGAGGGACTGAATTGGAAGAAACATATTGAAGATCTCCTGAAACTTCTGAGTTCAGCTACTTATGCTATCAGAGTCATTGCAAAATTTGGTGATATACATCTCAGTAAATTAGCTTACTACGCCTATTTTCATTCACTTCTTTCATATGGGATCATATTCTGGGGCAATTCAACATTGAGTAAAAAAGTATTCATTGCACAAAATCGTGTAATCAGAATAATTGCTGGAGCCCAACCAAGAGCATCCTACAGACATTTATTTAGGGATCTAGGGATACTCACTGTAGCTTCACAATATATATATATTTACTCATGAAATTTGTTATTAACAATCCGACCCAATTCAAAAGTAATAGCAGTGTGCATAGCTACAACACTAGGAGAAAGGATTATATTCACTATTCAAGGTTAAATCTAACTTTGGCACAGAAAGGAGTGAATTAAGCTGCCACAAAAGTCTTTGGTCACTTACCAAGTAGCATCAAAAGTCTGACAGATAGCCAACTAGTATTTAAAAAGAAATTAAAGGAATTTCTGAATGGCAAGTCCTTATACAATGTAGATTAATTTTTAGATAAAACTTAAAAAAATAAATAAATCCTTAAAATATTGATTGTCAAGTATAGACAACATTTACTAAACTGACACGTTCCACATCATTACGAAATGTCGTATATATGATCTATGGAACAAGTATTAATCTAATCTAATCTTGGAAATTAGTAGTTCGTGATACGAAATGTATATGTAGTTCTGCATTTTAAAGTGATGTCAGATAATACTGACTCTCTCTCACCACTTCTAATACACAAGTTATGGCATTATGTGTTAGACTGAAGAAAATTCCAGCTGATGTGTTTACTTTTTTTTATTAATTAATAAAACGACAGGTTTCCGTGCTTCACTAGCACCATATATAGACCCCTGTTATGTAACTGTTGCAAGTTACAGTACATTCGAAAGGGGTGGCTGTCAACTCCGGTATCCGTAAATTTCTTCTGTCGATGCGTGACAGGTATTGGACAGTGTTGATATGTGTCAAGCATGCACACAAGAAATTTACAGATACCGGAGATAACGGCCACCCCTTTTGAATGTACTGTAACTTGGACTAGTTACATAACGGGGGTCTGAAGTTAAGCATCGAAACCGCTCGCTTTATTAATTAAAAAGATATAAACACAACTGCTGGGATTTTCTTCAATATAACATTACATTACAGCAGTACTTCCAACCCATTAAATATGGAGATAATTAAACAAGTTATATAAAAAGTCTGACAGACCATACTATCACATACATTCTCGTCCTGAACACTTTCGGGTGATAAGTCCAAGTGTTCTTTCGCTGCTCTCGGTAGATTGTTTTTCAAACCATAGGCGGTCGCATAGACAACAAGCGAAACCGAATGAGTTGTCATAGAAACGTTTAGCGAACTCGGCTTAGCGAACTCTACGACGGCTGCGATAGTATCGGACTTGAACAATTTGCTTACTATGTTTGGCTGTGTAGCCATCTTCCGCAGCAGCCGTTAAAAATAACTATAAGAGGTTTTCCCTCTTGTGCTGACTGCAATGAAGACAATTATTTCACACCAGACGCGCTTCACTTTCTTCTGTAAATAATACATAGGTTTGTATTTAGGTATAATGTTATTCCACTCCCATGAACCACAGACATTGCCGAGGTGGGGTGGCTTGCGTGCCTCAACGATACAGATAGCCGTACCGTAGGTGCAACCACAGCGGAGGGGTATCTGTGGAGAGGCCAGACAAACGTGTGGTTCCTGAAGAGGGGCAGCAGCCTTTTCAGTAGTTACAGGGGCAACAGTCTGGATGATTGACTGAGCTGGCCTTGTAACATCAGCTAATGCGGCTTTGCCACAAAACTACTGCGAACGGCTGAAAGCAAGGGGAAACTACAGCCGTTATTTTTCCCGAGGACATGCAGCTCTACTGTATGAACATATGATGATGGCATCCTCTCGGGTAAAATATTCCGGAGGTAAAATAGTCCCCCATTCGGATCTCCGGGCGGGGACTACTCAAGAGGATGTGATCATCAGGAAAGATAATACTGGCATTCTACGGGTCGGAGTGTGGAATGTTAGATCCCTTAATCGAGTAGGAAAATTAGAAAATTTAAAAAGGGAAATGGATAGGTTGAAGTTAGATATAGTGGGGATTAGTGAAGTTCGGTGGCAGGATGAACAGGATTTCTGGTCAGGTGACTACAGGATTATAAATACAAAATCAGTTGGGGGTATCACAGGAGTAGGATTGATAATGAATAAGAAAATAGGAATGCGGGTAAACTACTATGGCCAGCACAGTGATCGCATTATCATTGTCAAGATAGATACGAAGCCAACACCGACAACAGTAGTACAGGTTTATATGCCAACTAGCTCTGCCGATGATGAGGAAATCGAAGAAATATATGAGGAGCTAAAGGAAATTATTCAGACAATTAAGGGAGAGGAAAACTTAATTGTTATGGGAGACTGGAATTCGGTAGTAGGACAAGGAAGGGAAGAGAAGATAGTGGGGGAATATGGTCTGGGCAAAAGGAATGAAAGAGGAAGCCGCCTGGTAGAATTTTGCACGGAACATAATTTAGTTATAACAAACACCTGGTTTAAGAATCACAAAAGAAGGTTGTATACGTGGAAGAGACCAGGAGACACTGGAAGATACCAGATAGATTTTATAATGGTAAGACATAGATTTCGGAACCAGGTTTTGAAGTGTAGGACATACCCAGGGGCAGACATAGACTCTGACCATAACTTGTTGGTTATGAACTGTAGGCTGAAACTGAAGAAACTACAGAAAGGTAGGAAAATAAGGAGATGGGACCTGGATAAATTGAAGGAACCTGAAGTTCTTAAGAATTTCAGAGGGAGCTTCAGGCAACAATTGACAGAAACAGGGGAAAATAAAACAGTTGAGGAGGAATGGGTAAAATTGAGAGATGAAATAGTGAAGGCAGCAGAGGACAAAATAGGTAGGAAGGCAAGACCTACAAAAAATCCTTGGATATCACAGGAGATACTAAATTTAATCCATGAAAGGAGAAAATATAAAAATGCAGTAAATGAAACAGGCAAAATGGAGTACAGACGACTAAGAAATGAGATTGACAGGAAGTGCAAAATGGCTAAGCAGGAATGGCTAGAAGGCAAATGCAAGGATGTAGAAGAATGTATAAATAGGGGAAAAATAGATACAGCCTACCGGAAAATAAAAGAAGCATTTGGCGATAAGAAAAACAGCTCTATGAATATCAAGGACACTGATGGAAAACCAGTTCTCAGCAAAGAAGGGAAAGCTGAAAGGTGGAAAGAGTATATAGAGGGGCTCTACAAAGGAAATGAACTTCGAGACACTATTGTAGGAAGGGAAGAGGATGTAGATGATGATGAAATAGGAGATATTATACTGAGAGATGAATTTGACAGAGCACTGAAAGATCTAAGTCGAAATAAGGCCCCTGGAGTAGATGATATCCCGTCAGAGCTACTGAAGTCTCTGGGAGAACCAGCCATGACAAAATTGTTTCACATTGTGTGTAAGATGTATGAGACAGGTGAAGTACCCTCAGACTTTAAGAAAAATGTAATAATCCCCATTCCAAAGAAAGCGGGTGCAGACAGGTGTGAAAACTACAGAACCATCAGTTTAATAAGTCATGGTTGCAAAATATTAACACGAATTATACACAGAAGGATGGAAAAGCTGGTAGAAGCCGACCTCGGGGAAGATCAGTTTGGGTTCAGGAGAAATGTAGGAACACGGGAGGCAATACTCACTTTACGGCTTATCCTAGAAGATAGATTAAGAAAAGGCAAACCAACATTTCTAGCTTTTGTAGATTTGGAGAAGGCTTTTGACAATGTTGATTGGAACAAACTATTTCAAGTTCTGAAGCAAGCAGGAGTAAAATATAGGGAGCGTAAGGTTATTTACAACTTGTACAAAAACCAGACAGCGGTTGTCAGAGTTGAAGGGCATGAAAGGGATCCAGTGGTTGGAAAGGGAGTAAGACAGGGTTGTAGCCTTTCCCCAATGTTGTTCAATTTGTACATTGAGCAAGCTATAAAGGAAAGCAAGGAGAAATTTGGAGAAGGAATTAAAGTTCAGGGTGAAGAATTGAAAACATTGCGTTTTGCCGACGACATAGTAATTCTGTCAGAGACAGCAAATGACCTGCAAGAGCAGTTGAACGGAATGGATAGTGTGCTGAAAGGTGCATATAAGATGAACATTAACAAGAGTAAAACTAGGGTAATGGAGTGCAGTGTAAGAAAATCGGGTGATGCTGAAGGAATTAGGTTAGGTAACGAAACAATAAAGGAGGTAGATGAGTTTTGTTACTTGGGCAGTAAAATGACAAATGATGGTCGCAGTACAGAGGATATAAAATGCAGAATGGCAATGGGTAGAAAGGCGTTTTTGAAAAAGAGAAATTTGTTAACATCTAATATTGATTTAAGCCTAAGGAAGTCCTTTCTGAAGGCATTTGTATGGAGTGTTGCCTTGTATGGGAGTGAAACATGGACGATAAGCAGTGTGGACAGAAAGAGGATAGAGGCTTTTGAAATGTGGTGCTACAGAAGAATGCTGAAGATTAGGTGGGTGGATCGCGTAACTAATGAGGAGGTACTGAACCGAATTGGGGAGAAAAGAAATTTCTGGCATACCTTGACTAAAAGAAGGGATAGATTGGTAGGACACATTCTTAGACATCAAGGAATTGTGAATTTAGCATTGGAGGGAAGTGTGTGGGGTAAAAATCGCAGAGGGAGACCAAGAGACGCGTATAATAAGCAGATTCAAGTGGATGTGGGTTGTCGTTTTATGAGGAGATGAAAAGGCTTGCTCGGGTTAGAGTAGGGTGGAGAGCTGCATCAAACCAGTCTCTGGACTGAAAACCACAACAACAACATAATGTTATTTGATCTTGATAGGTTGCAACCCTAATTACAAACCTATGTATCATTTACATTCCAAAGAAGATGGTTTTAAAATAAAAAGCGATGCGCGTCTGGTGTAAAATAAATGTCTTAATTACAGTCAGCATAAGAGGTATTCCTCTTATAGTCAATTTAAACAGCTGCTGCGGAAGGTGACCACACAACCAAACATAGTGTGGAAGCCCTGTCAGGCCTTTCTAGGTTTCTTACACATGAAATTTAAAAGGCTACATCTCAGCCTACACAAAAATGTAGAACATATAAAGTTTAACAACCCACGCAGATCAAATAGGATTATACCTAAATACAAACATACAGAGGACAGAAGATCCTTTTACAATAAAAAGCGAAAAGCGTCTGGTGTAAAATGTTATAATTGCAATCAGCCCAAGACGGAATATCTCTTATATTCAATTTTGCTTGCTGGTTGTGAAATTTCATCAAATAAGGACTGTTGTTGCTCTTGACGTCACTTGAAAGAGAAAAAAAATTAACTGTTTAAGGCCAATTCACAATGTCCGTCACGTCACGGCACCGTCAAGTTCACACTGTCCGTCAGTGTCCGTCACGTCAATTCGCCCATCTCAATACGCGATATTGAAACTGAGGTTATGAGTGGCGATCTGTTATGTACAAAGTCATAGTTAAATACTAGAATTGAGGGAACAACAACGCAGAATGTTAATGACGGACAAAGACAACTTTACAGTGTATGTTTTTGGCCAAATTATTGGGAACTGAAACAACATTTCAAAACGTCGACATCTATTTTCAAGCGAAAAAATAAACATATGAAAAGATCAAACAATACTTATAAGAGCATGAATAGCGCCTGTTTACTGTATCCATTACGAATTGCCTGCTGACATTGTTAATACCGTCGTAAACAACTTAATTTTTGTCTTTCATTAGAACTAACTTTATCATTTAAAATGTTATTTAATGAAAAATACGTGATCAAATTACAATATTATTCAAAGAAACAGTTTGCTTCAGTCTCTTCTGTTACAATGTTACGTAACATAAACCATTTTTTGGTTTCATATATCCGACCTCGATTTTAGGGGGACACTCAATTGACAAAAATATTTGTTATGAAACATTTGAGATTTCCCTCTAAAACGAAGTATAACAACGAAATAAAGATGAATAACACACATTTGCATTTAGACAATGCAATCGTCGCCTGTAAAATGGAATTCGCGTGACGAAAATAGGTTAACTTCCGATGTTAGCAGTCGGCCGTTCCGTCAAAACATTCTTCTCGAGAAAGGTTGACGTGACGTGACGGTCCGGTAACGGACAGTGTGAATGCCGCCATTAGAAATTCATTGAGGAATGTTCTGACTGACGGTGACGTGATGGACAGTGTGAATTGGCCTTCATACTTCTAATGGGTGCGCCTCGGTTGCACAGTGGTAGAGTGCCAAACTACAAACCCAAATGTCGCGGGTTCGATCCTCGCCAGATCCTAGGAATTTTATCTGTAACTTTCCACTTCTGTCACCTCGGGCAGTATTGCTCATGTGAAAAATACCGAGAACAGTCGTTCGGAACCCACGTTAAACTGTAGGTCCCCCTATAACTGGCTGGGTAAGTCAGTTCGAAGGTCGGAGGAAGGCAACGGCATAACACCTCCAAACAAGACCATGCCTAGTAAAGCACTGTGGTGCTCAAACCAATCTTCGGATTGTTGAGTGCTTTATCCCTAGACTTACAATCAACTTTAAGTTACACCCAAGGACACCACACACACACACACACACACACACACACACACACACACACCGGGAAGGACTCTAACCTGCGGCGGCAGCGGCCGTGTGACGTTACCTGATGTGTCACGTTTTGTTTTATTAGACGCTCAAATTGTTTTACTGACCCTCAGACATCTCCATGTAGAAAAAAACAGAAGCAGCCAACCGTAGTTTTGGCCAGACCGGCTGTATTTCCAGACCTTGTGCGCAGGCGCAGTTGACTGTTTACCGTGCGCGAGGTGAACGGCCGGGCTTTCCCAGCTGAGTGTTGTGAGTGGAGGGGAGGGTGGGTAGGGGAGGGGAGTCAGTGGGTCAGGAGGCGGCGTGGCGTGTCCTTGCAGCGGCCGCCGCTATCGGCCGCTCCCCCCACCACCAGCGGGCGCAGGCAGCTGTCTGCAGCTGCAGCCGGCCCCCACCGCCACTCACCAGGTGACGGCGAGGAGAAAGCACGTTACCAGCTAGCTTCCTGGCTGCTCCCCTGTCGGTGAGTTCCGCTGGCGCTCGGCTCGCGCGCACACGCACACTGTTCGTTCACGCAGCTGACACAAATATATTACTCGCCAACTGCAAGTGCGGGATTAGCCCGCGGCTGCGTGGGCTACACACTCTAGCGGCCGGCCGCGGTGGCCGAGGAGACTGAGGCGCTCCAGTCACGTTCTGCACGGCCACTTCGGTCGGGGGCTTGAATCCCCCATCGGGCATGGATATTTGTGCCGTCCTAGTTCGTAAGTAGTTTGTAAGTTTAGGGACTGATGACCCCGTAGTTAAGTCCCATAAGCTTAACAAACATTTGAACATTTTTGAACACTCTAGCGACAGCTTTACGCGACAAAAGACGGCCGCATGTATTGCTCATAGACTTACTAAATAAAAACTAGACCGCTCGCTGATGCTAGTGTCGCGTCCCCACATTGAATGTGACAGAAGCCGCCATTTGCTGGGAAACCATACGTAAACATGGTTCGTTCGTGTGCTGCTTTTATTTATAACAGTAAGAATGCAAACAAAGACGAAGACGGAAATAATGTTACATTTCACAGATCAGTCATTACTTGTATACCGTATAGTATTTTCATGCAGAAACAATAAATCATAAGCGTTTGTTGTTGTTTAAGTTTCCTCTTACAAATGATTCTCTAAAATTGAGAAACGCACTTTGGTGCATGTCAAGTACTTACATTTTATTTGCATATAAATTACTAAAAATACTAACTTGAGCTGAGTGAACAACTAGGCCTATAAGAGGTATTTATCGCATATAAGTATGATGCAGAAGTAGGTCGAGCCGGCCGCGGTGGCCGAGGGGACTGAGGCGCTCCAGTCACGGTCTGCACGGCCACTACGGTCGGGGGTGCATATATGTGCCGTCCTTAGGATTAGCTAGTTCATAAGTAGTTTGTAAGTTCAGCGACTGATGACCCCGTAGTTAAGTCCCATAAACTATACAAACATTTGAACATTTTTGAAGTAGGTCGGTTTTTAGACACTTAACAGGTTGTGATTGTACTTCGTAAATGGTCACATATTTGGTCGAATGTTGTATACTCAACCACTTTGAGAGGTACTATCTCTGTTAAAAAGTAATGTGCGAATGAAATGCGTATTTAAAATTTTATGAGTTATTACAATTATTCATACCCAAATTCGAGGAAGTTGAAAGAAAAATTCTATGTAATATGGAAAGTAATTTAGACAAAAATGTGATGTACAAAAATAAACGCGCAAAACGTACAGAGTAGTCGGCGAAAAGTAAACAGGACCTGACAGAAAATTACGTGAAATAAAAAATAATCGCACTCTCTGCTAGTTTACAAGTTTCATGGAATCATCTTTTGCAAATATCTCGATGAAAAGTGCTCCAGCTTATCAGAAAAGAGCCTCAAATTCTTTAAATTTCGTGTCTCTATGCAGACATTATTTCGAAAATTAGGAAACTTCATTCATTTAAGAATACTTTTTGAACAGTCTGCAATTATCAATAATTGTTTTTAAACAAACATGCTTTTATTTTGTGCTTTATTTTTTTCTTGTTGCGTCTCATACACTTGAAATCTCATACACTTGGATTCTTCCCTGCAAATGGCGGCGATCAGCCACTTCAATTCGGGGACAGTTGCCTCGCTTCTCCGCTACGGAGAGGTAGGGGCTTGGTATTGCTACGGGAGTGTCCTGAATGAGCACCGTTTTTGGCGCTGCCTGTCGCTACAGGGCAGAGCAGAGCTCGAAGTTCGCCCACCTACCGCAACGCTGCCTTTTATTTGCAGAACGGTTTTCGAGTACAACAGCTAGGGTTGCCAGATCTCCGGGCGTCACCGGGAGTGCCCGGGTTTGGAATGAATTCTCCGGGTCTACGGGCTGGGAGGAAGGAGATGATTAGTTTTTTCTTTTAGTATTCACGTGTAATCCTGGTTGGGGAGGGGGGAGTTGGTCGCAGTTGGAGGGGGGGGGGTGAGTCATTGGCCAAGGGGGAGGGAGGCACGTCTGGTCTCCGGGCCTGCCTCGAGTTCAATCTGGCAACCCTAGCAACAGCTGCCCTCGCCTCAGGTGTGTCGTGAAATACGGTATACTATTACATATTCGTTAAAAAAGGGGCAAAGTTCTTTTGACAAGCTAGAATGTAGATGTCATCGCTGCTTGTTCACTCGTAACAATATAAATTGTCCACTTAGGTTACTGCCTTACCACATCTTTTAAAATCATGACATGTACGTAAATATTAGTAAAGTACTTTTGTCAATCAGGATATACATCAACAGCCTACCTTGTCAAAAGTACTTTGCCGGTTTTACGAGTCTCTGATAGTAAGCTGTATTACACAGCAAACCTGGGGCGAGAGCCACTGTACCAGTCTAAAACGGTTCTACAAAATAAAGGCTCAGTGGGGTGAGGCGACAGAGCGGCTTATGTGTCCGAAGACTGCCGAGAAGTCGTTCTTCAGCGACTGTCACTGTCAGCATTGAAAGACGTCACTATCAAAGGCTTATAACCCCGACATCTTACAAGGAAATTGTCAGATTGTCATGCCGAAACATGTATTGATTTTTTTTAGCATGTATCAAGAATGTTAGCTGCTGACATGACCTGGAAGTCACCTAAAAAAATTAAAAAAATAAAAATAAATAATTAAAAAACAAACGAAACTGGCTGTTTTTCCTGAGTGGCGGTTGCGTTGATGGCTGGCCACCTCTGAAAATGGCGAGTCGCGAGCTGTTGTTGAGCGTGGTTGTTGTTGAGCGTTGTGCGCATGGTCGGGAGGTGCGGCCGTCTTATCGCGGCGTTCACTAAAGAGGAATATCGTTGCACGGTTTTGGTGAAAAGGGGAAATGAATATTCGTTTCTGTGGCATGAGGTTCCTTTCATTTCTGGTACGTATTTCGAAACATACCGTCCTGAAACTGGTTAGAGATGTGAAAGATATTCTGTACATCTACATCTATACTCCGCAAGCCACTTTACGGTGAACATTCAATTTCCCCTCACAGGTGATGGCAAACCTTGTAAATGTTTTGCTGCTTGCCATGGAGATATACCACAGGTGCCATATGATGCAATCAACAGAAAACACACGTGAAGACTATGTGATGTCCGACATGGTAGTTAAACTTCTAGACGAGCATGTAAATAGCGCAGACATGTGACTAGTAACGAATGAAACACACGATATTGCAGACTGTGAATCTACAGACGGCGAACAAACGGAATAAAGTTGCACACATGAGGACTCTTCGAGTGATAGTGCCACGTACCATCATCAATTTTCGAAAGCAACACCAGCAACTACAATTACATTATCAGACAAAGAAAAAGCTGTGAAGTATTGGTTGAACGAAAGTCGTAAGAAACGCCTACGAGTCAGTACTGTTCAAAATAGGTATCGCTTTGTCCGTTCTGAACGTGAATTGTATAGATGGAAAAAGGAAGTCGCTGGACGACGTAAGACTCGACTGGAAATTGCGACGGAGACAAATGCGCGACTTTTTGAGCAATTTTCCGATGCCAGACGACAGTCATTGAGTGTCAGCGACACAACTTTGCATGATTAGGCGTTAGAGATTGCCAGCGCGATAGGCGCTAAAGAATTTACAGCTTCTCAAAGTTGGATTAGTCGCTTCAAAAGATCACATAAAATTGTGGCACGAAAAATAACAAAATTTGTACCAAGAAACAGGTCGGAAAATGAAGTGACTCAAATGCAAATGATAGAAGCTTTTCTTACGGCTACAAAAAATAAGGTCGCCAGTTACAGTGACTCGTTTACAATGCAGATCAGTCAGGTTTTCAAAAAGAAATGCGTGCGAAAAGGACACTGTCATTCAAAGGGGAAAAACATATTGAGGCAATTGCGCAGTTCACGACTGCACTCATCCATTCATACACTATAATGCCCATAATTAGTCTGGATGGTTCATTGCTGCCTAAACTATATGTGTGTCTTCAAGAACCAACTGGACTTTTGGACCACGTGTCAAACAAACAATGTTCTACGCAGACAATCTTGTGGTAGACGCATCGAAGTCTGGAAAAATGGGAAATGATAACGTTACACTTTTCATGCGTCATGCTTTTCTTCCGTCCTGCGAGAACAAATCTCTTCTCCTTCTAGATTCGTGGTCAGGTCATAAAAGTTCTGAGTCATTAAAAGCTATATTTCGAGCTCACCCTGACAAAGAAGTAGAGATATTTCAGATTCCACCCGGCACGACGAACGTAATTCAACCGTTAGACAAGGAATTTTTCAAAAAATGTTCAAATGTTTCTAAAGCTTATGGGACTTAACTGCGAGGTCATCAGTCCCTAAGTAACAAACTGCTTGCAAACGTAGGCTTCCGCGGTTGTTGTCACTATCAATAAAAGAATTTTATTGATAGTTACAAACTACTTATTAACTACCTTATACTAAAGACGTCAGAAACATCCATGCCCGAGGGGGGATTCCAACCCCCGACGGGGAACGGCCTCGCCCATCGTAGCATAGCGCTTCATTGCGCTCGGCCGCTCTGCCGTGGCGAGAATTTCTCCACCAGTGGAAGGCATTTTATAGAAAACTAACAGAGAAAATTAATTGTGCAAATCACTGCTGTTTCCCATCACCGTGACAATATTCGCAAGTTGCAATTAGTCATACATTATCAGTTTTCCTCCCTACGGTTTCAAAATATGATTAAATATGCGTGGCACGCCTCGAAATATACTGATATTAGGCCTGATTCATTCCTAAAACCGCCGAGTTTTGTCTACGGACGTCTAACAACGTCTGTGATTCGCAGGGCTGTCATATTACCGCGAGACACCATTTAAACCGATTGCCGATGTGGCGCAAGGGATAGCGTCATAGACTGCGGTGTTGAAGGGGTCGACCACCGGCAAAATTTGTTTCTTTGTAATTAACAATTCCAGAATGTTCTGTATCTTTCTTATGGTCACTTGTAAATTCTACTTGTTTCTTATGTTAACTATTCTTCCAATTTGAAGTACATTCTGTCTGTGTATAACTAGCAGAGCACTCTGCCCGAGAGGCAGTCAGTGCTGCGTGTACGTTAAGTTCGGAATAAACGTGCTTTCAGTATAAGTGCTGTGTTCAGTTGCCTTCGAAGTCAAGCCTGTTTCCACTGGCACGCGACATTGTTTACCAGGATGACGCCGCGCAGAAGAATAGATGTCTGGAGGACAGAAGACAACACACCACTTTGTTTCCACTGTGGGCGCCCTGGACATGTCGTACGCTACTGCAAAGAAAGAAGGCGAGTATTCGACGATTATTTTGCCGCAAGACGTCAGCCATCAGACCAGTTGTATTCCAGGCAATCACCTGCTGATGAGTTCAGTCGAACTCTGGGAAGAAGCCCATCGCCGTACCCTAGACGAGGTCGCTCCCCGACGCGCCGCAGCCGTTCACCGTCGCCGTACAGAGGTACCAGCCGCTCCCCTAGCCACCGCGCCCAGGAAAACTAAGCGAGGCGACCATCTACGGAGGTGAGGCCGCCGCAGATGAAAATCCTCCATGGACGACAGTCGCTAAGATGTCGCGAAATCTCATCGACGTCATAATAGGCGGCCAACCTGTCCGGGAACTTGTTGATTCAGGAGCGTCTTTCTCTGTATTGTCGGATAATTACCGCCGCACGCTAAAGAAGACAATGTTCTGTGATACTGGGGCAACTGTGCTGAATGTCGCGAATGGATAGTACGTCCAGCCAACAGGAACTTGCGTCGCAAGAATAACCATCAACAACAGGACCCAGCCGTTTGAATTTGTCGTGTTAACAGAATGTAGTCACAAAGTCATCCTCAGATGGGACTTCCTTCAGGCATCCCAAGCTATCATTGACTGTAGAAGATCTGAGCTGCTAATTGAAGAAGTTATTCCGACGGATACACGTAATACAAAATTTTATGGGAAGTTATTTGCCGTTGACAATGTGACGATCCCGCCGCTGACGATGAAAAGAGTTGCAGTCACAAATACAGATGAGCGATTAAACTGTGAAGTGCTTGTTGATAGTAAAAAGTTCATCAGGCTCACCAAAGAAATTTATATACCAGCGGCCATGATAAGCATTACCGGAGGTCGAGGAGAGATTTGGATCACAAATTGTCACGAGCAGTCACAACTTATTCCCAAGGGAATGTGTATCGGGGCAGCTGAACCAATCCAGGACGGTGATCTCAACGTCATCAACGAAGACCCGTGCTCTGCTGTTAGTACAGACAACACGCTGGAGGAAACAAACGTGGAACTGCCAATAGGGTCCGGACCGACCAAGGAACGACCCCATCGGGTGTTAGCTATACTACGTCAGTTTTCGGGTGCATTCACACCTCAGCAATGGGAAAAGACGAAACGGCCCACAATAAGGCACAGTATAAATACTGTGGATCATCCACCAATTAGCCAGCGTTCGTATAGAGCGTCGGCAGCCGAAAGACGAATAATTAGGGAGGAAGTGGAGAAGATGTTGCAAGATGACATTATTCAACATTCGGAGAGTCCTTGGTCGTCTCCGGTGGTCCTTGTAAAGAAGAAGGATGGCACGTGGCGATTCTATGTCGACTATCGGCGGCTGAACAGAATCACAAAGAAAGATGTCTACCCACTGCCGCACATTGACGACACCTTAGACTGCTTGAAAGGAGCTACATACTTCTCAACTGTGGACATGCAGACAGGTTACTGGCAAATCGAGGTTGACGAAGCTGACAGGGAGAGGACGGCTTTTATTACACCTGACCGCCTCTATGAATTCAAAGTAATGCCATTTGGATTATGTAATGCTCCGGCCACATTCGAACGCATGATGGACAACTTGCTTCGATACCTTAAGTGGACGACGTGTCTTTGCTATTTAGATGACATTGTCGTTTTTTCGAAAACATTTGAAGAACATCTGAGTCGCCTGTCAACTGTGCTGTAGTGTGTTCAGGCTGCAGGTCTCCGCCTCAATTCAAAGAAGTGCCTCTTCGTCGCCAAAGAGATAAAAATCCTGGGGCACCTGGAGAAAGCTTTTGAGAATGTCGACTGGAATACACTCTTCCAAATTCTGAAGGTATCAGGGGTAAAATATAGGGAGCGGAGAGTTATATTCAACATATACAAAAACCAGACGGCGGTTATTAGAGTCGAAGGGCAAGAAAGGGACGCAGAGGTTGGGAAGGGAGTAAGACAAGGTTGTAGGCTTTCCCCAATGTTGTTCAATCTGTACATTGAGGAGGCAGTGAAGGAATGGAAGGAGAAATTTTAAGAGGGCATTAAAGTGCAGGGAGAAGGAATAAAAACATTGCAGTCTGTCGATGACATAGTTATTCTGTCAGAGACCGCAAAAGATCTGGAAGAGCAATTGAATGGGATGGACAGTATCTTGAAAGGAAGATATAAGATGAAGATTAACAAGAGTAAAACGAAGGTAATGGAATGCAATGTTAGAAAATCAGGCGATGCTGGGGGAATTAGATTAGGTAATGAGACAATAAAAGTAGTAGATGAATTTTGTTATTTGGGTAGCAAGATAACTTCTGATGGCCGAAGTAAAGAAGATATAAAATGCAGAATGGCTTTGGGAAGAAAAGCGTTTCTAAAGAAGCGAAACTTGTTAAAATCCAGTATTAATTTAAATGTTAGGAAGTCCTTTCTGAAATCATTTGTCTGGAGTGTAGCACTGTATGGGAGTGAAACGTAGGCGATAAGGAGTTCAGATAAAAATGTGATAGAAGCGTTTCGAAATGTGGTGCTACTGATGAATGATGAAAATTAGATGGGTAGATCACGTAACTAATGAGAAGGTGCTTAACCGAATCGGGGAGACAAGGAGTTTCTGGCATATACTGACTAAGAAAGGGATATATCGGTTGGACACATTCTGAGACATCAAGGTATTGTGAACTTAGCATTAGAAGGAAACGTGTGGGGTAAAAATCGTAGAGGGAGACCGAGGGATGAATATAGTAAGCAGATTCAAAAGGATGCAGGTTGCCGTACGTATTCTCAGATGAAGAGACTTGCACAGGACAGGGTAGCGTGGAGAGCTGCATCAAACCAGTCTGCGGACCGAAGACCACAACAACAGTCGGAACTGTGACTTTACGTTACGAAATACTATGTATTCAGGAATACCAACATGGAGATATGTAATGATGTTTGTCGACTGCAAAAAAAGGAAGTGAAGATGACAACAGGAAGGTAATGCCCTCAAGAACAAAATCTGAAAGGCTTCTAATGAAATTGCGTGCTTATGGAATATTTCCCAAATTTCGATTGGATTCGCGATTTCCTATCCGGAACGACATAGTTGATAGTAATTGACGGTAAGTCATCGAGCAAAACAGAACTGATATCTGGCGATCGCAAGGAAAAAGTTATAGGACCCCTACTTTCTCTTGTGTTTATAAACGATTTAGGAGACAATCTGAATAGCTCTCTTAGACTGTTCGCTGATGATGCTGTCGTTTATCGGTTAGTGAAAACAAGAGAGGATCAAAAGCAACTGCAAAGCGGTTTAGACAAAATTTCTACATGGTGCCAAAATTGGCAATTAACACTAAATAACGAAAAGTGTGACATAATATACATGACCACTATAAGAAATCCGCTGAACTTCAAGTACGCGATATATCCGTCAAACCTTAATGTCGTAAATTCTACCCAATACCAAGGAGTTACAATTATGAACAACTTTGACTGGAGAGAACACACAGAAAATATTGTGGGGAAGGCGAACCAAAGATTACGTATCATTGGCAGAACGCTACGAAGATGCACCAGCTCCACCAAAGAGACTGCCTACATCACACTCCTCTCCTGGAGTACTGTTGCCCATTGTGGGTCCCTCACCAGGTGGAACTGACGGAAGATATTGAGAAGGTTCAGAGAAGGGCAATTCGGTTTGTTTTATGACGTTACGGGGGGAAAGCGTCACGGAAATGTTGCACGAATTGGGGTGAAAATCATCAAAAGAAAGACGTTATTCATTGCGGCGTGATCTGTTTGCGAAGTTTCAATCACCGACTTTTACTTCTGAATGTGAAAATATTGTGCTAGCACACATCTAGTTAGGGAGACACGACCATCCCAATGAAATAAGAGAAATTAGATCGAAAACGGAACGATTTAGGTGTTCTTAAATGTGATTTGCTGAGTATCTATGTAGATGTAGATGGAAGCAAAGAAAATATTATTTTCTGCGTATTTTGTATTATGATAGTTATGCTGAGGCCCTGACATTTCGTAGTATCTATTTGGCATGTTTCTTTTGTACCTAAAGACTAAAGAATATATTCCTAAAGAAGGTATGGAACACTGTGGAATTTACGATAATTATAGTCTCGTCAGTTCGAGGTGAACGGGACGGGATCACATCGAACTATCAAAATTTACGTGTGAAATAGAAAAAGCGACCTTGAAAAGAATGCGTGTAAAAATGACTCTTTCTAAAACAAACTTTTTAAATAGTCATTTACTTTGGCATCCTAAATGTTTTAAAGTTTTTTCACTATTTACTTCGCGTTATAATGGTGGACTGCCTTTTTCTGTGTAGATAGTCTGTACCAGCAGTTGTTTTGTTTCATGACGCTCGTATTTGCGGGAGACTCAAAATATCGAGAACTCACTGTATCGACCTCAGTTTACTTACTATCTAACTTTCTTTAATTTTTCTGTTTTAGGTAGAAAATGCCATAACAAGGAAAGAAAAATCCAATTTGGAAGTACTTCAATAAAAGTATCGTCGATTTGTATAAACCTGTTCGCCTTCCATGTCGTCTTCTACGTTCTCCTGGTTAGGCTTACACACACTCACTCAAGAAGGCTTAGTGTATGGAGGGGATCTTGACAAATATGGAAAAACTAGTGATTTGTGGTGTAACGTAAATATACAGAAATTTGAACTTAATTACGCAAGTTTCGGTTACGGTTTCGTCCACAAATCATGTTTCGGTGGGACTCTAGTTCCTATATTGACTACGCGATCAGAAAATGGTTGCAAGCTATTCTTTAATAGCAGACATTTTCGCCTCGGTTCCTTTGTGGGAACAATACGACAGTATAATAACCATAACTTATTTATTTTGAACAAGTTATGGGACGAGATGGTAGCAAAATATAGATCATGGGTCATCATAGATTAATGCTAGTTTCGTAGATTATGAATAGGACGTTTCGCAATAATGTCGAACTTGTCGGTTTAATTTATAGTATCTTTACATGATTCTACAAGACATTTATTTTTCTTCTTTTTAAATTACTAATGTGGTTCAGTAGCACAGTCGTACAGTGACATAGTATGAATCCAAAGGGCACAAGTCCGATCCCCTCCAGATGCTAGGATTTTTCTCTGCTACGTTTCCGCTTCTTTCACCTCCGGCAATGTTGCTGATGTGAAAAATATCGGGTAAGAGCTTGGTTCGTAATCCACGTTAAACTGTAGGACCCCTATAACTGGCTGCGTAAGTCAGTTCGAAGGTCGGAGGAAGGCAGAGTCATACCACCTCCAAACAGGACCATGCCTAGTAAAGCACTGTGGTGTTCAAACCAATCTTCGGATTGTTGACTGCTTTAGGGGAGAGTGGGGTAATGGTGGTCACCAAAGAATCTCTTAACTGCTTTGCAGTAGAGGAGTTGTAAAGTGTGCTGCTACCTCACGGCCGTTTAAGGAACTTCTGGAGAAATAGACGCCATCTTGGCAGTGTCTACCTGATTTTGGTGCAGAGAAGTTAGAAGTTGTTTTTCACGTCCTAAGATTTAAGAAACAGCATTCTTTACACCATGATAAGTACTTGAATATCACGTATATAATTTTTTTTTTTTTTTTTTTTTTTTTTTTTTTTTTTTTTTTTTTTTTTTGGCCAATCGTATACAATACTATGAACTTTTTAATGGTACATTTGTTTAAGGCTTATATAGAATATATGATTATTTTGTTTTAAAGTTTTCAAATATGGCGTGCTCTGGGGGTAATGGCAGTCAGTTGGTCTGGGGTATTTGCTTTTATTGCAAAGAATTCGGTATAGATGGGGAAATTTGGTTCCGTTGCACTATTTGTGGGGTATGGAATCATCATGCTCGTTCCGGATGAGATCATGCAGAGGGCTACAAGTATGATTTGTGTATCTAAGACTGACTTTTTCATTAAGGCTATTTTGACAATTTCAATAATTGTAAATCTCACTTTTCTAAAATAAACACATTCATTTAAAAGAAATTAAGTTTTAGTCACTTTTTACCTTATCTTTAGATTTACTATGATTTGGAATGGGTTTAAATGCTGACTGCCATTCCCCAGGGCAGGGGAAATGCCGGTCAAAGCTACATTTTATTTAAACAGTTTTTTTAAAGACATAAGAGTTGAACGAATTTTAACGATGTTACAATAAGTTTAATATATTTGTAACCAGTTTTACGCAATAGCACTAAAACAGCATTTGTACCGATGAGAATAACTTAAACGATCACCATTACCCCATTGTCCCCTACCTTTTAAATTACTAATTTATATCTACATTCATTGTAGCAATCTATTATTTCTTTTATACAACAGACGCTAATAAAGTTGAAAGTAGTAGAACTGTCATATATTTTGTGACAAATACTTTGGAGAAGTGTCTCTTACTAGCACAACTTGTTTTGAAGCTCAGTTGTTGTCTTGTTGCCTAAGTGCATCAGACGGAACATGACCATTATCAAGTATCACAATTATAAAATACTATCAGACTTCTATACATGTATTCATCGTTATTATATATTTAACTTGCATATGTGATGTGATGTGATCTGTCCTACAAAGATATCAAGAACATCGCCATGATGTGGTACCTGTGGTAGACAAATACTAAGCCAATAACTTAATAAAATAATAATCGCTTAAGAGGCAATAGACTCTGTGCATCACATTCGTCCTCGGAGATTTTCAGTTGGACTTGCCAAGGAAATTCTACATCTAGATCTACATCTACACGGGATACTCTGCAAATCACATTTGCCTGGCAGAGGGTTCATCGAACCACCGTTATACTATTTATCTCCCATTCCATTCTCGAATAGCGCGTGGGAAGAAAGAACACATGAATCTCTCCGTTCGAGCTCTGATTTCTCGTATTTTATTCTGATGACCTATGTAAGTGGGAGTCAACAACATATTTTCGCATTCTGTGGAGAATGTTGGCGATTGGAGTTTCGTAAGCAGCCCACGCCGCAATGATAAGCGCCGTTGTTGTAATGATTCCCATCTCAGATACTGTATCATTTCCGTAACGCTGTCTCCCCTGTATCGTGAGAATACGAAACGAGCTGCCTTTCTTTGGACTCTTTCGATGTCCTCCGTCAAACACACCTGAGAAGGATCCCATACTGGGCAGCAAAACTCCAAAAATGGACGGACAAGCATAGTGTGTGGAGTTTCTTTTGTAGTTCCGTTGCATCTTTTAAAGATTCTGCCAATAAAGCGCAGTCTCTGGTTCGCCTTTCCCACGACATTATCTACGTGTTTTTTTTCCAGTTTAAGTTCTTTGTTTGATAAATGATGAGATGCATTTTCGTTGCATGAAGAAGATAACGACACATCAGATGTTGCTAATATTACCAAAATGGAAAACGAAGATACTACAACAACATATTAAAAAGAAATACGTTCAAAGACCACGAACTCAAGATGATTAAATTTTGCATCGTTCATCTGATTAATATTTTGTGAATTTTCTAGAATATTTGTTTTATTCTTAATTTCGTAAAAAGATAAAAAAAAGAATTTATCTACAAATGAAGAACTTATTTTCGAAGCGTTGTTTTAACATAAACATATCCAAATTTAAAATTGCAAAATATGTGTTGTCACACCATGGGAGAAGTCACGCAAATGGTATCACCTATGACAAGGAAAGGGAGAGGTTCCAAAAACTGAAAATTCGCGAGTCGTAATTTATGAATGGCACCTTTTAGGGAAATTTTGGTCATAGTCTTCATAGACGACAATTTCCTTCAGGAAAAAGAAAAAAAAAAAAAAAAAAAAAAAAAAAAAAAATCTTAAGAGAGAATTTGCGAAGAAATGAAAAATATGAGATATAATAAAAATTTAATGGTCACACTTGTCATGTCGAAACCTGTGTTGCTATTTTTACCACTGTGAGTTAACATTGAAGGAAGTCTGTATGCAGACTGTTAGCTGCTGACATGACCTGGAAGTCTGTAAAAACTTTTATGAAGTATGACATTATTGTCGCATGGTTTCTGCGCTTATAACTGCCTGCCGGCCGCGGTGGCCGGGGGGACTGAGGCGCTCCAGTCACGGTCTGCACGGCCACTACGGTCGGGGGTTCGAATCCCCCCTCGGGCATGGATATTTGTGCCGTCCTTAGTATTAGTTAGTTCATAATTAGTTTGTAAGTTTAGGGACTGATGACCCGTAGTTAAGTCCCATAAGCTCTACAAATATTTGAACACTTTATAACTGCCTGTTGTTCAACCCTGACCTCACTCGCTACGTTATACCAACGCCATCTAGGAACAACGTGGCGTTAGCTACGCGCCGCTCTCCTGCCACAGCAGTGGAGGGAGCTGCTTCGCTCAGTGAAAGCGATCTTACGATAATTAATAAATACGATAATAATAAATTCGTTGACAAATGTAGCTGATATGTTATCTACAACATTCTTTCCAAATAGCTATGAAATAGACACAAATACATATACGGTTTCAATCACGTCAAACATTTATTTCTCGTAATCACCGCAAAAATGCGAAATATTGATACAATGATCAAAACATAGTTTTTTTTTTTTTTTTTTTTTTTTTTTTTTTTTTTTTTTTTTTTTTTTTTTTTTTTTTGTGCACCAAGAACATCCAAGCAAAGACGACATATTATCGCGTTGCAATGGAAACAGGCTTGACTTCGAAGGCAACTGAACACAGCACTTATACTGAAAGCACGTTTATTCCGACCATACACGCAGCACTGACTGCCTCTCGGGCAGAGTGCTCTGCTATTTATACACAGATAGAATGTACCAGAAATTAGAAGAATAGTTAACATAAGAAACAAGTAGAATTTACAAGTGACCATAATAAAGATAAAGAACATTCTAGAATTGTTAATTACAAAAAAATAAGGTTTTGCCGGGGGTCGGGATTGAACCGCTGACCTTCAGCACCGCAGTCTGCGACGCTATCCCCTGCGCCACGCCGGCAGTTTTTTTTTTTTTTTTTTTTTTTTTTTTTACAAAGCTTTATTTACATGAAGTATTTACTTCATGGTTGTGAGAAAAATTACAATTTCCTTTTATCTGGTTGTAAAAATTACCAGCAATCTTAAGGTAACCAATGTTTTCTCATCGTTGAACTACAGGAATGTAATTATGCTGCTGCAAATCTTAAAACTATACAGAAGTGTTATGGTCATACAAAAGTAACATACAGAACTTAAAAGAGTATCTCTATCTGCATAAAAGAAACCACAACAGAACAATTCTGCACATTTTCAATACTGGAACATTAATAATCAAAATGCCCTAAATCCACTGAATTGTGCATCTTGTTTTCAACTGCAAAATTATGAAAAGTCTGAAGTGAAAACTCACTTTTTAAACAAAAAAGTATATACTTTTATAACAAATACAACTGTCCTGTAACATGCAATATCAACATATTTTCATATAAACTTAAGATTATTTTAGTGCTATAATTATTATCTATAATACACATTTACAATTAAATCCCTTAAAACTTTCAACCTTTGAAAAACAAAACCTCACTAACATCCTTAAACCAATGTATATACGACTTCTTGTAAGCATCTCACTTTTTTAACTTTTAGGTATCTTTATTTCAATTTTATTTACTTTTTTTTGGATTTTTTTTTTTTCATTTTACTTTTTCTTAAATTTTTTATTTGTTTATTCAACTGTAGAATACTCACACACACAGAAAAAAAAAATAAAAGGTAAGTTTTACAATTTGTCTTATCATCTTCTGTGTTGAACAAAAAACTTAAGTAAATTCCTTGATATTGGGGAGTGCATTCTCCGTGGTTGAACTTTAACCTACTCCTTGTTTCTCAAATATGATGTCTAACATGTTGCCGAAGAACTTTTTCACATTAGGGTATTTTTTAGTGTGCCACTGCGCTGTCTTCATATAGGCTTCAAAGCTAATCAGATTGTCCTCGCTGGTGTAGCTGACGTTGTAAGCTACGTAATGCCCTAACATCCACATAATGGTGTTGTTTTTGGTTGCTGGAAAAAATTTTCTGTCCGGCCAGAGGAGTATGTCAGGGGAATAACTTGCAGCCGCACTGCGTGTTAACAGTCCCAGCCGTTGCTGGACCCATCTCCAGTTAGTGAGATGGCCGCCGCACGTGAACCTGTGGCGTAAGCTGTCGATCAGGCCACAGCGGGTGCATTTATCAGTCACACTTAAACCAATGCGGTGTAACCTTTCATTTGTGGCCAGGACGTTGTTCACTACCTTAACCCACGTCGATGCCACTTCGGATGTAAGAATCGGGAGGCTGATGTTATTCCACACCGTTTTCCATTCTACTCCTGGGTACTTGAGTTCCACTGGATTACGAGTTGGTGTCTGACTCATTTTTTCGAGGAGATATTTCGTCGTTAGAAATGTGCGGTTTAAAATGTGGTCTCCCACGTAGCTCATTTCGAGATAAAATCGCCGGATATGTTCCAAATTTGAATTAAGTTTCCCCACATCAATCGGAGGTCGAGTGTCGACTGGTCGCAGAATTTTGAAGAGCCAACTCGTGACACTGTGAGGTTCCTGCTTCAACATAGTGGCGGTCCTCTTCATGTACAAGGCGGTGCACTTCTTCTCGAAGTCGGGTACTTGAAGCCCTCCTGCCTGTCTGGGAGAGGTCATCACACTGTATTTCACTGTAAACAAGTGACCCTTCCAGATGAATTTTCTGGAGACATTCGCTACGTGCAGCGCCTGTAGCCTCGGGACTGGAAATATTTGTGCCATATAATAGGCTCTGCTGAAGACGAAAGTGTCGAGGAGACGAATGCGTTGGATAAGATCTAAGGATCTCCAACCGTTTTCAGAAACTGCTCCTTGCATGGCACCTATGACCTGATGCCAGTTTTTGGCACACATCGCAAGTGGGCATTTATCAATAATTAACCCGAGGGTCTTGTGATTGTCTTCTACTTTCGTCCACGAGACATTGACTGAATCGAATCCTTGGATGTTTACTAGGGTGCATTTATTTTCGTTGATTTTTGCACCTGAAGCACTACAGTAGTCGTCAATTGTTCCCTTGAGAGTCGTAATCTCAGCTTCATTTCGTATTAAGACCCCGACATCATCGGCGTAAGCACGAACTGCGATGGATGTTCCTGCTAACGTCAGTCCAGTCAGTCGGTCGTCAATTGAGCGTAATAACGGCTCCAGCGACAGGACGAATAACATCATGAAGAGGGGGCTCCCCTGCGGAATCCCTCGTTGAATCTCAATGGGCTGCGTCAGCTGTCCATTCACACTGATCGTCGTTGTGATTCCTATTATCAAGTTTTTCACAACATTTATTACTGTGTTGTCCAGCCCACATTGTGATAAGACAGCTATCAAATAGTCGTGTCTTACCCGGTCGAAGGCTTTACAAAAGTCAAGAAACAGGAGTGCCAGTTTCAAGTTGGTCACCGACACGATAGATATAATATCTCTGTATTCGGAGACGGGTGTCATGATTGACCGGCCAGGCACACAGGACTGATGCTTCTTGATGACGTTTTTTATCACAGGTGTTAATCGGCTGTTGAGCGCCCTAGCGAACGTTTTGTAGTCAAAGTTTAATAAAGCTATAGGACGATAATTGTCGAGACTTTGACGGTTGTGCGACTTTGGTATCAAAACTGTCCTGCCTTCCTTTAGTTGTGACGGAATTTCATAACCCTGCATCACTTCATTCACAACTTCCGTAAAGGTTTGTCCTATGATCGGCCAGAAGCGCACATAAAACTCCTTCGGGAGCCCGTCGGGCCCGGGAGATTTGTGAGATGGTGAACGCTTAATCAGGTCCAGGATGTCATCCGCCTCAAAATCTTCCACGATCGCATAGTTTTCAATGTGCGTGATGACAGGAGTTATCGTCTGGACGATCTCATCGGCGAAACTGTCACGGTTATCTGGCCGCGAGTAGATGTCACTGAAGTATCGGTGAGTGGCGTGCAGTATGTCTCTCTACTGGCAAAGAAGAGTCCCATCAGCCGTTTTAAGTTCGTTTATAAAAGCCCGCTTGCGATTTTGACGGTGTTTAAGCAGGTGGTACAACGATGTGACTTCGTCGGCCTTAATCGAATTGGTTTTCGCTTTGACCTTCAAGCCGTCAAGTTGTTGACGCTTGATGCTTATTAGTTTGGCCTTCACTTTTTTGATGTCCTGTAGGTACTTGTTACTAGAAGACACTTTCGAGTACAACTCACGCAATACTGTCTCGTGAAAGTCAATCGTCCGCCTGGTGTCCTGGGCTTTTTGCCATCCATAGTTTTTCAGAGTTCGTTGCATCTTCCTTTTCACTACAGAGGCAGTGTTCGTGGTCTCACGCGGCATTGCTCCCTCTCCTGGAGAAACAGCGACCCGCTGTTATGATCCCTGTGGAGCCAGCTGCAATGTCCTGGATCTTGACCTTATCATGGGTCCTCTGTATGGCAGTTCTAGAGAATCCTTCCCTTCTCCACCATTATCGACGACATTGCAGACGTTCCTGTCGTGGCTTCATCAGTAAGATTACTGTCCTTAGAGTCCTTGAATAAGAGGCCATTGTCGTCTACCTGCTCTTCAGGATCGTAGTAGGGCTTCATGCGCAAGACGTGAACAATGTCTCTTCGTTTGTGTCGTTTCGACGACGGCTCATAATCCTCGACTTTCTTATGTGACGTCTGACAGGCGGCGTATAAAAATGTAGGTTTCCCTTTCCTTAGCCTATCTTCTAAGATAAGTCGTAATGTGATTATTGCCTCTCGTGTTCCTACATTTCTCCTAAATCCAAACTGATCTTCCCCGAGGTTGGATTCCACAAGTTTTTCCATTCGTCTGTAAATAATTCGTGTTAGTATTTTCCACCTATGACTTATTAAACTGATAGTTCTGTAATTTTCACACTTGTCTGCACTTGCTTCATTTGGAATTGGAATTGCAATATTCTTCTTGAAGTAGGAGGGTATTTCCCCTGTCTCATACATCTTGCATACCAGGAGATACAATTTTTTCATGACTGGCTCTCCTAACGACATCAGCAGTTCATACGGAATATCATCTACTCCAGGGGCCTTGTTTTGACTCAAGTCCTTCAGCGCTCTGTCAAATTCTTCTCGCAGTATCAAATCTCCTTTCTCATCTTCCTCCACTTCTTCTTCCCTTTCTAGAATTTTATTTCCTTTGTATAGGCCCTCTACATATTCCTTCCACAGTTCAACTTTCCCCTCTTTGCTTAGTACTGGTTTTCCGTCTGAGTTCTTGATATTCATACAGCTGTTATTCTTGTCTCCAAATATCTCTTTCATTTACCTGTAGGCGGTATCTATCTTTCCCCTGATTATGCATTCTTCCACGGTTCTGCATTTGTCCTCTAGCCACTCCTGCTTAGCCAGTCTGCACTTCCTGTCAATCTCATTTTTCTGACGTTTTTACTCCCTTTCTCCTATTTCACTTGCTGAATTTTTATATGTTCTCCTCTCATCAATTAAGTTCAGTATATCCTTTGTTATATTAGGCCTTGTCCTTCTGCCTATATGGTCGTCTGCAGCCTTCACTACCCTGTCTCTCAGAGCTACCCATTCTTCTTCTACTGTATTACTTTCCCCCGTTTCAGCCAATCCTTGCCTAATGGTCCCTCTGAAACTTTCAACCACCCCTGGTTCCTTCAATTTGTCCAGATTCCATCTCCGAACTTTTCTACATTTCTGCAGTTTTTTAAGTTTTAATTTGCAGTTCACAACGAATAAGTTATGGTCAGAGTCTATATCTGCCCCTGAATATGTCTTACAGTTTAGAACCTTGTTTCTAGATCTATTCCTCACCATTGTAAAGTCAATCTGGTACCTTCCAGTGTCTCCTGGTCTCTTCCACGTATACAGCCATCTTTCATGATGACTAAACCAAGTGTTGGTGAACATTAAATTGTGCTCTGCGCAAAATTCTACCAAGCGATCTCCTCTTTCATTCCTTTTTCCCAGTCCATGTTCACCTACAACATTTCCTTCTCTTCCCTTTCCTACTACTGAGTTCCAGTCCCCCATCACAATCAAGTTTTCGTCTCCCTTAACTTTCTGAATGATTTCTTTTATCTCCTCATACATTTTTTCGATATCCTCATCATCGGCCGCGCTAGTTGGCTTATAAACGTGCACTACTGTGGTCGGTGTTGGCTTCTTGTCTATCTTTACTACGATAATGCGTTCACTATGCTGTTCATAGTAACTTACCCGCATTCTTATTTTCCTATTCATTATCAGACCTACTCCAGCGTTACCACCAAATGATTTTGTATTTATAACCCTGTACTCACCTGACCAGAAATCCTGTTCATCCTGCCACCGAACTTCACTAATCCCTACCATATCTAAATTTAACCTATCCATTTCACTTTTCAGATTTTCTAGTTTACCTACGCGTTTAAGGGTTAGAACATTCCACGCTCGACCCGTAGAATGCCTGTTTTGTTTTTCTTGATGACGACATCCTCCTGAGTAGTCCCCGCCCGGAGATCCGAATGGTGGACTATTTTACCTCCAGAATATTTTACCCAAGAAGTTGCCATCATCGTATAGTCATACAGTAGAGCTGTAGAGAGTAGTTTCCCCTTGCTTTCAGCCGTTCTCAGCAACTTCATGGCAAAGCCATGTTCGCTGATGTTACTTGGCCAGCTCAGTCAATCGTCCAGACTGTTGCCCCTGTAACTACTGAAAATGCTGCTGCCCCTCTTCAGGAACCACGCGTTTGTCTGGCCTCTTCACAGATGCCCCTTCACTGTGGTTGCACCTACGGTACGGCTATCTGCGTCGCTGAGGCTCGCAACCCACCCCACCTCGGCAATGTCTGTGGTTCATGGGGGTGGTTCCGACTAACAGTATGATTGATGTCAGTATAAATTTTTCTGCAAAGTGAGCAGGTGTGTACCACATGACTAATATAACTGTACAGCATAACAACATGGTAACCCATTCCATTATGTATAAAACTGAATACGTTGCATTGCTACAAACATGGTATATCACTATAAGATACGATTGCTTTATATTGTGCTTTATTACAAAATACCCGTAATTTTTACGCCAGTGGAGAGAGTCCTAGCTGTTAAACGCAGCACCGTCAACAGAGGTAAAGCGTTATTTTTGACTGAATCCACCCAGTATGCTACCGGACTTCACGTAACTTCAAGAAATCTTGTAAGGTCCATATGGTCCCGACGTAGTAGATTTTATGTAAATTTTTGTACATATGTAAACTGGCCACAGATATATTGTAAGCGGCACAGTAATCTTTGTAAGTTCTATGGTATAGTAAGCGCTCTGGTTACGAGAGAGGGCAGTCAGTATCAAAAGGTAGGATGGTTTTTCTCGAATAGTTACATGAATATTTTGTTGCAAATTAGTGTCATTATCTGCACTGGTAAAGTATCCTATAGATGGGTCATGTTTCCATTCTCTATAATTCATATGACTAAAATTTATTCTGATCTTATTGAAATTTTGCACACTTATGTTCAAAACAAGGCGAAGGCCTTTGTTTATAGTGAATGTAGTAGTTGGCTACTTCACAAAAGACGTCGACCTCTTTTAACCCTTCAAACCCCAAATATTATTAAGTTAAGAACAAAAGTATTTCCATGCATATTTTTATACATAATGATTGGAATAAAGAATATTTGCTGTTTTTTTTTTTTTTTTTTTTGGGTGGGGGGTGGGCGGGGGATTTGTGGTCAGTCCATATGACATATTGAGCAGAATATGTCTCCTTTGATTTAGACATTTGGGAATGATTTATTGATGAAATTTTCGCATTTATTTGTTTCCTTCGTCTTCATATGATAATCTGAAAGTCTTGCTCCATGTACTGTAGCCGGCCGCGGTGGCCGAGAGGGCTGAGGCGCGTCACGGTCTGCACGGCCACTACGGTCGGGGGTTCGAATCCCCTAGGGCATGGATATTTGTGCCGTCCTAGTTGGTAAGTAGTTCAAAGGTAGTTTGTAAGTTTAGGGACTGATGACCCCGTAGTTAAGTCCCATAAGCTTAACAAACATTTGAACATTTTGGAGTCAGTTGCAGAGAGTTGCCTGCTGGGTAAGATAGTGCGAGGACGCAGTTGGATAAGGCAGTCGTTAAGTATATGTTGCAATACGCCATTATTGTAATGCATGATTTTAATTTAATTTTCTGTAACATTTTTCTACTTCATTATTTTATTTATTTATTTATTTAAGAATACGTAATTTCTAATATTCAATTTGCGTTCTGCGTCCTCATTTGGTAGTTAGTTTCCCTATCCTTTCATTTTCTTCATTTATGATTATTGTTGGACTTAATAACAACCCACGTATCATTTATCTTAAATTTTATTAATAAAATACTACATGACGCGACCTGCTTGCTGTTTCCTGTTTTCTAATGAAAAGATACGAGGTAGGTCAATTTTTATTTTTTATCTGTGTCGCAGTCAGTTTGTTTCCCTCGTTTCATTATTCAGGTTCATCAGTTTCGTTGTACCATTTGGGAATACTTTATACAGGACCATAAATTCTAGTATTTGAGTTTTCCCATTTCCCGGGCGTGTCCATTGCGCATATTAATGTTTTCTAAGACTTACCTCGATGGTAAGTGTTGATCGATTTCCATTAAACATTAATCTATTCGAGATACCTTCAAAATTTCTATTAAAAGTTTATTTATTTAATTTATTCGGCTGATTTCTGGCCGAAACAGGAGCTGCGGACGGAACCAGTATTTTGGCCCAAACTGGCCGTAACCGAAGCCGAATATTGGGTCGCCGCTACTAGTTGATAACTGTCAGCCCTTGTGGGCCGCGCTGTTGTCTGCTTTGTCACTAACATGGGGACCATCAGAAGTGAATAACGGGTCTCGGATATGTTTTAGAGGGTCTAACGCCCGTCACCCCTTTTCGGAATGACTCAAACTGAGCCCTAATATTTTCCTAAATCACGGAAAGTTTTATTAGTTCACAGTCTCTATAACAAAGTCATTCCACTGTAGGTGAAGTTGAACTTATATGCTGGCTGAAATCCATTGCGTTGTGAGCTGTCTTCGGCATTCACTAAAAGATTTGATGTTACAGGATCTTTTCGTAAATCATAAACATGTCAGTTGATATGCAAACGATTTTATTTCCATTTTAAATAAAGTTTAAATCAATCTCATTGTTGCACAATCAAAAAATGCAGCGGCAAGCCAACAGAGCTGCTTACAGGTTTGTGACTGCTAGAAGACTAACAAAACATGATTTCTCTCAAGCATCTTTCTACGCGTAATAAGATTGATGACAAAGTTTTGTAATTCAAAATTAAACAATATTCTTTTACATTAAATATGCCAAAATACAGAAATTAAAATATTACATTTAAGCTTTAACTTTTTATCTCAATGTATGTACATGTGTCATGAAATTTGTATTTAATGTGGTACACAAATTTAAAGTCATCCTTTGACTAGTGTTTACAGTGCTCAAATTATTTACATAATTTGTGTTTTCGAAGTGCACACATATTTGTTTTGCCAATATTGTGTAGGCGTACTATTATTGTGACATGGAATTTTAATGTACTTCAATTTGCGGTCTAATTTTTTTATTAATACTGATTTGTATATGGTTGTCGTAGTTTTGTTAATTTCGAAGATAGTTTCTTAGTACCAAAGGGATTATTAATTTTAGTGCATGAAAAATGATCAGTATTTAATTTAGGATCCAGTGATATATAAAACATGGTCTGCCCTAATTTATTTAAACAAAAGGTATATATGAAATCATGTTGTCCAATAGTTATAACATGTAGTATTGTTGTTTTTATACAAATTATTATCTATATAGGTTCAGCAATTTTCCGAAACTAAGTGTAATGCATTTTTAGTGTTTGCAGCTATTATTTACGAAAGTATTCAAAATTGAAAATTACGTAAAAGGACAGCCAAAGTTATGTTTAAATCAACATACTATTTCTTAAAGGTGTTTCACTAATATTGTTAATAGAATTTCAAACTGAAGGCGAAAATGTGATATCTTACATGTCTGGTAGTGAAGTTTTATTTAAGGTGTCAGATATTTTGTGTTTATAATGTTGGCAACTTATTTTTAGGAGTGTGCAACATAGCAGAAACGTTACAAGGGACACATCCTGAGTATGAGACTATCACCTCTCTCTTTTTTTTTTTTTTTTTTTTTTTTTTTTTTTTTTTTTTTTTTTTTTTTTTTTTTATCGACGGGTCTTGGTTTTCGAGAAAATCGATGTTGAAGTTAGTTCACTGCGCGATGCACGACGCGAAACGTTAGCCACGTTCCGGGTAGGTGACTGGCGCAGCGGTTGAGGTCTCCACCTACCACGCTGGAGGTACCGTGTTCGGATTCTTTCCGTGTTTTTGCTTAATTTTTTTTTTTCAAATCAGAATAGTCTGACATTTATCCATTTTATTTTTCAAAATATCAACAAACAGTGTACATTGCGCGAAATTAGTAAGAAATATTCAATTTTGCCTTAGTTATTTAATTTTCACGTCATTATTACAAAATCTTACCCGCTATCGCCTGCATGATTTGCTATGCCACAACAGAAATGCGAAAGATATTCGTCATAAAATCAGACTCATTAATTTTGCATCAAAACAGGGAACCTGGTTTTTAAATACGGTCAAATACGTATGGTTAGCATCAAAGTTAACGGATGAAAGACAACTCTTCGTTAATGCAAATGAACTTTTCCTGGTATCGCTGTTAAAATCAGCATGCACCTGCTAAACCGTAACTTTTATAAAATGTGTTTGGTGCTGTAAACGGTTTTGTTTCGGTTGATATTACGTCAAATATCATCCGGATTTCCGTTGTGGCATAGCAAGCGGTACAAGCGATAACGAGTAACATTTTGTAATAATGACGTGAAGATTAAATCACTATGGAAAAATTGAATACTTTTTACTAATCTGCTACAATTTACACTGTTTGTTGTTGCTCTGTAAAATAAAAAATGTCAGACTATTCTGATTAAAAATAAAGAAGCAAAAATGCGGGCAGGATGCAAACACGGTAACTCCATCGTGGTAGCTGCAGACCTACACCGATGCGCCACGCTCACTCGGTTGTAACGTTGCTAACGTTACGTGTCTTACATCGACCAGCGAACTTCAACAGCAATTTTCTAGAAAACCGTGGGCCGTCGCTAAAAAAGCGTATTGCCTCATACCCAGGGTATGTCCGTCTACAACACATCCGACACTCATCAAAACCCGTTACTTACTCTTCGGATGGTCCCCTTGTAAGCTAGTGCTGTCTCAATGGTTTGTTCGCAGCTAACATATCGAACAAATCTGCGCTTGGCCTTTGCGGTGCTAAAACGCTTCTCTTTTCATATCTGGCTGTTTTTTCTCGTGTAGTGGCGGCTGAATAGCTGACCGTTAATCTGCTGCTTCATTATTTTCGGTATTCCTATACAGTGTGTTTCAGGAGCAATAAAAAATCAAATGTTTGTAAATCTGTGGGACTTAACATCTTCGGTTATTAGTCCCTTGCTTTACAAACTACTTAAACTAAGTTTAACTAAGGGTAATGCCCACATCCATGTCCCAGGGAGGAGTCGAAACGAAACTCCTACGACGAGCAACAGCTCGCTCCGCATCAAGGTGGCTTAGACCGCCCGGCCTCTCCAACGCGGCCAGGATCAATAGAAAATACTTTAGGAGGAGGTTGTGTAGACGAACTGTAATCAAAATGCCGTATAATACGCGTCCAATTTTTATTGATTACAGTCATACGGCCGCTACTACGTAAGTTAAACAACCTAAAGTAAAGACAAATGAGGACGATCAAATTTGATTTTCACAAATTGCACTCCCAGTTTCAATCGACTTTTGACTTCTCTCTATAACACCACGTGTAGCTCTTCTGCGATCGACTTCGCGTTCTTTTATGTGGGCTGCAGTATCCAAAATCCGAACACTCGTTTGTTCGTAGATTTCGTCTTTCAGACATCCCCATAAGCAAAAATCCAAAGTTGGAACGTCCGTGATCTTCAGGGGAAACTAAGGTTCAAAAATGTTCAAATGTTTGTAATTCTATCGGACCAAACTACGTGGTCATCAGTCCGTAGCTTACAAACTACTTAAACCTAGGTAAACTAACCTAAGGACAACATACACACCCATGCCCCAGGGAGGACTCGAACCTCCACGGTGAGCAACCGCGCGTTCCGCAGCGAGACCCTTTAGACCACTCGGCTACTCCACCGCGGCAAACTAAGGTTCAGACCAGTCGCAACCCCCAGGGGGGGGGGGGGGGTCGCAAAGTCTTCCGCGGTGGTCGCCTTCACATTAGACAGTAGTTGCACCATGAAGTACCTAGCGGTTCACTAATACCAAAACGTATGCCCAAGAGAAATTTAATTGTCCGTTCCAAAGAAACAGACATTGGCGGTGGTCCGCAGCAGTGGTAAATATTTACATACATACATCGCAAATCGCGAAATTTTCCGAGATCTTCTGCTCTTCTAAAGATGGACGATCGATCTGCAACACATGAAAATTTGTGCCGAACCGGGACTCGAACCCGGATCTTCCGCTTTTCGCGAGCAGTCGCCTTAGCCACTTTTTTTTATTTTTTTTCCTTTTATTTATTTGTTTGTTTTTGGTTTTTATGGCTTTTTTGGCGGTCTTATGGGCAAGCAGCGTCTGTCTGGTTTCGTCTTAGTCCTCAGGATAATTTCATAGCATGTCGGTTTCTCTCGAAAACATTTGAAAGACGTCTGTTCAGTGTCAAGAGGACGAGGAAAAGCAAAAACTCGTCAAGAATTACACAAAAGACTACGTTCCGGTACCGGGAATCGAACCCGGGCCTCCTGGGTGAAAGCCAGGTATCCTAGCCACTTTATTTATTTATTTATTTATTTTTTTACGCGTAGACAAATATATTTTTTTTTTTTTTTTGCTTCGGCTTCAGACTGCCATTTTGAAAGTATGTGTTGCTGAGAGAGCTGTATATGTACTTCATCTTCCATTCCACTTTGGCAAAGAAAAGGGAAAACTTCTTGTTTGTGATTTTTTATTGTATTTATTTATTTTTATTTTTTATTTATTTTTTTAGCAAAAGTTTTCTTCAAAACACAGAAAATATACTGCTTGTTTGGTTCAGTGTAATATGATTTAAAAAAATCTTCTTTTATCTGTGTGAAGGTGAGACTACATTTTTCGTGTCAAAACTAAATAATTTTTACCTCTGTTAAATGGAAAATTGTATAATTAAATAGATATTATCCAGTTTCTTCAAAGGTTTCTTGAATGTTGAAAAGCAAATTGAACAACGGAAACTGAAGTTGTAATTTTTAGTATCGTTATTCTTTTAAACTACGTTCTTCTCTACTGTCTTTTACTTCATCAAATAAGCTTTTACGTAATGTCTAAAGGGTGTTAATCACAAATATGCTCTTTTCTATCGTTAGTTTACGTTATCGTTTTAATTAAAAAGTTTGCAAAGTTTTCTTTATATTTTTTGGTACGCATTAACGTATGGTGCTGAATTGTGAGATATGCCTTGAAGTCCTCCCTGGAGGTTGATTCTCTGGTTAGGATGTAATGGATCGTTCGGCCTTTCAGCCAGTTGATAGCGTACCTCCTTGTTCTGGGCTAAGGTATTTCATCTGGGTATAAAAATCGAGCCGGCGTGATGACATTGGGCGAGGTCCTACAGATGCTCGCTATCTTCTGTTTGATGTAGTGCCATATGTCTGTTACCTTAGCACACAACAACTTGTGTTCATCAACGTCCTGTACATTGCAGTATGCACACGTCGGTGTCTCTGTCAAATGAATAGCATGAAGTCGGGAATTTTTTGTGGCCAGTTTTCTGTTGACAGCGAAATACCAGCTCGACTTCACATAAGTTGGCACGTGTCTACTGTGTATGTTCTCCCAGATGGCTACCACTCGGCCACCCGTGAACGCTCTGCGGCCACATACAAACTTCCAAGTATTACTCTTGTCTCTATCCCTCAAATGCTCGTATACACTCTAGTGTAAGTCCCGCGAGAGGGAGAGACACCATACTACCATCTTAAGCCTGTCATGACATTCATATTTATTATTGTCTGTTCCAAAGAAACAGCCATGACAGGCTTAAGGTGGTAGTATGGTGTCTCGCGGGACTTACACTAGAGTGTATACGAGCATTTGAGGGATAGAGGCAAGAGTAACACTTGGAAGTTTGGGGCTGGCCGGTTATGATATTCAGGTGGCCGTGTGGTTAAGGCGACCGCTCGCGAAAAGCGGGAGACCCGCGTTCGAGTCAGGGTCCGGCACAAATTTCCATGTGTAGCAGATCGATTGTCCATCTTTAGAAGGGCAGCAGATGTTGGAAAATTTCGGCGATTTGCTATGTATATATGTAAACAAGTGAAATTTATTTAAGTCAAAATTACAGAGTTCGTTGTGTAACATTAATTATAAATTGCATAGATCGTAGATTCATTTATAACACAGTGTGTTAATGATGGATAAGCGCAACGCCTGGAAACTGTTTTCAGAAATCAATCGCTTGGTAAAAGAACTTGATACAATAAGTAATTCTGAAAAATTCGAAAAAAATTCTACTTGATTACACATTGTCTGTACATTGACACCCTTCTTAATGACCATAATTCGCTTCTGAGTCTTGTCTGAAATGCGAAACTCTTGTTAAGCAAGAAATATTTCTGTCGGGATCATGTTAAACTAGGATAATGTGTTTCATTCCGAAAAATACACACAAAGACTTTGTCCAGTTGTTTAAAAGAAAACATTGACCGTAGAACTATTCATTATCCACTATGCTATTATCACCATAACGTATCGATCTACAATTTTTCAACTTTTAAACTACCTTGATTTTTCGAAATGAGAACAAACATTTGTAATATAATAAAATACATTTCTGTCTAGCAACTTCTTTTTAACGTTAACTCGTAATAAAATTACTTTTACCGTATACCCATCGTAAAACAAGACCTGTACAGTTGGGGAATGCCGGACTGTATTATGTTTTGTACGCAAAACTGTCGGATTTATATCGAGTTACCATCTTTTGACATACCGTCAGATGTACTGGATCGTATTGGAACGAACATAAGTTACTCGTTTGTGAGAAAACCAGTAGAAATGCAATATCAGCTTTTGAGCGACATTCAACAGCCTAAATCAACTGCAGTTTTGTCAGGTGAGCATGAAACCGAATAATTATTCGATCTACTGACGACGATGAATAACTCACATACCTATATGTACATTTTGCAATCTAATTTGAGTTCTTCCGTTACAAATATAATTGTATATTTCTAGTACATTTGACTACTGTGCTTTAAAAAACCTTTTTATGTGATGAAACGTTTAATTAAACGTTATCGTAATTTATATGTTTGTTATTGCAAGTGATGTGTTATTTAAATTAAGTAGTAATTATTATGAGAAAATTTGTGTAACTATTTTTTACCCCCTGCCCCTCCTGGCTTCTTATACCATTCACAGGAAGAAATCTTGAGTCCACCCCTAGTAAAATCAGTTTTAGCGATTTCTGGTGTTGAATCCAACTGTTCGGTATTTCTGGAATTGGTAATGCTGTGTGCAACACCGATACGACCAAAAATTCAACTTGTGCTTGTTGAAAGAATACGTCCTACCGACTGAATAATGTCATCTACTTCACCCACAGGCTGTTCATTTATATGTTCAGATGCCATGTGGCTGCTGTTCACTCTACCATCACTCTACCAGTGTCAAGCAGTGTACCGAACACACGAGTAAACAGTCTTAATGTGCTAGTGTGCGGTTAGAAATTCTAACGCCGTATTCTAAACCGTATCGGCATACTCTGAACGTGTAAATACGTGCGGAATGTTTTCACGCTACAGTACAGTAAGCAGACGACCAACAAATCAAAATGAAAACTTCAATCAAAGGTAAACCACGATTTCACAACTTCGTAAGGAGGCGCTCTGACTCTCAACATAACACATAATGGATAATGTATTTTAAGTGTTTTTATATTTGACGAACCATTTGAAAAAGTTAAAAGTTATATGATGGATGGATTGATGGTTAGATTTTTAAAGGGAGTAAACGACTACGGTTATCAGACCCTTAAAAGTTTTATAATTGATGTACCATTTTCATGTCGTCAGCCTTCACGAAATGTAAAGCATAGGACACAAGTGACCAGATGATGGTACCCTAAGTGTATCGAAACCGGTCGTTAGAGAAATAAATTAATTAACTGCAATCTTGGCATCTCATTACTTCAAAATAAGGAGACCGCCGCCCAACCACGGAGCCAGAGTAAAAGATTTAAAAGGGCAGAAGTAGCTTCTCGACTCATGTCACAGCTTTAAAGCATTTAAATAAAAAACATATTCATATTTTTACACACACGTTAAGTTACCCGATACAGAATGCCATGTGCAATATGGCACACGGCATGATGACTTTAAGTACGGCATTCGTCATATGGTACAACATGATACTCAATGTCATGCCATGAAGTTTAGGATGAATGCATCCCCACTTGCTGTTACAGATGTAACCCCATCCAGAGCTCACTGCGATGGGGAATTATGGGTAACTCGTAAGCAAAGCGAATACCTCAAGATTATATATATATTTAAATGTTTTCGAAGTTGCAATATAATTCTAGAAGTTAGTTCTTCTATTTTACAGGACTGTAACAAATGTTTAAGTGGAAGGGCTTCGAGATGGAGGTGGGAGTCATATATTACGAACATAATATTTATTACAACTTCTAGCAAAAACACATCCATCTCAGAAAGATATATAAAATCAATCTCAATTTTAAACTGTAAAAGGAATGATATTAATTACTAAGAGAATTTTACTTCACAAAGTCAACACTTGCTTTAAATTGCGTTAACTGCACAAGGAAATCTTTTCAACAAACGTGACAATAACTGATTTAAATTGCGTAAATTACTCACACAACCTTTTACAACAACGTTAAAATTATAAATTTGAACTTGATTAATAACTCATAGAATCGTTACAATGAAAGCTGAAAATAAAGCTCATGATCACATTAATCACTAACGACATAATCAACTTGTTAGGCAACTATAATATTTTCTGGCAGAAGTTTATAGTCTCTCATTCAACTGACCTTACCAAAGCGAACGACTACTGATTACAACTGGAAGGGTTACGAAATCAATCTTGTGATCTACTCAAAATATTACCAATAAAGTCACTCAAGTGTACAGCCCCCAGTAGTTTCTCACGTCAGTATGCACTATAACACACCAACATGTAATCTGTAGCGCATTCGGGCGAATGTCTCCAAGCCATTCTTGTCATTGCAGCCACTGGAAGTGAGAATAGTGTTTGGATTCTTTCCTGAGGCACAGTTGTTGCACGTTTCGTTCCATATCTCGCGAGTTATTACTGGGGTTGTAGGCCCTTTCCAATCTCATTCCGCTTGTGCTTAACGATGACGGGGTCTGAGGAATTTGCTGGCCACAGCAGGAACTCAACATGCTGTAGAAAGTTCATCGACTGACGTATTGTGTGGAAACGTTTATTATCTTCTCGGAACACTGTCCAAAGGTGCTGTGCCATTAGGGACTGGACACGCAGCTACTGAATTTCTATAACTTATTGCTGTGTCATCAATGACATCTGAACCACAGCTAGAGTCGACAGCTTGATGCGTTTCCTATGGCTCCAATACACACCGTGACGACGCCAAACGTGACCACAGTGGACATTGGAAGCCATGGAGAAGCAAGACTCATCACTGAACATAATGCAATGCCATTCGTCCTTTCTCCATGCCTGCCGGGCATGTCGCCACTCCAAAGACCAGTGTTCGTTGGACCCCAATATGGTAGATGTGAATGGTCGTTGTTGTTGTTTAGAGGGGACTAAACTACAAGGTCATCAGTCATATGTGAATGGTCAAAGCACTCTTGGACAAATCACAGGTTTTTGTAGAATCCCCAGTATAAGTTTGTTGGTGGATGGTGGGTTCCAAGGCCATTGGATCTCGCATTTCGTTTAGTACCATATGATGGTCCTCCCCCAGAGTCGTGTTTATTGACCTATAAGTTTGGGTACCCTGACGTATTCACTGATTCCATTATCGGATCACTGTGAATGACCACTGAATGGCCCACAGGCCTGGCCATTGCGTTGAACGACCACCCTGTTTCACACAGTCCATAAACGAAACAAAAAAATGTTATGGGCCTTAATTACTACTACTACTTAAACCAACTTACGCTAAGGACAACAAATACACCCATGAGGACTCAAACCTCTGACGGCGAGCAGCTGCATTCTCTGCAGCAAGCTATCTTGGAACGCTCGGCCACTCCAGCGCGGCCGCAGTCCACCAATGCAGCCTCTGCCAAATCCATTGTTAGAGACGCTGTCTAACGCGACTGTTAGATGCCTGCTACTGCATGTAAACGTTTTGCTCCGCTGTCTGACTAAACAATCTGTCGCTGTAGCTAAACAATAGGTCTCCTTACACAGCTGAGACCAATAGCACCAGGCACAATTATCGGTGAGGTGAAGCCTGATCTAGTGTAATCGTAGATCACTGCATGCTGATATTAAATATAGTATTTAGAGAACAGTCACCCAACGCTTGTTACAAAATACTACCAGTCGAGTGCTATAACGATATACCACACTTCTCACTACTGCCTAAAGCTGGGCTCCTGAACTTCTCAGTACCTTATTTCCTATTCCAGAAACCGCAGTGAGTGATAGGAAATGGCGGGTACTGTTTGCTGCAGCGTCTGAACTGCACCTTTTAAGCTGCAAGTTGGAGGCGTCATGAGCCCCCTCCCACTACCCCCCCCCCCACCACCACCACCCATCCACTCAATTTGAGTGGGAGTCAAGAGAGTGAGTAGAGCTGATAGCGCGCCTGGTCATCGACCGCGCCAAGGCCGCCCCACTCCACTTGCTGACCCACTGGCCGCCTGCATTCTCACGGCCTCCTATCAGTCCCGGTCATTCACCTCACTAATCGTCTGCTACGTCACCTGTACAGGCACACAAGGCTACCGGCTACGAGCAGTGTTAATGAACTTGTTTCACTATAAAACACGTCGGCTGAGATGAATGTTTTCTGATTACAGGTATTTTTTCATAGATATTAGTATTTCATTGTGCCAGTACATTGAAGATGTCATCATCATCATCATCATTAGAGACTGATTATACCTTTAAGCATTAGAAGGAAGTGTGTGGGGTAAAAATCGTAGAGGGAGACAGAGGGACGAATACAGTAAGCAGATTCAAACTGATGTAGGCTGCCGAACGTATTCTCAGATGGAGAGACATGCACAGAACAGGGTAGCGCGGAGAGCTGCATCAGACCAGTCTGCAGACTGAAGACCACAACGACAACATACCTTTCAGCGTTCAGTCTGGACCACAGTCCCTCTGATACAATTCCTCCATGATCCCCTATTCAGTGCTGACATTGCTGCCTCGTCTAATGTTAAGCCTTTTATTTCAAAATCATTCTTCACTGAATATTCACAGAATATATAACATCAACTGCGATTGGGCAAAGCTGAAAATGTGTACCCAGCCGGGATTCGAACCTGGGTCTCCTGCTTTCTAGGCAGTTGCGCTGACCCCTACACCACTGGGGACACAGTGATCACCGCACCTGCAAGGACTACCTAAGCACGCCTCCCGTCAGATACAAATTCCCAGCTTCGCCCTGCCCACAGTACTCAAACTCGTAGTTATGACTAATTCCCGTAAGAGTAAGGGCTTCAAACTTGCCCACCCCTCCCCACTAATGATAGGATCATTGCCCGTCACCGGCATACTATGTATATACATGTGTCATCTGTTCCGAAAGAACAGACGCCACATGTATATATTCTTCACTGAATCTAAGTCTTTCTGCTTCGCCTACCTCGACTCCTCTTACCCTCTACTGCCAAACCCACAAGCCTCTTGCGTAACCTTGCTTCTCCCATGTGTGTTAGATGACCCCCACCATCTCAGCGTGTTCGCTCTAACTGCTTCATTCCCAGTTTTTCTTTGATTCCCTCATTATGAACACCCTCCTGACACTGTTTCCTTCTATTAGTACCTGCAATCATTCATGGCGGATTAGCTGTCAGCATTGGGGCACCGTGCTGCGGTGCGCGCAGCCATTCGCCGTCGGGGATTCGAACAACACCGACTAGAAGACAATGCCTGACAAGTGGCCGTGACTACGTCACACCGAGAGACGGTGGACGCAAACTGACTGGTCAGCCACTACGAAAAGTTCAAATGTTTGTATAGTCTATGGGACTTAACTATGGGGTCATCAGTCCCTAAACTTACAAACTACTTATGAACTACTTACGATCTAGGACGGTACAAATATCCATGCCCGAGGGGGGATTCGAACCCCCGACCGTAGTGGTCGTGCAGACCGTGAGTGGAGAGCCTTAGTCCAACATCACCTAGAAGACAAGGCCTTACAACAGACCGTGCCTACGTCACACTTAGAGGCCCCGTCCGCCATCTGACTGGCCGGCCGCTGCACGGCGGTAGGCGTGCCCCAGCGGCCAGCCAGTGAGGTGGCGACCGGGGCCTCTAAGTGTGACGTAGGCACGGTCTGTTGTAAGGCCTTGTCTTCTAGGTGGTGTTGCTTAGTCCCCTCGGCCACCGCGGCCGGCAGCCGCTACGAGGCGGTGGGCGTGCCCCAGTGGCCAGCCAGTGAACTGGCAGCCGCCGCCTCTTGGTGTGATGTAGGCACGACCACTTCTCAGGCAGTGTCTTCTAGGCGGTTCGAGTCACCCCTTGGTCATGGGTGTTTGACTGTTTGTGTTGTCCTTAGGTTAGTTCACCTTAGTTTAAGTAGTTTGTAAGCTACGGACTGATGACCCAGCAGTTTAGTCTGCTAGATTTACAACCATACATTTATGTAATAACAGTGCAACAAGTAAGGGGAATGTTGTTGTTGTGGTCTTCAGTCCGGAGACTGGTTTGATGCAGCTCTCCACAATACCCTATCCTGAGCAAGCCTCTTCATCTCCACATAAGAACGACAACCTACATCTGTCTGAATCTGCTTACTGTATCCATCTCTTGGTCTTCCCCTGCGATTTTTTCCCCACACACTTCCCTCCAACGCTAAATTCACAATTCCTTGATGTCTAAGAAAGTGTCCTACCAATCTCTCCCTTCTTTTAGTCAAGGTATGCCAGAAATTCCTTTTCTCCCCAATTCTGTTCAGTACCTCCTCATTAGTTACGCGATCCACCCACCTAATCTTCAGCATTCTTCTGTAGCACCACATTTCAAAAGCCTTAATCCTCTTCCTGTCCGCACTGTTTATAGTCCATGTCTCACTCCCAACACTCCATACAAATGCCTTCAGAAAGGACTTCCTTAGGTTTAAATCAATATTCGATGTTAACAAATTTCTCTTTTTCAAGAACGCTTTTCTACCCATTGCCATTCTGCATTTTATATCCTCTGTACTGCGACCATCATTTGTTATTTTACTGCCCAAGTAACAAAACTCATCTACCTCCTTTATTGCTTCGTTTCCCAATCTAATTCCTTCAGCATCACCTGATTTTCTTAGGCTGCACTCCATTACCCTAGTTTTGCTCTTGTTAATGTTCATCTTATATGCACCTTTCAGCACACTGTCCATTCCGTTCAATTGCTCTTCCAGGTCCTTTGCTGTATCGGACAGAATTACTATGTCGTAGGCAAATCGCAATGTTTTTAATTCTTCACAATAAGGCGAAAACATATAACAATTTGAAAACCAGTCCCGAGGCCCAGCCAGGGCACTTAACCTTGTACCGTAGGTGGCGCGAAGGCCCCATGCACTAGTTCCGCGTGAGCTCCCGTCGCGTCGGCCTGTCTACAGCTGATGCCGTCTCTCTACACAACCATCGTTTCCTTCCGCGATGTATCTGGAAACATAAAAAGGTTAATTGAATGGAATCTAAGAAAATCAGGTGATCCTGAAGTAACTATATTAGGTAGCGAAAAAATAAAAGTGGTGGATGAGTTTTGTTACCTAGGCAGTAGCATAACATGTGATGGTCGCAGTACAGAGAATATAAAATGCAGAGCTGCAATAGGAAGAAAAGTGGTTTTGAAAAAGTGAAATTTGTTAGCTTCCAATATTAATTTCAGTGCAAGGAAATGTTTCCTGAAGGCATTTGTTCGGAGTATTTGCTTGTACGAGAATGAAACATAGACTAAATAGTTCAGACAGGAAGAGGATAGAAGCTTTTGAAAAAAAAATGCTGAATATAAAGTGAGTAGGTCACGTAGCTAATGAAAAGGTACTGAACAGAATTTGGGGGCAGAAGGAATTTCTGGAATACCTTGATTAAAAGGAGGGGTCTGTTGGTAGGACAGATTGTTTGAAATAAAGTAGCATTGGAGGGAAGTGTGTCCGGGGTAAAAATCAAGGACGGAGACCAAAAGACGAATACAGTAAGCAGTCTCCAGATTGAAGAGCACAACAACAGTCTGGTGTCATGTTTCTTTTGGAGATTTTTTGAAATAATTTTACTGCAGCAGTCACGTTTTACTAATATTTTTATTAGCACGTCGCGTTTTGGCAGCAAGCTGACATCATCCGGTGCATTTTCACAGTTACTGGTTCATTATTGTTTTTTTATGTTTCGTGTTGTGGGTGCCGGTAAGGTTATGGTTGGACGCTTTAATCGTTTTGTTGATAATCTTGTCGTCTGGCACACACAAGAACACAGTTACATATACACTACATGTAGACATATAGACATACAAAATGTTTACATGCGGTGTATATGTGACTGTGTTCTTGTGTTGTGTGTGCCAGACAAGAAGATTATCAACAAAACGGTTAAAACGTCCAACCATAACCTCACTGGCACCCACAACACAAAACATAGTAAAACAATAATGAACCAGTAACTGTAAAAATGCACCCGATAATGTCAGCTTGCTGCCGAAATGCGTCGTGCTCATAAAAATATCAGTAAAAAGTGACTGCTGTAGTATAAATTATTTCAAAAGGTTTTTAACACAATCGCAGACGTCAGAATAATCCACATAACCTGGATAAATTTATGTTTATCTTCTGGAGATGATGAGACATTAGCATGGGCATCAGTGCAGCACACAAACTACTCTTCTGGAAAAGCACCAAGGAAGCCCTTGATTTCATCTGTCCCAGCAAATGGCTGGATCACAATCAGCAAACTTAGACTGGTGGTCAGTGCCTTTATGGAGGTCGTCCTACTCTCTCATCTGTTGTAAACGGAAAGAGGAATCTTTCAACACGACGTGGCATAATCAGACGGTTATTGGCCATGGCCAATGGTGCTCATCTTCGTATCCACTTTGACGTAGTTGTTTACTTCTACATGCGGATGATGCTGTCGTTTATCGGTTAGTGAAGTCAATTGAGGATCAAAAGCAACTGCAAAACGATTTAGACAAAATTTCTACATGGTGCGAAAATTGGCAATTGACACTAAATAAAGAAAAGTGTGAAGTAATACACATGAGCACTAAAAGAAATCCGTTTAACTACAATTACGCGATAAATCAGTCAAACCTTAAAGTCGTAAATTCTACCAAATACCTAGGAGTTACAATTACGAACAACTTTGACTGGAGAGAACACATAGAAAATATTGTGCGGAAGGCGAACCAAAGGGTACATTTCATCAGCAGAACGCTTCGAAGATGCACCAGCTCCACCAAAGAGACTGCCTACATCACACTTGTGCGTCCTCTCCTGGAGTACTATTGCCCCTTATGGGACCCTCATCAGGTGGGACTGACGGAAGACATTGAGAAGGTTCAGAGAAGGGCAGCTCGTTTTGTTTTATCACGTTACAGGGGGGAGGGGGGGGGGAAGCGTCACGGAAATGTTGCAAGAATTGGGGTGGAAATCATTAAAAGAAAGACGTCATTCATTGCGGCGTGATCTGTTTGCGAAGTTTCAGTCACCGACTTTTAGTTCTGAATGTGAAAATATTTTGCTAGCACCCACCTAATTAGGGAGACATGACCATCCCAATAAAATAAGAGAAATCAGATCGAAAACGGAACGATTTAGGTGTTCTTTCTTCCCGCGCGCTATTAGAGAATGGAACGGTAGAGAAAAGTTATGAAAGTGGTTAATGAACCCTCTGCCAGGCACTTGAATGTGATTTGCAGAGTATCTATGTAGATGTAGATGCATTGTCGAAACTCCTCTCTCTCTCTCTCTCTCTCTCTCTCTCTCTCTCTCTCTGTTTTGCATCCGTTCGTCCTTGTGTCATAAAATGGTGTTTAGATCATAATCTGAAACTGGTACACTGAAACACTGACATCTTTGATAAAATCTGCCTAATCAGAAGACATTAATCTCGGTTCAAGTGTTTGATTGTGATGTAAAACCCACAAACACTGCTGGCAGCACCTGACCTTGTACCCTTGCAGCTGATAATTGGCGAGGTGAATGGCCTGGACAGGTGGGGAGGTGGGCGGCAGTGGGTCAGTGAGTGGCGTGGGATGGCCTTGTCGTGGTCGCTGACCGGGCGTCGCTATCAGCCGCTGCTTCTCCGCCTGTCACAGTGGGAGGGGGGCGGGGCCGCGCGACGCGGCTTATAATGCTCTGCTCGGGCGCTCAAGCGAACAGTACTCGCCGTTTCCTGACAGCTGAGTCTCCAACAGCATCTCTCAGCACCTCACGAGATTTGCAGTCCCTGGAACAGGTAAACACTGGAAACACGATAGGCAGAAGTGTGGTATGTAGCGGTTCATGGTAGCTAGAGGTCTGCACGTCGCTCGGTTGCTCGATCGAATCGCGTGGTACATGTCGTTCTATGACAGGCCGACAGGTGTCGGTGCCGCAGCTTGCGGCAAGGCGTGTGGCTGCGCTCGACTTCCTGCACGCTCGTTCGAGCGGGGCACGCTCGACCGGCCCGACCGTCCACACTGCCCGCTCGCCACTCGGTCGCCCACCGCAACGACACTCGAGTACAAGGCGATTGTCGGAAGCAAACTAGACGCTCGAGAATAAATCCCGACTGCGAAATTTGGAATTGTTTCCTTTTTCGGACGCTTAGAAAGCTGTTTTCTCAAACCACTTGTATTAGTCATTCAGTTTCGAATTTTATACTTTACCATACAAGTTATTATACGTGATTAATATAACGTTTCTGTGCTAAGATCATTTACTAAATGAGTTATCCATGATCTTTCTTTCTTCTTCCCATTTTGTGGACTGTTAGTGCCTGTTTAGTGGTAAATGTATCTTAATGAGGAAATGATTGTATTTAATATCCATTCCTCTCATCATTCTCACCCCGTTAATACATATTCCCATAGCATTTTGGCACTGTGTATGGTTGCTGCGCCTCTACCTTTTCCAAATGAGTCCTTAACGAGAATTTTTCCAATTGCAACAGTCATATAACCCCACTGCCACTGTCGTCTTTTATATCTACATAATAAAGAACGCATGCAAGCTTTTGTACAATATATAGGATCGGCTCTTTCTTCCATCGTCAGGCTCATATGTTGGTCGAATGCTCATATATCCTGTACCTGTTATTCCTCTTATTCCGATTGATTACTTTACATAGCTGTACGAATTTGTGGTGCTCCTTGTGTTTCAGTGATATCTGTGTTATATTTATTTAGGGCCCTCTGAAGAATTTCACCTGGGTGCACCAGCCGAACTGCATGTTTTCGGAATGGCGGGATAAGAGATCGGATTAGGTACATTGCAGGAGAAGTGACAATTAGGGGGGCAGCTACCGCTAAAGTGATCAATTTTTTGTGCTTTTAATTGAATCTGTGGAATTTGTGTTTTATACTTTCATACGAAAAATCATTAAAATCGCTTTACTAATCTCTAAGTTATCGCCATTTTCCTATTTTAGCCCCAATTTTGGAGGGACCGTTTCACCCCTTAAATATGTTTTCCGCCGCTAAAAAAATTACGTGTCCCATAGTTTTTCATATATTATAAAATATGCAAATTTCATAAAAATCGGAGAGAGACACTTGGGTAGGTTTCCTCGTGAGTACAGCGGCAGCGCCACGCTGTGCGGCCTCTGCCCGCCCCGCCCCACGCAGCCTCGTTCGAGCGTCAACACGCTCGCTGCGAGCGTAACACACTCGACGCGCCACCGCCGAGCGTTGCGCACTCGACCGAGTACCAGCGAGCGAAACCGGTCATTTGCAGACCTTTAATGGTAGCACTCATTGTGGCATTTTATGAGGAGGCGACTGTACTCAGAATATTACATTTAATGTCTACATCATCATGCGTCGATCTACGATTGCACTAGATCAGGCTTGCTTTTAATGATCATTATTTAATATTCATAGAATATATGACATCAACTGCGATTGGGCAAAGCTGAAAATGTGTTCCCAGCCGGGAACTGCTTTCTAGGCAGTTGCGCTGACCCCTACACCACTGGGCTCATGTCATATATTCTATGAATATTAAATAATAACAACTGCAGGATCAGAAGTGACGTCTCTTCTCTCGCAACAGACGCCACATGTATATATAATATGCCGGTGACGGGCAATGATCCTATCGTCAGTGGGGAGGGGTGGGCAAAGTAATTAGTTAAACGGTAATTAGTTAAACTACGAGTTTGAGTTCTGTGGGCAGGGCGAAGCTGGGAATTTGTATCTGACGGGAGGCGTGCTTAGGTAGTCCTTGCAGGTTCGGTGATCACTGTGTCCCCAGTTGTGTAGGGGTCAGCGCAACTGCCTAGAAAGCAGGAGACCCGGGTTCGAATCCCGGCTGGGTACACATTTTCAGCTTTGCCCAATCGCAGTTGATGTCATATATTCGATGAATATTAAATAATAACAACTGCAGGATCAGAAGTGACGTCTCTTCCCTCGCAACAGACGCCACATGTATATAATGATCATTATGCCTAGTGTTATGCATTGGAGGTGTGGCAGAATAGCCGTGCGCACTAAGGGGTTTTGCTGCGGTGGGCGCGGTGGTTTGCCATTGGAGGTTCGAATCCTACTTGGGAATGTGTGTGTGTGTGTGTGTGTGTGTTGTTCTTAAGTTAGTATATTAAATAAGTGTATACACTATATACGAGGTATGTCCACAAAGTAAGTTCCGTTTGATTATATAAACCAGACGTGAACAGATACAGAAAAAATATTTATTGTATAAAAATCTGCAACTGTTTAACTACTTTTCTAGATAACTTCCGAAATTTTTTAGGCACTTGTCATTGCGTGGGACAAGTTTTGTGTGCCTTCTTCATAGAAGGTTGCCGCCTGTGTATTCAACCATGTGGCAAACATGTTCTTTCAGCTCATCATCGTTGAAGTTTTGACCACCAAGGACAGATTTTAGGTGTAAGAAGAGATGAAAGGAGTCTTCTTCTTCGCTTCACGTTGCCGCCCGACCTCACAAGGCAAATGTGACCAAACAACTCTTACGGGAATTTCACTGGGACTGTTTGATCATCCTTCGTACAGTCTCGCTCCTAACGACTTTCTTTTTACACCTAAAACCTGTTCATGGTGTTCAGCACTTCAACGATGATGAAGAGCTGAAAGAACATGTTACTACATGGTTGAATACACAGGCGGCAACCTTTTACGAAGAAGGCATACAAAGACTTCTGCTACGCTACGATAAATGCCTACAAAATTTCGGAAGCTATGTAGAAAAGTAGTTTAATAGTTTTATATTTTTATACAATAAATATTTTTTCTGTATCTGTACACGTTTTTTTTTTTTTTATATAACCAAATGTAACTTACTTTGTGGACATATCTCGTATTTCTTTTACAATAATATTTTTGTTGTGAACTAGCTTTCGGCTTCTCGACTTCTTAGGCCATCTTCAGACAACTTAATGCTGCAGATTATTGACATCACACCAGCTGCTGTGTTTCGAGTACAAATCTGCAGTATTGTCTGAAGACGGCCTAAGAAGCCGAAGGCTAGTTCACTACAAAAATAAATATTATTGTGGAACAAATATATAGTGTACACAGTTATTTAAGATGTCGATGTTCCATCAAGAACCCACGGAAGAGTCCATAAAACAAAAACAAAAGTTATTTTTAGTAGTTTCTATGTTCAGGGATCGATGACCACTACAGCTGGGCCCAATAACTTTACAAACATTTGAACTTTATTTTTCTTTTTCCGTAGGTGCGTAAACAAATCCATCGTGCCAGTGCAGTGATATAGCAATCATGGAAAATGGTAGTTAATTGTACCTATGATTTCTAAAATTAGCCATTAATGTCAACAAATGGTGTCTCTTCTTTTGGACATTTCCGTAAAGAACAGACACCATATAAAAAACTGTCATTTACGTGTTTAGTGAGAAAACCATAGATACTGCAACTAATTTTATGCACAATACAGAAATGATAATTTTCTGATGTTTGTGTTAAGAAAACATTAATTCATAGGGAAACTTGTTACTTTGAAGCTTGCATACAAGGGAACATTCTAATGAATAATTTTCATTACAAATTAGAAGAAAAGTAACACGAAACAACATTAACTAGTAATCATGACTGGCTATAACAAAATCATCCATAGAGGTTTATTATTATTGTTATTATTATTGTTATTATTATTATTATTATTATTATTATTATTATTATTTGCGAACATTCCCCTTAAGGAGAGCACTAAAAACACAAAAATCTAGCTTTTATTCCCGTCTTTTTTCTTCTTTTTTTCTTCCCAAAAACCTTTCATTCTTTCACTTTGTGCCTACTTTTGTTCATCTGTCCTTTTTCGTTTTTTGTTTTTGTGTTGTGACTTAAAGTCAACTTTTTTGTTTCTGATTTTTTCCCTACAGGTTTTGCGGTCTTGTATGTCTTCTATAGAGATGTTTAATGTTTTCAGGTCTTCTATGGTTTCTTTGTACCAAGATGTGCCCAGTTTCGATGTAGAAATTATGGTGAATATTCTTTTAGTTAGTTTGGTGTCATTCATTCTGGCGATATGCATGAAATATTTTGCTCTGCGTTTTCTGATATGTGTCGTGATTGTTTCAGAGTGTCAGCCTTTTTTGCCAGATATTTTCTCTAGAAACTGCACCGTGGATTTTTCTCAGAATTTTCCTTTTTTGTTTTTCAATCTCCTTGATTTTTGCCATTCCTTTGGTGCTCGTAGTTTCTGATGCGTAGAGAGCTTCTGGTAAGACTACTGTGTTATAGTGTCGTAGTTTTGCGTCCGTGAAAATACGTTTTTTTTATTGTAGTGGGACCAGGTGAGTTTATAGGATCTCTGTAATTTTGAGACTCTTTCTTCGTTTGCTTTTGTGTTTAGCCCAGATTTTTGCATGATTTCGCCTCCAGAGACTGAGGCGAGAACCCCATGCTGCTCAGGTCGTGAGCTAGCCGCGCGTTTCGCCTATTCCAAGCGTCAACTCCGCGTCACAATATCTCCGGATGCGATCGGCGTATTGCGATGCAATCAACGCCATTGCTTATGTGATTTGTCATACTATAGATTGCTGAAGAAATAATATAGGGTGTCCATTTAAAAAACATAAGTTTGTGTTAAAAATACAAATGCTTTTGTTTTAGAATGTTTCAAAATATGTACATTCGTGAGCCCCAGCCTTACATTGATACCGGTGAAAGTCGTTTTGCAATAGCTGCTGTTGTTCCAGAGATATTTTGGGTGAACAAGATAGCGGGGACACACTGTATACATTTCCGTGATTCAGATTCAAGTTTTTCTTCTGGGGCACCCCAGTGCACGTCACAGTGGACGGCCTCTCAGCCGCAAGCACGCTCTTTTGTCCCGTAGAGCCGCCTCCCTGGCAGGTAACGGGCTCCTCCCCAGGCGAGCCGCTCCAGTGGAGGGACGGCAGCACGAGTCTACAATAGAGAGACGCAAGGCGGGGCGGTCGAGGCGGCTTTCGGTCGCCCCACACTTCTTACCTACTCTGCAAAACGGATAGCGTTAAATCAGGGGCAACCACATCTCAAAGATGTATGGACTGCATAATTTCACACATCAATATATAGATGTTACAATATGTTGTTGTGGTCTTCAGTCCGCAGACTGGTTTGATGCAGCTCTCCACGCTACCCTGTCCTGTGCAAGTCTCTTCATCTGAGAATACGCTCGGCAACCTACATCCTTTTGAATCTGCTTACTATATCCGACCCTCGGTCTCCCTCTACGATTTTTACCCCACACCCTTCCTTCTAATGCTAAGTTGACAATTCCTTGATGTCTCGGGATGTGTCCAACCAATCTATCCTTTCTCTTAGTTAGGGTATGCCAGAAACTTCTTTCCTCCCCAATTCGGTGAAGCACCCCCTCATTGGTTACGTGATCTACCCATCTAATTTTCATCATTTGTCTGTAGCACCACATTTCAAAAGCTTCTATCATCTTTTTATCTGAACTCCTTATCCTCCACGTTTCACTCCCATACAGTGTTACACTCCAGACAAATGCTTTCAGAAAGGACTTCCTAACATTTAAATTAGTATTGGATTTAACAAGTTTCGCTTCATAGCCATACTGCATTTTATATCTTCTTTACTTCGGTCATCGGAAGTTATCTTGCTACCCAAGTAACAAAATTCATCTACTACTTTTATTGTCTCATTACCTAATCTAATTTCTTCAGCATCGCCTGATTTTCTGACATTGCATTCCGTTACCTTCGTTTTACTCTTGTTAATATTCATCTTATATCTTTCTTTCAAGACACTGTCCATCCCATTCAATTGCTCTTCTAGATCTTTTGCGGTCTCTGACAGGATTGCTATGTCATCCGCAAACCGTAAAGCTTTTATTTCTTCTCCCTGCACTTTAATGCCCTCTCCAAATTTCTCCTTCCATTCCTTCACTGCCTCCTCAATCTACAGTTTGAACAACTTTGGGTAAGGCTACAACCCTGTCTTACTCCCTTCCCAACAATGTCTTAAAATAACACATGTTAATTCTGATGGGCATGTGACTGAATGAAAGATCGTCAGTCTGTTGTAGCTGTACTGTAATAAAGTCTTGAAGACTTGCACTACTGGTTTCGCAAAGATTCGAACTTGCATCTTCTGCTCCATCTCTCTATAAGGATACCAATACTTTAATATAGCGAACAGTAACACAAATGTAGGTATAATTAGATAAATTTACTCACAGTATGAATTGAAGGCTACTGCTTCACTACAAATTCAATGTCAAATTGGCTTTTCTGTGAGCCAGTAACAAGGAATTGCTTTACACGTAATTATTTTTCGAACTACTTGAATTACTATAGCATGTGATGCTGGAAGTTTGCGGTTAACAAGGTGTAATACACCGTGCACCAAGATTATCCTCAACATAAAAGTTCCAATGTTTGTAGACCTAAGGGACGAAAATACTAAGGTCATTGGTGCGCCGGCCGCGGTGGCCGAGGGGACTGAGGCGCTCCAGTCACGGTCTGCACGGCCACTACGGTCGGGGGTTCGAATCCCCCCTTGGGCATGGATATTTGTGCCGTCCTTAGTATAAGGTAGTAGATAAGTAGTTTGTAACTTTAGGGACTGATGACCCCGTAGTTAAGTCCCATAAGCTTTACAAACATTTGAACATTTGGTCATTGCTGCCTAGACTTACAAAGTACTCAAACTGTCATATCCTAAGACCTAAGGACAGCAGACACTCACACACACACACACACACACACACACACACACACACACACACACACACACACACGCCCCAGGGAGGATTCGAACATCCGACGGCAAGAGGCCGCGAAATCCGCAACATTGCGCCTTAGACCAAGCGACCATTCCCGCATGGCAATCTTCGGCGATTCAGACGTAAGAAATCGATTTCCTGGTATGTGTCATGGGCGGCACAAAAATGATAAAACTCACTTACATTGAGGTTAAAGCACGTGCATCATTCATTCCCACAAAATCACGAAAGACTGCCCTCAATAATCGGCACATTTGGGGTGGAATCTATACACTGGTCAAACCAATTACAGAATCCATTGAGATACCTAGGTTCTTAGGTATAGTAATTAGCAGAATGAACCATAATGGTTCGACGTCTTTCTGTCGGTTACGGTGTGGAGGCAACAACATTATGGTGGACAACATGCTTGCAGCTGAGAGAACTGAAAGAATGGAGTGGCCATCTTGTTTACCGAAGTCAAACCCGATTGAGCATGTCTGGGATGCACTTGGCAGACGCATTCCAGCCATAACAGCACCTCACACAACGCACTCATGGAATAATGGCCAAGTATCCTTCAAGAACTGATTCATAGCATTAATTTGGACAACATTGTCGATGGAGAACAGCGACCTATTCGATGCAATTAATAATACAGAAACAGTCTTGATCGCAAACATTAACAGTTTTTATTGACCGGTTTCGACCTGATGTAGGTCATCTTCGGAACAAAATGTATCCCATGTGGCCAGTGCTGGACTCTGCTGGGTTGGTCTGTCCTGGTTGTTCTTCTGCCAGCTGGTAACAGCCAGGACAGCCCAGCCTAGCCGAGTCCAGCACTGGCCACATGGGGTACATTTTGTTCCGAAGATGACCTACATCAAGTCGAAACCGGTCAATAAAAACTGTTAATGTTTGCGATCAAGACTGTTTCTGTATTATTAACTGATTGCACACAGGTATGCAACTGTACTGGCAACGGTAATGACATTTTCACTATTATGGTAGCCCGATGGTGTCTCGCTCTTCTAGTCAGTAGGTACATTTGAAGTTAAAATTTATTTTAAAAAATAATAAATAAAAAAATAAAAGAGAGAAAATAGAAAATGAAAAAAATAAACTTCTAGTACAGTAAAACTTCTGAATAATGAATACCAATGTGGAACACAAAATTGTCCGCTCTTAAAAAAGGATGAAAATGCGATACATACAAGCAATACGCTTTGGATAGAAAAGCACTGTTCCGTTGATAAACATTGAATTAAATTACTGAAAAAGTGTTTCCATTTATGTGCAGTACTACATTAACCTCCATACAGTAGCATAAACAATAGTAAAATTCCTCTCGTGCATTCAAGGAGACTGATTTGAAATAATCATGTTTTTTTGCAAAATAGATAACACGTAAGACTGTTTCGCAATATGTGTTTAAAGAACTAACTTCAAATTGAGTCCCTCTTTATCACTTTTCACCAAATAATGATGTTTCAGTTTCATTACCTCTTCAACAGCCTGCTTACTTCAAAGTGGAATGAAGTCCGGTTCAGTTATGACATTTTCGTCTTCATCCTGTTGACCATTCTCAACATTGTCACCACACCCTTCTTGATGAAGCTCCTGTATGAGATGGCGTACTATTAGTGAACAGTTCATCATCGATATTAACATATCCCTCAGATCCTCTCCTAAAGTCTCAAGTTCTCGTTTATGTTCCTTGAGGTTCTTTTCTGCGAGAATGTCGCCAATAGCTAAAGCTTGGTCGTTAAAAATGATTTCTGCGTTCTTAAAACAGTTGCTGACTGTATGGATGCTACTTGTTTTAAGGCTGGAGAAAACCACAGAACTGCATCCAATACATTAATTTTCCAAGTTCATACCTTTATTCAACATTATCCATAGCCTATAAAACACATTGGAATTTTTAATAATGCACTGAGGCAGTGGTTGGCAACGTGAAGTTGAATTTGGCGGTAAAAGATTATTTTAACATATTTTAGTTCAGCATCGGAATGAGAAGCGGCATTATCCATTAACAAAATCATTTTCATTCTTTTTCTTTCCATTCTTCAATCAAATGCGAGCAACCATTCTGTTATTATTACTCTCATTCAAGATCTTTTATTAGCATATCACTCGACGTTTAAATTACTCAATACCCTTATAACATATAGGCTTCGTAGCCTTACCAATAATTAACGGCTTTTCAAATTCGGCCATCATATTAAGACACCGTAGAAGAGTGAGTCGGTTTTGAAATTTGGCCTTCTGAACAGTTTTCACCTTTCAAAGCTATTGTTTTACTGAGCAGAGGTGTGAAGAAAAGACCAGTCTCGTTACATTTAAAAATGGTTCTTTCTTCATAACCATCACAAAAAAACTGTTCATCTTTTTCTTTGGCAGTCCGATACAGTGTTTTCGTCACTGAACGTGATTAATCAGACACGGTTAAAAGAGATATGTTGTGTTTACTCCTAAATTTGTCGAGCCAACCTAACTCCATGACGAAGGTGAGTGCTTTCTCGCGGATCAGAGGTCCACTAACTGGCAAGTTGTTGCTGCAAATACGGAAGATACTGAACGTTGTACATTTTTCTTTGATAATAAACACAATGAACATATGAACATGCTCAGGAACACTAAATCACAGTAAGTAAATGATTAAAGTGTTAAGCGATTAAATGCAAACGTAGGCTTCCGCGGTTGTTGTCACTATCAATAAAATTCTTCTGGGTATGAAACCGCGTCGTCATTTTATAAATTCCACCGACGTTTCGGCCGCTGTTGCAGGCGGCCTTCATCAGGGTCTGTGTCTGACTGAAGACACAGACACAGACACAGACACAGACACAGACCCTGATGAAGGCCGCCTGCAACAGCGGCCGAAACGTCGGTGGAATTTATAAAATGACGACGCGGTTTCATACCCAGAAGAATTTTATTGATAATGTTAAGCGATTGTAGCAAAATGAATCTCTTACTATGAAGAGACAAGCTACCTTCGGGTCACGTGACACTGTAAGCAGCACCCCCTCCTAACCTTATGCATGTGCAAAGGCTGCTCCCCCCCACATCTTTTCAAACAGTTAAATATTTGTTACAACGAAGAGTATAAATGTCATTTACTTTAAACGCAACGCATTCGTAAAAACGTACTAAGATATGTGGGAATTAACAATACAAAAATTGTTGTTACCGTACCTATTAAAAAGAAGATTGTGTTTTAAAAAAATTACTTGCAGTGCTACTGCTGAAAGCGGCGTTTCCCTGTGCCCCCCCCCCCCACCCTGCTGCGGAAGCTGCCTCCAAGGGGTTCAGAAGAGAATTTGAACCTCAGCCGTGCATGCGCATTATAACGCTGTGGCCACTGCTGCCTATATGAAGCGGCCAAGCTACGACTCGTATACGTGCCGTCTCCGCGACTTAAAACGTTCCTCATGCGATAAAAATACTTTGCATGTGCATATAAAATGATTGGATAGAAGAACAAAACGCTCAATGATAGTTTATAAAACACTTTTTATTTGATTTATTTACTTTTTTCACAACGAGCTTTTTGCCAGGGTTCACTAAACCAGTGAACACATACGACGTCCCGCCACTGGAGGTGAGGCAAGATGGCGGCGTCAGGCTTTAGTCACAGAGACAAGTTTGCCAGTCTAGTAATGTAGGTCTGTGGTGAGAAACCTTGGGCTCGTGCTGCAGCGCATGCGCAGTACGAAAAGTCGTGATGGAAGAGCTGCAGGCCCCGTTCCTGCAGCCTGCCTGCAGTCTGCCGGCTGTTCGAAGAGCTGCAGGCCTGCAGTTCATGCAGACAGAAGCTGCAGGAGGAAATTTACCCTACAGCTCATGCAGCCAATCTCGCGCATGCGCATAACTCCGAGGCTTGTAGTGAGGGTACAAGAAGCGCCTTTGTTCAAAGGTTTCGGAAGTCCACAGCGTTGTAGTGTACAAGTGTACTGCGTGTTATTTCTGTCGTTCTGTGTTTCTTCTCCTGATTGTAAAGGAAGTTAGTTATTTTTCTGTGTACTGGTGTATTAGTATTTTACTTTATAAGTATTATATTTGTATGAAATCACCTGTAAACGTTAGAAGAGCATTTGCAAATTCCATTTGTACCAGATGTCGAGCGAATCAGATTTTCTGTCCAGAAACGATGATTTCGATTAAGTATTGTTGCGCCGAAATAAAAGACAGTAGAGTGAAACTTTTTTTGAATATGTGCTGCCACAGTATTTGGAAGATGAATTTGTAGAACTTTTTCGGGTGTTTCTGTATCATTCTTGTACAAGTCTATAAACACTACTGTGGCGTTTTTTTATCACACCGATTCCTGTGTTGATGGTTTCTGTTCTTCTACAGGTTCTTCTGTAGGTTATTGTACAGGTACAAGAGTAAATGTGGCTGCGCGAGCTTGGAACCTTAATAATTCCACGTCTGCAAATAAAGGAAGACTTCATATCTAAATGTTCAAACTGGATTACATAAAAATACACAAAACATTAGACAAACACTTCAATTCCTTAAACGTAAGAAAGTAACTTACTTTTAGACGCTGGTACAAAAAATAACTCTCTTCTGCTGGTTTCGCACCATCTTCGAACTACACAGACTAAATGAGCATACACGTGATATGCAAACTGCGGCTGCAGGTTAATGTTCGAAGAGCCCCGGCACCATATACGGCACGTGACGTCATCGTCTCAGCGGATGCGCAGTAGTGCCTGCAATGCTGCTGCAGGGCCGGCCGCGGTGGCCGAGGGGACTGAAGGCGTTCCAGTCACGGTCTGCACGGCCACTACGGTCGGGGGTTCGAATCCCCCCTCGGGCATGGATATTTGTGCCGTCCTTAGGATAAGCTAGTTGATAAGTAGTTTGTAAGTTTAGGGACTGATAACCCCGTAGTTAAGTCCCATAGACTATACAAACATTTGAACACTTTTTTGCTGCTGCAGGATCTGCATCCTTGTAGCTCTCCAAACAAACGAACTACAGAATGATTTAAATAAGACATCAGTAAGGTGTAAAAATTGGCAATTGACTCGCAATAATGAGAAGTGTGAAGTGGTCTACATGAGTACGAAAAGAAATCCGTTAAACTTTGTTTACAAGATAAATTAATGGAATTTGAAGGCCGTAAACTCCACTAAATACCTAGGATTTACTATTACATCAGACTTAAACTAGAAAGAGCACGTAGATAATGTTGTAGGAAAGGCGAACCAGAGACTGCGTTTTATTGGCAGAACTACTAAAGAGACTGCATACACTAAGCCTGTCCGTCCTTTTATGGAGTATTGCTGTCCAGTGTGGGATCTGTAAAGGTTGGGTTTTTTGATGAAGGACATTGAAAGAGTCGAAAGAAGGGTAGCTCGGTTTGTATTTTCACGATACAAGGGAGACAGCGTCAAGGAAATGATGCAGGAGCTAGGATGGGAATCATTACAACAACGGCAGTTATCGCTGCGGCATGGTCTACTTATGAAATTCCAATCGCCAACATTGTCCTCCGAATGGGAAAATATATTGTAAACGAAGGCTTCCGCGGCCGTTGTCATTGTTTATAAAACTCTTCTGGGTGTTGGACCGCATCGTCAAATTATCAAATACTTCACCGACGTTTCGGCCACTATTGCAAGTGGCCATTGCAATAGTGGCCGAAACGTCGGTGAAGTATTTGATAATTTGACGATGCGGTCCAACACCCAGAAGAGTTTTATAAAGGAAAATATATTGTTGACTCCCACTTACGTTGGTAGAAATGATCATCAGAATAAAATACGCGAAATCAGAGCTCCAACTGAGAGATTCAAATGTTCTTTATTCCCTTGCGCTATTCGAAAGTGGAATGGGAGATGAATAGTATAAAGGTGGTTCGATGAACCCTCTGCCAGGCACTTAACTGTGATTTGCAGAGTATCCCATGTATATGTAGAATGTATCTTACGGCGGGGGTGGAGATAGAAAAATTATTTAAATTTTTAAACCAGTCAGTGATATGGTTAAAGTTTATGTTATGTAGTCCACGTGTGACTATTTCCTTGACACTTTCCTATCTTCCCTTTACCTCACTCACGTTACTGCGAGCAGCATGCTAACTCGTCTAGTTGTAATAGATGTAACGTTGCACGTGAGGCCCATAGGCGGTTGTCGGTTAATATTTGACTAACCCGGTGCCTTCTCTCTCGTAGATGTCCCCAGTGCAGAAGCAGCGCACAGGAGCCCAGTGGCTCTTTTATTTTTTACCAATCACACTATCCAGAAGCCACAAACTGTATGTTGACGTCAATATTGGTCACAAAAATAATGTTGTTACAGTCTTAACACACTCTGCTATACATTGCACGCACTTTACAAATATTTTAGCCCCATTATGGACCGATTAATACGAGGCTGGTTATCGCAAGTGCCGCTAGATGTTTACCGTGTCGGGCTCGCTGTGAACTGACTAGCAGTGGAGCTGGGATCCACGTTAGCGCCTAGAGTTTTGGCGCCAACCGACACTTTTAGAACATCAAACTCACTCTTTACCAAAAGTACTTAATCTAATAAATCTACATAACAATAATGTAATAACAAAGAATTAATTAACACACACTATGGCAAAAGAATTAATAACTGCATTTTTAATAATTACATCCGTATCTATAAATGTGAATGTCTGTTCGATGTACGTTTATCACGTCTGAACCACAAGACATAAAGAGCTAAAAATTTGTACAGTTACTAATGTCTACCCGGGGAAGGCTTTAGGCACGGTTTTATGGCGATGGGATAGCTTTTATGTATTTATATATTAATGTGAATGGCTGTTTGGTCCGAATGACAAGACGCAGAGACTTCAATATTTGCACAGTTACTAATTTATATCTGAGGAAGGTTTTAGGCACGGTTTTATAGCGATCTAATAGATATTTAGCAATTTGAGGAATATAACGTGAAATGTGGAACAATAATTACTCTTTGGAAATTATATTTACTCTTTTAAAATTGTTTTATTGGTTACATTGTTGCTTGAGGTTTGATAATGATAAAAGGGTGGAGTATATTGGGCTGGAAAGTTATCGGTGCATATAAAATTCTACGTGTGTGTGTTAATATTTCGCTCTGCTTCGAAAACTACAGAATGCAAACGAATGGTCTTTGTGTAATTGTTGTCCAAAGTCTCCCGTTGTACACCATAACAGTTCCATGCCAATATCTGTAAGGAGGTGGAAGATATGCTGGTTGAAAGCCGTCAAATTATATTAAAAAAAATCGGATTGATGGCCAGCGATGACGTTTGCGACTATATAGCAGGGAGGTTACATACAGCGAAAAGTGATGCCACAGACAATATCTTTGCTCTATGCGTGCTACAATGTCTTCAGCTCTTTCTTGGTATGGATAAGCATACGAATAAGGAAATATAAAAATAAATAAATAAAACAATAAAAAAGAAATTTATTTTAATACATCTCTTAAAAAAAAAACAAAAAAAAAAACAAAAAACGATCTGACGTTTCGTGCATTATCTATCAGAATCAACCAACATGCGAGGGGAGCTGCGGGTTTAAGATAGTAATTAATAAAATAGCTGGGAGGTTGTGGAGTGTAAAGATATAGCAACAGCCAATCAGATCACTCTTAGAGAGAGGGGCAGAGTTTTCCCACGGGACCGTTCTTACAGTACCATCTGGCTATTATCTGGCACAGCCTCTTCCTACTATTCCACATCTGTTTCATTCAGTGGCGGGTTGTACAAAATTTGACCAGTGTGCTACAATATTACAAAAATAAATAGGAAACAAAATATACTAAAATAAAAAAGTCAACCTTTGTATGATTGCCTTTAATTAAATATCAATTAATACTGTATTGACAGTAAGACCTTCAGGGAAATGTATAACAGCGCTGCCAACTGCATGTATTCACTACAGGTAGTAAATATAACGTTTAAAAAATATTAATTTTATTTACAGAAATTAAAAATTTAGACTCAGATGTATTTGAATAGGAGCCTCACACAGATAGATTTGAGAGACAACGCGCAAGACGCCTGAGTCAGCGCGCTATTTGACTCTGTATGCCGTAATATTCGTCATATACTATTCTTCCGCAGCCGTTACACGCAGCGCGAAGAGAAATATTGATCTGGTGCTGCAGTCGGTCTCAGCATACATGAGTCGCCATGCCTGACGTCACGTCTGCGCATGCGCACTAGTGAACAGACGACTGCGCCGCCTCTCTGCGCACGTACCAGCGTGGCTGAATCCATGTTCAGCGCACGGAGCTGGTTTCCAGCTATCGCGGCGAGAGCGCTCCAAAATGCGTTTTCATCCTTATTACTAGCATTCTAATACGCATTGGAAAGGAATAGGCATAATTTTATTGTGATATCTGGCTCGTATTCCAAGAGAAAGGATGTAATTTTATAGCGATTTCGCACTTGCATTCGAAGAGAAATGGCATGATTTTAGCAGTATATTTACAGTCTGCTGCAGCACATTAGCACATTATCACCAGCCACCACTGGTTGCATTATAAGTTAATGAAATTGTGAAATAAAGAAATGGCTGCTGGCTTGCAAGCCAGTAACGCCACAATCTTTGCAAGTAACAGAGCCGTCGTCTTTCGTTTCAGGTTCTCGTGACTGACAGTCATGTCTTCGCCGGGAGAGAGCGATGCGGGTGTGCCGGATTGGGTGGACGAGGAATTCGTAGCGCGAGCTCTGAGCGAAGCTGAGGGCGGGGAGGTGTCGGTGTCTTCGCTGCGGGTGGAGCCGGCAGTGCAGGCGGGCGCCAACTTCATGAGCCGCCTGCTGCGACTGTCGTGCCAGGCGCGGCGGCCTGGCAGCCACCAGGCGGAGCCTTGCAGCCTGGTGCTCAAGGTGGGGCTGGCGGCGGGCGCCATGGCGCGGCTCGCGGACCGCGGCCGCGTGTTCGAGCGCGAGGCGCGCGCCTACGGCGAGCTGCTGCCGCGCGCGCACGCCGCGCTGGGGGGCGCGCGGCTGGCGCCCGCCTGCCTGGGCGCGCGCGCGGGGGGCGGCGGGGGGCCGGCCTGGCTGCTGCTGCGCGACCTGCGCGCGCGAGGCTTCCGCGCGCCGCCGCCCGGCCGCGGGCTCGACCGCGCGCACTGCTCGCTGGCGCTGTGCGCGCTCGCCAGGCTGCACGCCGCGTCGGCGCGGCTGCTGCGCGACGAGCCAGCGCTGGCGGAGGACGCGCTCTTCTCGCAGTCGCCCTTCACCAGCGAGGAAGCCCGCCAGCAGCTGCGACACATCGTGCCCAGGCACGCGCGCGCGCTCGCCACAGCCCTCGCGGCCGCCGGCAGGCAGCAGCTGGCGGACAGGTAGGCGAGCGCTGCTCCGGTACCTCCCAACTACAGACAACTTACAAACGAGCGGTGTAAAGATACGAAACGTCTTAACAACGAAACTGCTTATAATCTGAATTTGTCTCTTTGGGATAATGTAGTGAGGCAACTAGGTAGGCGAAGCACGCATTGTCACCTCCCTCTAAACAATTCGAGGCTGCGTCCTTCCCAGACTAGGTGTTGCTCACTGTTCGACGTCTGTGATCCGTTACCCGTAGAATTCCTCGAGCACCTCACTAATAGAACCCTGTAGAGGAAAGGTGCCTAATATGAGAAACACTTTTTTTAAATGCATTTTAAAGACCTAAAAGTAAGTGCAAATATATTATTTATCGTGGTAATAATATCTTGCGTTATTTAATTTTATCACACATTAATCGTATTTCCAATAATAAATAATCTTTCAGAGTAATTATAAAAATCTTCACAAACAATTTATTTCGTACAAATGAGATAAAGGTTTCCTCTTATGAGACAGTAGTGACATGTTGGTTTAATTATTTTATTACAGAATAATTACATATGATTCCACAAATTAAATACATCTTCATCCATTTCTGTTCTCCTGCACTAATTTCACACTACTTACATTTATATTTACGACACCCAGAGCAAACAAAATTGTTTTCTGTGACACCGCAATCTTCGTGAGCCCAGCGATAACATTTCGTACACTGTGCCCATATTTCCCCGTGTTTGTCTTCGGAAAAGCGCCCAGTACAGAACAGACACTCTGTGTCATCAATCATCACTGCTGTCCGAATCCCCACTGTCAACGAGATGGACTCGGATGACGAGTCACTAGACGATTCTTCTAGTTTACATCTCTTTTCACTCTTAGACCTATTCCCAAATAACTTTCTAAATGCTTTCTTCACTTCAGCCTCTGATCTCTGCTGTTCAGATTCTTGTAAACGTTTCACGTAAGGAGTTGAAGTCAGCAACGCAGCAGTGCATGAACGCGATTTTTGACCTATTTGAATATCTCCATGTTGTTTTTCGATGTGTGGAAGAGGTCTGATGTCTGCAGGGCTGATATTTTGACCAACATCACTATCAGCAGTTTCACTTTCGTTGTCGGCATCTCTTCCTTGAAGAGCATCAGCATTATTACTGCACTCTTTTATTGTTGTTATTTGCCGTGATATTACCTATAATTATTGACAGTTAGTTGCACATTCCAACAAACGTTGTTAGCAAGCGCGTGATTTTTTGTGCAAGATGGCGAAATTCCTAATATGCGATAGTATGGGATTCCAAATATGGGACAGTGTCGCATATTATGATACCTATCGCATATTGGGGGAACTCTTTCTCTTATGCCTTGTTATATGTCATTTAATCAATACTACCATAAGATAATACATATTTATTGTAGTAAAATATTGGCAACTTCGTTTATCTTAATTCGATTAAATTATCATAAACAGGGATTACTTTCACTAGTTTTATGATCAGAAATTGGACCTTTCTTTCAGGACAGTATTTTGTTCAGAAGTTAATCAGTATTACTCCAAATTTAAAGTACTCCGCTAACAGTACTTGTAAGAAATAATCTAACAAATGAATCATAGAAGTCCTTTAAGAAATATGTCTGATTACTGTATTTATTATTTGTAGATGGCCCCAAACAGGAAAATGTGGGATACAGACGCCATGATTCGTGCCATTTCATGTGTGAGAAATGGCGAGATGGGGTACATAAAAGCCTCAAAACTTTTTGTTGTACCAAAACGTAGTTTGGAAAGGCATGTGAAGGATAAAACTCATACACCCGAGGAGCTGGTTGGTGTTAGCCTTGGAAGAAGGCCTGTTCTCTCATCTCAATTGGAAGATGAACTAGTGAAATACTGCCTTGCAATGGAGGAGCGATTTTATGCTCTTAAATGTAAGGACATACGAAGCATGGCCTTCCAGTTAGTTGTCAGGAATATGCTGAAGAATCCCTTCAATTCATAAAAGGCTTCAGCAGGAAAGAAATGGCTCCGAGCTTTCCCTAAGAGACATCCCATTTTATCAATGAGAACTCCTCATGGTCTTTCAGCAGCAAATGTGAAAGCTTTTACTCCAGAAAACGTGGGGAGATTTTTTATATTTACGAATCTGTGCTCTCTAAAGTCAACCATAACCCACATCGAGTCTTCAATGTTGACAAAACTGGGGTGACGTCTGTGCAGCACAAATACAGCAAGGTTATTGCTATGACAGGGAGGAGACAAGTTGCTGCCTTGACTTCAACAGAAAGAGGAAATCTCATCACAATTGTGACGTGTATGAACGCTGCTGGCACTTATGTTCCACCACTAATCATCTTCCCACGGAAGAATATGAAGCAGGAATTGATGGATGGTGCACCTGCAGGATCAGTATCAGCTTGTCATCCAAGTGGCTGGATACAAACTCATATTGTTACTCAGTGGTTTGATCATTTTGTGACCCATGTAAAGCCATCTTCAAATGACCCTGTCATTTTGATTCTCGCTGGGCACTATTCCCACACAAAGAATCTCGATGTCTTAGATAAAGCACGTGAAAACTATGTTCATATTGTATGTTTGCCACCTCACTCAACACATAAAAAGCAGCCACTTGACGTCGGATTTATGGGGCCTTTGAAAACCTACTATGCCCAAGAGATAGATACGTGGTTGGCAAGTAACTCAGGTCGTGTTATCACCCCATTATTAATAGCCAGATTATTTGGGGCAGCTTATAACCGAGCTGCAACAATGGAAGCATCTGTGAATGCCTTCAGAAAAACAGGTCTCATCCCATGCAACAGAAACATCTTTAGGGAACATGAATTTTCACGCTGTACGGCTCAACAATGGCGTCCTACTCGCTGTGTCGCCGTCTGGCACGTAATAGACGTGTTTAAGAAACCCTCCACCAGAGTTCAACACCTACTAAGAGCACAGTTGGGGTGTCTCATATTCGCAAACTATCGCATAATAGGCACCTTTCCTCTACATTGTCCTCAATGGCTGTTTAGTTTCAGGGTGAGGACTTCAATCGTGTCTAGCATGGATATGGACATAGGTCTGTAACTAAAAAAAAACTGTTTAGTCCACATATAATTGATTTACAAGATGAAATGAATACTTAACTTTGCTGTGCTTGTAGTACAAAATCCTTCCCAATTATTACACACTTCTGCAATATACCACTAAGACTCCTAGTAAACTGATCCGGCATGACTGTTGGCTCTCACAGATGGAATACCTCTATTGAACTCCTGGATAGGAACTTTGGTGTTACTGTGGTGCGCCGGCATATGTAGGCAATCCACTTTCTCCCTGTTGAGCGGTGCGCGAAGCAACCAAAGATATACAGAGCCCCTCATATACTGGCGCGGCGACTTGCGTGGACCGCCGCCGTTGTAGCGAATAGACACGCCACAACAATCAGGAATGTCCATCAGAGACTAGGGTACCGTCAGGGGTGCTTCACGAAGGTACGACAGGACCGCTATTATTTTCTATCTGTATAAATGATCTACAGACAGGGTGAGTTGGAACTTGCAGATGTTTGCAGATGATGCTGTGGTGTTCAAGAGGATGTCGTGATTGAATGCCTGTACTAGGATGCGGGATGACTTTGACCTTATTTCGAGGTGATGTAAGGAATGGCAACTACTGCTAAATGTAGAAAAATGCAAGGCGATGCAGAAGAGTAGAATAAACACTCCCATAACGTTCGAATATAACATTAGTAGTGCGCTGCTTGTTGTCTCTATTAAATATCTGGGCTTAACGCTGCACACCGACATCAAATGGGACGAGCATATAAGGACAGTCTTTGGAAAGGCAAATTATCGAATTCAGTTCATTGGGAGAGTTTTGCGATGGTGTGATTCGTCTTTAAAGGAGACCCAGTCTTCAGTGTTGCTCAAGTGTTTGGAATCCTCACCACATCCATTTAAAGGAGGACATAGAGACAGTTCAGAGGCGGGAGGCTAGGTTTGTAACTGGTAGATGCGATCAGTGTACGAGTGTTACTGAAATGCTTCAGGAATTTAAATGGGAGTCGCTGTAAGAAAGGCGACGTTATTTCCGAGAAAAACAGTGGAAGAAATTTACAGGACCGGAATTGGAAGCAGACTGCAGGACGATTCTACTGCCGCCAGCCTACATTTCCCATAGAGACCACAAAGAAAAAATCAGAGAGATTGAGGCTCGTACAGGCAGAGCCATTCTACAGGTCAGAGCATGTAATGTTCTAACCCTTAATCATATAGGTAAGTTACAGAATTTGAAAAGAGAAATGCATAGGTTAAATTTAGATATGGTAGGCCTTAGTGAAATTCGGTGGCAGGATGAACAAGACTTCTGGTCAGGTGAGTACAGGGCTATAAATAGAAAATCAGTTGGTGGTAACGCAGGAGTAGGTCTGATAATGAGAAAATATGAATGTGGGAGACTTACTATGAACAGCATAGTGAACGCATTATCGTAACAAAGATAGACACAAAACCAACACCGACCACAGTAATACAAGTTTGTACGTGTTGCATACAAATTTACAGTTTTGTTCCAGTCTTTCTCAATTTTTGTACACGTAAGCTTCAATCCATGAGGACGGTCACCGTAAGTGTAAGAATCACGTATGATATATAGCTGGTGAATTTTGCGATAATGCTGCTCATTTTCTCCTAAACCCTTGGACCGATTTCAACAAAATTAGGTACACACATTCCTTACCGTGAGGTAATAATTGCTGCATGGTTTAGAATCACATACGGCACATGGTTCAAAAGATATTACGTCATAACCAATAAAAATCGCAAAAATGCCATATAATGCGGCAAGACTGTCGAAATACACTGTATGAGAATGACAGTAACTTTTTTAAATTTTTTCTCGCTGGCAACCATAGTAAAATGATGAAAGGAAAAAAGTTTCTCGCTTACTACTTTTCCGCTGTTTATGGAGTAAAACTACGGCTCTCGGTATGACGTTACAACTTATAATTTGAACACTACAAATTGTAGCGACAGGAAAATTTACAGACAGTATATACACATATAGTAGAATGTACCTTCTAAACTGTATCACAGTACGACACGTAGTTCATGAGATATGAGCACATAAATAGTAACGTTCATTAAAAACCGCCCTATCACGTACCTAGTTTTAATGTACTGTTTCTTTACTACTAATTGTATTCCCATGGGATTTTACAGATATACAGGCCTTACAAAAATGAATATATACCTGAAAAATGTCAGAAATAAATACCCGGGCAGCACCGGGTTTTCAGCTAGTAAAAATATAAAACGCGTTTCATGTTCCGCTTCATTAACATTTATATTATCCCTTTTTGGGTAATTTTTTTTTCTAAAGATGACACCTCTAGGAGATGACGATACCAGGCCAAATATTACCTTTTTTTTTTTAATGTATAACAGCCAATCAGTTTCGTAAAATTTTAAGGTTCTTGACCTGGTTTCGTCACTGCTAAGGGTAACTTCATCAGAAGAAATACATCGTACAAGCAAGGTTGCTGATGTTGAAAATGCTAAAAAAGTAACATTGTCCTTAAAAATATAAAATAATAAAAATCACAAACACCAGTATGGTGTGGAGGACATGAGGGAACTAACTTGTTGACTGTTATACATTTTTTTTTAATTGCATTGTGGTTGCTGTTATTCAGTCATAGGCCGTGCGGGAGTAGCCGAGCGATCTGGAGCTCCACGTTACGGATTGCGTGGCCTCCCGCGTCGGAGGTTCGAATCCTCCCTCGGGCATTTTGTGTGTGTGTGTGTGTGTGTGTGTGTGTGTGTGTGTGTGTGTGTGTGTGTTGTCCCTAGGTTAGTTTAACTTAGTTTAAGTAGTTTGTAAAACTATGGACCGATGACCAACGTAATTTGGTCCCGTAGGACCCATTAACCTACAGGCTTATTTCATTGCCTTTAATTTGCAGCAGGGTATTGGAACATATCCTGTATTCAAATATTATGAATTATCTCGAACAGAATGATCTATTGGCCCAAGGTCAACATGGATTTAGAAAATATCGTTCATGCGAAACACAACTAGTTCTTTACTCACACGAAGTGATGTGTGCTATCGCAAAGGGTTCGCAAATTGATTCCGTATTCCTTGATTTCCAGAAGGCTTTTGACACCGTACCTCACAAAAGGCTTTTAATCAAATTGCGAAGTTACGGTATATCGCCCCAAATTTCGACTGGATAGGGGATTTCCACTCTGAGAGGACACAGTTTGTAGTAATCGATGGTAAGGCAACGACAAAAACAGGTGATTTCGGGCGTTCCACAGGGTAGTGTTATTGATCCTCTGCTGTTCCTTATTTACATAAGCGATTTAGGGGAAAATCTAAGTAGCTCACTTAGATTGTTTGTAGATGACGCCGTCATTTACCGTCTAATAAAATCATCTGAAGATCAAAACCAAGCCGCGGTGGAGTAGCCGAGCGGTCTAAAGCGTCTCGCTGCGGAGCGTGCGGTTCTCGCCGTGGAGGTTGGAGTCCTCCCTGGGGCATGGGTGTGTGTGTTTGTCCTTAGGTTAGTTTACCTAGGTTTAAGTAGTTTGTAACCTACGGACTGATGACCACGCAGTTTGGTCCGATAGATTTCAAAACATTAATTAATTAATCAAAACTAACTGCAGAACGATTTGAATAAGATATCTGTATGGTGTAAGAATTGGCAGTTGACTCTAAATAATGAGAAGCGTGAAGTCGTCCACTTGAGGACGAAAAGAAATCCGTTAAACTTTGTTTACATGATAAATCAATCAAGTGTGAAGGCCGTAAACTCCACAAAATACCTAGGAATTACAATTACGTCTGCCTGAAATTGGAAAGAACACGTAGATAATGTCGTGGGGAAGGCGAACCAGAGACTGCGTTTTATTGGCAGAACCCTTAAAACATGCAACAGAACTACTAAGGAAACTGCATACACTACGCTTGTCCGTCCTTTTATGGAGTATTGCTGCCCAGTGTAGGATCCTTATCAGGTGGGTTTGACGGATGACATCGAAAGAGTCCAAAGAAGGGCAGCTCGTTTCGGACTGTCACGATACAGGGGAGACAGCGTTACGGAAAAGATACAGGATCTGGGATGGGAATCATTACAACAACGGCGCTTATCGCTGCGGCGTGGGCTACTTACGAAACTCCAATCGCCAACTTTCTCCTCAGAATGCGAAAATATATTGTTGACTCCGACTTACGTAGGTAGAAATGATCATCAGAATAAAATACGAGAAATCAGAGCCCGAACAGAGAGATTCAGGTGTTCATTCTTTTCGCGCGCTATTCGAGAATGGAATGGGAGGTAAAATAGTATAACGGTGGTTCGATGAACCCGCTGCCAGGCACTTAAATGTGATTTGCAGAGTATTCCATGTAGATTACACACATTTTAACATCATTTATTCAAATGTTTGTTAAGCTTCAGGGACTTAACTACGAGGTCATCAGTCCCTACACTTACAAACTACTTATGAACTAGCTACAACTAAGGACGGCACAAATATCCATGCCCGAGGGGGGATTCGAACCCCCGACCGCAATGGCCGTGGAGACCGTGACTGAAGCGCCCCAGTCCCCTCGGCCACTGCGGCCGGCGCATCTTTTATTCAGCCGTGTTTAAAATAGTCAGATATTACCGATAATTGACGCAGTCAGTGGGCTGTAATGCGACGCCTACGATGAAGCGTCGTGTTGACTCGTATGTGATGGGGACGATGCTCAGGTACGAGGCGGCGGCCGACCGCGTCGTGGAGCGGCTGACTCAGCTGGACGGCGGGGAGCCTCCCGCGCTGGCGGTGCTGCTGCACGGCGACGTCTGGAAGAACAACTTCCTCTTCCGCTACTCCGGCGACGGCGACCAGCCCACCGACGTCCGCATACTCGACTTCCAGGCAAGTAGCCACTTCACTGCTCGCTTAGCTTCGCGAGACTGTACCACCACCGATAGAGAAGGCGCTCCTGTTTGTTGTTACGCACAGGCTGCGCCCTAGCGACTAGCCAGTCAGATGCGCGAACGCGGTCTACTTTGCGTGACGTCGCACAGGAGCGCATTCTCTTTCGGTGGTGCTGACAGTGGCGTCGCTTCTGTACTACGCACTAGCTTCACAAACATAATAAAAACCATCAGACAGACGGCTTTCTATGTTTCCATATGCTACCTATGTCTTTTATAAGACCGTATATAATGCAGTTTTAAATCTTTTTACATTTTTCGACCTGATTAACCATTGTACATAATTATTTGGTTTGTTGCAACAAAACTTTGAATGCTATCGGGAAGTGAAAACCCGTTTACTGCAGCGAAGGAGGCATTGAACAGAGAGGATTGTTATGCATGAAAAATTATCAAGGTCTGAGTTAAAGGCTGGGATATTGGCCAGACACGTGGAGAGATGAGAGGATGAAAAAATGTTTGAAGTATTTGAGATGTGGATGTGGAGCAGAGTGTAGAGGATAAGCTAGATGGACAGAGCAACGAAAGAATGTTACAAAGGATTGATGAGGAGATAAGATTGCTGCAATTTATAAGAGAAAGAAAGGAGGACTGAGTGAAACATACGTTGAGTCAGGAGTGTATGATAACAGTCGCTTTGGAAGGACTATTTGTGGAAGAATAGTGAGAGGAAGTACGAGAAAAAAGTTGATGGATGTGATAGAGCGAAGTGGATGTGACAAGGAATTGAAGAAGATAGCAGAAGACTTGCCTCTGGACAGACTCAATCTAGATCGCAAATTCTTCTATTTATTTCTTTGGTAACCGGTTTCGGTCACTTACATGACCATCTTCAGACCACAAGTGGAATGATATATTAGAGGGATAAATTATTTCTAAAGTATTTACAAACAAGAATAAATTATACACATAACGTTGGCCACGGAATTTTCTCAGCCGGAGCTGCCTAAAAGGTTGTATGTCTACTGCTGTAGAAGTAAGTGCTGTCTATTGTTGTAATAACTTCCGTTAGAACTAATACTCGATTGGCCAAAGTTTGAATTAGGGGGTGGAACTTCCATTATTTAAAGGACGACTGCACTTACTTCTACAGCAGTAGACATACAACCTTTTAGGCAGCCCCGGTTTAGAACAATCCGTGGCCAACGTTATGTGTATAATTTATTCTTATTTGTAAATATTTTAGAAATAATTTATCCCTCTAATATATCATTCCACACGTCTGAAGATGGTCATATAAGTGACCGAAACCGGTTACCAAAGAAATAAATAGAAGAATTTGTGATCTAGATTGACTTTTACTTGATTAATAATCATCATCTGAGTCTGTCCAGAGACAAGTCTTCTGCTATCTTCTTCAATTCCTCGTCACATCCACTTAGCTCTTTCACATCCATCAACTTTTTTCTCGTATTTCTTCTCAATATTCTTCGACAAATAGTCCTTCCAAAGCGACTGTTATCATACACTCATGACTCAACGTATGTATCACTCAGTTATCCTTTCTTTCTCTTATAAATTGCAGCAGTCTTTTCCTCTCATCAATCCTTTGTAAAATTCTTTCGTTGCTCTGTCCATCTAGCTTATCCTCTACACTCTGCTCCACATCCACATCTCAAATACTTCAACCATTTTTTCATCCTCTCATCTCTCCACGTTTCTGGCCAATATCCAAGCCTTTACTCAGACCTTTATAATTTTTCATACATAATAATCCTCTCTGTTGAATGCCTCTTTCGCTGTAGTAAACGGGGTTTCACTTCCCGATAGCATCTAAAGTTTTTAGTGATCACACCAGCTATTTAAATGTTCTTACTTAACTTGTACCAAATTGTGTAATTTTAATATGTGCCCGTCTCCTTCTGATAGCAATCACCATGGCATGAAACTAAACTAGTACTGTCCATCCAATAAGTTCAGTATGAGAAATTTTAGCATATCAGTCGTTTTTAGAGGTACTTATCTTTTCTAAAGTCTTCGTGTTGTCCTGGAATTCTCCCTGTTTAGTGTTCACTGTGAAATTTACTTTGAAATTTTGTTTCAGGTTCAAATAATTGTTTGATTATAGTACTGCCAATTTTATTTATTATCTTGAAGCTCACATCCAAAAATAAACTTCTTGTTACACGAAACTCGATTCTGGCTCTTTACATCTTACATTCCACATTATAACTGTATCTTACAACTCACAACTGTCAACAACACAAAACTTCTGCCAATAACAACTGTCAACTCTTAACTGACTGCTATCTCATAACAGATCATCATCACTTGCACCGCCTGCGCATCAGGTTACATGTGTGTATCATGTGATCAATTACAATATATGAACATATAATGATTTGCATGATTAAATAAAAGTTAATTATTCGATACAATAAAGAATTACAATAATACACTGATCCCTCATATTGTTAAATTTTTAGATTTTAACATCGCATTTCATGTTAGCAACAAACAGTAGTACTATCCATTTTTTGTAAGAAATATAACTTTTATTATAAATATAAAACAAGTTAATTTATAAGACTTCAATATAATATAAAGAGATTATTTACATTGAATACGAATTTAGATTATATTCGCTTCCCGTCAACAAATACTGCTCTTTTTCCGTCTAAGAATTTAGCAATTGTTGTTGTGGTCTTCAGCCCGGAGACTGGTTTGATGCAGCTCTTCACAATACCCTATCCTGAGCAAGCCTCTTCATCTCCACGTAAGAACGGCATCCTACATCTGTCTGAATCTGCTTACTGTATCCATCTCTTGGTCTTCCTCTGCGGTTTTTACCCCACACACTTCCCTCCAACACTAAATTCACAATTCCTTGATGTCTAAGAATGTGCCCTACCAATCTCTCCCTTCTTTTAGTCAATGTACGCCAGAAATTTCTTTTTTCCCCATTTCTGTTCAGTACCTCCTCATTAGTTACGCGATCCACCCACCTAATCTTCAGCATTCTTCTGTAGCACCACATTTCAAAAGCCTCTATCCTCTTCCTGCCACACTGTTTATCGTCCATGTTTCACTCCCATACAAGGCAACACTCCACACAAATGCCTTCAGATAGGACTTCCTTAGGCTTAAATCAATATTCGAAGTTAACAAATTTCTCTTTTTCAAGAACGCTTTTCTATTCATTGCCATTCTGCATTTTATATCCTCTGTAGCGCAATTAGCAAATGCAAAATGCAAAATTACAACAAGGTGGGGCAACAACCCTTTTGTAACATTCCTTCTAATGCTGTTTTCTTCCGGTATTTCATACCAGACATTACCGCCTTTATACACAGCTGTTCAGGAAATAAGAAAATATGACACCACGAAAGACAATAATATTTACAGAACATATTCATTATTATGTTTTGAAGAAATGATTAGCATCTCAGTCACCCAGGCTAAGCCTGTGTCCTTCTACCTGGTAGGCAACATCAAAGATTATAGAGCAACAAAATTAGACGTGCAGGTAGTATAAGACGCCTTCTGCATGATTGGGGAAAGTTCATAAATCAGGCTGCCGATTATAATGAGGGCGTGTAAGTATTTCTGTCAATTAAGTCATTTCAGAAAAACAAAATAGTTCTCATTACGTCTTCTGCGGTCCGTACAAATTCTGCGTCATGTCTAGCGTTCAAAAATGACTTAGTGTGCTGGCATGTTATTTAACAAGTTTCCGTGTCCTATAAAGCCATTGGGGATTTCTTCGAAAAAGAAACTATATACATTCGGCATATCTAGCAGATGATATGAATATAAAATGTATATAAAAGTTGTGTTAGCAACAGTGCAAATACTGGTGTTACTTGTAAATACTAAACACAGTCGTCTTCAGTTTCAAATGTCAGAAATTGTTTATGGTAATTTTAACTGGGCGTTACTCACCTTCATGCAGAAATTTTAAATGCAAGTAAAGACACAAGCACAAGTAACGTCGCTATTAGAGACATCACTCCTCTAACTTTCGCCCTGCGTAGGATTTGCTATTTAATGTGGATGAAGAGAGGTGGGAATGTAGTCAGTAGATCATGCATGTGGGGAAGGTAATCGGATGTGTAAAGCAAGACCTTGAAGGATTCGGAGGAGTTAGTTGGTGGAGTGAATATCCCTGATATATTTTAGTAAAAGAGAATAGGAAGGATCGTATGTTTGTAGATGTTGAGGATTGTGGAGGGATGTAATCCCCAAGTTCGACGAGTTAGTAGCTTCAGTGTGGGCTTTCTGTCAGATGATTAGTGGGTGTGGTTTCCTTGTTAGCTACTCGCCGACGGTGTGTGAAAGATGTTTTAGATCAGTTGACTCGCTCTTGATGTCTGGTCTAGCATCAGTGTTCACGCCTACGTATATGATTACACTTGAAATACCCGTCCGACGAAGAGAATTACTCTAAAGTGTAATCGGAGTACACAAAACGACTATTTTTATGACCAGAAATGTTCAATCTATTGGACCAAACTACTATGATCATTCCCTAGTCTTACAAAGTATTCAAACTGAGTTATACTAAGGACAATACATAATCCGATGCCTGAGGGAGGACTCCGGCGGGAACGGCCGCCCAGTCCATAGCATAACGCCTTTGACCATACGGCTTTTTATGACCATAAGTGGGAACGGCCATGTTTTGTACTTATATGAGCGTATGATTGCTGTGGACTAATTGAAACCAAACTTTTTTCCCCGCTGTAAAATTACTTGAATAGTAAACTACTCTAAATACAAGTCAGTATTTACAGGTACATGTAATAATATATAATAAAAAAAAAAAAAAAAAAAAAAAAAAAAAAAAAAAAAAAAAAAACACGGCCAGAATGAAGCAAATGTTAAACTACGAATAATGACACACATTTTCGTGTGGTGTAATGGAGCAGGCGGTGCCTTTTTTATGATAGTCTATCATTACTACACTACACAGTGCGTGTTTCTGCGAATTTATTGTCTATTATTAGTAAAATCTCTAGTTCTGATTGAATGATTTAGTGAGTTATTGAATATATGAATGATTGGGTGAATGAATTAGTGAGTTAATGAATATATTAGTGTAGGAAAGAATGTATGAATGAATGAGTGAACGAATGATTGAGTAAACTAATGAATTATTGAATGAGTGATTCAGTGAAAAAATGAATTACTGAGTGAATGAATATGTGAGTGAATTAGGAAAAGAGAGTGAATTAATGAATGCATGGGTGAAGAAATCAGTAAATGAATAAATGATGCTAAATGAGTGTGTTAGCAAGTGAATGATTGAGTAAATTAATGAATTAGTGAATGAATCAATTAATGAGTAAATGTGAATGAAATCACTGCCATCATGGCGTGTGTGGAGGGGAATTTGAGTAGGTGCTACAAAGATCGTAGCATCTATATCTATTCAGACAGCCAGGCAGCCCTGAGATCACTGGCAGCTCCTGCAAGAAAGTCTAAAATTGTTGCAGAATGTCACAGGGTTCTGGTGGAGCTAAGGGAAAGCAATAGAGTAAACCTATTGTGGGTCCCTGGCCACTCGGGGATCAGTGGAAACGAACATGCTGACAGATTAGCCAGGATGGGGGCAGAGACTCCATTTATTGGACCGGAACCTGTCCTGACAATCACCAAGGCAAGGATCAAATTGGAGCTACGTAACTGGCTCAGAAGACAGCACGTAGAATATTGGGCCAAAGTCAATCAACAAAAACATGGCAAGGAATGATGTCAAAGCCATGTTTTAAAAGAAGCTCTGCAATCCTGGGCCTGAACAGGAGAGAGATTAGACTCATGGTTGGATTGCTGACAGGCCATGGTAATTTCAAAAAACTCCTACAGACAATGGGAATAACAGAAGAGGACCCTAAATGTAGGATCTGTGATGACGGTGATGAAACTGCATCACATCTAATCTTCGAATGCATTGCATTGGAGAATAAAAGGCACAGAATATTTGGGACAACTAGACCCGAAGAAATTGTGTCTAATAAAGAACTGGTAAAGGGACTCCTTGCACTGTTCAAGGGCAATGGTTGGCTTTACTAGATATACAGGGAGCGATACCGCACAATAAACTTAGTTTCGGTGCGGGCAGTGGCGGGTTGGACCAAGACTGTTTTGGCTTCCCTGAAAAAAAATCAAATCAAATCAAATGTGAATGAATGAAGGTGTGGGAGTGAGTGAATGAATGAGAGAGTGAATGTGTGATTGACAGAGCGAAGTATTTTTGTCATATTGCCAAATAGCAGAGAACCACGCTTCTAAAATTACAGATGGTGAACATCGGAGCTCCCGCAACGGACGTGGTGCACTTCCTGTACGCGAACGCGAGCGAAGACACGCACCGGCAGCACGTGGAGGCGCTGGTGCGCGAGTACCACGACACGCTGCAGGCGACGCTGAGGACGCTGGGGATGGCGCGGCAGGCGGACGGCTACCCCCTGGAGCGGCTCTGGAAGGACATGGAGCGGTGCGCGCCCATCGCGCTGCACTGCGCCATCCTGATGGGCGTCGTGCTCGGCGTGGAGGCGCACGGCGCCGATATAGAGCAGAGCTTCAACAGCGAGGACAAGCCCGCCGACCTGCTCACCAAGGTCTACGCCAACCCCGACTACCTCAGCTGCATAGAATACCTGTCTGCCCGGTTTGAGGAGCAGGGGCTGCTCTAGGCAACAGGAAACTCGCCTGTTAAATGTAACTTCTACTGATGCACATGTGATGTTTAGTCGGAATGTTTTCTTCAAACAACTTACGGGTATGAAACTTCCTAGCAGATTAAAATTGTGTGCCGGAACCGGGACTCGAACCTGGGACGTTTCGAAAGTAGGAGGCGAGGTACTGGCGGAGGTAAAGTTGTGGGGCGGCATCATGAGTCGCGTCGGGATGGCACAGTCGGTAGTGCGCTTGCCCGCGTTAGGCAAAGGTCCCGGTTCCGGAACACAATTTTAGTCTGCCAGGAAGTTTCATATCAGCGCACACTCCGCTGCAGAGTGAAAGTGTCATTCTGGAAACATCCTTTAGGCTGTGGCTAAGCCATGTCTCCACCATATCCTTTCTTCCAGGAGTGCTAGTTTCGCAGGAGAACTTCTGTCAAGTTTGGAAATTAGGAGGCGAGGTACTGGCGGAAGTAAAGTTGTGGGGCGGCATCGTGAGTCGTGTCGGGATAACACAGTCGGTAGTGCGCTTGCCAGCAAAAGGCAAAGGTCCCAGGTTCAAGTCCCGATTCCGGCACACAATTTTAATCTGCCAGGAAGTTTCATATCAGCGCACACTCCGCTGCAGAGTGAAAGTTTCATTCTGGAACTTACGGGTATGCGACGTCGACAACCGCCGATATTCCCACAGAAGCACACCCTGCCATTCTCAAGGCACAACTGGACTCAAGGAGGCAATGTGCAAGCGAATTTAATACCTCGCTTGCACATTGCATCCTTGAGTGCAATTGTGCCTTGAGAATGGCAGGGTGTGCTTCTGTGGAAATATCGGCGGTTGTCGACGTCGTCACCCGACACCATACCCGTAAGTTGTTTGAACATTCATTACACCGGGAAAAGTTAAGGTTTCACACAAAATGTTTTGATTTCTGTGTGCGATTACATGAAGAGTTTAGTAATTTTGACATAATATGTACGAGCCATATCTATAAAGTAATTTAGCTCCATCTCTCTCTCTCTCTCTCTCTCTCTCTCTCTCTCTCTCTCTCTCTCTCTCTCTCTCTCTCTCTCTCTCTCCTATATATATCGAAAACTGTATTAGCAGTAGGTACGAAAATATTTGATATATTTTTCATCAGTCACCCAAACATTTGGGACACTTGTCATATTTTGGGATCAATTATTTTATACCTGTGAATCAAATCAGAGCGGGGGACAGTCGGCTTCAGCAATTCGTCGTTGTCAAAACTCTTGGCTTGAGGACGTGTCATTCAGAACAAGACTCAGGGAGTGCTGACTGCAGCTGTTCTGCTGCTTCGTGACAGTGCTCGTTGGGGTTGGGAGCAATCCGAACATCCAGCATACACTATTGACCTTGGTCCCTGCGATTTCCATCTCTTCTTGCACCTCAAGAAGTTCCTGTCCTTTGGACAGCGAGTTGATAACACTGAAGAGCTGAAGACGACTCACACGCTGCACCCATTCACAGGCTGCAGACTTCTACGAAGCATAAATGCAAAAGTTGATTTCACGGTAAGACAGGTGACTATATAGAAAAAACAACTCAAATCCTAGAGTACCTGTTGCCACTGAAGTTTTTGTTTAACTATGTCATCTTTGTTTTAAACGATTAAGGAAACTTACTTTCTGGTTACGAATCGTGCCATGTCTTCTAATGGGATCTGCAGTGCTTAGACATTCAATTATACGTGTTCAGACTTGCCTTTTGTTATTACTGAAAAGTAATGTTTCATAGACTATCCATCCACATATATAGTAAATACAGTAAATAAGTATTACTTGTGTTGTTATCTCATGGGATGCCTCATTGTCTCTTGTGGTGTAAGATGTGGGGTCTGAAATCCAATTATTCTTATATATAGTAAGAAAAGGTGAAAGGATTGTGTCACTCATGTGACTTAAAATGATTATTCACTTAAATAAATCTGAAATTTTATATAACGACATTCGCTAATATATGCACTCACTGAATTTTAAAAAGATACGTTTCTGCCATACACAGTGTTGTTAATTCACAACGACCCCACTTGCAACCACTCTTTCTCAAAGACCTCCGATAACATATAATCCCGCAAAATCTCTCTACTAATTGTCACCAACAAGAACGGAGATGACATGCAGACATCAGAGATCGATAGTAATCGCTGGTACATCTTTAAGATAATTCCAAATATGAAGTTACCGAAATTCATATAAACTGCTCTATATTTATATAACTACTAGTATTAGTTTGAGAAGTTACCCAGATGTGTATTGATCACTTTCTTATGTTAGTCCAACTCCTTCTTTCCTCTCTGTCAATCGGCTTCTGTCCGATTCTCTTTCCATTTCGTTTTCATGTTTCTGACTGCTTATGACGTCATATCTCCTGAACTGTGAGTCCTAGAATAATAGGTTCATGGAGTCGAATATTAAGATACTGTCTGCGATTTAATAAATTATAGCCTCCATACATGATTAAGGGAATTGTTTCAGACATTACTGCTAAATATGTGTCGTGTGTGGTGCTTACCTCATACGACTTTTGTCTGGTAGTTAGGAATATTTGCACCAAGTCTTGTTGTAATCTGTTCAATGGTTTCGGAGATGTGGAAACACATATATATATTTTTAAAATAATTTGTATAACATAGATGCAGAATATGTTGATACAAAATTATACCTACAATGAAGTTATTTATAAAAATAATAAAAAATTGATAATATCTACTACTGTAAATTGTTTAGTGTATTACTGGCTTGATTGCACTGCAGTCTGTATGGTCGGCCGCGGTGGCCGAGGGGACTGAGGCGCTTCAGTCACGGTCTGCACGGCCTCTACGGTCGGGGGTTCGAATCCCCCCTCGGGCATGGATATTTGTGCCGTCCTAGTTCGTAAGTAGTTCATAAGTAGTTTGTAAGTTTAGGGACTGATGACCCCGTAGTTAAGTCCCATAAGCTTTACAAACATTTGAACATTTTTTTTTTTTTTTTCAGTCTGTATGTTACATTATAATGTTGGGAACAAATCAAATTCAGCATTATACCAAGTAGCATCTCATTGTTTGATGTCACCATTACGTAAGGAAATTCAGACCATAGGGCAAATAATACAACGTTTGATTGTTCGTGAAAATACTTCGAAACAGTGCATAACGACTTATTTCTTTTATATATTTTTTAATTGCTACAATGAGGGAAAACATCATCTATTTTGTGTATGTTAAATGTGAGATAAGTTTGTAGTGTGTTACTCAAATTAAAATGTACAGTTCAATATGATAGTAGCAGTGAAATGCTATAATTTTTCAGGATGCATCAACCACGAAGAATGATTTTACAGATACAAACCAGTACCAGTTTTATTGACACAATTATTAAGATTAATTCAACTCAGATTAAGAGAACCTTCTATTTTTATGAAAACTATAGGTTCTATAGAATAACATTCAACACTCTATGGAAATATTTGTCTTTTACCCGCATGGCCAGTTGCTCCAGAAAAGTGACAGGTATCTCCCAGAGTACTGAAAAACGAAGTGTTTTTCCTTATCTCACATTCTAATCGTGCACAGCACCGGAAGTCCTGGACTACATTTAGGGAAACAGACTGGTGCTCCATCTACAATGTGCAAATGGATATTGACTATCTGTATTTTTGTAAACATACCTTACAAATTTATTAACACCAGTTAGACTCTACACAAGGGAGCACATTTTTAACGTAGATTATTACAAAAAAAATTAAAATAAAAAATTAAAAAATAAAATAAAATAAATTCATATAGAAAAGGAATTCCTTTTTTTACATCGAAGTAGACACAGAATGTGCTGAATTTAGTGGGCAACTAATTAACTTTGGTAACTAATTAACTTTGGTACAAGACAGGAACGTAATTATGTATGTCTACTCCAGATTTCGATTCGCTGCATTAAGCAACAAGTAAAGCAATGTCGGTTATTTCAAGTGACCATTTACGAACATGAAATGCAAAAAGCTATCAGTCATGCTGTGAAAGAGCAACGTCAGCACCCTCTCACTTCATTTGTTTCAATCTCTACCTCTTTAACTTATTTTTTTTTTCTAAACTCCCGTGTATTCATTTATAAACAGTATGCAAAGGAAGCAGAAATGAGGAAGATGAAATCAGATGAATGTTGCCGCTGATACACTCCTCGGAATTGAAGAGTCGCTTCATCTGCTTATTGTGGAATAAAAGTCGATGCTACTTCCACCTATCGCCAAAATTGATACATGTCTCAACGAGTGGTGTATCCCGAGCCACTCGTTCCGCAATGGTCGACCAGATGTTTTCGATAGGCGAGAGATGTTGTGGACAAGGAGGCCACTTGGCAGCAATTACAAACGTTGGACTCCGCGGATTATCCTGTTGCAATGTAACCGTCGCAAGCTACAAAGCTGTGTGAGGACAACCAGCTGCAACACCTCAGAGACGGAATGTTGACTGGTAAGTGTACCGGCAATTCACACTGTGATACCATACTACAACCTACAGATCGCCGCCACCCCATACCATACTACAACGTACAGGTCGACACTCTCTCACTTCTGTGTCTCCAGTAGGGATGGGCTCTGAGCTCGCTCGAGAAAAGCGCGTCGTTATGGAAAATTTTCGAGAAATTCCAGAGTACTCTCGAGAAATTGTCGATAGTGCTGCACTCTCTGAAGGCTGAGTGCATCACGTCGGACGTCCCTGACCTTATAGACAGTGACCACACCCCTGTCATACACATCCCCCAATCTGCCCACACTCCCTGTCCTATGCCCCCTCCTAACGTGCCCACGATTAATCCCGTGCTGACTGGGATGCCTACTGTCGCTCCATTGACACCTCGGTAGCAAGCCACCCCCTTCCCCTCCACACCCCTGCCGACATTGACCAAGCCTCTTCCTTCCTCCACCAGGCCATTGCTGATGCGGTCCATGCCCACATCCCCACCAAGGCTATATAACCTCACCGACATATCCTTGCACCACAGGCCATCCTTCTCCTAAGCCAATCCTGTCGTCTCTACCGCTCCTTCCTCTGGACTCATGACTGGAACACACTCCAATGCCACTGGCGACTCCAAAGTCCACGAAAAAACGCTGGGACTGGCGCCAAACATGCACCCACCTAAATTCGAGAATCCCCGTCAACTTCTCCAAGTACTGGCATGCCTTCCGCTGCCTTACTGGCAGTCACTCCTCGCCCCACTACCCGCTTCTCCATGATGACTGTCCCTTTCCTGACAATGCCAGTAAGGCAGAAGACTTAGCCTCCTACCTCTCTCAAGCCTTTTCTGCTCCTGACAATCCTAACTTTGACTATTCTCTCTTCCCCAATATCCATGATCGAACCAACACCTCCTCCCCCTGCTCACCCCTGGCTTCCAGTACTTGGACCACATTCCTCCCTCAGAATTGAACACACCTATCACTGCGCATGACGTAATGACACTGTTCACACCAAACGCAACACCGCCCCCGGTCGCGACCAGCTGTCCTACCGACACCTCCAGGCCTGCATCCCTTCCTTCCATGTAGTCCTCACAAGTCACAATCCTTTACAAGGTCGTACTTTTCATCAGCTTTTACCCCGACCTGTGAAAGACCAACCATATACTCATGTACCTAAAACCTGTGAAGACCCAATCCCAGATCTCACTCTATCATCCCATCAATCTCACGGCCGTGTTCAGCAAGGTCCTGGAAACCATCCTCTCCCTCTGCCAGCAGTTCCTCCCCCTCTCCCAATCTGGCTTCCGACCCTTCTTCTCTGCTGACGACCAGCTCCTTCTCCTCACCCACCTCCTCTCCATCCAGCTTAATTCCTTTCGCTACGCTATCTTTTTATCCCTTGACATAGAAAAAGCCTACAACCGTGTAGTATTCCGGTATCCTTTTAAAGCTCCAGTTCTACGCACTTCCTGTTAATTATATCTGCCTCATTGCTTCCTTCCTCACCCACTGCCCCTCCTATATCACTGTCTGCTACTCCGAATCCTATTTGTTCTACCCCTCTACCGAGGTGCCTCAAGGCTCTGTCCTGCCTCCTCACCTTTATTTCATCTACTCCGCCGATATGCCCCAACCCCAGCCTCCTGTCTATATCGTACAATATGCTGATGACACCGCCTTCCTAGCCCTCGCCTCCTCTCTTGCCCATTCCCATTTTTGGTCTAGACCCACCTCACCGAGTTCACCTCATGGTGTAACTGATGGCTCCTTTCCGTCAACCCCCAAAAAATCCCAGGCAATCATTATAGGTGGTACTACCTCTTCCTTCTGCCTCCCTTACTTCTACCTTACCCTCCACAACCGTCCCATGTGCCACACCCCCACTCTCAAACACCTTTGCCTAACCCTTGATCGCTCTCTCTCCTGGACCCCACAGCTCTGCATTGTTCACCAGAAAGCCCTCTCCCACCTCAGCTTCCTAAAACACGTTACTGGCCAGATATGGGGTCTCAGCCACTCCACTTACTGCTCCCTCAAGTGTCCTGTCTTCTGCAGCTTCCATCCCATCTGGATTTCCGCTCCCCCATCCTACCATAAAACCCTGCAAATCCTAGTACCCCACTCCTTTCGCCTCGCCTACCGTATTCGGCTCCCCTCCCTCACGCGGATCCTGTATGACATCCCGTTTCCCCTTCTCCTCCAATACGTCGAACACATCCGGATCCTATACACCAACTGCAAGGTAGACTTCCACAACCCCCTGGTATACCCCATCCTCACCAATCCTGGGCATCTGCATCCCTCCTGCCCTTCACCTCCAAACTCTCCACATCCTTTCCCAGGGTAACTTTCGCCACCTCCCCCTCCCAGATGACGCCCTCCGTCCTGAAATATACCCATCTCACCAATGATGATCCCCTCTCATGGATTAAGTGCCCCCTTTCCCCTCCCCCTCCTATTCCCTCCCCACACTTGGTTATTCCTCTTCCTGCCCTGGAGTCACTATGCCTCCTCTCCACCCTCTCTCCTGACCCACGCTTCCCACCTTCTCCCTCCCCTTCCCTATCCCACAGTGTCCTGCAACATTATTTTTAGCAATGCCTCGTTTAGTGTTGTGTGGCAAGTGTTCAGTGTGTTCTTATCTGCGTCCACCGTTTACAGATGTCACTTTTTTTTTTCTTTTAATTCTATGTCTCTGAGAGCTCAGTGTCTTCTTTTGATGTCATAATGCATGTTTTTAATGTCACTGTGGCTCATTGTTTTAACTAACTATTTATGCTTTTAATTAATGATTAAAATTCTCCTCAGATATGATAAATTATTTTTCAAAAGAGATAGATTGGCTGGCCAGTACTTACCTTTGTGCTGTACCGCCGATAGTTACACAAATGAAGAAACAGAAAAAAGGGGACGAAAAAGGACAAGCTTGTCCTTTTTCGTCCCCTTTTTTTCTGTTTCTTCATTTGTGTAACTATCGGCAGTACAACACAAAGCTAAGTACTGGCCAGCTAATCTATCTCTTTTAAAAATAATTTATTTATGTTTTTATCCATATTCAATACTACACGTACTTCAAGTTTGTCTCCATATCTATATTTTAATTCACCAATGTTACAACTCCATTTCATGTTCTCAGTCTTCAGCCCATGTTTTTCTGTTTCTCTCGGGTGAAGAGCTGCACTTCATGCTGCTGCCAGCCTAAAAAAAAATTTAAAAAAATAAATAAAATAAAAAAGAATCTCTCTGGTGTAAGAGGCTACTGCCAGCCTACCAATGTTTTCGTACGTTGGTATTAAAATAACAATAAAGAAAAAATGTCCCTCCGAAGACCAACAGTAGGAAGTAATTGAAACTATTAATAAAGAAACAACTGCTTTCTTTTTTTATGTACATATCTATCAGCACTTAATATTAAACCCTTAGCTGAGGAGCAGTCTGCACGCTGCTGCAATCTCTACCCCAGTAGCGGGAATTTAAATTATCACTAGAGGAAGAAAATGATGAGAAAACAAAAATCATAATACAGTAATTACAAACAAATACACATCTCAAACGAAACAAAAACTTCAATCTTTTCAAAAACAAAACTGCATTCCCCACGTACTTATACTTAAATGTGAGAGAAATGGTGCTACATATTATACCCAAAAAAATCGTTTACTCACTGTAGAAAAAAAAATCGACAAAGCTTACAGTATTTTCCGTTTCAGCCAGCTTTAGTATCTGCAAAGATTTCAGCTTCGTTCCTTCTATCTTGATACTATTGAAAAGGTTAGATAGTGTTAATTTTGAAGTAATGCTGTATGCTGTTTGTTTATTATGGTGTTCAGTCCGGAGACTGGTTTGATACAGCTGTCCACCCTACTCTATCCTGAGAAAGCCATTTCATCTCCTCATAGGAACGGCGACCTACATTCATTTGAATCTGTTTACTATATGCGTCTCTTGGTCTCCCTCTGCGATTTTTACCCCCACACACTTCCCTCCAGTGCTAAATATACGATTCCTCGATGTCTATGAATGTGTGCTACGAAGCGATCCCTTCGTTTAGTCAAGGTATGCCAAAAATTTCTTTTCTCACCAATGTTATTCAGTACCTCTTTATTAGTAACGCGATCTACCCACCTAATTTTCAGCATTCTTCTGTAGCACCACATTTCAAAAGTCTCAATCCTCTTCCTGTCCGCACTCTTTATCGTCTTTGTTTCACTGCCATACAAGGCAACACTCCTCACAAATGCCTTCAGAAAAGACTTAAATTAATATTCGATATTGATAAATTTCTCTTTTTCAAAAATGCTTATCTTCCCATTGCCATTCTGCATTTTATATCGTCTGTACTGCGACCGCCATATGTTATTTTACTACCCAAGTAACAAAACTCATCTACCACCTTCAGCATCGCCTGCTTTTCTAAGACTGCATTCCATTTTTGTTTTGCTCTTGTCAATGTTCATATTATACACTCTCTTCAATACACTGTCTATTACCTCTATGTTATCGTAGCCAAATTAAGAGATAAGGATTTCACGTACTGGCCGACTGTTTGCAGCACTATCCAACCTTATTACCGAATTAGTTTCTATGGACATACATACATAGTTGCGTGCTTTGTCTGATTTTCATTAATAGAAGAATGCGCTTTTATCCGTGGACTGTGTTTGATTACTAGATATATTGTGTAATTTTAAATGTTGTATTATGTCTGTTGTATTTTTGCTATATTACGGAGCCTTTTAAGGCAAACGTTGCAACAGATATTATCTACATCCTCCGTAAAGTACTGCCAGCATCACGACTTTCTTTTTCATGTGTCAATATTTGAATGACAATCACGGCGAGCTGCGAACGTCGCCTGTCAATACCAGCCGTCAGTTGGGACAACCCAGTGAGCTCAAAGATAATCTGGAGTCAGTACTGTGTATTACGAAGGCGTGACGCTCGACGCCATGTTTGTGAACGTATATCTGTCTCTATCTAGTTGTTAGTAGTATTTGCGTACACCGAATTTAACATTATGACTGCTGTAATCTTTTGTTCTATTTCCTTTTCGAACAAAGTAACTCAAATACAACGGCAGCTACCTATAAACATTTTAATACTATTCACAAAATAGTTGAGACTTGGAATGAACCGTATACTCATGAAACGAAACATCAGAAAACGGCATGGGTTTTTTAAAACGCGTACGTCAGTTATATTTTTATTCAGAAGCAGTGTTTCTACCATATTGCATTAAATGGATAAATTGTTTTACTGTAGAAACATAAATGAAGGTGTAAAAACGATCAATTCGAGGTGTCTGACATAAGCGTTATTTTTCATGCAGTAATTTCCAGTCGGTGGGCTCAAACGGAAATTATAAAGAAGAGGCAAATAGAGAAATGAACACGAGAAGTAGCGTCTACGACAGTGTAATTTATTCATTAAATTGAATGTGATAGGAACTGACTAAAAATATAGTTCATCTATGGATACGAACTCTACTTCGTTTCTTTTGAGTTCTCTTCAAACATAAACGACTCGAACTTTAGTATAATGTATTTATTAAAGTAATTAATCATTCATATCTTATTTTCAAAGAACGCAGAGTATAAAAGAACAACACGACTTATACGTACGGTGTTGCCAACCTAACAAAAATAGAGTGTCACGATTTTCACAGATTCAAAACACTACAGTTGTGTGTTGTTGTTGTGGTCTTCAGTCCGGAGACTGGTTTGATGCAGCTCTCCACAATACCCTATCCTGAGCAAGCCTCTTCATCTCCACATAAGAACGGCAACCTGCATCTGTCTGAATCTGCTTCTGTATCCATCTCTTGGTCTTCCCCTGCGATTTTTACCCCACACACTTCCCTCCAACGCTAAATTCACAATTACTTGATGTCTAAGAATGTGTCCTACCAATCTATCCCTTCTTTTAGTCAATGTACGCCAGAAATTTCTTTTCTCCCCAATTCTGTTCAGTACCTCCTCATTAGTTACGCGATCCACCCACCTAATCTTCAGCATTCTTCTGTAGCACCATATTTCAAAAGCCTCAATCCTCATCCTGTCCGCACAGTTGGTAACACTGCGCCCGCGCGAACGTTTCGAGTATTTGCTCCAGTAAATAATTACAAAAATCGTTGTTTTTAAGCTATATTTAATCGTTTGCAGTTGTTATAAATATAATATAAGTGTTGTTACATTAGTGGAAGTGTTAGTGTAGTGTTAAATAAGGAAAAACGGTGTAAAAAGTTTATTTTACCTGTCGCGCCTATAGCACGTAGTTGTAGGCCTAATTTAACTCGCGCGAATCGTTGTAAACAGTGACTAAAACTTATTTCTAATTACCGATCGTTCTATTTTTCACTCGCGGCGTACAGTAGTTAGGATTTATAAAGTTTGTCAGACGTAAATTTCGTGATTTATCAAAAGTGAATATAGTAATCCGTGTTTATAGGCCTAAATTTTGTTTTCGTGAGCGTGTTTTTTTAGGCCTAATTTTTGTTTTCGTGACCGAGTTTCTTTATATCCAGTGCCCTTTCAGTTAATTATATTTGCGTGAACAGATTTTAGTGTCGCTTGGTGTAACTTTTACGTTTTAGTCATTACTTAATCAAGTTTTTTACGATTTCTATTTTTACCATGGGTGAGAAGTGCGTGACATGCCGTAGGATCGTTAGTTCCGGGGTGTGGTGTGATGGTTGTAGTGGTTTTTTTCATTGGGGCGAATGTAGTGGCGTGGGAAATGGGGATGTAAATGAGGCTCACCAGTGGTTTTGTAGGATCTGCAATAGAGATAGGAAAATAATGGAACAGGAGGGGAAAATTGCAGCTCTTCAAGCTGAATTAGATAAGGCAAGGGAGACTCTGAGCAGGTTAAGGAGGGAGAAGGGTGAACAGTGGTGGGAAGTGGCAACAGGTAAGAGGGGGAACAGACTTAGGACAGTTTCAGACAGCTTTGTCCTTAATGTGAAAAATAGATTTGACCTGTTGCCTCAGTCAGGATCGGATGAGCCTCATGTAGCTGTAACTGTAGAAAGGACACAACAGACTTTCAAAAAGGACTTGAAAAAGGTAGGGAAAACTGAGAAAAGAAAGAAAGTCTTGTTGTTAGGTAGTTCCCATGGTAGAGGTGTTGGCCAACTACTGCAGGAAGAGCTAGGACCAGGGTACCAGGTCACAAACGTTTTCAAACCAAATGCGGGCCTGGGTCAGGTAACAGAGGATATAGGTTCTTTATGTAAGGATTTCACAATGGAGGATACCGTGGTTATAGTGGGTGGTCCGGGAAACAGCATTGACAGAAACTGTGAATATTCTATAGAGTGTGACCTGGTGAAGATATCATCGGCAACGAAGCATACTAGTGTGGGATTTGTATCTGTCTTGAGTCGCCATGATCGGCCTCATTTGAACTCTTCTGTCAGGAGAGTAAACTTGGAGTTGGAACGGCTACTCATGTCAGATATGGGGTCCCATATTGGTTTGATTCCTGTGGATGATATCTGTAGGTGGGACTATACTAGGCATGGCCTTCACCTCAACAGGAAAGGGAAGGGAAAATTGTCTGGGTTGATCGCAAGTAACTTACGGGGGGGCACTGTCACAAATGGTAAAATACCAGTGGTTACAGGTGTCAGAGGGATGCCTTTTTTAGGATAGGGAGGGGGGGAAGAAAACCAGTTTTGAGAGAGCTTGTAAGACACCCTCAGTTTGGAAAAGCAGATAAACAGGAGATAGATTTTAGCAAACAATATTTAACAGAAAGTAGTCAGAAACTTCCAGTAAATCTTACTCAAGCCATTAGTATGCAATATCAGTTATCTTTATTACATCAAAATATTCCAGGACTCAGAAATAAACTTGATGAACTACTCATTTGTATTGATGAAATAGATTCCTCTAGCCCAATTGACATAATTTGCCTCTCTGATCATCATGTGGCCACTGGTATAGATATGTTAAACATTCCAGGATTTAATTTAGCTTCACACTTCTGTAGAGTAGATATGGAGGGAGGAGGAGTTGCCACATTCATTATAAACTGTTATAAATTCAAGAATATTGATATAAATAAATTCTGTCTAGAGCAGCATTTAGAAGCTTGCGCAACAGAAGTAGAATTCCATAACAGATGCTATATAATAGTAACTATTTACCGAGCACCTGCAGGAAATTATAATCTATTCCTAAATCATCTAGAAGCTCTATTGGGTTATTTAACAGGAAGAAATAAAGAAATCCTCGTTGCTGGTGACTTTAATACAGATTTTCTTATGCAGTCTTCCAGTAAAAAGTTATTGCAGTCAGTAACTTTGTCTTTCAATCTAACACACACTGTAAACTTTCCAACTAGGGTAACTAAAACCTCTAGGACAGCAATTGATAATATTTTTATAGACAAATCAAAGGAACAAAATCATATCATAAAACCAATAATAAATGGCCTGTCAGATCATGATATGCAGCTCCTTGTTTTAGGTATAGATTCTAAACAGATTATGAAGACTGCAAAATGTACATACAGGAGAGTAGTGAACCCACCAAAAATTGAAAATTTTAGAAAACTCCTCAAAGACATGAACTGGAGAGATGTATATAGTGCTAATGGCATGAATGAAAAATATAATGTATTCATTAATAATATTAGTATCATGTTTGAAAACTGTTTTCCTCTAAAAGTAACGCGAATTAAACAGAAGTCTATAATAAAACCTTGGACTACACAAGGAATAAAGATTTCATGTAAGACAAAAAGGAGTATGTATCTATCAGCCAAGAGTAGTTGCAATGATGATGATTTAACTAAATATAAGGAATACTGTAAAATATTAAAAAAAGTTATTCAGGTATCTAAACAAATGCACTATGAAAAGAAGATAGCAACATCAGGAAACCAAATAAATACAATATGGGATATAGTGAAAGAAGAGACTGGTAGAACCAGAAAGGAACAAGAGCAGGTAGGATTAAGAGTAGCTGAGACATTAGTAACTGATGGGCATAGTGTGGCAAATCTATTTAACAAGTACTTTATATCCGTTACTGATAGTATGGGATTGTCTGGGTCAGTAAATAATGCGCTTGAATATTTGAAACTAGCATTTACAAATAACTTCACACACATGAATATGTCAGTCACTTCACCACAAGAAATATCTTCCATAATAAAATCTTTAAAAACAAAGAATTCCAGTGGATACGATGAAATATCAACAAAGTTAATTAAAGCGTGTTCTTGTGAACTTAGCACAATCTTAAGTTATTTGTGTAACCAGTCTGTTATAACGGGAACATTTCCTGATTGGCTAAAATATGCAGATATTAAACCTCTCTTCAAGAAGGGGGATAAAGAGATACCATCAAACTACAGACCCATTTCACTTTTGCCAGCATTCTCAAAAATTATAGAAAAGGTAATGTACAAGCGGCTTCTCAACCACTTAACCACAAATGGCATATTGTCTAGAACACAGTTTGGATTTCTGAAAGGTTCCGATATTGAGAAGGCTATTTACACTTTCAGTGAGAATGTACTTAATTCATTAGATAATAAATTGCAAGCAGCAGGTATTTTCTGTGATTTGTCAAAGGCATTTGATTGTGTGAACCATAACATCCTTTTAAGTAAATTAGAATTCTATGGGGTCACGGGAAATGCTGCAAAATGGTTCAAGTCGTACCTCACTAACAGGAAACAAAGGGTGTCAGTGCAAGTGACTAGTGAATTAGGCCAACAGTCATCATCGGGTTGGGAAGAAATTACATGTGGTGTCCCACAAGGATCCATCTTAGGGCCATTGCTTTTTCTTGTGTACATTAATGATCTCTCATCAGTTACACTACCAGAAGCAGAGTTCGTTTTGTTTGCAGATGATACAAGTATTGCAATAAAGAGTACGTCAAGTATAGTGATAGAAAAGTCTGCTAATGATATTTTCATGAACATTAATAAATGGTTTAAAGCCAACTCATTGTCATTAAACTTTGAAAAGACGCACTACATGCAGTTCAGAACATGTAAGAGATTTCCTGACAGCATATGCATTAAATATGAAGAAGAGCAGATAGAAGAGGTTGACAGAATTAAATTCCTGGGATTACAGCTTGATAATAAATTTAGTTGGGAGGAGCACACCACAGAACTGCAGAAACGACTCAACAAATCTGTATTTTCAATACGAGTGTTATCAGACATAGGAGACATAAAAATAACAAAGCTTGCATACTTTGCTTACTTTCATTCCTTAATGTCATATGGTATAATATTTTGGGGTAACTCTTCAAGTCAGTCAAAAGTCTTCAGAGTCCAAAAACGTGTAATACGTATTATTTGTGGAGTAAATTCACGGACGTCTTGTAGAAGCCTCTTCAAAGAACTGGGTATATTAACTACTGCCTCTCAGTATATTTATTCCTTAATGAAATTTGTCATAAATAATATATCCCTTTTCCCAACAAACAGCTCAGTTCATACATACAATACTAGAAATAAAAATGATCTACACAAGGATTTAAAAGCACTTACTTTAGTTCAAAAAGGGGTCCACTACTCAGGAACACACATTTTCAATAATTTACCATCAAGTATAAAAAATTTAGCTACAAATAAAGATCAGTTTAAGAGGAACCTAAAAGACTTTCTAGTGGCCAACTCCTTCTACTCCATTAGTGAATTTCTAAATTGTACCAAATGATGCATGCACTCATACTATATTAGTATTATTATATTATCACAAAAAAAAAACCCTTAAAAATTATGTATCTGTATTTATATTATAAGTGTATGTATTTATATTATTAGTATTATTTGTTATTCAACTTGTAAATTTTGTTTCTTGACATGTTCTACATCCACGAGGATCCCCTCAATTTGGATCTACGGAACAAATAAATAATCTAATCTAATCTAGTTTATCGTCCATGCCTCACTCCCATACAAGACAACACTCCATACAAATGCCTTCAGAAAGGACTTCCTTAGGCTTAAATCAATATTCGATGTTAACAAATTTCTCTTTTTCAAGAACGTTTTTCTACCCATTGCTATTCTGCATTTTATATCATATGCACTGCGACCATCATTTGTTATTTTACTGCCCAAGTAACAAAGCTTATCTACCTCCTTTATTGCTTCGTTTCCCAATCTAATTCCTTCAGCATCACCTGATTTTCTTAGACTGCACTCCATTACCCTCGTTTTGATCTTGTTAATGTTCATCTTATATGCACCTTTCAGCACGCTGTCCATTCCGTTCAATTGGTCTTCCAGGTCCTTTGCTGTATCTGACAGAATTACTATGTCGTCGGCAAATCGCAATATTTTTAATTCTTCACCGTGAACTTTAATTCCTTCTCCAAATTTCTCCTTGCTTTCCTTTATAGCTTGCATTGAGAGGCGCGCTGCCCCAGTCAACCAGGGATCAGCGAACTCGCCGCAGCGCCGTTTCTCGTGAGCTTCTCGAGAACCGCTTGGGCTCCGGCAGCCCGAGAAAAACTCGGTGCGCTCGAGTCGCCGCGCCTCACTCACTACGTTTACATGCAACACATCTTCCGGAAGACGAAAACCGTTTTTCGCTGTCGTGTTTACATGGCATAACCTGGATCGGATTTCCTAGCCCACTTAATATGGCGGCTGAAAAACAGCTGATTCGGTTCCTGATTTAGTCAGTACAATCGCTATTTTTCTTTATTTAAATATACATATTCATGTTCACTCTAAATATTTATACTTTTATTTCACATTACAAAATGTTCAAACGTTCAAACGTTTGTTAAGCTTATGGGACTTAACTACGGGGTCATCAGTCCCTAAAGTTACAAACTACTTATGAACTACTTACGAACTAGGACGGCACAAATATCCATGCCCGAGGGGGGATTCGAACCCCCGACCGTAGTGGCCCTGCTTACCATGATTGGAGCGCCTCAGTCACCTCGGCCACCGCGGCCGGCTTACAAAATGTCACTCTGTCTATATGTGCCGAAAATTATTAACAAGAAAACACAATCTGACAAACCACGAATGCTTCAAAAACGGTTGCGTTTACATGGGCATGGAAAATCGATTGTCGAACTGGAAAACCGCTTTAGAGAAGCGGATTTCCAGAGTCGATTTTGGAGTGTTTACATGACAAACCAAAAGTGGAATTGGGAAATTGGTTTACGAAATCCGGTTTTGAGAACCCATGTAAACGGGGTGAATGTCCCACCCCTAGTCTCCAGACATGTCCGACAGAACAGACGCAGCCTCCGTGCCGCGGTGGAGTAGCCGAGCGGTCTAAGGCGCCTCGCTGCAGAGCGCGCGGTTGCTCGCCGTGGAGGTTCGAGTCCTCCCTGGGGCATGGGTGTGTGTGTTTGTCCTTAGGTTAGTTTACCTAGGTTTAAGTAGTTTGTAAGCTACGGACTGATGACCACGCAGTTTGGTCCGATAGATTTACAAACATTTGAACATTTGCAGCCTCCGTCTTGTCGAGGTACCGGCGCCTCTATCAGTGCGGAGTCACACGAGAGCACGACTGCAGGCTATAGTACTGGCTTAACTGCGAGCAACGGGGTACAGTCGTGTAAGTAGGAGCAAATACGTGAATGTGGGGGTCAGGTGGGGTACGTGGTTGAGTATTCTGTTCAGGTGGGTGAAGCCCATGTGTCTGGGAGGTGCAAAGGTTAGCAAAACTGTCTGGTAAGCAGAAGGTTCTAATCACAGCGTCGGCACAAATTTTATATGACCTACCAGCAGCTGAGACAAAACTACTTCAACAGCTACATCTACATACATACTCCGCAATTCACCGTAAGGTGCGTGGCGGAGGGTACACTGTACCACTACTAGGCATTTCCTTTGCTACTCCACTCCCAAACAAAACGAGGGAAAAAAAGGCCTATATGCCTCCGTACGAGCCCTAATTTCTCTTTATCTTCTCTTTGTGATCTTTACGCGAAATATAAGTAGGCGGCAACAAGATCGTACTAGGCTCAGCTTCAAATTCCGGCCCTCTAAATTTCCTCAACAGAAATTCGCGAAAAAAACGTCGTCTTTCCTCCAATGATCCCCAATTGAGTTGCATTTCTGTGACACTCGCGGATTGGTCGAACCTAACGGTAACAAACGTAGCTGCTGGCCTCTGAACTGCTTCTATGTCTTCCTTTAAACTGATCTGATGCTGGACCCAAACACTTGAGCAATACTCAAGACGTGGTCGTACAAGCGTTTTATACGCGGTCTCCTTTACAGGTGAAGTACATCTTCCCAAAATTCTCCCAATAAATCGAAGTCGGCTGTCCGCCTTACTGTCCTTACATGCTCGTTCCATTTCATATCGCTCTGCAATGTTACGCCTAGATATTTGAACGACGCGACATCAGCGTCACATGTTATATCTGTTCTTCTGGCCATACCGGAAAGAACAGATGCGTCCATTCCTATAGGTCTTGTGGTGTTTACTGTGTATCGGAAAAACGGGCATACCTTAGCGTGTAGTCCCCGATTTCTATTTTGCTTTTCTCAACTTGTCTCCAATTATTTTTCAATTTTTTCTTTAGAAACAGCAAAGATTCAATCAATTAATACTACGCATCGCACAGTATTTATAAAAATCTGTACCCAAAAACACTCTTAGATCGTTTAAAAATTTCAAGAAGGAATTGAAAACTTTTAAATGAAATCACTTCGATCTTATCTTCTGAACCGACCGATAACAATGTCGGTGCTGTTCATGTATTTCTGTTCCATTATTCTGAATAATAATGAAAATGTGCTTTAAGTGATATGTCACCTTCGTTAAAAGATACCCAATGTCGTTAACTAAATTAATTTCTGCACTGCTGCAGGAACTGTCTTTTTCTTTGTGTAACTGATAGTAAGTATTGATGTGGCGCACGAAACATGCATATGATTTTACGGTCTGACTGTAAATTTCTTTCGAAACTGTCTGTCTGCTGCGGATTTATCAACATTTTGTCCAATGCTATATTTTTTTCATTCACAGTAAATGAAAACTACACATTGCCACACTAACCCGAATTATGTTTGCAGCCTTTTCTTGGATTATAAATTTAATATTAAAACTCAATAACAAAATTTAATTCCGATCATAATGTAAAGTTATCATGCAGAGCTTTAGTTCGAAATGGTAATCGCGACAGGACGCAATATTTGCGGATACTAAGTATCCTTCTGAAGTCCCATTGAACAAGTATTCACAGACTTTAACAAGTTTGTCATAACTTACGTTGCTCACAATCAAAGAGAGTTGAACTTGTGCATCCATTTGTAAACATAGTAAACAATCTGGCAAACGCTTTAACTAGTTACATACTTGCAGAATTGATGCCTATAGCTAATTAAATCAAAACACCGCCAAGAAAAAGGTACGTGGAAAGAAAAGATGCAGAATACTTCAACCATCCTTAGTTAGAAAGCTGGGCAGAGGAATTTGAGAAAATTAAAAGAAGTCAAAGTAGGTAAAAGTTTTATTAAGCACACATCCAAAACCATCACTTCTCGAGAAGAATAAGAGGAAATGACAGCATCTGTATGCAGATCACTTTATCATAGCCAATATTCCACATGGAGGGAGTTACTTTCTACTTTTCCCATAATCTTTAAATACAAAAGGACTATCACTACAGTGATCTTAGAAAATACAACCCGGAGAAAGTAATATTTTTAAGTTGAACAAACAATAGTCTTTTCAAAATAAAATGAGGAATATCTTACACAAATTAGTGAATATGTGACAACATAAGTGATATTAGTGAGAATATAAAGAATTTGTTTATTTATGTACTGTTCAGACTTGTTTATTAGAACTTTAGTTGCCGGCCGCGTTGGCCGACGAGACTGAGGCGCTTCAGTCACGGTCTGCACGGCCACTACGGTCGGGGTTCGAATCCCCCCTTGGGCATGGATATTTGTGCCGTCTTTAGTACAAGATAGTTCATAAGTAGTTTGTAAGTTTAGGGACTGATGACCCCGTACTTAAGTCCCATAAGCTTAACAAACATTTGAACATTTTGAACTTTAGTTGCCAAGCTGTTAGAATAATTTTAGCAATAGTAAGTGTTTGACTTGCTTCAGCATTTTTTTAAATCATGCTTCAAGTAGTTCTCTCTTGAAGTCTCTCAGAAAAACTAACTACTTATCACTATATGTGACCAAAATAAATGTAATGAACAAAAAATTTTTGATTGACACATAAAAAGAGTGATCTAAATATTGTAAATGTAACTTAAAATTGCTCTCTCACTCTTTTCCATACATCGAACTAGTGTGTAAATTCTTACAGGACATTCTCTATTGTGATAGATAACAGAGTGAGGAGATATGTTGATAATATTTCACTTTGTTTTTGTAAAATTTTCTTTGTGATTGGAATAAGTAGTAGCAGTAGCTCCTTTTGTGTCAGTACTTTTGGTTAAATAAATTTCCCACAAATCGAAAACAGAAAGAGTTGGGTGTTCCTTTTCCCAGCGAGCTATTAGGCTGTGTTTATAGCCAGCTGTTGCTCCGCAGCGAAGGAATCGCGGCGGTTTATCAGTGCGCTGTTCCTCATATAAGGCAGCGTGGGTCCTGTTTATATCTATGCGCTATCCAAGAAAAAGCCCGCTCCCGCCTCCGCCTTCTCAAACTCCTTGTTGGCCGAACATCGGGCCTCAACCCTTCTACCATCCTCTATACCTGCAAATCCCTCATCCGCCCAGTCCTCTGTGTTGCCCATCCCGCCTGGGTCTCCGCTCCCCCATCCTTCTACAAATCTCTGGAGATACTGGAACGCCATGCCCTCCGCCTCGCCTTCCGTATCCCACTTTATCCCCCTTCCCCCACGCGGATCCTCTATGATCTCATTCCTTTCCCCAGACTCGTTCTCTTTATTGAAAATCTCCGCCTCCATTACATATCCCGCAAATCAGATCCGCCTAATCCTCTAGTCCATCCCCTCCCCTCTGCACGTGGTCCATTGCCGCACCTCCACCACTGTATTCCCCCTGCTCTCCACTTGTCCACCCTCCGGATCCTTTCCCGTGGCAACTTCCGTACCCTCCCCCTCCCGGATGATGCCCTCCGACCTGACATCTACCCTTCATTCCAGCTGTGATCCTTCTCCTTGCTCCCTCCCCCTTCTCTCCCTGAGGGTAACGACTATCCCTCCCTTCCTGTCCCTTCTCCCCTCCTCCGTCCCCCGTCCCACCGGATCCTCCTCTTACCGCCCTCCCCTATCCTTCTTCCCCATGGCTTCCTGGGACATCATCCCCCCCCCGTCCCTTCCCTACCGGCTCTGTGGCTCCTCTCCACCCTCTCCCTCTCCTTTCATCCCCTCCCCCCCCCCCACGCCACATCTTCAATGCTGTCAGTGCCCCACCATCTACGGAATCTCCTTTGTGCGTCGACAAGTGTGGTGTTTTTTAGCTACATTGTTTTATTTTACAACAGTGGACGGCCAACCCGCGGCTGACACCGTCAGTTTTAACTTGTGTATTTCTCCGTGTGTGTGTTGTGTTTCTTTGTTTTAACTCCAAATAGCGGACGGTCTCACCATGGCCGCCGCCCTATGCTCATTTTAATTGTGTGTGTGCCACTGACATTCGAGCAACTGTTTTTATTCACCAATTTCGCCGTTCCAAGTGTTTTATGTCACCACCGTTTTCCTCCATTTTATGTACTTTGTTTTATCTCCATTTTAAATATTCGTTTTATGTCTGTGTTATCTCCAAATTTTATCTCCTGTGTGTTTTTATGTTCTCCGCTGACAAATTTTATTTCTGTAGGCTGAAGAGCGCCAGTGAGCGCTGTCGGCCCACAATAAAGAAAAAAAAAAACCTGTTTATAGGCGCGGCGTCAAAATACCAGCTGCTGCTCTTCCATACCGCTTACACGTTGGCTAATGGGGCTGTTCGGTGCGCCAAGTGGGGACAGGGTGCTCAAGGTCACTGCGACTGAAACACCAGCTGTGTGAGTGACGAGCGGTTCTTCCCGAAAATCACGGCGGTTGCTCCGCCGCAGAGCAACCGCGTGTTATAAACATAGCCTTAGAGAATGGAACTATAGAGAAATATCATCAAAGTGGCTGGATGTACCATCTGCCATGCACTTCACTTGACTTTGAGTATCCAAGTAGAGGTAGATAGATAAACATATGTAAATACTCATGAGATACATAAAAAGGTACAATTCTGCCTTTAGTATTTCATTAATTATGGAGAGTACGTAGAGTAATTTAGACGATTGATTAAAGTGAAATGGAACCTGGGTCACCTAGTATGAGAGTTATGAATCATTGTGATGTTACCAGGGATGGAGTGTTGGGGTATCACAACAGTAAGAAGCGAATTTCTATTTTAATTTAATTTTATTTTTTATTATTATTAAAAAAATTAATAGTAACAATAATAATAATAGACAATTATTAATTAATGTTGTGAAGAAACAAGTTCATCTGTGGAACTAAAAGAAAAAAGTGGAAGAGCAGCATCTTTGCTTGTTAATTAGCAGTCAGTTTTGTCTTGTCTTCTCGAGTAGTTAGAAGTGATGAGCTGTCTCTCTCTCTCTCTCTCTCTCTCTCTTTTTTTTTTTTTTTTTTTTTTTTTTTTTTTTTTTTTTTTTTTTTGTGAACTCTCAGTTGTGATGTAAATGTTTTTAGAAAAATACATATCTTTCTCAAGAGTGAAAAGCTTCGTCTTATTTTATTACTTAGGCCTTGAAGTGAACCACATAATGACCCTGAGATGGGATGAAGCAATCAACAATAAGAAGACATTCAGAAAACTGTCGGTATTTTTTTTTTACATGAGTTAATTTTAAAGTTTTTCTGAAGTTTATTAATATTGACGTTAAAATAATGTTTCACATCATACAACTCCACTACTACGAACTATTAGTTCAGTACTACATCTCGTTTTGATTCCGGCGTTTTCCATTTCCATGTGTGATTTAAACCATTTGTGCACTGTCCCACACATACCACAATACTTATGTTTATCTAGAAGAATCGCATGTTTTACAGAATCAAATGCCTTTGAGAGATCACAAAAATCCCAACTGATGATTTCCGGTTATTCAGAGCATTTAATATTTCATCAGTGAAGGTATATATAGCATTGTCTGTTGAAAAGATTTTTTGAAAACAAAATCGACATTTTGTTAGAACTTACTTTTTACTGAGATGTGAAGCTATTCAAGAAAACCTTTTTTCAAAAAAATGGGGCGGTAGTTGTTGACGTCAGAAGTATCCCCTTTTTTATGTAAAGGTTTAACGATACCATGTATCTACATCTACGTACATACTGCACAATCCACCGCAAGGTGCGTGACGGAGGGTACTCTGCTGCTGTGGCTGCTGTTTCTCTCTTCTTATTTTCGCGACTTATTTCCACAGTAACTTTGTTACAAAATACAAACAAACCACACAGAATCATGTCCCTGTTTGACAGTCCAAGCCAAGGTTTGAAAGCAATAAATGGTCAGATGTTCTAATTTAATGACAAATAATTGTTATATATATTCCTTTTTGTACAAGGTAAGAGAAAATAATGTAAATTTTAAGCCTGCGATCACTACAGTGTGAGGGTTGAAACATTTGTAAACCGTATTGAATACGGAACTTTTGTTGTACTAACATGTATGCAAATAAATATATTAGTGTTTCTGAGCAGTAAAATGAGCGGATTATGTAACACTGAGTAACTGAAACCAAATTTTGGGTTAACATGTGTGATGGAACAAATCATGTTGGTAATACAAACACAGTGGTGAACGGTGGTAGGGGGTACAAATTCTACCTTGCGAAAAAACAGAATAGGCAATAAAAGAAATGAAGAACAATGCTACTTACCTTTCACGAGGATAGCTGCAAACTACTATTCAATTTATCCCAATGTAGCATAGACGTTAGGTTATTCGAATGGCAGTTTGTTGTATGAAGTGATACACACGGAATTATGTTGGCCCTATTGAAGACTTGAACTCAGCACAAAAGTGCGCGTTATAATGGGTAGAATATTAAAACTGTTGGAATAAAATAAGTGCTTCATAAAGTGTATTTGTGTTACAAAGACACTAAATTAGTGCATGTGTCAAGAAAACTGCACAACGTGTTACACAAAGACCCTATAACTATGACTGTAAGTATAAAACGAAACAAAAATATAAGTGCAGTTGATGACTAAAATATGAAGAACCACGACCACTACAAACTATACTCAAATATAAAAGAAGTTTCTTGCTTAATCTCACGTGCAAATCACTTAAAAGTATTTACTGGTTATTATAGAAATTGGGAGCTCTGTCCCCTCATACATAAAAAAAGAAGAACATTAGTACATGATAAAATATTTATAACAAGTTTTCAGATGTTTTCGTATTTTGCATATATCTACCTAAATCTTAAATATAGAAAAGTATTACTACGATTCATTATTTAATTATTGTGATTGGACGAGCAAACTAGCCGATTTGTAAGGCAAGATTATCAGGAAGATTGTTTGATGTAATCGCAAAATAAGAATATTCACCTAAAACATAAAGAAATAACAGAAAATAATATATTGTTCTGATACAAAATATTAGTGTAGTTCACCTCGGATAATTAATTAAGTCTGTAACTGTTCAAAGTGATTATCAAGTTTGTAAATTTAATTGAAGTTATTGGATGATTACAACTAAATATGAGAGCTCTGTCATGCTGGTGTAGCATGGGTTTCCCAATGAGCTAGCTCAGATGGGATTGCTAACGTAGTCCTTATTCCCTGCCGTAGTTACGAAATAAAGACACTTGACTAGCAATAGCTGTGCGGCATCACCGCGTGGTCTACGTACTGGGCGACTGTTCTCATCGGAAAAAAAAGTTCAAATGTTTGTAAATATATCGGACTCAACTACTGGATTAAAAGTCCGTAGCTTACAAACTACTTAAACTAAGGTAAACTAACCTAAGGACAACACACACACTCCCATGCCCGAATGGGGACTCGAACCCCCGTCGGCACCACAGCACGGCGCTCTAGCACGCACGGCTGCGACCTTCCTATCGGTACTCACCAATAAGAATTAGAATTAGGCAATACACAACTCGGGGTAGTACAAGCTTTATGGCTTGTTGTCTCTGTTCATAGGGGCGAGTTATGCATGTCAGCTTCTATGTCCTAAACAGCTACCCAATCTGTTTAAACAAGATCAATAATTAACCAATCTATCAATCTGCATATGATGACGCGAAAATATATTTTAACAAACAAAAATTAAACCTCTGAAAAACCAACAAAATGGATTCTAAGGTAAAGAAGTGATTCACTCACGAATTAATTCTTTATATATGGAGTTTATTACTTTTTTCGGGCATGGAAATGCGGAGGTGGTCCTACTTTATACATCGGTAAATAACTGAATATTTCTCCAACTATTGTTCATGAGAGGCACAATTAGTATCACACGCACTTGAGAGTAAAAGTTCCAAATTATCACACGTAAATTAATGAAGTCCACCGAACACTGCAGTTCCAAATTAATTCGCGATTAATTACAGTATTTGTTATAAAACACAGTTTGTCATCACACGAGTACACGATTGCTGAATTATAACTGTTTCCACAGCCCTACTACCGTGCATAGTTTATCACTTTTCACCAGAGGCTAAGTTCTGCAGGCACAGTCCCGAAAAGTCCACACACGCCTATCTCTTAAAATCACAAATTCGTAACGCGACTTCAGACCGCTCAGCGTCACAACCTTTCACCACCAAGTCTAAGTTACATGTCCCTTCCCAAGCGTTCGAAAGTGTGCTCTACCTGCTCCCAAAATTGTATCCTCCCGTGGATCCTAACGCCTCATCTTTAAAATACAATTTCCCTTCCAAAATATTATACATTTGAATATCACAGAATTAAATGCTTTGACCACTTCCCCACGAAAGTTGTTTACAAACATGTTTTTAACAATACTAAAAACGATTGAGACTGGTGCTTATTGCTCAGGTAGCTATTATTCGTGCCGTCTCACTGTTGAAATATATCGCCGCCGTCGAAATATAGTTGGACAAATAATATTTAATTTATCATGGCTTTTTATGCAAATGTATTCAGTTCTTGTCCACGAATACATATAATTGTTCATATATAAATTATCTGCTGCATGTCTACTTTTAGTCGGCCAAGAAATATTTCAGTGGCAGTCTACAATATAAAAACGAACGTTGCTAAGAATAACATTAAATGTAATAAAATACATATATAAATGTAATACGCTTTCCTGGGTTCATGTTTTCTGTTTCTGTGGTGGGATCTATGTTCTGATACAAGAATATTAACACCTCAACGAAAAGCACAACAAGAAAATAAAACAAAGTTTATTGAACGAATACGGAAATAACGTGGTTCGTCTTTTAAGATATGTAGCCTTGTGCAATGCTGCCCATTTGCTTCTTAAACTGTTACTGATAAACGCTACCTATCAATAATTGTAAATAGACGTCTTATTATTATTATAGTACTGAAATAGTACTGAATATTAACACCTCAACGAAAAGCACAACAAGAAAATAAAACAAAGTTTATTGAACGAATACGGAAATAACGTGGTTCGTCTTTTAAGATATGTAGCCTTGTGCAATGCTGCCCATTTGCTTCTTAAACTGTTACTGATAAACGCTACCTATCAATAATTGTAAATAGACGTCTTATTATTATTATAGTACTGAAATTTGTCGGCTTCTTATCTGTAAGGGATATTGAAATTGTAATTACAGGTTTTGAGTCTCCCAAATCTCCTGAATGCATTCATATAATTATATTTGCCATGTAATAATTCCCCGATTTTATATAGATTTTTAGAAAAATATGTGTGGCTATGTTGTACTGTAGTTGCAATCTGGGATTGCCGCCGTCGCTCATCCAAGACAGGCCTTTCCTTTTTTCCGAGCAGGTTAGGGAAATCCTCACTACCTGTATTCCATTAACTAGGTCCAAACAGTTAGCCGGCTGAATGGGGAACCCAAAAGCCTGTCAAAACCCGCCTTTCATCTGGAAACAATCAGCTTCCCCCTGTATCTGTAATGTCACATGGCTAATCCGCCGCGGCTTCTCATCTGAGACTCGAGTCCTTCCTCGGGCGTGGGTGTGTGTTTTCCTTTGTGTAACTTTAAGTAGTTTGTAGGTCTACAGACTGATGACCATAGCAGTTTGGTCCAATAGATTTACAAACATTTGAATATTTTGATAAACAAAAAAAGATACTGAAAGCTAAGGTTTAGATAAAAGAGCGACCAATAAGGCATGTCGCAGATCGTAGCAGTAAGAGTGAAATGTTGAGTGAAAGTAGAATATTGCTTGTTACGACGACAGTGATTTAATAACCAAATTAAGGACTTACCGGTATTTATAAAATGGTCGGTGACTAAAGCTTAACATACCTGAACAAACTTTAAAAACTGGCCTTAAATATGTTCTTAGTAGATAAATATATATCAGTGTAAGGAAAAGATTAATATGTTAAAATATTTTAGTAAACAATGCTAATTAGTTATTAGTGACAACTTTAAGAGAAAATGCCGAACGCAAATTGGAAACTACGTACTTTCGGCATTCAAAGGGTCTATAAATATCCCATTTTCCAATCTTTCTTTTTCAAACATATTTCTCATTATTATTCTTTATTTATTTTCTTTAAAAAACAGTTCCATTTAACACTTTGCACGACTCATATAAAGTTTATACGACACAGAGTTAATAAAAGTCTGTAAAAAATGCGAAGATGTATCCTGAAAAAGTCTTTTAGGTAAATCAGTTTCATTTCGTCTTCTGAACTGCTGGTAGCAATGTAAGTACTGCTCTAGTATTTCTGTTTCTGTTCTGAATAATAATGTAAAGAGTGTATCACCTTCATTTAAAGATACGTAATATTGACTTAATTTTCTCATACCTTCTGCATGTGGTCTTTTCTTTGTGTATCTGATATTGAGGACACACGATACACGATACACTCAGACGGTTTTACCACATTACTGTAAATTTCTTTCAGTACTTAGTATCCGCTAAGTGTAGAACTTGCGGATTGTTATAGTTTTGCCCGACGCCATGTTTATTTCCATTTAATATTAAAATATCATTCAAAAATTTTAATTCCGATCACAAAGTAAAACTATGCTTTAGTTCAGTCGGGAAAACTGAGCATCTTGGTCCCCACTACAAGTCCTAAAGGTCTCTACAGGGACTTTAGTCGCATCTATCGTAGTGTGTTAGGAGTTTCGAGTGGTTTTCCGGACCCAATAATTTTAGAGTATGGTCATTGCGGTAAGTATGAAGTGGATACCGGATCTGTTGCTTCGTGTTCGTATGTATAGCTCTTCAGTAGCTGAAGGAATTCGTTTGTAAATATTACACATAAATTAGGTCACAGATATTTTTTCTCGTATCGACATTTAATTGACAAAGTGATTTGCTTGACTTTACACAGCAATTTAAGATAAATACATATTTTATTTATACATTTAATCGACATTTAGTTGCGGTAGTTTTTATTGTACATAGTAGGAAATACTTTTCCTTCCTCTCCAACTGTCTGCGTGAAGTATTGCTAATTAATGTTGAGAGGGACCTACACAAAATTAGTGTTAATTGGAAAGTACATTTTGCCGCTACAAAGTTCCGGTTGTCTGTAACCGTCGTTCTGCTAATACGTTAGGCAGTTAATGCACAAAACAGTGAAAGTTTATTGCCTTATCCGTGTATTGATAAATGATTTTAAACGCTGCTCATGGTGCTTATTTTCTTGTTATCAGTGTTACTACACCGATGTAATCGTATCGTGGTGAAGTGCGCTTACTTTTCTTATGTTAGCTCTATCCAGGATGCAGGTACCAAACTTAAACCATAGGCAGGAAGCAAGGAAGGTTAGGGTTTAAGGCGGCGTCTAGGCCTAACTGAAAACCAAGTGTTGGTTATCCACGTAACTTCAAAAGTATTTACCGGTACAGTAACGGAAAGGGAAGAGAAGAAGTAGTAGTCTTGCCATACTCTATTGGTGCTCAGGAACGATTTTAAAGTTTGGATTTGGGATGTCTATACACAGTGAAAATCGTCTTATTTCAGAGTGATCTAAATGTCGTTATAACATGCAATCGTAATCAAAAAGTTTGGTATTTATTTTTAATTTATTGCTTTCGGTTATAAAAATGTTCAAATGTTTGTAAATCTATCGGATCAAACTGTGTGGTCATCAGTCCGTAGCTTACAAACTACTTAAACCTAGGTAAACTAACCTAAGGACAACACACACACACATGCCCCAGGGAGGACTCGAACCTCCACGGCGAGCAACCGCGCGCTCCTCAGCGAGATGCTTTAGAACGCTTGGCTACTCCACCGCGCCTTTCGGTTATATACATCCAAGACGAACTTCTATATAATATATTGGTTAGACATAAGGATCGATTTGAAATGGATCGATAAAGTAAAAACAGTCGTGGGTAAGGCAGATTTGAGATTCATTGGAATAATCCCGAGGAAGTGTAGTCCATCAAAGAAGGAAGGTGCTTGAGTAACGTTCATCAGTTTCGGAACCGTACCAGATAGCGTTGATAGAGGATATAGAGAAGATGGGAGCAAAATCCCGTCGTTAGTGGTTCATTTATTGTGAAAGCGTCGCTACGACCGTTTGGAAACTCGGTCACAGACTCTGCAAGAGCGACATTCTGTATCGCGGTACGAGTTTCTATGAAAGTTCAGAGAGCGTATGTTTCTCGAAGTAACAACCAATGTATTGCTTCCTTCTATGTATACCTCGGGTAAAGGCCACGAGGATAAAATTAGAGCGATTAAAGTCCACAAACGATCTATATGCGACTAGAATAGGAAAAGAAAGAAATGGTATACCACACTTCGGGAGTTGGTTCTGAGTAAGAATGTAAATCGATTTAAACATCAACACTGCAGAGTACAGGTGCCTAGTCCAAAAGCTCTCAACTGGTGAAGACGTGCAACCATTCAGCAGAGTTGTGCCAAGTGGCCGATAAGATCATCTGGACGTGTTCGTGTTGGTTGTACAATTTCTTGTGTCCTCCGGCGAGATATCATTGTTAGATATCCTGTCAAAGAGGACACAGTTCGTAGTAATCGATGGTAAGGCATCGATTAAAACAGAGGCGATATCTGGCGTTCCACAGGGTAGTGTTATTGTTCCTCTGCTGTTCCTTATTTACATAAACGATTTAGGGGAAAATCTAAGTAGCTCTCTTAGGTTGTTTGCAGATGACGCCGTCATTTACCGTCTAGTAAAATCATCTGAAGATCAAAACCAACTGTAGAACGATCTGAATAAGATATCAGTATGGTGTAAAATTGGCAATTGACTCTAAATAATGAGAAGTGTGAAGTCGTCCACATGAGTACGAAAAGAAATCTGTTAAACTTTGTTCACAAGATAAATTAATCAAAGGTGAAGGCCGTAAACTCCACAAAATACCTAGGAATTACTATTACTTCAGACTTAAATTGGAAAGAACACGTAGATAATGTCGCAGGAAAGGCGTTTTATTGGCAGAACCCTTAAAAGATTCAACAGAACTACAAAAGAAACTGCATACACTACGCTCGTTCGTCCTTCTTTGGAGTATTGTTGCCCAGTGTGGGATCCTTATCAGGTGGGTTTGACGGAGGACATCGAAAGAGTCCAAAGAAGGGCAGCTCGTTTCGTATTGTCACGATACAGGGGAGACAGCGTTACGGAAATGATACAGGATCTGGGATGGGAATCATTACAACAACGGCGCTTATCGCTGCGGCGTGGGCTACTTACGATACTCCAATCGCCAACATTCTCCTCCGAATGCGAAAATATATAGTTGACTCCCAGTTACACAGGTAGAAATGATCATCAGAATAAAATACGAGAAATCAGAGCTCGAACAGAGAGATTCAGGTGTTATTTCTTCCCGCGCACTGTTCGAGAATGGAATGGGAGATAAATGGTATAATGGTGGTTCGATGAACCCTCTGCCAGGCACTTAAATGTGAGTATTCCATGTAGATGTAGATGTTACTAATAGTTAAGAGGAGGCATCCAATTCATTGTGTTTGACTGCTTAAGAGAGAGAAAACTGGTTGATTATACACAGTCCGCCAGAAAAACGTATATACTCTTAGTCAATAGAGGTATCGATGTTGTCATTTGATTTGAGTAAAACATTGACAATGAGTCAATATATTGGCCGTCTGTGTGTAGGTATTGGCTGATTCCATAGTCACGGGTGTGACAAATAGACACGTTGAGATCAGCAGTAAAATTATTTTAAAATAGCCCATATCAAAAATTCCTCTTTCAGTATATATCATTTAAAAGGAAATTGATTGTATTACTCAATCTGAATATAATTTGTTTTGGTAAAACATTAAAACCTATATTATTAACCAAAATCCATGCGTCACGGGTGTGACAAAATTCAGAAGTACAACCTTACACTTTGACCTTTACAGGGAAAAATCTGTGAATTATATGATTGTATGTAAACCAATTAATAGCTGTCTAATGCTGAAAACTCACTTTATTAGCCATGAAAGTATCAGAAAGAACATTAAATTATTTTCATAATACCAGCATAATTTTTGCCGTCACGGGTGTGACAATTTTGTCATGGGTGTGACATGTACAAATATCTCTCAACATTTCAGAGAATTAAAGGTAATAATTGATTAAAACCAAGTTTTTGGCAGTACAAAAAAGCACAATGCTTAATTAAAGTGGTGTTTGTGTTAAATTAACAAAAACTCAAATCTTTAATATAAATTTTATAAACAACTCATTTTTCAATGAAATAACCTAAACTTCAGCATATTGCACAATATGGAGAATTTAATGTATGTTGAAACAAATACAGGATTGAATACTTAACAACGTAAAGAAATATACACTGACATACACATATGAATAACTTTCTCACAAAAATAATAATAAACTCTATTTCCTTTCATTTGAATTGCAGGAGGATTCAGGACTTTAACAACATTCTTTTGTAAAGAAACAACTGAAATGTCATTTTCATTAGCACAAAAGAGTTTCTTTCCTTTCTCGCGTGGCTTTAAAAACATGACCTTCATTTCATCGGCCACACAGTCTGATTGACAAACAACAACAAAATTCTGTCCATTTCCCCTCTCACTTTGAAGCTCTATGTTTAGAACGTTCCTGCTTTAATTTCCGTGGGATTTATGGTTGAATTTATTTTATTTCTGATGTTGTTTGTATGTCTTCAGCATTAGAATCTTCAGAATCTGAATAAACATCAGAAAATTTCAGCTGTTTTTTCCTGGATTTCGGGATCTCCCGAATCTGTATTTACTTTGTATCTCACCAGTTTAATGTGTCACATGAACAGGAAGTGATTGTTAAAAATATTAAACATTGGCATTTCATTCAGCTGGCATGCTTTCAAAAATGTCTGCATTTTGTCACACCCGTGACAAATGTTATGTCACACCCGTGACGCCATTCCTAGATAAAACACAGTTATTCCCAGAAATTAATAGGTTTGGGAGTTAATATATTACCTTAACTTTACTTTCCCAGAATATAAATAATTATGAACAACTTGTTCAGGCATGAAGCAAATTTTATCTTCTTTTTTTGTCACGGGTGTGACAGTGATCCCTGTCAATTTCAAAAAGAGAAATAAAATCAAAAGAAAGCTTACCTGAAAAAATTAGTCAGTGTAGGATATCAAGGAAGCCTATTGTTACATAACAAGTTACTCATTGTTGCAGCAAATGACTTACAGACAGCAAATCAGTGCAGCCAATATAACTAAGTTTTATGGTCTTCATAGTGTTTGTTCAACTACAATCTTTGGGATGGCAATTCATAGTTAAATAGCTTGAATACAACAAAAATGAGTATCAAATCATTAAATTTCATATTTTGTTAGTGCATTCACATGCCTAAACCTTTACTTTTGTGATTTTAAAAAAATGACAATTTGGCTCATTTCATGTGGAATGAGCCTATTGACGAACTGTGAAAGGTAAGGTGTATAGACATAAGTCATGCTCGCTGTAGGAAGTTTGCCAGGAGATTAGAGCGATATGTGCTGTGATCTCCACTGAAACATTCAGTGACGTAGATGTGGCGAATGTTCGGCGTTGCACTACTTGTGATATTTTTAACATTTTAAGTAACCATGTGCTAAACTGAAGGTTGTACAACTTATGTGATATATAATTAATTGTAAAATTAACACATAAGTAATATCACAATAATTATAAAGTATTTTTAAACTGCTTTAGAACTTTATTATCTCACTATAAGCTTATTTCGGCCTTAGGCGATCATCAGTTGATCTGTAAATACGAGTAATATAGAAGAGTTGTTACATGTATTCTTATAATTATATAAATTTTTACAAAGTTTTACTTACCTTACTTATAATGTTGTCGTTTATTTGCTGCCCAATTGATTTTAAAAGCTGATGTAAAGCTTATCTATGGCTGCTTATCTGTATATGTGCAGCAGCACTGGTTGTATTATTAGATTTTTTATCAGTTTTCGATAGTGGCAGTCTGTAGTGGCAGCATCTAATGATATTATAAGTTTACATCGTTACCAGTAATTTATACATTGATATCTTTGGTTTATTGGTTTTGTACTGGAGTTTTACTATGGATTTGGAATCTTTGGTGTTTATCCATTCTCTTGTTTGTTTATAATGTGAATAAAATTTTCGATGTATTTTTTATGATTGAGGAGGTTAAAACCGATACCGGTATTTTAGTTTTGAATAATCGGTTTTTTCGTTATTTATTTGGTGTCGGTTGTAACCGTTTTTTTAGTTATTGCCAAGAACCAGGTAAAAAAAACCGGTACGACTACGTCCTGTAGTAGTGGTTCAAAATGTGTTTTTTTGTAAATAATTTAAAAAAATTAAAACTAGAAGACCCTAATATTTAATGCTATCCCTAAAATTTCCACTGCTGTGAAATATTAGGTCAATGCAGTAACTAAGAAAAGGGATCAGTGATAATTTAAGAACAATCCCGGCAGTCAGAAACGCGCCACAAACGCGTGGCATAAAAACTTAACGACTGGTGCAGCTACTGACGCATCGATGCAGCTGTTGCCGTATGGCGTGGCCTATTAGTCGACGCGCGTGCACCGGCAGTGTACGAGACTTGCCTCCGTCTGGTCATGCGGCAGTCGCTTGCTGTCGTCGCCAGACATCGGTTGTGTCTTAAATGGCACCATTCCCAGAGTGGAAGTACTTCACGAAGTACGGTAGCAGTGAGGTACAATGCTCCATTTGCTTTAAAAAGCTGAAAACGGGTGGAGGTACTACAAAGATGCTGTGTCATTTAAAGAGAAAGCCTCCAAAATGTTTCTTGGAAGAGAAGGTAAATTCTATTCATATACCTGTTATCTAAGTGATGTACTAAAAGCTTGGAAGAACAGCTTTAAATGTATTATAATTTTGTTATGCTAACAAGTTTTATTAATGTGATCCCTTGAAAGCGAGGGGCTTTTTTAATAACCAATATGGGTTTAGGTAACATTTATCATGTGGTGCCGTGCAGTCTGACGCTCCATATTACGGACTGCGCGGCTGCTCCAGTCGGAGGTTCGAGTCCTCCCTCCGCCCTTGGTCATGGGTGTGTATGTTGTCCTTAGTCTAAGTTAGATTAAGTAGTTTTTAAATCTAGGGACCGATGACCTAAGCAGTTAGGTCTCCTGAGAACTCACACCAATTTGAACACTCTTTGATCATGTGGTACACAGCTTTCCTAGTTCAATTTGCGTACATTTACACTCACAACAATAATACTGTTAGTCGGAACTGTGACTTTATTTTTCGGAATACTTCTGCAGCTCTGATTGAAGTTCATTTACTGACTGTAACTTATATATATATATAGAAAACGAGATATTCGTATGTGCTGGCTCACAGGTCCAACATAAAGAGTGGTTGGCTCAATATTCGCGACTGCCGGACGGAAATACTAGGCCAGTAAATCTGTATGCTTCGTAAATCGTCTTCTACGGACTCCTGGCTAGGCTTACACTCACTCATGAAGGCATAGTATTGGGATGGGACCTTGCAAAATATGAAATGTACCATTTATGGGGTAAGTAAGCTAGCAGTGTAGCCTATTTCACGGAACTCAAGAGTTTTGTCGATGTTTTGAAGTTAATGTATGAAACTATTCGTATTAGCATTTCATTTGCAACATTCACTATAACAATGTGTCAGCACCTTATGTGCAGGTAGTTCAAGAGACAATGTTTAAAATTCGTTGGTCCATATTTTACTGCATGTTCACTAAATAGATCAAACTCACTTTTAAGAAAAAGCGCCTTTATACTCAAATCTGTCGAAATATCGCAAAACGTAAATTCTTTTGAATAAATAGGAGTGACAGCAAACATTTGGGAGTCAAGTTAAAAAAGAAAATGTCTGGAGTGGGAAGCGAACCACCACCCACATATATCTCTTCCTCGTCTAGACACTCTTATACTATGCACTAGGTAAAGCAGTCAACAATCCGAAGATTGGTTTGAACACCACAGTGCTTTACTAGGCATGGTCCATGGTATGCCGTTGCCTTCCTCCGACCTTCGAACTGACTTACCCAGCCAGTTATAGGGGGACCTACAGTTTAACGTGGATTCCGGATCACGGTGCTACTCAGTATTTTTCACATGAGCAATACTGCCAGAGGTGAAAGAAGTGGAAAGTGACAGATAAAAATCCTAGGACCTGGCGGGGATCGAACCCGCGACCTTTGGATTTGTAGTCTGGCACTCTACCACTGTGCAACCGAGGCGCACACTATGCACTATGTACTAAATATTACTTATTATTATTAAAATGCATCATTTTATTCCATAAGTAACAAAATAAAATTGACGAGCTTCCATCTTCAAAACAAATAATGACTTAAATAAAATGAGAAGAAATAAAATCACACTGCTTGTCGCAGACGCTTCGTTTCGGCACCGTGATTGTTTCTCTTTGCACTATAGTATCAGGGGTACCTGCCAATATGGTTCTTTCTGACTGTAATTTACTATTAATCGAACTAAGAACTATGTGTTTTTCTTCACTGTACCATTACCTTGAAATAGTAACACGTCAGTTACAAGTTGAATATCAGGAAAATACGGAAGGGAAGGGCAGAGCTTGCACCCGAACAAACCTAGCGATGTTTGGCAGGAATTGCCGGCTACGTCGTTTTGACGTCACTTCCTTGGCGTTCGGGTGCAGACTCTCCCGCTTGCCGCAGTGCTGCCACCATCACCCGCTTAATACGAAATCGAGGGCGGCACTCACGCAAATACTGTTCACTTAAATGACGCTTGGAAGTACCTAATGCGTTGACAAATTAATGGCCGAGTTGTTTACGTGCAGCTACAGTATTACATATGTACGTATCGAAAATAATGACAAATGGAAATAGATTAATGTCAAACTCCCGACACTATGAATCTACATTAAAACATTGATTTTTGTACGAGGCGCGTCCAGAAAGTAAGTTCCGTTTCAATTTATCTCCGCTGCAGCGCTGCGATGGCAGTTTCGCACATGCGCTCTAAAAGATGTGTATCAAGGAGAAGAACGTGCGCCATTTGGAGATCGCTGTCAGTTACGTACGCTTTGTTGTGCTTGTTTGAAATGTTGATTGAAAATCCCGCCGCCTGTGAAATCCGGTCGTTGATTCGGTTTCTGAATGCGAGGAAAGTGAAACCAAGTGAAATTTATCGGCAAATTTGCGATGTTTACGGACCAAATGCTATGAGTGATTCGATGGTGAGAAGATGGGTCCGACAGTTCAATGGCGGGCGTAGTGATATGCACGATGAAGAACGAAGTGGGCGTCCACCTTTGGTTACAGAAGGACTGGTTCACGCGATTGATGGCAAGATCCAGGAAAACCGTAGGTTTACAATTAGTGTTCTCGCTATGGACTTCCCCCAAATTTCACGATCACAGGCGGCAGATTTCTATGAAGAAGGTATACAAAACCTGGTGCCACGCTATGACAAATGCCTGCAAAATTTCGGCAGTTATGTGGAAAAGTAGTTTAAGAGTTGTAGAATTTTGTGCAATAAAAATTTTTTCTGTATCTGTGTACAATTTCATTTTATTACCAAACGGAACTTACTTTCTGGACGCGCCTCGTAATTTTAGGCATACAGTTTTAATGAAGCAGGAAGTTTAAATCAGCGCACTCTTCGCTGCAGATCGAAAATTCGTTCTAGTATTCTCCACATTGCCAGTTTGGGGAAGTTTAACTCAAAAGTGCAGAGTTTGTGTATGTTCACTATTGGTGCAAATTGTCATTGTCGGAAATGAGAGTAGCATTACGACAAACAGACCGAATCAAAAGTAACATTGTTACTCTTTAACCATGTATAATTGGCAGCACTGGCAAAAGTGGAATGAAATGAATTTACCAGTTAATTTGTAACACTAGAAGGGAAAACAGAATTGCATTATATCAGTCTTTAAATTTTATCTGATTTTTAATCTCACTTTAAACGTAAATGCAATACGTTTGAGAGAAAGAAACATTTTCTGTGTGCATAAATAGAAGAGTAATTAAAATGTCTTCTGTTGGTAAGATAGCTAGGTGCATTACGCTATTCTGTTGTGTAATATTCGAACAACAGGTGAGAAAGTGGAGTCATTTTATTTCAGTTCATTTCTAATTACCTCTTGATAACATCCATATGAATTCCTTCAGCCTAAAATTTATTTTTATGTTATGTTTCATCATGATTTTCACTCATTACTAAGAACAGAACAGGTGGCAGCTGCTATTGTTTTTAACAACAATATAAAATTCCACTTTTCCCTCTTAAGTCACGAGTGTGGCGATAATACATACTTCTGTGTTACCATCATTAATACTGTTCTACAACTACACACAGAAAGTTCCTGAAGTTAACTTGCACTAGCAACCGGAAGAAGTATACCGTAACAAGTTTTGTTCCAAAGGAAATACCCCAGTGAATGCATATGGACAGTGGCGTAACTAGGACTTGGCTTTGGGGGGGGGGGGGGGAATAGATCTGCTTGACGAGCAAAATTTTAGTCAGTTTCCAGACACGTTACTATCCACCACTCCCGACGAAGAAACTAATTCACTCCCATCCAATGAAAGCTTATGGCAAAACACCCCAAGTTTCCAATCTTTACCTTTACCAGACTGCTGTTATACGAATTCTTTTTCTTTTCTATTTTTTTTTCTTCGGGTTCTGGGGGGGGGGGGGGTTCTATCCCCCTCATTCCCCCTCCCCATAGTTACGCCACTGCATGTGGAAATTACTTTTAAGTTTCAGTGCATAGCGTGCAGCATTACTTCGCGCACACGTGCGTTATCGGGTTCATTAACTTTGGCAGCGCTCGGTGACAGATGAATAGCTTACGACTACTGTAGATTTTCTCCGCTAGTGGCGGCACAAGCGCAATCGTCAAGTTATCGTGGACGAATAATAACTACGGTTGATACTGACCAGAGGCGGTGCGTGGTATTGTTGCAGTGTTCCACAATTGCCAATTTTTTAGAGAGCCTAATCTGTATCCTGAAATGTGATATAAGCAACTAATTTTGGCCGTAAAACTTCCTGTTGCAACTCTCTGGTGGACAGCTCGGCCCATTATACGACGGTTGGGACTTAAATAGTGGCGACTATTTTTTCACAACCGACACAAAAGAGTTACTTGTTTGCACCTGTTACTGTCCTTCAAAGTAGTCACCAGCATTCTGCACAACCCGTTGCCAGCGATGTGGAAGGCGTAGTATACCGTTAGCAGAACCTACTCTGTTGATGGCGCGAATGGAGCGGTCTACTGCCTGTCGAATCTCTGGAACAGTTCTGAAACGATTCATGGATCTTTTTCGGAATCAAATCAAAGTCACAAGGACATAAGTCTGGGGAGTATGGTGAGTGGTACAGTGCTTCCCAGTCCCATCGACCAAACAGAGCAGCCTCTGCACTGTATGCGCGCGTGGATTGTCGTGCAAAATAATGGGTGGTGAGGAAATTCCACGTTAAAGAATGTGCTGCATGAAAAAGGTAGTGAAATCGGCAGTGTAGGGAAGAAGGAGATGGAGTAACATTAGAAAGAAAGAAATACTCACAAAAGCAGGGCCAGGAAGTAACGCTGGTCAATAATAATTTGAACACTTTTAAACACATTGTTTTCCGACGCTTACATCAAAGACCAACTATTAAGAGGAAGTAGAGTCGTATTTTTTATTAACACTTTAATGCATAGTGTAGCTGATCAGCTACATACCTTATTTTTTTCCATTACCTCTCAAACTGATCAACATTTTACCACGGATTCACTTGTATCTGCTTCTAAACATATTGTAACATATGCAAGCTGCACGTCCTAGAAATTATAAATTGCAGAGTGCTGCTGAATCAGTTCGACAGTTAACTGCATTGAGTTACCCGTAACATGTGCGTTTGTTTACTTTAGTATTCCTCCTTTGCCATGTAAAAGAAGTCAATCACATTCTAATGTTACATTATAAATTACTTTCTGGAAAGATTAGAGGCATAATAGTGACATTTACTGCATCGGGTACATCACGGAAACACTATATGACCAACTATGAACTTTTTGTTGCTAGTTCTGCATAATAATTTTAAGGAACCTTTTTTTTCAATATTTTTGTCAGTATATATGCACTATACATTAATCGAGGTAGTTTTTGTAGTTTCGAATAAAAAGTGATGATTTAAGGGTTAAAATAGGGAATTTTTTATTTACCTAAAATTTTCTGCTTTCTTACAGTTTTAACTATAACCCTACTCGTCTTACACCACCAGTTAGTATAATTAGAAAAATAACCCGTGTGCTTAATTACTAAATTGGGTGGAAAAGCTATTGGTAATGAAGCCGATGATGTAATGGAGGCTATAACCGGAACGTTGCTGTACCTCTTTTGGTAGTCAACAAGGATCGATAGGAACAAAGAAAGTGGAAAGTAAAATTTGGAATAAAATGATTAAAGTTTAAATGAAAAAAAAAATGCGGAACCAACAGAACAAATGGGTTACTTTCGAAAAAGTGAATAACTTATTGATTTACGGTCGCCAGCTCGTTGTACGAGCAAATAGTTTGGTGGGATCTCAATAATAGCAAAGTTAATTAACAACGTGAAAAATTACGTAAAATTTGGTTGGGCAGGAAATCAGAGTATGCGCGTCAAATTTGGTACAAAAGACACTGACAATATACTAATTACTGAGAAATAGTTCATTAACACAGGGGTTCAATGTAAGACAGCGAAATGCAGGCCATAGCCACGCAAATGCAACATGCAGCAGATCATGCAAAACTCTCACCTTAATACTTACTATTTACAGCTTCAAATAATTAATTGTTTATATAAGTACCAGAAATTATTCGACAGCGAGTATGCCATGTGCTTTAAGCAATAATCAAGTTGTAACTGAACTATTAAATGTACTAATGGCTAGCTCAAAAATTAATTAATGACTTGACGTGATAACACTGAATATTTAGAAAAGAACTATTTAACCTTCTGGTTAACTTTCGCTCTTTCTTTAACCAGGAATGATTAGCATTTCAAACGCCTGCAAATAATCAGTATTTTCACTAATCAGTACTTGCAAGTAAAAACTTTACCTCAAAATTATATGCAATGGAAAACAATTAATATTTTGTACATTTATTGAAATATCTCTTGAATTTGAGAGTTACCCTAGCAGTTTCATTCCACTTAGCAACATATTGATCAGCAACACTGGCATAAGCTACATTTAGTAAAACTATTGTGAATAAATTATAATTAATCACTGTCACACTGTCTTTAGTGACTTAAATGATTTTTAGTTTTCTAGAACTTCGTGAATATTCTCGGAAAAACAATGGATGAGGAAGGAACCTGCCTGGACAATGACCATGGGTAATGATTTTTAAACACAGGTTCTCAAATAACAGTGTTCACTATTGAACAAATATCACTAATACGCTCGTTAGCTGTACATGCTACGACAAACTGGACAGATCTGACGGATTTTGGTGTGAAACGTGGTGCTGCTGGTTGGAAAATGTTGGCACTTAACAATTGGCAAACACAGGCTCTTCTTGGCGACGAATGTTAGTTACGATTTTGGGCCCACAGCATTCCTCTTGATGCATTAATTAATTATTTGAGCTGTGCACGTATGAATAACTAATATTGCCTGTTAGCCGTCTCCTCCACTAGTGCCATTCCAACACGCATCCTCCTTCACGTACTTTTGCCGTACACACCATTGAGCGCACCGTCTCACGATTCCGTCTGTCCTCTCCCAAGTCACAACCACGACTCCCACTCTCTCTCTCTCTCTCTCTCTCTCTGTGTGTGTGTGTGTGTGTGTGTGTGTGTGTGACCAGCGATAAAACTCCCTACTCAAAGATGATTATATACAATAGCAAAGCTCTTGCTAACCCAGCGTGCTACTACATTTACAAAATTATTTCTCACATATCCGGAAATTAGCAGGACAATGCAAATATGTTAAGGAAACAAAATATACAAATACATAATAAATTACAAAAAACACAAATCATGAGGAAAAATACATGAATTATCGTTTTACATTACGTACTGTAGGCACACATGAATGGAAAACGGCGTTGGTCACTGTGTTGTTGTGTCACACACTGAGGTGGCCAGTTCTTCAAAGCGTGCGCCTAGTTCATCTGTACGTGTTTTCACCCGACCGTCTACCAAATCGACTCTCTCGTTAAGAGAGTGGACCTCAGTCTTAACTAATTCGACTCTCTCCTCAAGAGAGTGAATATTAGTATCCACATGATCAGAGAGGGCAGATATAGCTTCTGCATTGCCTGAAATTTTGGTCGTGTTTTCTGAGATACCATTCATTGCTACCTCATTCCGTTCCTGAACTAGCCGCACTATATCGGTGCGCAACCCATCCAGATTATTGTTAATAACCTGAACGGTATTAGTTTGCGCCTCCCGGCATTCCGCAGTAACCTTGACAAGTTAGGCCTGGACCGAATCATTTTGCACTTTCATTCCTACTTTTCTGTTTTTAATTCCAGAACAGAAGCATTGTGCGCTTCCTTTATGGAACCTACCTCTGCTTTCATTTCTGTTTTCATTTCTCTCATGAAAGCGATGAGGTCGCTTAGTGTCGTATCAGAAACGCACACGGGCCTAGCAACACTGATTGAACTAGTTTGCTCAGTAGCAGAAACCGGCATATTGGTATGCGGTTCGCTTTGTTCGCCCCTGTCACGTTTTCAACGGGAACGCGGCCGTCTGTACTCGCAACTTTTTCCCTTAGGGTCGAAAGATCTGACCTAGACGACTTTTCACGGTCCTGACTTGCGTTTAAACGCCTAGAGCGAGTGGAAACGGACAAACCAGAACTATTCTCTATCGTCACAAGTAATTTAGAACAACAAGAGTAACAAACACAAAATTAGTCTAACAAAAAACCGCGAAACAAAACACGAACTAACACCTTCACACTCAATGCACTGTGACTGTGCTCTTTTTACAAAAAGAATTAAATAGAATAACCCTACCAAAAACCACAACAAAAAAATACACTGACGGACACGAGTGCTGAAAACATAAAATGAAATAGATTAATGCACGCTGCTAATATCACACATTCACCCACTGGGAGGGGAAATAATTTTTTTAAAGAATATTCTATCACGCATTTAAAGCAAGAAAACTATTTCATTAAACAGATGACCCGCTAGAAGAGCGAATCCTGGCAGCGGTAAACCAGATAAAAGTCGACCACTGTACATAACAAGAGCCTTGTTTGACCGCTAAAATTAGTAAATGAGGTCCGTGTGAACTACTGGTTACTCCCTGCTACAAAGCCTTATTCCCTGGCCCAAACTGAGAACTGACTCGTTTCAAATTACTTCAGTAACAGGAAGTTAATACTACAGCGGTCAATATACATAGCAGCTCACACGTTATTACACACAGACATTAATAAGCAAGCCACCACAATTAAAGTTATCTTAGTAAGGTGGCTAAGAAAACATTTATGGCGCAAAGGAATTTATATATATATATATATATATATATATATATATATATATATATATATATATATATATATATATATATATTGCATCTGAACTGGTTCTCAGCGCTTGTGAAGAACAATATTAAATAAAAGAGGGAAGGTGTTCTAAAACTAAAATTTATAGGCAACTTACGGATTATGCTGAACATAAACTTGTTTATTCAGATAGAAAATAAGCAAAATGGGGAACCAATTTTGTTAATACAATAAAATGCATCTTGTTAATACAATGCATCTCTTACATGGATTAATGCGGACGGTGCCCAGCCTAAATTATACATGATTTAACGTTACTGGGGGGAAGGGGAGGGGGAAGGATTCACAAACAACACTCATTCGCTCACACACACGCAGTGCCACAGCGAAACTCACAAAAATCAGCGTGCTGAGACGAGGCGGAAGCAGGCGCTGCTATTGTAGGCGAAATTCAGCAAGTCAGAGGTAGCACAAAACACAATATACAAAAACACATTGAAACTCGCTCTGGTCTGTCGTGCCTATTTTGAGATGGTGCGTGTGTATAGCAAGATAAATTACATCTGAATTGGACCGCGAGCAAACACGCTAACGGCGACACATGGCTATGTGCTGAAGGTGAAGTGGTTGAAAGTCGGATTCATTATACAAAATGACGGTGGATTCTTAACTTGCAGTCTGTTAGAAATCGATCTAGGTACTGGTATTATATGAGAAGTTGCGTGAATTCAGGCGACTAGCTGCAAACCCCAGAAGTCGGAACTCGGACGCACGTGCTTCCGAAAACCGATAAAATTGAATAAATTCAGTTTCCCAAAAATAAAGAAAATTAACTACAGCATGCAACCCATAGAAATGCTTAGAATTATATAAGGAAGCGAATGAAATACATCTACATGCGATAGGGAGCGATTAGAAGAGACGGATAAAATCCAGTCTCAAAAAAACCACAAAACTTAAATAATTAAAAAGTCAGAAATATAAAAATAAGAATTACGGCATGCAACCCATAGAAATGTTTAGAATCACATGAAGAAGCGAAAGAAATGCAGCTACACGCGATAGGAAGCGCTTACAGATACGGATGAAGTCCAGTCACAAAAGACTCGTAAAAGTGAAATAATTTCAAAGACGGAAAAATAAAATTAAGAATTAAAGCATGCAACCCATAGAAATGTTTAGAATTACATAAGGCAGCTATTGAAGGAGGTTGTACAAGGCTCAGAGAGAATTACTGACAAAGAGTGTGTAATTCAAGTCGGAGAAGAAACAGCAAAATTAAAAATAGGCGGGGAGAGAAGATTGAGAAATATTAGTGGAAATCAGAACGATACCCGCATAGTTACTTGCCTGATGGGCATGGAACAAACAAGAGTGGAAGCTGAAGGCTTTGTTCTATGAACCAACCACGGAAGTAAACGATGAGAAGATTTTTACATGCACTGAAGAAAATGAACATGTCACCTATTAGAAATTGGGCCCTACAAAGCTAAAAAGTACTTACACACAGTTCATACACCGCCACATGATCACAAAAGGTTTTAACATATCAGGCCGTTATCAAAATGCAACTAGAATCACACACACCGCGTATATCTATTGGAAATCACAGAATTGAAGAACGAGAACACATTTCCGCACACGATCGGAGAAAATATTTAAAAAAAATGATTCTAAGTTCACGAGCCTAAGTTAAATGTGCTAGACAATGAAATGCTACCATCTCACAGATACCAGAGAAGAACCAACCTTACCTCGCCAGACGCCCAGCATAGAATGAAGATCCAACGGTCATGAGGCGGGAAACTGCTACTGGACGCGGGAAGCCACCAAAAGCCGGAAAATCTAAGAAAATAGCGGTGGTGGGGACGGACAGCGATACTCGCGCTGGAGGGAAGGCTCGCTAACTAGACTGTAGCCAAAGGGTGTAGAAACCTCTTTGGTAATCTCAGCAGCAATCGCGTCTGAGCCAGAGAGAACGATGCAAAGCGAGCTATCACTCCCCACATTCAAACAGCCATAGATTTTGGCACACAGTTAAAAGTACAACTGCACGTTCTCACAGGGACAGTGGCGTAGCGGAGAAGCCGTACTTATGCCACATTGATTAATATAGCAATAAATAATTAACACAACAAAATAAGAAAAACCTAGCAATATTAACTAATATTTTAACACACAAATTAAAAATGCTATTCCTCAAGCCTTGAAAACAGTGGGGTTCAAGTTTTAACAAAATGATAATCTGGCGACATTAAATAAATTGTAACTTTACAGAAATATACAAAAAATATATGGAAGACGACAGACGGTCGTCTTTCACCCTTTATCTGTTACTGTCGGCCCAACCATTTGATCAAAGATTATAAAGAACACTGTAACTTGGCTACTGTTACTTCGAGGAAACAGAGGAGCATTACGCTATGACGCATTGACAAAGTATGTATTGTTGCTTTGCGTCTAAGAGTACAAACGGCAAGACTATCAAAATATTACCATCAAGGTACAAGAAACAAAATAATGTGAAAATTTCATTGATAAATTATTGTAAAATGTCTAAATTAGTTGCAAAAGTGTGTCAGGTATGGTAAAGGAAACATATCCTGCCCAATGATGCCATATGGAGTAATCTCAAATTCCCTTAGAAAACTAGAAAAAATGTGAAAAATTAAAAAATATATACATCATTCCAATCATTATGAATAGAAATATGGAAATAAATACTTTTGTTCACAAATTCATGAAATTTAAAATTTTGGCTGGAATGGGTTAACAAATTCGACGTTTCACACGTGAAAGTACCAAGACTGATAGATGGAAACAACTGCTGAACGGTGTACATAATGAGGAAATCAAAGAAAAAGTTGGTAATGAAGACAATAGAGGAAGCAATTAGAGTGAACTGGCTTAGATGAAGGGATGATGTTGAACTCATGGAAGAAGCGTGGTTACCTAAGAGACTCGTGGTACGAGGAATCGAGGTTGATCGAGGACAAAGTTCCCGCCGGGCGAAAATGTTTGCTCTGCCTGCCATAGACAATTACAATCAGGGCTTGCACGGAAGTATTTCAAATCTTGGTTTGAGGTGTTCGGTTGTGATGACAGTCTAAAGGTACTGTAATTTATGGCGTTTCGAAGTGTACACGCTTAAAGAAGAAGGAATATTTAATGTTCCGTCTATATCGAGCTCATAAAAGACGGAATGCCGTTGGGGAAGATTGCAAACTACGGCACCAGTTATGTCTACAATTCAAGCACCGATCACATTAGTATTAGCAGACATTGCAACAAGAGAAGCGAATTGAAACACAATGTTTGATGCATTTTTCTTCGTTTCCATCCATAATGTTGAAAACAGAAACATTCAAACACCTCGAGCACTGAAATAAATTCAATGACGAATTTGAAAGTTTTTACTGGGCCGGGATTGGAACACAGATTTCCTGCTTCGGGCCAGCGATCGTTTTAATCAAATTAAGCTATACAGACACTTTTCCCTTCCTGTCCGTGTTCTAAACTTTTCTCACGCTGCTATCGTAATGCCCCTGGCCATTACTTCCCCTTCCTCGCAGCTTTAACAATGTTCCCGCAAGATATCGGATGTATTTCTGCATCCGCGCAGAAATTGTCGTTTTCCTATTATATACAAACATACACTGTGGAATTAAACGTATCCGGACACCTGGCTGAAAATGACTATCACGTTCGTAGCCCCTTCCATCGGTAATCCTGGGATTCAATATGGTGTTGGCCCACCCTTAGCTTTCATGTCAGCTTCCTGGCACACGTTCAATCAGGTGCTGATAGATTTCTTTTGTAATGGCAGCCCATTCCTCGTGGAACGCTACACTGAAGAGAGGTATCGACGTAGGTCGGCGTTCCAAAACACCCCGAAGATCCATAGGACGGAAGTCAGGACTCTGGGCAGGCCAGTCCATTACAGGGATGTTCAAGTAACCACTCCGCCACCGGCCGTGCATTATAACAAGTGCTCATGTTGAAAGATGCAATGGCAATCCACGAATTGCTCTTCAACAGTGGGAAGCAAGGCAGTTCTTAAAAGATTAATGTAGACCTGTGATGAACAACACGGGATGCAAGCCCCCTCCACGAAAAACACGACTAACCACCACCGCTTCCGAATTTTACTGTGGGAACTACACACGCTGGCAGACGACGTTCACCGGGAGTTTACCATACCCAAAAAACTACCATCAGATCGCCACGTTGCGTACCGCGATTCATCACTCCACACAACGTTTTTCCACTGCTCACTCGTCCAATGTTTACGATCCTTACACCAAGCGAGGCGTCGTTTGGCATTGACCTGCGTGATGTGTAGCTTAAGGGCAGCCGCTCGAGCATGTAATCGCAGTTTTTCAACTCCTGCCTAACTGTACTTGGAGTGGTTCCAGATGCAGCTTGGAATTCCTGAGTGATAGTCTGGATAGCTGCCTGACTATTACACTGTACGACCCTCATGAACTGTCGGCGGTCTCTGCCCATCAACAGACGATGTCGGCCTGGATGCTTTCGTGCTGTACGTGTCCCTTCACGTTTTCACTTTGCTATCACTTCAGAAAGGTGGTCCTAGGGATGTTTAGGAGTGTGGAAATCTCGTGCACATACTTCTGACGCACGTTCGGAGTCCGTGGCTTCCGCGGAGCACCCCATTCTGCTCTCTCACGATGTCTGATGACTACTGGAGTACCTGGCAACAGATGGCAGCACAATGCACCTAATATGAAAAACGTACGTTTTTGGGGGTGTCCGGATACTTATGGTGACTAGTGTATGATTATAGATAATGGTGTCTGTTCTATCGGACGTGTCAAAAAGTACACGAAACCGAGGTTCGAATGCTGGGACAGCACTAATTTTGATCGCCATTCAGTTTATTTTATTTGCCTGTTTAGATGTTTGAATATTTCATAGTTAACTGGCATATTATGCCTATGAAGAGCGATCGAAAATTTATATAAAGTACACATACTTCAGCCAAGATCGCTAATTTTCTATTTATTTTTACCGCTTTCAGAGAGCTATGTCATCATCTTCAGAAAAGTTACAATGTTCTCCTATCTTCTGTTTCTTACATTTTCACGATTAACTCGTTATTTTACTGAAGACAGGAGAAAATTGTAACTCTTCTGAAGATGATGACATAGCTCATTGAAACCGGAAAAAATAAATAAATAAAGCAAATGAAATAAATTAGCAATCTTGGCTGAAGTAATACTTTATTTGAATACTAGAGCAATTTGTTCCCGTATGTTAGTTGATTAATTTCATACCAGGACAGTTTCTAACCCGTCATGCTAAAAGCAGTGGTGCCTACCAACTTAACAGCTTATTATAGCTGCTTCTATTTTTATTAGATACTAGCTTTCAGTAGTGTGCTATGAGATCAAATCACACGTAAAAATGCACTCGTTTCGAATAATCCAGTCACGAAATTCAACAATAATGATTGTAATAATATCACAGATTGATCACTTGATGTAATGCGCGAATATATATATATATATATATATATATATATATATATATATATATAGAGAGAGAGAGAGAGAGAGAGAGAGAGAGAGAGAGAGAGAGAGAGAGAGAGATGTTTTAAAAGAAATTTCTGGTTAATTTACTTGTTCTTATATTTTCTTATTGGTATGCTTATCCTTACAAAGAAAGATCACGAATAGACCAAAGATATTGTCTGTGGCATCGCGTTTCACTGTATGTAACCTCCTTGCTATAGAGTCGCAAACGTCATCGCTGGCCTCCAGTCCGAATTTTTTCATAATATGACGACTTTCAACCACCATATCTTGCACCCCTTATAGCTATCAGTATGGAACTGCTATGGTGTACAACGAGAGACTTCGGACAACAATTGCACACAGACCATTCGTTTCCGTTCTGTAGTTTTCGCTGCAGAGCCAAATATTAACACACACACACACACACACACACGTAGAATTTTATATACACCGATATTTTCCATCCCAATATACTCCACACTTTTATCATTATCAACCGTCAAGTAACAATGCAACCAATAAAACCATTTTCAAAGAGTAAATATAATTTTCAAAGAGTAATTATTGTTCCGCATTTCGCGTTATATTCTTCAAATAACTAAATATCTATCAGATCGCTATAAAACCGTGCCTAAAACCTTCCTCGGGTATAAATTAGTGACTGTACAATTATTTAAGTCTCTGCATCTTGTCGTTCGAACGTGATAAGCGTACACCGAACAGACACTCACATTAATATATAGCTATCCGATCGCCATAAAACCGTGCCTAAAGACTTCCCCGGGTAGACATTAGTAACTGTTCAAATTTGTAGCTCTTTATGTCTTGTGGTTCAGGCGTGATAAACATACACCGAACAGACATACACATTTATAGATATAGATGACACCGTGGCAGTTGTTTAATATTTATTAACTTTATATGTATTTAGAATATCACGATTTAAATCGAAAAACATTTAACGTATTGCTCCAAAACTGTAAAACGGTAGATGTTAGTAACAGTACAAATTTTTATCTCTTTATGTCTTGTGGTTCATACGTGATAAACGTACACCGAACAGACATTGACATTTATAGATATAGATTACGCCTATGGAGAGCGATCGAAATATTCAAATCAAGTACACTTACTTCAGCCGAAATCGCTAATTTATTTTGTATTTTTTGTTTCTTACATCATCACAGGTAACTCGTTATTTTACTGTAAGCGGGAGAACATTGTAACTTTTCTGAAGATGATGACATAGCTCATTGAAATCGGTAAAAAAAAAGATAGTAAATAAAATAAATTAGCGATCTTTGCTGAAGGAAGTGTAGGCCTACATTAGTTGCATATTTCGATTTCGTAAATTTAGAGACATTTGCGAAAGAACAATCACCATGTTTATAATCGTATTGAAAAAAAAATTGACTCTAAAAGTAATAGAGCTTACGGCTAGTGCAGTTTCCTCTGCAAACTGTATACGAATGAACACAAATAGGAGGACGCACTCGGGAAGACTGTAGGTGAACAGGCAGCAACCGGATGTTCTCTGTACAGACAATGGACAGTCACTTCAGAGGCGTCCGAAGGTCCGCTTCCGTTGACAAGGCTTGCTGTTCATTAGTGACAGAGGCGACAGGTCGGATGTTCTCTGTACAGACAATGGACAGTCACTTCAGAGGCGTCCGACGGTCCACTTCCGTTGACAAGGCTTGCTGTTCATTACTGACAGAAACGACAGGTCGGATGTTCTCTGTACAGACAATGGACAGTCACTTCAGAGGCGTCCGACGGTCCGCTTCCGTTGACAAGGCTTGCTGTTCATTACTGACATTGGCAACAGGTCGGATGTACTCTGTACAGACAATGGACAGTCACTTCAGAGGCGTCCGATGGTCCACTTCCGTTGACAAGGCTTGCTGTTCATTACTGACAGAAACGACAGGTCGGATGTTCTCTGTACAGACAATGGACAGTCACTTCAGAGGCGTCCGACGGTCCGCTTCCGTTGACAAGGCTTGCTGTTCATTACTGACATTGGCGACAGGTCGGATGTACTCTGTACAGACAATGGACAGTCACTTCAGAGGCGTCCGACGGTCCACTTCCGTTGACAAGGCTTGCTGTTCATTACTGACAGAAACGACAGGTCGGATGTTCTCTGTACAGACAATGGACAGTCACTTCAGAGGCGTCCGACGGTCTGCTTCCGTTGACAAGGCTTGCTGTTCATTACTGACATTGGCGACAGGTCGGATGTTCTCTGTACAGACAATGGACAATCACTTCAGAGGCGTCCGACGATCCACTTCCGTTGACAAGGCTTGCTGTTCATTACTGACAGAGACGACAGGTCGGATGTTCTCTGTACAGACAATGAACAGTCACTTCAGAGGCGTCCGACGGTCCACTTCCGTTGAAAAGGCTTGCTGTTCATTACTGACAGAAACGACAGGTCGGATGTTCTCTGTACAGACAATGGACAGTCACTTCAGAGGCGTCCGACGGTCCGCTTCCGTTGACAAGGCTTGCTGTTCATTACTGACAGAGGCAACAGGTCGGATGTTCTCTGTACAGACAATGGATTGTCACTTCAGAGGCGTCCGACGGTCCACTTCCGTTGACAAGGCTTGCTGTTCATTGCTGACTGAGGCGACAGGTCGGATGTTCTCTGTACACACAATGGACAGTCACTTCAGAGGCGTCCGACGGTCCGCTTCCGTTGACAAGGCTTGCTGTTCATTACTTACAGAGACGACAGGTCGGATGTTCTCTGTACAGACATTGGACAGTCACTTCAGAGGCGTCCGACGGTCCACTTCCGTTGACAAGGCTTGCTGTTCATTACTGACATAGGCGACAGGTCGGATGTTCTCTGTACAGACAATGGACAGTCACTTCAGAGGCGTCCGACGGTCCGCTTGCGTTGGCAAGGCTTGCTGTTCATTACTGACAGAGGCGACAGGTCGGATGTTCTCTGTACAGACAATGGACAGTCACTTCAGAGGCGTCTGACGGTCCGCTTCTGTTGACAAGTCTTGCTGTTCATTACTGACAAAGGCGACAGGTCGGATGTTCTCTGTACAGACAATGGACAGTCACTTCAGCGGCGTCCGATGGTCCGCTTCCGTTGACAAGGCTTGCTGTTCATTACTGACAGAGGCGACAGGTCGGATGTTCTCTGTACAGACAATGGACAGTCACTTCAGAGGCGTCCGACGATCCACTTCCGTTGACAAGGCTTGCTGTTCATTACTGACAGAGACGACAGGTCGGATGTTCTCTGTACAGACAATGAACAGTCACTTCAGAGGCGTCCGACGGTCCACTTCCGTTGAAAAGGCTTGCTGTTCATTACTGACAGAAACGACAGGTCGGATGTTCTCTGTACAGACAATGGACAGTCACTTCAGAGGCGTCCGACGGTCCGCTTCCGTTGAAAAGGCTTGCTGTTCATTACTGACAGAGGCGACAGGTCGGATGTCCTCTGTACAGACAATGGATTGTCACTTCAGAGGCGTCCGACGGTCCACTTCCGTTGACAAGGCTTGCTGTTCATTACTGACAGAGGCGACAGGTCGGATGTTCTCTGTACACACAATGGACAGTCACTTCAGAGGCGTCCGACGGTCCGCTTCCGTTGACAAGGCTTGCTGTTCATTACTTACAGAGACGACAGGTCGGATGTTCTCTGTACAGACATTGGACAGTCACTTCAGAGGCGTCCGACGGTCCACTTCCGTTGACAAGGCTTGCTGTTCATTACTGACATAGGCGACAGGTCGGATGTTCTCTGTACAGACAATGGACAGTCACTTCAGAGGCGTCCGACGGTCCGCTTGCGTTGGCAAGGCTTGCTGTTCATTACTGACATAGGCGACAGGTCGGATGTTCTCTGTACAGACAATGGACAGTCACTTCAGAGGCGTCCGACGGTCCGCTTGCGTTGGCAAGGCTTGCTGTTCATTACTGACAGAAACGACAGGTCGGATGTTCTCTGTACAGACAATGGACAGTCACTTCAGAGGCGTCCGACGGTCCGCTTCCGTTGACAAGGCTTGCTGTTCATTACTGACAGAGGCGACAGGTCGGATGTTCTCTGTACAGACAATGGATTGTCACTTCAGAGGCGTCCAAAGGTCCGCTTTCGTTGACAAGGCTTGCTGTTCATTACTGACAGAGGCGACAGGTCGGATGTTCTCTGTACAGACAATGGACAGTCACTTCAGAGGCGTCCGACGGTCCGCTTCCGTTGACAAGTCTTGCTGTTCATTACTGATAGAGGCGACAAGTCGGATGTTCTCTGTACAGACAATGGACAGTCACTTCAGAGGCGTCCGACGGTCCGCTTCCGTTGACAAGGCTTGCTGTTCATTACTGACAGAGGCGACAGGTCGGATGTTCTCTGTACAGACAATGGACAGTCACTTCAGAGGCGTCCGACGGTCCGCTTCCGTTGACAAGGCTTGCTGTTCATTACTGACAGAGGCGACATGTCGGATGTTCTCTGTACAGACAATGGACAGTCACTTCAGAGGCGTCCGATGGTCCGATCCGTTGACAAGGCTTGCTGTTCATTACTGACAGAGGCGACAGGTCGGATGTTCTCTGTACAGACAATGGACAGTCACTTCAGAGGCGTCCGACGGTCCGCTTCCGTTGACAAGGCTTGCTGTTCATTACTGACAGAGGCGACAAGTCGGATGTTCTCTGTACAGACAGTGGACAGTCACTTCAGAGGCGTCCGACGGTCCGCTTCCGTTGAAAAGGCTTGCTGTTCATTAGTGACAGAGGCGACAGGTCGGATGTTCTCTGTACAGACAATGGACAGTCACTTCAGAGGCGTCCGACAGTCCGTTTCCGTTGACAAGGCTTGCTGTTCATTAGTGACAGAGGCAACAGGTCGGATGTTCTCTGTACAGACAATGGACAGTCACTTCAGAGGCGTCCGACGGTCCGCTTCCATTGACAAGGCCTGCTGTTCATTACTGACAGAGGCGACAGGTCGGATGTTCTCTGTACAGACAATGGACAGTCACCTCAGCGGCGTCCGATGGTCCGCTTCCGTTGACAAGGCTTGCTGTTCATTACTGACAGAGGCGACAGGTCGGATGTTCTCTGTACAGACAATGGACAGTCACTTCAGAGGCGTCCGACAGTCCGCTTCCGTTGACAAGGCTTGCTGTTCATTACTGACAGAGGCGACAGGTCGGATGTTCTCTGTACAGACAATGGACAGTCACTTCAGCGGCGTCCGATGGTCCGCTTCCGTTGACAAGGCTTGCTGTTCATTACTGACAGAGGCGACAGGTCGGATGTTCTCTGTACAGACAATGGACAATCACTTCAGAGGCGTCCGATGGTCCGATTCCGTTGACAAAACTTGCTGTTCATTACTGACAGAGGCGACAGGTCGGATGTTCTCTGTACAGACAATGGACAGTCACTTCAGCGGCGTCCGATGGTCCGCTTCCGTTGACAAGGCTTGCTGTTCATTACTGACAGAGGCGACAGGTCGGATGTTCTCTGTACAGACAATGGACAGTCACTTCAGCGGCGTCCGATGGTCCGCTTCCGTTGACAAGGCATGCTGTTCATTACTGACAGAGGCGACAGGTCGGATGTTCTCTGTACAGACAATGGACAGTCACTTCAGCGGCGTCCGATGGTCCGCTTCCGTTGACAAGGCTTGCTGTTCATTACTGACAGAGGCGACAGGTCGGATGTTCTCTGTACAGACAATGGACAGTCACTTCAGCGGCGTCCGATGGTCCGCTTCCGTTGACAAGGCTTGCTGTTCATTACTGACAGAGGCGACAGGTCGGATGTTCTCTGTACAGACAATGGACAGTCACTTCAGCGGCGTCCGATGGTCCGCTTCCGTTGACAAGGCTTGCTGTTCATTACTGACAGAGGCGACAGGTCGGATGTTCTCTGTACAGACAATGGACAGTCACTTCAGCGGCGTCCGATGGTCCGCTTCCATTGACAAGGCTTGCTGTTCATTACTGACAGAGGCGACAGGTCGGATGTTCACTGTACAGACAATGGACAGTCACTTCAGAGGCGTCCGACGGTCCGCTTCCGTTGACAAGGCTTGCTGTTCATTACTGACAGAGGCGACAGGTCGGATGTTCTCTGTACAGACAATGGACAGTCACTTCAGAGGCGTCCTACGGTCCGCTTCCGTTGACAAGGCTTGCTGCTCATTACTGACAGAGGCGACAGGTCGGATGTTCTCTGTACAGACAATGGACAGTCACTTCAGAGGCGTCCGACGGTCCGCTTCCGTTGACAAGGCTTGCTGTTCATTACTGACAGAGGCAACAGGTCCGATGTTCTCTGTACAGGCAATGGACAGGCACTTCAGAGGTGTCCGACGGTCCGCTTCCGTTGACAAGGCTTGCTGTTCATTACTGACAGAGACGACAGGTCGGATGTTCTCTGTTCAGACAATGGACAGTCACTTCAAAGGCGTCCGACGGTCCGCTTCTGTTGACAAGGCTTGCTGTTCATTACTGACAGAGGCGACAGGTCGGATGTTCTCTGTACAGACAATGGACAGTCTCTTCAGAGGTGTCCGACGGTCCGCTTCCGTTGACAAGGCTTGCTGTTCATTACTGACAGAGGCGACAGGTCGGATGTTCTCTGTACAGACAATGGACAGTCACTTCAGAGGCGTCCGACGGTCCGCTTCCGTTGACAAGGCTTGCTGTTCATTACTGACTGAGGCGACAGGTCGGATGTTCTCTGTACAGACAATGGACAGTCACTTCAGCGGCGTCCGACGGTCCGCTTCCGTTGACAAGGCTTGCTGTTCATTACTGACAGAGGGGACAGGTCGGATGTTCTCTGTACAGACACTGGACAGTCACTTCAGAGGCGTCCGACGGTCCGCTTCCATTGACAAGGCTTGCTGTTCATTACTGACAGAGGCGACAGGTCGGATGTTCTCTGTACAGACAATGGACAGTCACTTAAGAGGTGTCCGACAGTCCGCTTCCATTGACAAGGCTTGCTGTTCATTACTGACAGAAACGACAGGTCGGATGTTCTCTGTACAGACAATGGACAGTCACTTCAGAGGCCTCCGACGGTCCGCTTCCGTTGACAAGGCTCGCTGTTCATTACTGACAGAGGGGACAGGTCGGATGTTCTCTGTACAGACAATGGACAGTCACTTCAGAGGCGTCCGACGGTCCGCTTCCGTTGACAAGGCTTGCTGTTCATTACTGACAGAGACGACAGGTTGGATGTTCTCTGTACAGACAATGGACAGTCACTTCAGAGGCGTCCGACGGTCCGCTTCCGTTGACAAGGCTTGCTGTTCATTACTGACAGAGACGACAGGTCGGATGTTCTCTGTACAGACAATGGACATTCACTTCAGAGGCGTCCGACGGTCCGCTTCTGTTGACAAGGCTTGCTGTTCATTACTGACAGAGGCGACAGGTCGGATGTTCTCTGTACAGACAATGGACAGTCACTTCCGAGGCGTCCGACGGTCCGCTTCCGTTGACAAGGCTTGCTGTTCATTACTGAGAGAGGCGACAGTTCGGCATTCGCGGCCCTTGGGCGGTGCCTCCTCCGACCTACTCGGTATCCAGGCCGCCGCACACAATTGTCTCGCTAATCGCAGGCTCACTTGCGGGCACACGTTGCCCAACAGCAAACAGCTCTTGCGTTGCAGAAACGTCAGCAGAGGAGTTATACAAAGTTCGTCTGTAAAACGTAAGACAAAGGGGCTGACAATGTCATCACATAGTTTCCATCTACTGATAACGATAGCGCAGACTGGTGATGCGGGTAATGCTTTATAGGTCTTTATTTACGCGCCAGGTGTCTGAAACTGTAAATATACATCTACATTCATGCTCCGAAAGCCACCTCAAAGTCTGTGGCGGAGAGTTCTTTACTTAATAATGTCACTTCCTGCTATTCCAGTCGCTTATGATTCACGGGAAAAATTATTACCTGTATGTCTCTGTGTGGGCTTTTATCTCTCTCATCTTATCCTCGTGGTCGCTTTGCGAGATATACGTAAGAGGAAGCCTTATATCGGTTGACTCTTCGTGAGCCGGCCGCGGTGGCCGAGGGGACTAAGGCCCTCCAGTCACGGTCTGCACGGCCACTACGGTCGGGGGTTCGAATCCCCTCTCGGGCATGGATATTTGTGCCGTCCTATTTCGTAAGTAGTTCATAAGTATTTTGTAAGTTTAGGGACTGATGACGCCGTAGTTAAGTCCCATAGACTATACAAACGTTTCGTACTCTTCATGAAGCGTTTGGTCTTGGAACTTTGACAAAAGCGCGTACCGCGGTACAGAACGCCTCTCTTGCAGCGTCTGACACTGGGGTTTCCTAATCATCTCTGTAACGCTTTTGCGCTTATTAGATGAGCCCGTAACGAAGCGTTTCTTCTATCAACCCAACCTGGTACAGGTCCCACACTGATGAGCAGTACTCAAGCGACGGCCGAACTAGAGTTTTGTAACCCACTTCCTTAGTTGACGGACTACATCTCCTGCAGATTCTTCCAATGAATCTAAGTTTGGCATCTGCCTTATCCACAATTGATTTTACAAGGTCGTTGCATTTCAGATCGCCCCTTATGTCTACTCCTTAGATATTTTATGGTAGTAACTGCTTCCAGTGTGTGTCCTGCTATGTGTGTATTGGATAATGATATAATAAAGAATCTTTCATTCTACATAAACTCAGAACTTGATGCGAATTTATGTTGAGGCTCAATTTCCACCCCCTACGACATGCGTCAATACGCTGCAGATCATTCTGTACTGCGCCACCCTTTCCCAAAGTTGCGGCTTCTCGATAAACTACAGTATAAAAAAATAAAAAAAAATAAAAAAAAGGTCAAATGTTTGTTAAGCTTATGGGACTTGACTACGGGGTCATCAGTCCCTAAACTTACAAACTACTTACCAACTACCTTATACTAAGGACAACACAAATATCCATGCCCGAGGGGGGATTCGAACCCCCGACCGTAGTGGCCGTGCAGACCGTGACTGGAGCGCCTCAGTCCTCTCGGCCATCGCGGCCGGCACTACAGTATCATCCGCGAAAAGCCTCATTGAAGACTGCGTTTAGAATGACCTGCTGCGTACTGTTATCTAGAAACGTCTCAATCCAGTCACACTGTTTATCTGATATTCATAAGGTCCACTTAGTTCATGAGGCGACGGTGTGGAACGGTATCGAATGCACTGCGGAAGTCAAGAAACTTGGCATCTACCCGTGGCCCTGTAACAACTGCCCTCTCGATATCATGGAAGAATAGGGATAGTTTTTTTCACATGATCGTTACTTTCGGAAACCATGTTGATTCCTACAGAGGTATTACCGGTCTCCAGAAATGACAAAATATTCGAACATGAAAAGTGTACCAAAATTCTATAACTAATCGATGTCACGTATATAGGCCTATAGTTTAGCGCATCTGATCGACGACCCTTCTAGTAAACGGAAATGGCCTACGCCCTCTTCAAATCCTCGGTAACACTTTACTCCTCTAAAGACTTTCGGTGATACCACGCTGATAGGAAGGGGGCATATATATATATATATATATATATATATATATATATATATATATATATATATATATATACGAATTGGTGTTCAAATGTTTGTATAGCTTATGGGACTTAACTACGGGGTCATCAGTCCCTAAACTTACAAACTATTTATGAACTAGCTAACCCTAAGGACGGCACAAATATCCATGCCCGAGGGGGGATTCGAACCCCCGACCGTAGTGGCCGTGCAGACCGTGACTGGAGCGCCTCAGTGCCCTCGGCCACCGCGGCCGGCCGAATTGGTGTCCCATCAGATCCAACGGCCTTTCCTCGTGAAACATCCTCTCAAGAAACGATAACGACTACAGCATCATGAAAGACTTCCGGAATCTATTCCGGTCATAACAGAGTTAGCAGATACGCCGTTAACAAACTGAAGATAAAATTTTGGAAAGAAAGGTGAATTACTAAAATTGTAGGTGGCAGAACGCAGTTCTTCTACTATACAACTCTCCCCAGTCATAAAAAGTCAGATGTTACTATTATGACGATTTGTGATAACACTTACAATGAGAAATCAGTTTCAACCAAATATTGTTTTGTACTGCATTATTTCTTGTAATGGAAGCAATTCAAACACTAGATTTACTACAGACACAAGAGGCTACGCAAAGAAAAATTTGCTTAGCTGTACTATATACAGTATATGTTTGAAGGAACTTGCAGCACTAGGAGCAGTGTACTGTAATCCGTGGCAGAGTGGTGGTTTTTGAAAGGGACTAAACTTCAAGGGTTATCAGTCCGTGGCAGAGTGAAGCGTTTCTAATGATAGAAAAAAGAGAAAGCGGCATCCACTTATGCGCCGCCGTATACAGGGTGTCCCATTTATCTTGAGCACCCAAAATAGTTTTTAACACAAACTTTTACTTTTTTTAATAGATGGCGTTGATTGTATCGCAGTATGTCAATTACATCCCGAGATATTGTATAAAGAAGTTGACAGTATACGCGAAACGCGCGGCTAGCGAACTCCCCGAGACTAGGGCGTGAACCCCATGCTGCTGAACTCGGTCGTACCTAACCGGCTGCCTGCAGTAGCTCAGTCACGCAGTTGTTCGCTTTACACAGCAGTTGTCAGTTTCTCTGTTAAGAGCACTACTACTTCAGTCAGTAGCGGCGCGTCCTATGTATTCACTGGCTGAGGAACTCCCAGAAAAAATTCAGAGTGATTTGATCGGTTGTACCGATGAAAGTTATTTTTAGAATCTTTGCTGGAGAATTGCAGAAAGAACGCGGTCAGCTGAGGGTTTCTCGCTCCGACAAAATCAAACGTAAGTTTCTTCCAGGACCTCTGTGAAAAGGTAAGTTACCAAATCACATAGCTGAAAAAGTCAAGATGCACCATTATCGGTATATAAAAACTTTCTGAAGAAGATTTTCACAAACTACAATTGCCTGTGGTAGGAATTCAAGTAACGAAATTAAAAAAAAATTAATGTAACTGAAATTTATTTGGTATGCAGATTCTTAGTTTCTACCTGATTCCCACAGTTCCTTATAAAAAGGAAAGTAGGATGTCACATATATCGACACTGAAATAAATAAAAATTAGGAACTTAACTCGAATTTTCAGGTAGCAGCAGTAGCAGAAGACCACGCTTCTTCATAGCGAGAAAAAAAAAAAAAAAAAAAAAAACATTTTGATTTCCACTGCTGATAACACGTTCGAAATCGTAGTTGCACCCATTCTACCGCTAGATGGCTGTCGTGTTAGACCTATACTAATCATGGCGTACATGAAAACATCCGTTTCGTTTAACCACTCCAAACGGTTCCATACACACATGACTTTTGTTTATGCACATCTATGGAAAAAACCCTTTTTGAATTACATAACTTTCATTGGCTTTCTTCTGTAATTAATATTAAAATCGGTACTTGAACGGTGAACGCACATTGGAAGCGTCATACTGGAGTATCATCGGGCGATATGGTATGGGCTGCCATTGGTTATACGTCTCGGTCACCTCTTGTTCTGTCTAGTGTGGGCCCCCGCGAACACACAGTAGTGCCGCAGCACGACGTGGTATCATGCACTCACCTAATGTCTGAAGCAGTGCTGGAGGGAATCGACATCATGTATCCTACAGAGTTGTTCATAAATCCGTAAGACTACGAGGGGATGGACACCTCTTCTGTACAGCACGTTGCGGGGCATCGCAGATACGATCAATAAGGTTTGTGTCTGGGGAATTTAGAGGTCAGCGGAGGTGTTTAATCTCAGAAGAGTGTTCTTGCAGCCAGCTATTCTGGACCTGTTGGGTGTTGCATTGTCCTACTGGAATTGTCCAGTTCGTCGGAATGCACAATGGTCATGAATACAGGCAGCTGACCAGCCAGGATGTATAAACACGTGTCACCTGTCAGATGACCAGTGATGTCCCATATCACTACAACTACACACGACCCACACCATTACAGAGCTTCCGCCAGCTTGAACAGTCCCTGTTGACATGCAGGAGCCATGGATTCCGTAATTGTACACGTCCGCCTGCTCGATGCAATTGGAAACGAGACCTGTCAGAGCAGACAACATGTTTCCAGTCATCAGCAGTCCTGTCTGTGTTGAAGGTCTCAGTTGAGGCGTAAAGCTTTGTTTCCTGCAGTCAGCAAGGGTGGGCTTTCGCCTCTGAAAGCCCATATCGATAGTTTAGATGAATGGTTCGCATGCTGTCACTGTTGATGACACAGCATTGAAATCCGCAGCTAAGTGAAGAAGGGCTGCATTTCGGTCATACTGAACGATTCTCTTTAGGCATTGATGGTCCAGTTCTTGCGATATATTTTTCCGGCCACAGTGCTGTCGTATATTTTATATTTTACCGGATGCCTGACATTCACGGTGAACTCGTGAAATAGGGTCGTACGGGAAAATCCCCACCAGATCTCTCTCTACCTTGGAGATGCTGTCTACCATCCATCGTGCGCCGACTGTTCAAATGTTCAAATGTTTGTATAGTCTATGGGACTTAACTACGGGGTCATCAGTCCCTAAACTTACAAACTACTTATGAACTACTTACGAACTAAGACGGCACAAATATCCTTGCGCACGGGGGGTTCGAACCCTCGACCGTAGTGGCTGTGCAGACCGTGACTGGAGCGCCTCAGTCTCCTCGGCCACCGCGGCCGGCGCACCGACTGTAACACCACGTTCAGACTCTCATCGGGATAACCTGCCGCTGAAGCAGCAGTAACCGATGTAACTCCTAGGCCAGGCACGTGTTGCCTTATATAAGCGTGGCTGATTGCAGTGCCGTCCTCCGAGTGTTTGCATCCGCATGCCTACAATAATTTGTTTGTCTCTTCAGAGTATAATGATATGATTACTGGAATGTCCCTTGATGAAAACACAACCCAATTTCTATACTTGTCTGCGAAGACGATTCTGACTAATCCAGAATAGTATGTATGGTGTTACAATATTTTTTGTTCTATTTTACTTTTGCGAAGCATCCGAATATACGTGTAAACGCATATGAACGTGATGTCCGTCTATGTCTTCGTGCTTCAGTGTCTACTTCACGTCCTGTATTTTAGCCACCGTGGCCGCTTTTAAAAACTCACATGCATATCTTACAAATTCAGTTGTCATTTTAATTTCGCTATAGTTTCACATTGTCAGTTTTTAAAATCAGTGTTTTTAACACCTGTTAAGTATATTTAAAATCACGTTTCTTACGCTTTGTATTCGGGTGGCCAGCCCCATCAAGGGCTTTAACATAACAGTAAAGGGGGAAGAAAGAAAGAGAGAACGCTGTATTACGGTAAAACGTCTATAAATAATGTTATTAGGTATGTGTTACTGTGTTTTATTTCAATTAAGTTGTTGATGCGTGAGTCATATGAAAGCACAAACAATTTATGAACTACGTAGTGGTGAAACCAAGGAGGTTAGATTCTCTGTATATGCCCTAACACTGAAAAAGTGAAGCCTGGCAAAATGCGCATTCCGGTATTTGTTTCTGCCCAAAACATTGGTCATACTGTGTGGTATAGTAGTTCTAGTCGTTGAAATGTATGTCATATTTAAGGAAATATTCCGATGTGAGTATCGATTTAGTGGCTATACGTAAAGAGGTAACCAATGCCTGTTCTCAGCCTCCTTGGGTGAAACAGCTACTCGCCATCGCAGAGGTCAGTGATAACAACAAACTGCAGAGCCGTAGAGTAGAAATATCTCTGGTGTGAGCACTGCATTCTGCGCATGTCTACATTAAGCTGGAATTGCCACGTGTTATGTGGACAACGCTGTTCGTTAATTTACACTAAGCATAACGTCATGTCACGCCGAGTTAGGGTTTCTCAGTAACAAATTCTTAACAGGGTCCTCGTCTGGTAACATCGAAAGTTAATCTAGTTTCACCACGCTGTGTACTGTGTTAGTTGTTGATTTAGTGCTTTTCCCATTTCTTAATTTTCAGTTTATGACTGTGATTTGTTTTCGTAGTAATCTGAGAATGTGCCATTACAGCCTGATTGTTTTTTCCACTGAGTGTTGTTGCAGAAGCGAGGTCAGAATGTCAGATACCTAGAGATGAAAACGTATTGAGGTGAACAAAGCTGATTTTGCTATTTGTAAGAGCATTAATTGACGAATAATTTTTCATCAAATATCTTAAGTGAAATACAGTTGTTCATGGCATTTGTTACAGAACAGAAAATCATAATGGAAAAGATTAACAAACACTGTGTCTTCCCTTGTTTGTATAATAGTCTACGGTTTCTCTAGAAAAAGCATTTTAATAACCTGAAATGATGTTTTACTTCTCAACACTTTCCCCACATACAATTGGTCAAGAACATGACCTTCCTAACCTTTAGTTTGATCATCAATATATTTCATCGTTGTTATTTTCTCTAATCTGATATTATACTGCAACATTTCTATCGTACTTCATAGCCCCACTTCCATTGCTTAGTGCAGGACTAAGCAAACTGACGTGACATAACGCACAACTTTATGTGAAGATCCCCAGAAGTGGCGTGGCGTCATTTTTAATTATCCTTTTGCTTTCCGCAAAGTTGAAAAGTTATGTTGCATTCCATTAATTTTTTTAATAATAGTTAGTGGTTAATTACCTATGTTGTTATGTGTGCTAACAGAAATATTTTTGTAGCTAGTTTATCCAGCTGTTTGATTTTCTCTTATTTAATACCTCTCTTCGACCACAGATATTAACAGACGGGACAAACAGCAGAGCGGCTATACACATGAGGTGGTTCAAACATAGGACCATGTGACTGTTGGCAAACATTAGCTGGATATAATAAACAACGCTACAGTTTTCAAGAAATGGCTTTATTTTAAACTAATAATACTTTCTTGAAATTTAATGTTACTTGCCTTCACAAAAAGCTCTATGTAATCCTAGGCAAAGCAGTACCACAACTGTACATTACCATGTGACTGTTGACAAAGCAATGATTTATAGCTGTAGAGATGTTGGTGCCATGAAAACGATTCCATGCCAAGTCTACCAGTATCTCTGGTCGAAGATACCTCTCTTAATTACTGAGAGACCGCAAGTAGAATGCACAAAGATGGTATATACGTAGTAGTGTTAAGAGTAAGCAAAATTGCGTTTTAGGTTCCAAAAAAGAGAAATATACATAAAAAAGAGAAAAAGTAAGAATCAGTTTGTATCATTGTCAATGTCCGTATTTTTAGAGACACTGTCGAAGACACTGGCTTACTATCAAGCCATTTTGCAATACCCTGCGATTTTGTTTGTGTTGCATAACCTGAGGTTGAAATGTGATAACTCGTTCGAGAATTGCTGAAGACAACGAATCTAAAAGTAGAACACAGTTTGTTGCAAGAGATTGATGTCTAGCATAGCCTACATTCATAACAACCAAATGTCTAACAGTAGACCATTCATAAAATGGATATATTTTCATTACTGCGATTCACAGGTAAATTTTGATCTGGATGTTTTCCTCATTTGCATATCAATAGATTTAAAATTCTTAATCAATTCTGTATCAGTAACGATTTGAAACTGAGAAATATGGAATGGCTTATCCAATACAAGATAACCAAATTTTATTACTCCTTACGTATTTCAGATTTATTATCCCTTTCAAATCGCTTAATGGCTTCCATAATATACGATTCATATCACTTCCGTTATACTGACACAGTTAGCCTGTACAGAAATATGGTTAACTTTTATTTACGGCCTCGGCAGCTTAGCGCGGTAATATTACCAACAAATTGTTCGATTTACTAAGATTTGCTCACCGGACATGAGTACATGCAAGAAACTGTCAACAATAGAGCAGGAACAGAATTTATTTCACACTCACCACGAGAAATTATTCCGTCTCATTCTAAGTGATTGAGTTTTCGAAGACAATTAAAAAGGTTGTTGCCAACATCAGCACACTACGCCGCCTGGCCTGTAAGTTTTTTGTTTTTATTTTTTATTTATTTTCTTTTATGTAGAATTACCAGTCAGCATGTATATTCACCAGTGATTGCCTGTTGCTACATGTGAGTCACCTAGGAGTAGCATCTCCGGTGACTCAGTGCAGAACTTGCAGAAACTGTAGGAATCGCAACTGGTAAGCATCACGAAGGATACATCGTAAATTCGTAGACTACAGTTTTAACTGTGCCAAATCACAACTAAATATCGCAGCTATATAAAAGTAGCAGTAACTGTTTAGGTCATGCCCATTAAAGACAAACTAGCGACGTCCCAAGATCACGTGACAATAACGGCAATATATGTTGACAACATAAAATCTATTCTGCGCATCTCAGTGCTCTCTCCAGAGATATTTCTACTCTGTGCAGAGCAGCGGACCTCTGATGGAGTTGACCAAAGGCCGACGATGAGAATGTTGGCAATGGCCGCAGTAGCAGTACCAGATTGTCAAAATTGATGGTTTCGAGCAAGTTTTACACGACGGCGACAGTGCAGTACAGCCTGACTAATCGAAGAGGTCAAACCATCTGAAGAAGGTATGGATTGGCTTTGTAAGAGTTTACTATGTGTTTTGACGAACTAAGATTTGGAAAGCTTTTACGAGTTCAGGAAGCCGATATTTGGAGAAGTACCGTTAACTAGCGTAGCTGCAACTTGTCTCTCAACACCACTACATGATCGTTAGGTTCACTGAACGGATACGAGCTGCAACTTCGTTATGAATTTTAATAAGCAAGATTGATCTCTTATTGGCTGTTAATAATTCGTGTTTCTTGGTTTTTAACGAGGTTAAAATAACTCTCTGAATATTTTCTCCGTGACGTGCTTCTAGTTGTTCGATAGCATGAGTAAGAGGTAGATGGGTTGTTACTATTTTTCTATTGCTGTGGATTGTATACTTTCGTGGAGCCTCGAGCAAAGTAGTGATTTAAGAGCATGTTTAATGTGTTAGTTAGTCCCTAGCAGATTACGAGGAAATTTTTGGCCCATTTGTAAAATTCTACCACTTATATTGCAGATAAATTATACCCTTTGATATTAAGGGAAAAACATTCCGTTCATTGGAACCATTGACTACCACATTAGTAGCAATACTTCGCTCTAAAGAATTACCGTGACGGGTCACCGTTCTCCATTTACAGCTTTATAGTGTGACACGTCCGAAAACGTGGCGCCATCTTCGATTTTTAATTTAAAATAAGCAAACGGAGTCATTATAACTGTTATAAGAAATTTATAAAGAGAGATATTATTATCTCAGACTTGATTGTTGTTATGAAATTACATAAAAAAGAATGTATTTTTTGTCACGCGGTCTCGGAAATTAATTAAAAAAGATTTTTGGGAGAGTGAATTTGACAAGCTATTGGATTTGATTAATGAACTTTATGTGAATTTAATTTAATATTTCCCTTCTTTAGCGAGGTAGAATCTGTGATAAATTGGATATTCATTTATTATAAAGCAGTCGTTAAAATTGTACTTTTCGCCTCTACGGCGTAGTGTTCTGATGTTGGCAATGACTATTGAATAGTCTTTGAAAACTCAACAAATTAGAGTAAGATGGAATACTGGGTTCGTTCAAAGGGATGCAGGGCTGTACGGAAATTCGTGTTCAAAGAGCAATCCTGCAGCATGCTGCAGCCTGCCGGCTGTTCGAGGTAGCTCCCGGCTGCAATGTCCTGCAGTTTCCGGGCTGCATGAGCTGCAGGGAAAATTTCCTCCTGCAGCCTGATGACGTCATTGCCACCGCGCATGCGCCGTAGTGCCTGCTTTGCTGCTGCATGAAGCTGTAGCCCTGCAGCTCTTTGAACGAACCTACTGCTTCGTGTTGACCGTGCAATAAATAATTAATGCTGTTCCCACTCTATGATTGACGGGTTCTTGTATGACCCTATGTACCATTGTCCGGTCAGTAAGATTTTTGTGCTCATAAACGAAATATTTTGTTGCCAACATCAGCACACTCCGCCGCCCATACCGTAAGTAGAATTTAACCAAAGCGGTCTTAAGGTAGTGCACAGTTATTCGATTGCTAAAAGAATACTATGCAACACAATCGAAATTTTGTTATGACAGTTAAATCCAAAAGTGTGAGATATATGAAACTTGTAAATCTGTGACGAGGTGGTGCGACATATCCTGCTATTCAAAAATCAAATGTTCAAATGTTTGGTCGTCAGTCCCTAGTCTTACAAACTACTTAAACTAAGTTAAATAACCTAAGGACAACACATCCAGCCATGCCCGAAGAAGCATTCGAACCTCCGACGCGAGAGGCCGCGCGATCTGTAATGTGTCGCTCCAGACCGCTCGACTACTCCCTATGTTCACGACATGGAAGCTTCTGGAAGTTAGATTGAGATTCCGATAAATAATATTACCGATCCCTTCGTACTTTCTGACATTCTGGTATGCTGCAATACCTGAGAAATAGCGTAACAAGACGTAAGGAAAAGGCAGGGTTGTGCAGTGTCCTATCCTGCCACAATATAGCTAAAGTAAAGCTGATTTCTTGGGAAAAGCGCAAATTTCCGGGCCCGTGATCAAGAAACAGAATACCAAAATTAGAGGCCTTGCGACAACAGTGGAAGTAACTACCATAACTGCAAAAATTACTGGAAGATCAGCGGAAGATCATACGTCTATTCCTACATGACTGCAAATCGCGCTTCAGTGCCTGGCAGAAGATTTAGTGAAATATTTTCAGACTATTTCACTGTCATTCCACTCTCAAACAGCACGCGAAAATAAAAAAAATAAAATAGAATAAAATAAATAAATAAAAAACAGAAAAAAGAAAAAAAGAACACAATTTTCCGCTCGTGCTCTGATTTTGATTTCTGCTTTTTGATTATACATTTCTCACTATGTAGGTGGTGGTCATCAAAATTTGTTCGCATTCGAACGAGTAAGATAGGAATTGAAATTTTCTTAAATAGATCTCATAAAAAAGCCAGTGTTTGTCATTCATATGAGTCTCTCTCCTAAATATAGCCTTGTTTTTGGAAAACCATGGTGTTTATTATTCCATTATTTATGAAACTATGATCATACTTCTATAGTATGAAAAAAAGGTTGTAGTTACATCAACTGAGATTATGGAGCATTTTTTATTGTTATGATTCACAGAATTGAACTTCTATTAAGATATTAGCTCATTATACGTAGCGTTCTCTATCCTAGTCCACGTTAGCACCGTACACAGTGGCTATGTGTTTAGTTCTACACTTCTCTGTGTAATCTGTTTTAATCTTACCTTTGTAAATGGCTATTTTAAAAACAATGTTTTATATGAGACCTGAACAATTTATCACATGATTTCTAATCATATTTTAGGTAAAGTAATCCAAGTAAACGATTTTTAATTATGAAGTTTATCACCTTATATTCACATTTCTTTCAAATTCTGAAGTCAGCAGGGGTAAAATACAGGGAAAGGAGAGTTATTTATAACTTGTACAAAAGCCAGAGCGCAGTTATTAGACTCGAAGGGCATGAAAGGGAAGCATCAGTTGGGAAGGGAGTAAGACAGGGTTGTAGCCTTTCTCCGATGTTATTCAATTTGTACATCGAGCAGGCGGTGAAGGAAAGCAAGGAAAAATTTGGAATAGGGATTAAAGTACAGGGGGAAGAAATAAAAACATTGCGTTTTGCTGATGACATTGTAATTCTGTCAGAGACAGCGAACGACCTGGAAGAGCAGTTGAATGGAATGGACAGTGTGTTGAAGAAAGCATATAAAATGAACATTAACAAGAGCAAAACAAAAATAATGGAATGCTGTCTTAGAAAATCAGGCAATGCTGAAGGAATTAGATTAGGGAACGAAACAATGAAGGTGGTAGATGAGTTTTGTTACTTGGGTAGTAAAATAACATGTGATGGTCGCAGTACAGAGGATATAAAATGCAGAATGGCAATGGGAAGAAAAGCATTTTTGAAAAAGAGAAATTTGCTAACATCGAATCTTAATTTAAGTGTAATGAAGTCTTTTCTGAAGGCATTTGTGTAGAGTGTTGCCTTGTACGGGAGTGAAACATGGACGATAAGCAGTGCGGACAGGAAGAGAATAGAGGCTTTTGAAATGTGGTGTTACAGAAGAATGCTGAAGATTTGGTGGGTAGATCGTATAACCAATGAAGAAGTACTGAACAGAATTGGTGAGGAAAAGAATTTTTGGCATACCCTAACTAAAAGAAGGGATCGCTTGGTAGGACACATTCTTAGACATGGAGGAATCGTAAATTTAGCATTGGGGGTAAGTGTGTGGGGTAAAAATCGCAGAGGGAGACCAAGAGACACGTATAGTAAGCAGATTCAAGTGGATGTGGGTTGCCGTTCTTATGAGGAGATGAAAAGACTTGGTCAGGATAGAGTAGGGTGGAGAGCTGCATCAAACCAGTCTCCGGACTGAAGACCATAACAACAACAACATTCACATTTAGGACTCATATATAATTCGCTGCGTTAAAAAACCTTTTAGGTAACTCTTAGTTCTTTTGAAGAAATTAAACGTATAGGTGTCGAAACCTGGGTCAACGATAACAAAGAGGCTACTGCAAGGGTTGACTCTGCACTTTATTGATTTGAAGCTTTTTTTTTTTCACTTACAAATAACAGCCTTATTCAATAATGCGATATGTCTGATCGTTTTATTTTCTGCGATTCTAGCCAGTGCATAGACTATATGACAACAGAGTCACAAGTGCAAATTACTTATAGCGTGTTTGGCTGCCGGGCAGGAAAGCAGACACGAGCGATTCGAGTCTAAAACATCATTGAGCCATATTCAAAATGTTCAAATGTTTGTATAGTCTATGGGACTTAACTACGGGGTCATCAGTCCCTAAACTTACAAACTACTTATGAACTACCTACGAACTAGGACGGCACAAATATCCATACCCGAGGGGGGATTCGAACCCCCGACCGTAGTGGCCGTGCAGACCGTGACTGAAGCGCCTCAGTCCCCGCGGCCACCGCGGCCGAGCCATATTCTCAAATAGATTCAGGCGTAGGCCAATTGTTAGTTTATTGAGTATACTCAGTTTTGCCTCATCTATTTGCGTTCAAATGCAACCCAAGTCAGGTCGCAATGGTTTCTCTCGCTCGGAATTTAGATTTGCATTCAATTCCTAGTGAAGTCAAATTCTGTAGAATCATGTTAATGTTTGTAAACCTATTGGACTAAACTGCTATGGTCATCGGTCCCTAGACATACAAACTATTAAAATAAATTACACTAAACACAACACAGGCACCCATACCAGAGGTAGGACTCGAACTTCCGGCGGGAGTAACCGCCCAATCCGTAGTCTGATGCTTTATACCACGCGGCTACTCTCGTGCGGCTAGCATCCAATAACACTATTCATTATTATTGCATTTGTTGGAATGTTAACTCGTCCCATACATATATGTTTCTACATTCAGTAGGATAGTTTATTCTGAAAAATTTATTAAATGTGAATTTTCAAAATTATTATTCTTTTGACAAAATTTTGAATCACATGGATATTTCAAAGCTTTTTCGTACCAAGCGATGTACCACACTCTCTAACTAGTCAACTAAAGGCATGTCTCGGAGCAAATATGGTTCGACGTGTTTTTGTCGGTTCTACGGAGTGGAGGCAACAACATTACGGCTACCTAGATAGTGGTAGTCGCTGCCGACGAATTACACAAGCAGTTAGGTTCACGTAGTATAGTTAACAGGTTGTGCAATTCAACAATAACGTGACTTACCCGAAGCTATGGCATGGAGAGCCATAAGAAGATTCCAAGCCGGCCGCGGTGGCCGAGGTGACTGAGGCGCTCCAGTCACGGTCAGCACGGCCACTACGGCCGGGGGTTCGAATCCCCCCTCGGGGATGGATATTTGCGTCGTCCTAGTTCGTAAGTAGTTCATAAGTAGTTTGTAAGTTTAGGGACTGATGACCCCGTAGTTAAGTCCCATAAGCTTAACAAACATTTGAACATTTTTTTTTTTTTTTGAAGATTCCAAGCAGGACAGACACAGAGGGAGTTGGCTGCAGCTATTGGAGGGCCCTAAAGTGTAATTTCCAGGACCTGGACAAGATTTCAAGCAGCAGGAACCGTTAAATGAAGGCAAGGCTAAGGTCGTCATCAGAAGTGATGATCGTTATCTCCGGTTAATGTCCAGGCAGCAACAGGACGTGCAATATCGACACAAACAGTCCGATCATGGTGGTGGACGAATGGTGTGGGCAGGAGTCAGTACTGCCGGATATATGGGCCTTATCAGAATGGCGCTTTGACTGCTCAGACGTATAGAGACGAGATCCTTCGACCTTTTGTTGTGTCCTAAGCTGGTGCCATAGGAGATGGTTTTCTTCTGGTGGACGATAACGCTCGCCCCCGCAGAGCTGAATTGATGGACACATACTTGAAGCCTGGGAAAATGAACGAATGGAGTGGCCAAGTTGTTTACCAGACATAAACAGGATTGAGTATCCAGAATGAAACTTTCACTTTGCAGCGGAGTGTGCGCTGATATGAAACTTCCTGGCAGATTAAAATTGTGTGCCGGAACCGGGACTCGAACCTGGGACCTTTGCCTTTCGCGGGCAAGCGCTCTACCACTGAGCTACCCCGACACGACTCACGACACCGCCCCACAACTTCAATTCGGCCAGTACCTCGCCTCCTACTTTCCAAACTTCACAGAAGCTCTCCTGCGTAACTTGCAAGACTAGCACTACTGGAAGTTGTGGGGCGGTATCGTGAGTCGTGTTGGGGTAGCTCAGTGGTAGAGCGCTTGCCCGCGAAAGGCAAAGGTCCTAGGTTCGAGTCCCGGTTCCGACACACAATTTTAATCTGCCAGGAAGTTTCAGGATTGCGTATGTCTGGGATGAACTTGGCAGACGCACTGCAACCAGACCAGCGCCTCCCACAACGGTTTCAGTCCTGGCTATTGCACTCGTGGAAGAACGGCCAAATATCTCACGACAGCTGATTGATAACCTCGTACTGTCCATACCACGCAGGTGTGCGACTGTACTGGCCGTCCGAGGTGATCACACACCACATTAGAGGCAACGAGAATGACTTTTTCACTACAATGATGGCCCGATCGTGCCTCACTCTAAGAACACCGTGGAAACCTCAAGTGAACAGTCGAGACAGGAAAATATCGTGCTGTATCACATAAAAATTACAATTCTAATCAATGTCTGAATAAAATACCCTACCATATTATATTGCGTATGACATCTTACTTGGTCCTCTAATTATTTTGGGCAATGTATGTTTGCTGCATGAACAGTTCACCTTATAATTACTGTCTACTGCAAACTCCTTACAGTTTTCTTTGCAAATCTTGCAAGTACTTTTATGGCTATTCCATACTCACAAAATTTTGAGAAGGTTGTTTATTGGTTAGCAATGTGTGTGGGGATAGCGGAAATAAGTTTCTTTTTTAGCCCGATATAACAACGTATTATTTTAAAAATTCGTTATTCAAATAATAAGGCGACTAGCTGCGGAGCGCGCCGCTGCTCGCCGTCGGAGGTTCGGGTCCTCCCTCGGGCATGAGTGTATTTGTTGTCCGTAGCGTGAGTTGGTGTAAGTAGTTTTATAAGCCTAAAACTGATGACCAGAGTAGTTAAGTCTCATAGATTTGCAAACATTTGAACGTTTTTCTATTCAAATAATTTTACGACGTTGATGCACTAAGATGTGACTGGTTGCTATCACAGTTTGTTATAGTCGTGACGAGTTGTATCAGGACATAGCCGCATGATTTTCATTTGCAGCTGGTGGCAGGGCGACCATCACTTCATCATGGTTTTAAGGGAGGTGACTGACATGTAACCACGATTTTAAGGGAGGTTTATGTGAGATTTAGTCACAATAAATATCAGCTGCAGGACTACACTACATTTCCATGAAATCTGTAAGGACGGAGGGAACACTATAAAACAAGGAACAATTTGCTTACTTTTCCCCCTGTGTCACATGGTATCATACTTTGGGGTAACTAGAGTAACATGAAATAAGACTCACTTTTGGTATAAATCTAGAACAACATAGTCAAACCTACCCAGAATATTTGATAACTACTGCTACTCGATGTATTTATTCCTTACTGAGGTTTATTGTACCAATAGTCAAGTGAACAATATAAATAGTAGGAATAAACTAATGGACTTGAAGACTTGAAATCACTTACCTAGGTCCTCTGTTGTTGATTGTTTCCAACTTAAGCGATCTATCGACACGGGCTGTTTCAATGTGTTGGAAAATATTATATTCTGTGAGTAAATTGAAGATTAAATAATGAGATGATTCTTACAACAATAACTTCCTTGCAGTCCGCTTTGGCGAACCCTTCCTATTTACATTATAGCTATTGAACTTTGTTATGCGAGGACACCCAGTACTAAGTTTAATAACCAACAAACATGTAAACATTCATGCTGTCGTGCCTCGTATAAGAGTAGACAATGTTTTCTTCTTTTCTCCGCTCGTCGCATTCCCATGAGACTGTCCGTCTTGTTTCCATAAAAGCACGAAATAGTACTAGCTTGTGACTATAGTGTCGATTGTTATACGAAAACTTTTCGAGATCTGTGGGTCAAAATTGGAATCGTCTGTAACTCTTCGAAAGTGTATACTGTTTTCATTGATTTGGAGAAGGCCTTCGACTGAATATAGTGGAATAAGTTAATGGGCTTACTAAGAAAGAATGGGGTAGACTGGAGGGACAGAATGCTGATTAAGATAGCACAATAGGTAGGGGAGTGAGGCAAGGTAGCTGTGTCTCCCCAACACTGTTTAACAATACCTGGAACACATGCTGCAGAAATGTATGAAACAAAACAGAGGTGTACGGGTCGGTGGTAAGAGAATAGAAGGTATTCGATTCGCTGATGATATGGTATTACTGGCAGAGAGAGAAAGAACTATGAATGAAATGTTAAATTATTTTAGTAAGACCTGTAAGGAATTTGGAATGAAAATTAATAAGAAAAAGAAAAAATGTATGGTTATAAACGCACGAAAAGCAGGAACAACAATAAGGTTAGCATAATTACAGAAGATATGAGATGCCACAAGGAAGTGAAAACCCGCAAAGCAATTGCCAAGGAGGCATTTAATAAGAAGGCTTCTTGCGGCCTTAAGGACAGGTATCTGAGGAAGAGACTGACAAAATGCTTTATATGGAGTGTGGCACTATATGGCTCTGAGACATGGACACTGGGAAAAGAGGACGAAAGAAGATTAGAAGCATTCGAGATATGGACTTGGAGGAGGATGGAAGGGATAAAGTGGGTAAACGAAGTGAGGAATAAGGACGTGTTGAGATGAGTGCGTGAAGAGAGAGAAATTCTAAAGGTAATCAGAAAGAGGAAACGGAATAGGCTTGGACATTGGATGAGAAGAGATTGCTAATGGATGCTACGGGGTGGAACGGAAGAACAAGAAGAGGACGCAGAAGGTACAAGATGGTTGACAGTATAAAGATAGGAAACAGGTACGACAAAACAAAGAGGGGAGCAAACTACACTGCATGGAGAGCTGCATGTGAAGACCTGCGTTAGGGCAGAACACTGATGATGATGATCATAATACTTCGTGAGATTGATGACAAAATATATCGGAGAAAATACAGTGGGCAGTGGGGACAATTTTTAAAAAAGTTGGCATAATACGGGAGAAGCCGGGAAATACGGGATAGTTGCTCGCACTATCTGCTGCAGTAACCGATTAAAAGGTGGCGCGGTGGAAAAGCTATCACGGAACGCATTTCAACAGCTGCGAAAAGAGGCCGCGTTGGTTACGCAACTAGCTGCGGACAGTCAGTCGTACGCCGGACGCCAGCAACCGCAGTCCGACCTTGGAACGTCTCGTGAGTCACACGGCCACTTGCTGTGACCCAGTCACTAACTATGCCAGTGCCAGCATGTTCTTACAGCGAAAGCTATTCATTTGACTTGGTTGTCTATACACCGCAACAAAAGAGTAACAGTACTCACCTACAGGAAATGACATTGGCGTATCAAATGTGTCTATTAAGACAGGAAACATGTACAAGAAGTGTCACTTAAACTTGTCATCCCAAATATCTTTGGAACAACAACAGATATTGATAAACGACTTTCATTGGCATGAACGTAAGGCAGGGACGAAAGGAAACAAGTATTATGAGACATTCTAAAACGGATACAAATATTATTTTCAACATAAACTTATTTTTTTATTTTTTTTAAATCGATACCCCATATTTTATTTTATGCAATCAGTAGTATGAAAAACCACAAAGCAGAATGGTGTTGGTAATCTCAATTGGTCAATTACACATCGAGAAATTGCGTAGCGAAGTTCACGCTAGCGCACGTTCAAAAAAAAAAAATGTTCAAATGTTTGTATAGCTTATGGCACTTAACTACGGGGTCATCAGTCCCTAAACTTACAAACTACTTATGAACTAACTAACACTAAGGACGACACAAATATCCATGCCCGAGGGGGGATTCGAACCCCCGATCGTAGTGGCCGTGCAGACCGTGACTGGAGCGCCTCAGTCCCCTCGGCCACCGCGGCCGGCTGTGACGAACCCTATGGCACCAGCGTTGGTCACAACAAAAGATCGAAGGATCTGGTCTCTATTCCTCTGATCAGGCAAAGCGCTATTCTGAACAAGGACCGTGAGGCCGCAATATGGATTCCTGCCTACAACATTCGTCCACCACCCTGTCATGGTAATTTTTTCCTGCATATAAATAGGGAAAGATGAGGGAAAGACGATTGCCCGGCTGAATACAAAACTTGACACATCTCTGAATACAACCCGGCGCCATTTGTTTAGACTCCAATCCTACTGTTCCTCCGCCCAGTTTCTGCGGGCTGAACGGTGTCGCCACATTCCCACATTCCCGAAGGCTATTTGGGACTGTTTGTAGTGATACTGAGCGTCCTGTTGCTGCCTGGAAGGTTTGTTGCAGCTGAGTTGCCTTTTGCCTCTAGTGTCGACGGACTGTTAATCCGAGATAACGGTCATCACTTGCTGATGTTACCCACGGACGACCTTGGAAGTTCCAAAACAAGCGCGAACCTCACGCTGCCCTTAATCGTGCGCTATCTGTTGTTTTTCCAGAGATATTTGGGATGATAAGTTTAAGTGTATTACCCTGTATAACAATCTTTCAAAACTTCTCACATAAGATCATTGAATGACTATTTATTTGTAGTTACACTTGGTACAAGAATCTATACTGTTCCTGTAACATCTCCACTGATGATACGCCTGCAGTGATTCCAAAACTAGTTATGACAGACTAAGAAACATCCATAAAGGCAATCTGTTGCATATTTATATCATAATTAAATGGTAATTCACACTTTCGCCATGAAACTATAATAAAATCCCCTAAGTCAGAAATGTAATTTTTTTTTCATTTGTTCCCGCCAAAAAATTGTATATTCGTTTCACCCTTTCGAAAATTTGTCCCTTACAGATTAAAAAAATCTGGCAATACTAACGGCAACAGTTCATATTGGTATATCATATAGGTATTGTAAAGTAGAATAATCAGCACGTGTGAACAATGAAAAATAAAAAAATTAAAATAATTTAAAACAGCAGAGTGATCTGCAGTTTCACCTATGGTAACAATGCTTCGCATTCCTTCACATTCATTCCTTGTAATATTATAATTAGAAGACACATTAATGGTTCTGGTGACACTCCCGAAGCACTTTCTTAGCAAGCTCTCTGAACAATAGAGTTAACCTCTATTCTTTATCGCATAACGAACCGAAACACTTCTACTTCTTTCTTTTTTATAAGCATGTATTCAACCACAAATCTTGTATCTAAGAAAAATTTCACTCGATATAAGACACAGACACTTAAAAACGCCGAAAGTTAAGTCTACAGAGGTGACGCTTTTTGGAATTACTTGCACGAAACGTATTTCATGGAACGATTTGCGCAACTTACTGTTGTCGTGTGAACCTGCCTTTAAAGTGTTCTTAAAACGGAGATGTCATCTTCGATCTTTCTTTTCGTAGAAAATGGATAAACTCTTTTTTGCGGAGGACGCAAGTGTCATTCTGTTGGGTAACAGGGCATGCGGGAATTCGGGGCAATGAAGCTGTTGATTCGGCTGCCAAGGAGGCTTGCAGAGGCCGTGACATCATACAGTGTGCTATTCCGCTGCGGGACGTCCTCCCTGTGGTGCGGCTGAGATGTGTCATTGCGGGAAGAGCAATGGTCGGCAGTGACAGCGAGTGAGCTGCGGTCAGCAAAATAACTGTCCGATCGTGGCTGTCCTGCCGGTCCCTCAGTCGGGATGAAGTGTCCCTAACACGCCTTCACATCGAACACTGTGCCTTCACGCATCTCTCTCTCTCTTTTTTACTTTGTCGTGAGGATGTCTCATATTGCAATGCTTGCTGCGTACAGATCACTGTGCGCCATATTTTAATTGAATGTGTTTCATACAATCATGAGATGACTTTAACTGATCTTGATACCCGACTTTTAAAATTTTGTGATTTGTGTGGTGTCTGGCCTAGGCTTTTATGCTGGGCTGGAGCATTCAGTGTGCGACGCAGAGGCTGTCTCATTCTTTTTTAATCTTGTAGTGAGCCAGGTGCTAGGTGGTTTTAACTACTTCTCCACCATTTAGTTTTGTAGCGAAGTCCTCATTTTGACTTGTCGCTGTCGCATTTGGTGACTTACGTCAGCTGCATACATATTTTTCTTTCGTTCGGTTGCTGGTTTTTCTCCCTTTTTTCATACTCCTCTATCTTAAACTCGTTCGGGCAATGAACACTTCGTTTTATGTGGCCCCACACCCCCTTATCCATCCATCATTCGTTTTTTCCAACTCAGTGGACTTGTTTCCTGTAACTGGTGAAGGTTAGCTTGCTATGTAAGGGGCGAGACCAACTCTGGCAGCTATATAGGTATGACAATGACGTGGCGTGCTGCGAATGACGTCAGCAATGTCACGGCGAGGCAAGTACGCGTCTCATGGAGAGTGGTTGGTGGTTGCTGAAGTCCTCTGGTGCATCTGGCGGGATTCAAAGCCGGAGAGCGAGTAGGCCACACCTTTAGTGCTACCAGGTATGTTCACAAAGTAAGTTCCGTTTGGTTATATAAAACAAACGTGTACAGATACAGAAAAAATATTTATTGTACAAAAATACACAACTATTAAACTACTTTTCTACAAAGCTTCCGAAATTTTGTAGGCATTTGTCATAGCGTGGCAGAAGTCTTTGTATGCCTTCTTCGTAGAAGGTTGCTGCCTGAGTATTCTACCATGTGGTAACATATTCTTTCAGCTCGTCATCGTCGCTGAAGTGTTGACCACCATGGACAGGTTTTAGGTGTAAGAAAAAAGTCGCTAGGAGCGAGACTGTACGGAGGATGATCGAACACGTCCCAGTGAAATTCCCGTAAGAGTTGTTTGGTCACATTCGCCTTGTTAGGTCGGGCGGCAACGTGAAGGGAAGAAGAAGACTCCTTTCATCTCTTCTTACAGCTAAAATCTGTCCATGGTGGTCAACACTTCAATGATGATGAGCTGAAAGAACATGTTTGCCACATGGTTGAATACACTGGCGGCAACCTTCTATGAAGAAGGCACACAAAAACTTGTCCCACGCTATGACAAGTGCCTACAAAATTTCGGAAGTTATGTAGAAAAGTAGTTGAACAGTTGCAGATTTTTATACAATAAATATTTTTTCTGTACCTGTTCACGTTTGGTTTATATAACCAAACGGAACTTACTTTGTGGACATACCTCGTATATCTTCCGTTTCCAAATAAACGTCAACAATCTGTGCTCCATGCGGTGGATCATTACCTTCCATCAGTACGAAGTCTGTGCCCACAGCACCGCGCACCCACCTCGCATGAGGTCCCGGAGTCGCCACAGTATATGACAGTGGTTAAATCTTGTCGATCTATTTGTACAATTTCAGTAAGAGGAGTTCGTTTGGTCGACATAATGGCTGACCTTCCAATTAGGTACTCAGTTTCCTCCTCGAAACCGATATCTTTCCACTATATTTCGGTCGTTAAATCGCGTTCAACTTTCAATACAGATACGCATCCATCCAGAAACGCTCTTCATACAAAATTGGGTCTCATCTGTGATAAGATATTGGCGCACTGTTCGACCGTCGAGATGGAAGTTAACGACACCACTCGAGATGTTCTCTTTCGTGAAGGCGCGTCAGTGTTACGCATACAGCAGATTACAGACAATTGTGACGAAGCTGCCGATGGCGCCAGTACACTTTTTGTTTCGGTACAACTATTCCAGTGCTGCGAGCTCCGATGCCAGTTGTCCTGCAGTACCGATGTGCTCTTACAGCTAAGTAACACGTGTCACACGTGATCGGCCATGTTCCTGATCTTCAGGAGACACATCCATAAAACAATAGAATCTTTCATATCAAGCCATTCGATCATAAATATTTAAGACTGTACTGTTTCCAGTCTTCCTGTGGCACTCTGTACCACACTGCAGAGTCTGTGAATATACGAGGTTTGTAACTTAAATAGTGGCAATTATTTAATCGCAACCGATACAAAAAAGGTCACATGTTTGCACCTGTTACTGTCCTTCACAGTAATCACCAGCGTTGTGTAGAACCAGCACCCCCTATAGAACAAAGCCTGCGCACGACGTCACAACATGGCGGCGGTGAGAGGCCTAGAGTCCTCTGAAAGATTGTAAACATTAGCAGTGCACACTGTTTATAGTGCATTCTTTCGTTTAGGAGTATATTTATTACGTATATTGGTGTTGTGTACGGTGTGATCGTTACGCTGGACGATTTGTGTGTGTGAGAACAACGTGTGATCTGTTTTACTGACAAAATGCCGTTTCGCTGTTCTGTGTCGAACTGTAGAGGAAATTACGACTGTGGCACAAAAGTCACCGTCTTTAAACGTCCGGAGAAGAAGACATGGTTATCAAAAATTCCCAGGATAACTTGGCTCCTTCTTCAAGTTAATGAGAAGTTTTCGTTTTTGTTTAATCTTATAAAAGAGTTTTAAGTCATGACTGTTTATCATTGGATATTGCGATTCATTTTATTTACGTAACCACCCCATTAGCTTATTCTTCTCCGGACGTTTACAGACGGTAACTTTTCGGCCACAGTCGTAATTTCCTCTATATTTCGGTACAGAAGAGCGAAACGGCATTTTGTCAGTAAAAAAGAGATCACATGTTGTTCTCACACAGACAAATCGTCCAGCGTAGCGATCACACCGTACACAACACAAATTTACGTAATAAATACACTCCTGAAGGAAAGAATGCACTACAAACAGCGTGCACTGCTAATGTTTACAAACTTCCAGAGGACTCTAAGCCTCTCACCGCCGCCATGTTGTGACAAGTGCGCAGGCTTTCTTCTATAGGGGGTGCTGATAGAACCTGTTGCCAGCGATGTGGAAGGCGTAGTATAGCATTAGCAGAGCCTGTTCTGTTGATGGTACGAACGAAGCGGTCTAAAATGTTCAAATGTTTGTTAAGCTTAAGGGACTTAACTGCGGGGTCATCAGTCCCTGAACTTACAAACTACTTATGAACTACCTTATACCCGAGGGGGTATTCGAAACCCCGCCGGGGAGCGGCCTCACGCATCGGAGCATAGCGCCTCGTTGCGCTTGGCCACGAAGCGGTCTACTGCCTGTCGAGTATCTGGAACAGTTCTGAAGCGAATGCCACGAAGTGGCTCCTGCATCTTCGGAATCAAATCAAAGTCACAAGGACTTAAGTCTGGGAGTATGGTGGATGCTACAGTACTTCAAAGTCTCATCGACCGAACAGAGAAGCCACAGCTTGTGCTGTATGCGCCTGTGCGTTGTTGTGCAAAATGATGGGTGATTTGCGCAGAACGTGATCCGCTTCTTTCGTAAAGCTGGTCGCATGTGATGCTCCAAAAACGAACAGTAATTCTGTGCATTGACGGTCTGCCGTGGAGGAACGTAATGCGTTACGATAACATCTTCATAGAGAATCACTATACATTTCACTATACTAGGGCTGTGACGCATTTTCGGCATTCACGGCGACCCTTAATGACGACATTCGCTGAATAGGCGTTTCAGTTTTGGCTCGTACGATGTGGTTTATGTCTCATCCAGTATTACGATACGGCATAAGAAAGCCTTTCCTTCGCGCTCATAGCACTCCAAGTGCGACTGAGCAGCGTCGTAACTCATCCATTTCAGCATGTCCGTCAGTTCATGCGGAAGCCATCGTAGTGCAATTTTCAGCATGCCCTTCAGTATGCGATGAACAGTCGCGCTAATCTGGTTGCTTGGGCGAGCTCACGAATCGTCTGGCTTCGGTCACTGCCCACTAACGCGGCAACCGTATGTACGTCTTCTTCAGAGACGCTCGGACGACTTGCCCGATGCATGTCAGCCGCAGTTTGTCATCTTCGTTGAAGGCTTTTGCCCAACGTGCCACTGTTCTGTACCGCAACGCCGATTACCAACACGCCTCATGAAGACGTTGATGACACTATCTGACACATTCAATCTTGACCGAACTCCATTGTTCCGGTTTGGAAAACATAGTGACGCCGTTACTTTTGACCGCTCGCTAACAAGTGACTCTGTTGTCCTCGATTGTAAGCACGCCGGTGAGGTGACGGGAGAGTCCACTTGCTCGGAGGTAAGGTAGGTATGTCAACAACGTGTACAATCTGAGATAATAGTAGATTCCCCTGCTTAGTGTCTCCACAGCAGTGTTGCCACTATTTAAGTCCCAACCCTCGTATATTCAGCTACTGTGGATATGCGCCTACCCAGGAAACAATACGCCGTTTGATATGTGTACCAAAGTCATCTTTGGCATGGTTGTATGCTGACCCGAATAACATCATCCGTGTGGGGCACGACTGCGCAAACTTCTGCTGACATTTTGTATGATTATATGGTGAATTTGAAGCAGGACAAGGAAATAGTGGTTTGTTGCTTTGATGGATGGATGGATGCTTAGGGGTTAACGTCCCGTCGACAGCTTGGTCATTAGAGACGGAGCTAACGCTCGGAGTTTTTGGGTTAGGATGAGGAAGGAAATCGGCCGTGCCCTTTGAAAGGAACCATCCCGGCATATGCCTGGAGTGATTTAGGGAAATCACGGAAAACCTAAATCTGGATGGCCGGAGGTGGATTTGAACCACCATCCTCCCGAATGCTAGTCCAGTGCGTTACCACTGCGCCACATCGCTCGGTGTGTTGCTTTGATCTTATGCACCAGTGTAGGTGCAAATTTTTAACGTCTCGGTTGTTCAATGAAACAAGTGGAAAGTAATGGAATAAATAAGATCTCATTTCACACTACATGTAAATTAGCGTGACAGATATACAGAAAGCAGAATTATTTACTTTAAATACTTGGAACAGTTTTTCGAAAAAGTCTGTTGGGGAAATGGATTCTAGTTATTTATTACAGAAACAGTTTTGTTAAATAATTTTCATTAAAATAATGACTAATGGGACCACTAAAACCCTTTTGGAACGACATCATAAAGAAAATACTTATTATTCAGAATTGGGATATCAGGAGATGATCATTCATGGTTCAAGCTGTTCTTTCCTATTTATGTTTCGTAAAATACGGCAAAAATAATTGTTTCTGCATACAGCAAAGAAATTTTTGTTTTTTAGTAACCCAATCATCTTTCGGAAAAGCTGCTCCATAATCAGTGGGATTTTTCTTTTATTACTACATTTGCTGGATGCACCTCGCAATATCCATAATATTTACATTTGCGAAACACTTCTGCGTTTGCCAGTTGCAGTCTGGGGAACCTTAGCCTTCGTCCCGCTCGTGCAGCTGACGACTTCAAAGACAAGCTGCTAGATAAGATATTGCAACGAGTCCTTATTTCGACACGCAGAAATTGTCAGTCAATGAGATTTTGAGTGTTTCTTAACCGGAGATTCGGACCCTAAGAGCCCTCACGTACTAAAAACTTTTACTTAAAAAAAGTGATCTGTAGCGTAGCGTTAAGAAGGTTAGGTATAGGCACAGACAAGTACGTGAGGGCGCGTTGCGCCCGAATCTCCGGTTAAGAAACATGCAGCATCTCACTGTCTGACAGCTAGCGAGTTCTTATTGGCCGGAGACAATTTTTGAGTGTCAAAATAAGGACTCGAGATATTGCACAGGCACTGCGGGAACAGGGTAGGGCGACCACTTTGCTGCCACCTCTGTGGTTGAGGATCTAAGTTTATACTACAACTAGCAACCGCAGCAGTGTTTCGAAAATGCAGATATTATGAGTAATAAGAGGTGCGCCCAGAAATAAAAGAAAAATCCCACTGATGATGAAGGAACTTTTCCGACACACGTTAAAGTGAATAAGAATCAAAAATTGTGTTTGATCAAAGGGAGAAACAATCATCCTTGCCATGTATCAGGAGATTTCTCAGCAATTCACAATCCTTGTAATTCTGGGTACATTTTTCTTGTATTAAGTCGTACACGATTAAGAGAGATACCTCTTCAGAGTTTCGCTTGACATAAAAAGTTTTTAATCGTTGTGGATGACAGGAGTGTCTCCAGTCAGAGCTACCCAGTGTTCATACAGATCTGTATACAAAGAGGAATTTCTCAAAATTCAATATTAAGTGATGAAACTGAAGAAAGCGAAGACATAATGTATCTGACAGCTCAGACTTGTATTAGTGATGAAAAAAAGAAAACTCACTGAAACCAATTTGGAATACGTTTTGGTAAGGTGAGTGCTAACAGCCGTCATGTATTAAATGAAATGCATCTTTAACCCTCAGCAGTTTATCAAATCCTTACAATCGATGATGACTGGATGACAGGATGACTGGATTGATTAATCTTATTTTAATAAATACATAGCTAACACAGCTACAAAATATGCACGTTATTTTTTCTTCAAAAGTCTTTTCCATACCATATCTCCCTCAGTTGTTTCAAGATGCCGATTGAAAACGTACAGGATAATTACATGTGACAAAGATCTCTTCATTACTCTCCGTAAGTCAGAGTCAGTAACTCCAGATTCGCATACAAATAGGCTAGCCGGTGAAACCTCAGAAGCAACCCTTATTTTCTCTATGACTTCACATAACATCTTTCCAAACCTTTAGATGTAACACATGTACTATGTACCAACTCTTTCCAACAACGCACTTGCATTCATCTTAACGTCAGTGCCCCTGAAAACACTTTTACAATGTATATCTCATTATTCTGCTTTAAAGAAAGAACATATGGAAAATCCAAAATAGGTACAAGATTAATGTAACAAAACAAATATATTATTTTCCATTCATAGAAATATCAAACATATTTCTCGTTACAGATATATGCAAACAAACCACAATTGTTACTCATGCTAAATCCAAAGAATCTTAACGTAGTCTCTGAGCTACAGGTATCTACAAAGTTTCATTTAATACTGAAATCCTGTTTCGAGCTTACAAAGTATGATTGGCGTACATATATAGATAAAAGCGACATTTATATATTATACACTGTACAACTATATATTTCACACTCTATCCATTAACAAGTTTGAATTAAATATATCAATCTTTAACTTAAAGTAGACATAAATAGATTATAAATTGGTATCTTATTATTTGATGTGAGCGAGATATGTATCTGTTTTATTCAGTAGAAATACAAATAAAAGCGCAGGTAAGAACGTTTTGGTTTTATCGTTCCACGATTGAAGGAATCATCCATATATTAGTCTTTATTAAGCTATCAATCACTGGTAACTTAAATCTGAGTGGCCGAAGGAGTGGGATGGGAAGTTGAACCCGAATACAAGTCCACTGCTTCAAACCACAGTTTTATCTCACTTGGTACAAATTACGTAGTCCTGTCTTGTTTGTCCGCCCATAGGAAAGGCAATTTGCTGTATCTCATTTGTTAAATTTCTGAGCGTCAAAGGCAAAGATCATAATTCGGATGTTTGTTCTACACACAGTCAAAAGCAGGAAGGAAGATTAGTGTTTATCGTCCCATCGACATCTTGGTCATTAGAGACATTCACTCGAGGTGAGATTTCTTTATGTTAGTGACATAAAACCATTTAACCATCGTGGCAGTACTTATAAACAGGAATATATAGCACAGTACGTTGTATTGATGTGAATTCTTTTTAACACACGAATGGGATTTTCTTACTGAAGTAACGCAAGTGTTTACGACATAGTGACAGAGGTAGTCAACTGACATATTTCTGTTAGCTTCAATTATTTGCGTCTGAAAAGATAAGTAGAGCTTATTGTAATTTTAGCAGCTGCGAACATCTTTATGAATATACTTTTACGTATCACTTGCTCAAATGCGTAATCAAATTAAGAAAAAGAGGATAAAAATGAAATAGACCGTTTGGTAAGAGTGATAACGTTAGACGGAACCCGTTCGTAGACATCAGAATACTGACACAAATACCTGTTCAACTAAACAATGTTTGTAAATCTTTAACATATACCCCAAACAGACCTACATCCTACAGACCTTGAGAGGGCCAACGTGTACGGACCAATCGCCGTGCCATACTCCTGCCGAAAGCCTCACCGGATGCGGTATGGAGGGGGGAGTGGTCAATGCCTCATTCTCCCGACCCTTGTCGGTTTTCTTGACCAGAGCCGCTACTTTTCAATCAAGTAGCTCCTCAATTGGCGTCACAAGGACTGAGTTTAGCCTGCTTGTCAACAGAGCTCAGCAGATCCGGAGGATGATCCATGTGCTAGCCAAGCCTGACAGCACTTGCCTTGCAGCGTTCTATCGGAAACCGGTGTATCCAATGCGACACGGCCGTTGCCACAAACACGTTACGGCTTAAGAATTAATTAAACAATTAAATCTCAGTGCGTTTCATCAGAGAAGAAAGTGGTTGGAGTGTTCGTGACGTACGTATATCGAGGATAAATCACAACTGCTAATTGTTGTGGCGGCCGTAAAGACTTCCATAAAAGCCACAACTACCACCGATCGGTCCCGTGTTATTGTAACATATTACGAAGTCTGCCATACATTTGATTTTCCTTAGCTGCTCCCGATTTTTATACCTTTATGGTTGCAATAGTACCATTATACGACACATCAGTATATTTATTTTTCATCCTTCAATCTTAAATGAGCATTGATCGCCTTTTGACTTTTTCTTAATCACTAAATCATTTCTGTCCTTATTTGCTCGTCCTCGTTGACTATACCCTGTTGTCTTCTTTCCGCGTACACTCTGTCTTTCTCATTCTCCCCTTCTCCCAGTCTGGTAACTGTTTCTCTCTCTCTCTCTCTCTCTCTCTCTCTCTCTCTCTCTTAGATGCAATATACGATCGACTACTAGAAACTGAAGAATTTCTATGAGTTTGTAGCTCTTTCGTCGTAGTCAATTTTATGCATTAACAGCCCATTAAAAAAGTACTCGTGTTTAAAATGCGAGTCTCGTCATAATATTTGCTAGCGTTATACGGTGTACAATGTTTGTCATTTTTCGGTAGTTGAAGTTCGTTTTACCAAAAAAATATTCGGCGCCGTTGAGCCGTTGAGAGGCCGAGACGGTGGGTTAATTTCAGGCACGCACTGTCAAAGAGGTTTTATTGAGACAGTAAAATATGTTATGAGCTGTGAGGAATATTTTTTAGAAAAATCATGGAAATAAAACTGCAATCGTAACTGCTTAAGTTGTCGTAGTACATTCCTTGAAGGTTCCTCTACGAGACGACGCAGTATACATATTCGTCTTTAGATATCGCGAAAGGTAGAGTCTGTCATCTTTCAGCTATCTGAGTGTGTTCATGTGTGTGGATCGAATATCGGCTGACCTTTGTTACAATAGTTTTGTTTAAATGTAATTTTAAAAGGAATGATGGAAATCAAAAGTACAAGTCATTGTGGACTTATACTTCACACCGTTAGTAGAATGACAAAAATGTTGGGAAACAATGGAAGTAAAGTTGAATGTTCGCGCATAGCTTTCTTCAGAATCAATCAGTGCAAGTGTTAAAAAGCTCAAATGAAAAACCTTGATCCGCTGAGTGTTGTGAGGTAAAAAGAACTGCATACCTTAATTAGAACCGAAGATGTCGTAAAACAAACTGATTAAAATATTCAATCCAAGGGCAGGAAGATACCACGTTTGAATAACAATAAAGGATGGGGAGACTTTAGTTAATTCTGAAACTTGATGACAAATCTGCGAAATGAATACCTTTCATTTAAAGCAAAAACGAAGGAAATCGGTCGGGTAGTTTGGTCTGGTTGACTGACTTTAGTTTTCGTAGATTCTTTTAATATTTTAGATGATTATGATAATGATGATCGTGTCCATTTTTGGGCGTTAGATTCCCAACTGCGGTCGTATTCGACCTGTCTGATGCAAGTCTTTTTAGTTGACGCCTTTTGGGCAACTTGCATGTGAATGATGATGAAATGGTGATAAGGACGAAACAATATCCAGTATCCGAGAGGAGAAAGTCTTAAAGAGAAAAAGTGACAGATATGGACCAGTTCGAGATGGTTTACCAGACGAAGAAAAACGTGCCGTGGAAGCACTGATGGGTAAGAAAACTGCCTAGTTGCTTCTCAAATGATCTCTGTCAGTATTAAAATCTGAAATAGCGGACAGGAATTTGAATCGATTTCATTCTAGTGCTCTGTTATTGAGCCACTTCACTCAGTTTTTCAAAGAACTATGGCTTAGGGGCCTGGGGCGACACAGCGATAATGGTTGTCTCCCCAGTCTACAAACCAAGCTCGGCCCGCTTTTAGATGGTAACAATGGTATGGCTGTGACCAGCAAACTAATGGTTGTCTCCCCAGTCTGCAAACCAAGCTCGACCCGCTTTTAGATGGCAACAATGGTGCGGCTGTCGCCAGCAAACTAATGGTTGTCTCCCCAGTCTGCAAACCAAGCTCGGCCCGCTTTTAGATGACAACAATGGTACGGCTGTCGCCAGCAAACTAATGGTTGTCTCCCCAGTCTGCAAACCAAGCTCGACCCGCTTTTAGATGGTAACAATGGTACTGCTGTCGCCAGCAAACTAATGGTTGTCTCCCCAGTCTACAAACCAAGCTCCACCCGCGTTTAGATGGTAACAATGGTACGGCTGTGACCAGCAAACTACTGGTTGTCTCCCCAGTCTGCAAACCAAGATCCACCCACTTTTAGATGGTAACAATGGTACGGCTGTCGCCAGCAAACTAATGGTTGTCTCCCCAGTCTGCAAACCAAGCTCGACTCGCTTTTAGATGGTAACAATGGTACGGCTGTGACCAGCAAACTAATGGTTGTCTCCCCAGTCTGCAAACCAAGCTCCACCCGCCTTTAGATGGTAAGAATGGTACGGCTGTCGCCAGCAAACTAATAGTTGTCTCCCCAGTCTGCAAACCAAGCTCCACCTGCTTTTAGATGGTAATAATGGTACGGCTGTGACCAGCAAACTAATGGTTGTCTCCCCAGTCTGCAAACCAAGCTCGGCCCGCTTTTAGATGGTAATAATGGTACGACTGTGGCCAGCAAACGAATGGTTGTCTCCCCAGTCTGCAAACCAAGCTCCACCCGCCTTTAGATGGTAAGAATGGTACGGCTGTCGCCAGCAAACTAATAGTTGTCTCCCCAGTCTGCAAACCAAGCTCCACCAGCTTTTAGATGGTAACAATGGTACGGCTGTGACCAGCAAACTAATGGTTGTCTCCCCAGTCTGCAAACCAAGCTCGACCAGCTTTTAGATGGTAATAATGGTACTGCTGTGGCCAGCAAACTAATGGTTGTCTCCCCAGTTTGCAAACCAAGCTCCACCCGCTTTTAGATGGTAACAATGTTACTGCTGTCGCCAGCAAACTAATGGTTGTCTCCCCAGTCTTGCAAACCAAGCTCAACCCGCCTTTAGATGGTAACAATGGTACGGCTGTGACCAGCAAACTAATGGTTGTCTCCCCAGTCTGCAAACCAAGCTTGACCCGCTTTTAGATGGTAACAATGGTACGGCTGTGACCAGCAAACTAATGGTTGTCTCCCCAGTCTGCAAACGAAGCTCGACCCGCTTTTAGATGGTAACAATGATACGGCTGTGACCAGCAAACTGGACTGTACCAAGCCAAATCAACGCTCCAACATTTCCTACAGACAGTGTCGATTTATTTCCACATCCTTAACTCGTCGTCGCTTTTTACAGAAATTACACGACGAGAGCATATAACTGAGTGTGTTTTATTCCACTTATTGGTCAAAGAACCCTTGGGAGTCGAAGAGAGGTATGAGGTACTGTACGTAGCGCAGGAACCTCTCGTTCCTGTAGTACTTCTGCGAGAACTCGTCGGCCCTCTCCTGGAACGACTCCATGGTGAGATCGGCCATCTCCTCGGACATTTGCGTGTCGAGGATGAGCGGCAGGATGTGGAAGGTGACGTAGACGCCGACCATGCCGAAGCGCAGCATGTCCCGGCGCAGGCAGTCCAGCGGGTACTCGTCTGCTCTCTGGTGCAGGCCCAGGGCCCGGAGCGCGCGCTGCAGCGCCCCGTGGTACTCGGCCACCAGCTGGTCGGCGTGGTCGCACAACACCTCCAGGCTGGCGCTCGTGTGCAGGAAGTACTGAAGCTCCTCCGCCGGAGAGCCGACGTGCACGCCCTGCAACACCCACCCACACACACTCTCTGAACTTCAGAAAAACTGCCTGTACTATACGCCTACATAATTAAATGTTTGTAGAGCTTATGGGACTTAACTATGGGGTCATCAGTCCCTAAACTTACAAACTACTTATGAGCTAGCTACAACTACCGACGACGGCACAAATATCCACGCCCAAAGGGGGGGGGGTATCTAACCCCCGACCGTAGTGGCCGTGCAGACCGTGACTGAAGCACCGAGGTCCCCTCGGCCACAGACAAATATATACAGACAGGAAACCTCCGTAAGGGCCCAGTCCCACGCTCAGGGGTGCGGGGCAGGGGTGCTGAAGCAGTTCCGTAAGATGTCCCATGATGGCTCTGCGGTCAGAAGCAGTCCTTTACACTGGCCAGAGCAGGCGGCAGGTAGCGGCTGTCCCCACCACCACCTCCCCTCAAACGTCGGCAAGCCGGACACAGCTGTGGCCTTGTGGCTGGCGGCACGAGTTGTCCCCTCAGTCTCCCCTCCACACTACCCTCTGACGTACGAGAGGCACCCTAAGCCAGAGTACCGCCTGACATCTGCTAGCATCTTACGGAACTACGAGGGGAGCGTAGGACATTCGTTTAGGGGAGGCTTCTCTGTATATGTTACTCTGTGCCTCGGCCACGCCGCGGTGGAGTAGCCAAGCGGTCTAAAGTGTCCCGCTGCGGAGCGCGCGGTTGCTCGCCGTGGAGGTTCGAGTCCTCCCTGGAGAATGGGTGTGCGTGTTGTCCTTAGGTTAGTTTACCTAGGTTTAACTAGTTTGTAAGCTATGGACTGACGACCATACAGTTTGTTCCGATAGATTTACAGACATTTGAACATTTTGAACCCTCGGCCACCGCGACCGGCTACATAATTAACAATGAAATGTTGCATGTTATGTCAATAAGGGCAAGACTTATAAAAGTTTCATGACAAATTGTGCGATATAACACAAATATCATTGTAACAGTCTCGCTTTTTAGTAAAACTTTAAAACTCAGTCTTCCTCGATCGCTGTTACTATACAGCAGTTGAATGCTTATAAATAATGTTTATAAATAAAACTATATTGAGGGCCTATACAAAGGAAATAAGTTGTTGTTGTTATGGTCTAAAGTCCGGAGACTGGTTTGATGCAGCTCTCCACCCTACTCTATCCTGAGCAAGCCTTTTCATCTCCTCATAAGAACGACAACCCACATCCACTTGAATCTGCTTACTATACGCGTCTCTTGGTCTCCCTCTGCGATTTTTACCCCACACACTTCCCTCCAATGCTAAATTTACGAGTCCTCGATGTCTAAGAATGTGTCCTACCAAGCGATCCCTTCTTTTAGTCAGGGTAAGCCAAAAATTCCTTTTCTCACCAATTCTGTTCAGTACCTCTTCATTAGTTATGCGATCTACCTACCTAATCTTCAGCATTTTTCTGTAGCACCACATTTCAAAAGCCTCTATTCTCTTCCTGTCTACACTGCTTATCGTCCATGTTTCACTCCCATACAACACTCCACACAAATGCCTTCAGAAAAGACTTTCTTACTCTTAAATTAATATTCGATGTTAGCAAATTTCTCTTTTTCAAAAATGCTTTTCTTCCCATGGCCATTCTGCATTTTATATCCTCTGTACTGCGACCATCGCATGTTATTTTACTACCCAAGTAACAAAACTCATCTACCACCTTCATTGTTTCGTTACCTAATCTAATTCCTTCAGCATCGCCTGCTTTTCTAAGACTGCATTCCATTTTTGTTTTGCTCTTGTCAATGTTCATATCATACACTCTCTTCAACACGCTGTCCATTCCATTCAACTGCTCTTCCAGGTCCTTCGCTGTCTCTGACAGAATTACAATGTCATCAGCAAAACGCAATGTTTTTATTTCTTCCCCCTGAACTTTAATCCCTATTCCAAATTTTTCCTTGCTTTCCTTCACCGCCTGCTCGATGTACAAATTGAATAGCATCGGAGAAAGGCTACAACCCTGTCTTACTCCCTTTCCAACTGATGCTTCCCTTTCATGCTCTTCGAGTCTAATAACTACCGTCTGGCCTTTGTACAAGTTGTAAATAACTCTCCTTTCCCTGTATTTTACCCCTGCTGACTTCAGAATTTGAAAGAGTGTATTCCAGTCAACATTGTCAAAAGCTTTCTCTAAATCTACAAAAGCTAAAAATGTAGGTTTGCCTTTCCTTAATCTATCTTCTACGATGAGACGTAAAGTGAGTATTGCCTCCCGGGTTCCTACGTTCCTCCTCAATCCAAACTGATCTTCCCCGAGGTCAGCTTCTACCAGCTTTTCCATTCTCTTGTAGATAATTCGTGTTAAAATTTTGCAGCCATGACTTATTAAACTGATGGTTCTGTAATTTTCACACCTGTCTGCGCCTGATTTCTTTGGAATGGGGATTATTACATTTTTCTTAAAGTCTGAGGGTATTTCGCCTGTCTCATACATCCTACACACCAGTTCAAATAGTTTTGTCATGGCTGGCTCTCCCAGAGACTTTAGTAGCTCTGAGGGTATGCCGTCTACTCCTGGGGCCTTGTTCCGACCTAGGTCTTTCAGGGCTCTGTCAAATTCATCTCTCAGTATAGTATCTCCTATGTCATCTTGATCTACTTCCTCTTCCCTTCCTACATCATCGTCTCTAAGTTCATTTCCTTTATAGAGCTGCTCTATGTACTTTTTCTACCTTTCAGCTTTTCCTTCTTTGCTGAGAACTGGTTTTCCATCAGAGTCCTTGATATTCATAGAGCTGTTTTTCTTATCTCCAAATGTTTCTTTTATTTTCCTGTAGGCTGTATCTATTTTTCCCTATTTATACATTCTTCTACATCCATGCATTTGCCTTCTAGCCACTCCTGCTTAGCCATTTTGCACTTCCCGTCAATCTCATTTCTTAGTCGCCTGTACTCCATTTTGCCTGTTTCATTTACTGCATTTTTATATTTTCTCCTTTCATCTATTAAATTTAGTATCTCCTGTGATATTCAAGGATTTTTTGTAGGTCTTGCCTTCCTACCTATTTTGTCCTCTGCTACCTTCACTATTTCATCTCTCAATTTTGCCCATTCCTCCTCTACTGTTTTATTTTCCCCTGTTTCTGTCAATTGTTGCCTAAAGCTCCCTCTGAAATTCTTAAGAACTTCAGGTTCCTTCAATTTATCCAGGTCCCATCTCCTTATTTTCCTACCTTTCTGTAGTTTCTTTAGTTTCAGCCTACAGTTCATAACCAACAAGTTATGGTCAGAGTCTATATCTGCCCCTGGGTATGTCTTACATTGTAGAACCTGGTTCCGAAATCTATGTCTTACCATTATAAAATCTATCTGGTATCTTCCAGTGTCTCCTGGTCTCTTCCACGTATACAACCTTCTTTTGTGATTCTTAAACCAGGTGTTTGTTATAACTAAATTATGTTCCGTACAAAATTCTACCAGGCGGCTTCCTCTTTCATTCCTTTTGCACAGATCATATTCACCTACTATCCTCCCTTTCCTTCCTTGTCCTACTACCGTATTCCAGTCTCCTATAACAATTAAGTTTTCCTCTCCCTTAATTGTCTGAATAATTTCCTTTAGCTCCTCATATATTTCTTCGATTTCCTCATCATCGGCAGAGCTAGTTGGCATATAAACCTGTACTACTGTTGTCGGTGTTGGCTTCGTATCTATCTTGACAATGATAATGCGATCACTGTGCTGGTCATAGAAGTTTACCGCATTCCTATTTTCTTATTCATTATCAATTCTACTCCTGTGATACCGCCAATTGATTTTGTATTTACAATCCTGTAGTCACCTGACCAGAAATCCTGTTCATCCTGCCACCGAATTTCACTAATCTCTACTATATCTAACTTCAACCTATCCATTTCCCTTTTTTAAGTTTTCTAATTTTCCTACTCGATTAAGGGATCTAACATTCCACGCTCCGACCCGTAGAATGCCAGTATTGTCTTTCCTGATGATCACATCCTCCTGAGTAGTCCCCGCCCGGAGATCCGAATGGGGGACTATTTTACCTCCGGAATATTTTCCCCGGAGGATGCCATCGTCATATTTTCATACAGTAGAGCTGCATGTCCTCGGGAAATGTAACGGCTGTAGTTTCCTCTTGCTTTCAGCCGTTCGCAGTAACTGTGTGGCAAAGCCACATTAGCTAATGTTACAAGGCTAGCTCAGTCAATCATCCAGACTGTTGCCCCTGTAACTACTGAAAAGGCTGCTGCCCCTCTTCAGGAACCACACGTTTGTCTGGCCTCTCCACAGATACCCCTCCGCTGTGGTTGCACCTACGGTACGGCTATCTGCATCGTTGAGGCACGCAAGCCACCCCACCTCGGCAATGTCTGTGGTTTGTGGGGGTGGAGGAAAAAAGTAGTATTCTAGAAATGGAAGACGAAGTGGAGGAAGATGAGATCGGAGATATGATACTGTGAGAAGAATTTGACAGAGCGCTGAACGACTTGAGTCGAAAGAAGGCCCCTGGAGTAGATGATATTCCGTCTGAACTGCTGATATCGTTAAGAGAGCCGGTAGTGAAAAAATTGTACCACCTGGTATGCAAGATATATGACACAGGGGAAATACCCTCAGACTTCAAGAAGAATATTGTAATTCCAATTCCAAAGAAAGCAAGTGCAGACAAGTGTGATAATTACAGAACTATCAGTTTAATAAGTCATGGTTGCAAAATACTAACACGAATTATTTACAGACGAATGGAAAAACTTGTGGAGAAATGTAGGAACACGAGAGGCAGTACTTACATTACGACTTATCTTAGAAGATAGGCTAAGGAAAGGGAAACCTACGTTTTTAGCGTTTGTCGATTTGGAAAAAACGTTTGACAATCTCGACTGGAATACAATCTTCCAAATTCTGAAGGTATCAGGGGTAAAATATAGGGAGCGAACAGTTATATTCAACCTATACAAAAACCAGACAGCGGTTATTAGAGTGGAAGGGGAAGAAAGGGGCGCAGAGGATGGGAAGGGAGTAAGACAGGGTTGTAGCCTTTCCCCAATGTTGTTCAATCTGTACATTGAACAGGCAGTACTGGAATGGAAAGAGAAATTTGGAGGGGGCATTAAAGTGCAGGGAGAAGAAATAACAACGTTGTGGTTTGCCGGTGACATAGTAATCCTATCAGAGACCGCAAAAGATCTGGAAGAGCAATTGAATGGAATGGACAGTGTCTTGAAAGGAAGATATAAGATGAACATTAACAAGAGTAAAACGAAGCTAATGGAATGCAATGTTAGAAAATCAGGCGATGCTGAAGGAATTAGATTAGGTAACGAGACAATAAAAGTAGTAGATGACTTTTGTTATTTGGATAGCAAGATAACTTCTGTTGACCGAAGTAAAGAAGATATAAAATGCAGAATGACTATGGGACGAAAGGCGTTTATGAAGAAGCGAAACTTCTTAACATCCAATATTAATTTAAATGTTAGGAAGTCCTTTCTGAAAGCATTTGTCTGGAGTGTAGCATTGTATGGGAGTGAAACGCAGATGTTAAGGAGTTCAGATAAAAAGATGATAGAAGCTTTTGAAATGTGGTGCTACAGACGAATGATGAAAATTAGATGGGTAGATCAAGTAACTAATGAGGAGGTGCTTAACCGAATCGGGGAGAAAAGGAGTTTCTGGCATATCCTGACTAAGAGAAGGGAAGAGAAGGGATAGATTGGTTGGACATATTCTGAGACATCAGGGAATTGTGAACTTAGCATTAGAAGGAAGTGTGTGGGGTGAAAGTCGTAGAGGGAGACCGAGGGACGAATACAGTAAGCAGATTCAAAAGGATGTAGGTTGCCGAACGTTTTCTCAGATGAAGAAACTTGCACAGGACAGGGTAGCGTGGAGAGCTGCATCAAACCGCCGGCCGCGGTGGCCGAGGGGACTGAGGCGCTCCAGTCACGGTCTGCACGGCCACTACGGTCGGGGGTTCGAATCCCCCCTCGGCATGGGTATTTGTGCCGTCCTTAGTGTTAGCTAGTTCATAAGTAGTTTGTAAGTTTAGGGACTGATGACCCCGTAGTTAAGTCCCATAGACTCCACAAACATTTGAACATTTTTTTTGCATCAAAACAGTCTGCGGACTGAAGACCACAACAACAACAACAAATAAAAGACGTGAAACAGTAGAGTGTGTATTTAACTCTAAGTAAGGTGCGAACTGTCCTGTTCATAAAACAAACTTGTTTAAAATACAGAAATTGACTTAAAAGTAAATAGGGAAGGTTTAAGCAGACCTAACTGCAGATGACATGACCACCTTCACGTTTGAGGGCAAGATGTGGGGTGTAAAACTGAACTTATAAAATAGCACTCAAAACTGTGGCTAAACGAATAAAGTAGTTGTTACTCAGGAAGCAAGGCGTCAGAGTTATTTAAAAAAAAAAAAAAACTCAAATAAAATACATCTTTCAAATAAATGTGGCAGCTATTCCTCGTGAGTGGGAAAGATCAGCAAGTCACAGCTGAAACCGAAGCTGACTGTTAATTACGAGATTTTTACTTGCCTACACAGGAGCCACTGCCTGGCCACTACCCCGTTCTGTACAAGCACAAGCTATCTATCCTGCAAACCTTCCCTATAACACGTGTGTTTACATATGAACATTTTTATATACAGGGTGCCCCAAAATGAATGAACCGATTTCAACTTGTAATAACCCTGAGGCAAATGACACTAGGTAACTAAAACAGCGCTGGATGTTATCGGCATGGTCTAGAGTTCCAGAAAGAAAGAATTATGGACCGTCCTTTTTTGAGGAAGAAACCGTAACAGGACAATCACATCTTGCAATACTACGGAACTGGTTATTACCGCAACTTTGACAATTTCATCTATCAGCAAGATGGACTGGTACAACGATGTGCTCAGTTTCCTTAATAACAACGTGCCTCAACGTTGGATAGGGCGTACAGGACCACAAGTCCAGGCTTTAAACTCTTTGCCTATAGGTTCCCTGACTTAACATCAGGTAATTTCTTCCTGTTGGGATATATTAAACAATGCGTTTACGTTACTCCCTTACTTCGTGACATTGATGAACTAAAAACCAGAATATAAGCTGCTGTAGCTACAGTGACAGAAGACACCTCACGCTCAGTTTGGGATGAATTCGGCTATCGGCTAGCTGTCGTTTGTGCAGCTAATGGAGGACAAAATGTTCAAATGTTTATAGAGATTATGGGAGTTGACTACGGGTTCATCAGGCCCTAAACTTACAAACTACTTATGAACTACCTAATCCTAAGGACGGCACAAATATCCATGCCCGAGGGGGGATTCGAACTCCCGACCGTAGTGGCCGTGCAGACCGTGACTGGAGTGCCTGTCCCCTCCGCTCCAGTCACGGTCTGCACGGCCACTACGGTCGGGGGTTCGAATCCCCCCTCGGACATGGATATTTGTGCCGTCCTTAGTCTTAGCTAGTTCATAAGTAGTTTGTAAGTTTAGGGACTGATGACCCCGTAGTTAAGTCCCAAATTTATGATTATGATTCTACAAACATTTGAACATTTTTGATCAGTCCCATCGGCCACAGCGGCCGGCAATGGAGGACATATGGAGGTCCTCAGTCTTAGCTAGTTCATAAGTAGTTTGTACGTTTAGGGACTGATGACCCCGTAGTTAAGTCCCAAATTTATGATTATGATTATGATTCTACAAAAATTTGATTTTTGATCAGTCCCCTCGGCCACCGCGGCCGGCAATGGAGGACATACGGAAAATTTATGATGGATTTTTATAAACTCTGTGTTTTGTGAGTAATTTAGTCTGCAATATGTTGGCGTTAAGCCTTCTTCCTAATAAATAATTCTGTTTAAAATCGGGGCATTTTTTTTTGGGACACCCTGTACTTATTAGTCAATTGCTGTTTTTATACAAGTTTTTAATTTTCTCAGAACGCCTAAAACAGGCGTAAAGTACCACATGTAAAAATAACAAAAAGATAAAATATTGTATTTTTGACAACGTTTTTTGCTAAAAATCGAAGATTTTATAATTTTAATGCACCTCGTACATTATTTGATGGTGATTAGCTCAGTATCAACGTTCGCCAAGGTCTCACCTGAAAATCGTAGACGCGAACCTGTAGTTTTTCCCCGTCCTCGCGAAACATCATGTTATTCTTGTGGTAGTCGCCGTGAAGCATAACCTTGAAGTCCACTTCGGACCTGTTCACCACTTCGAGTGTCCTGCGCACCAGAGGCAGCCCGAAAGTACTCAGCTTGTTCTTGTACTTGTGGAACCACGGGTACTCGTCAAAGATGGCCATCATTTTACCGAACCCTTCCACTATTGAGCTCTCGTACTTCCCGAACGCCTTCTCGTTGAACACGAGCGACTGGTGGAACATGCTGTCCGAGTACGTCTCGTCGTCCAGTAAGGAGACGGAGGCGGCGTGCATGCGGGCGAGCCCGTCGAGCGCGGCCGTGCACTGCTGCAGGTCCAGCGAGACGCCCTCGTCCACCTTGCGGAAGCCGGAGGCGTCCAGATCTTCGATGACCAGGAAGTCGCTGGGCTGCGAGCCCCGGTGGTACAGCTTGGGCCACATGGGCTGCCACTCCTCCGGGTCCAGCTCCCTGAGCGCGGCGTCCACGGCCGGCAGGAAGGTGCCGTAGGCGGTCTTCTCCTTGGTGAAGACGCCGCTGTCCATGACGTCCTTGAGCACGCCGTTGGAGTTGGGCGCGATCTTGACGATCAGCGAGGCGGCGGCGTCGGCCCCGGCCGCGGTGTAGCTCGCGGCCACCCGGTACGTCTGGCTGAGGTAGCCGCCGCACACCTCCGACACGGACAGCATCTCCACGCTGGCTTCGTCGACTGCCGCGTCGGACGCTTTCAGGGCGTCGGCGATGAAGGCCCTGTCCAGCCAAGGCGGCGGCGTCGCCTGCTTTGTTTCATCTCCACTCGGCATGGCCGCTCTCTGCTCCTGGACCTGAAGCACAGACAATCACTAAGTTAAACCTCTATTTGGCGCACACACAGGCAACGCACGAAGAAGAAGAAAATGTGAAGGTACTTAAATATCATGTGAACAATATTACATGATAACTGATTTTCGCCGGCCGCGGTGGACGAGGGGACTGAGGCGCTCCAGTCATGGTCTGCACTGCCACTACGGTCCGGGGTTTGAATCCCCCCTCGGGCATGGATATTTGTGCCGTCCTAAGTATAAGGTAGTTGATAAGTAGTTTGTAAGTTTAGGGACTGATGACCCCGTAGTTAAGTCCCCTAAGCTATACAAACATTTGAACATATTAGAACAAATTCGTTATGAAAATTAATATTGTGTTCGATCTACAAGTTCGTTTATTATGTGAACAGATTTTCGGACTCTTAGGCCATCATCAGACATTTACTCAAATTTGGATTGAGTTTCTACTAGCCGGCCGCGGTGGCCGAGGTGACTAAGGCGCTCCAGTCACGGTCTGCACGGCCACTACGGTCGGGGGTTCGAATCCCCCCTCTGGCATGGATATTTGTGCCGTCCTTAGTATAAGGTAGTTTGTAAGTTTAGGGACTGATGACCCCGTACTTAAGTTCTATAAGCTATACAAACATTTGAACATTTGATTTGAGTTTCTACTAGAAACCTTAGAAATAAACAAATGTTTGGCCCACAGTCCAGCCTTATTATTAAATGATCAAACAGTACTCAGTACATCATCACTTCTAAACCCATCCCAATCCGGTTCCATTTTATTCCTCCAATTCAAATGTTTGTAATCCTATGGAACCGAATTACGTTGATCACCAGTCCCTAGTCTTACAAACTACTTAAACTAAAACTATAGTTTTCTACATTGCGTAGAAAATAACAAGTGCAACATTGCACTTAGTCACTATATATAAATACACAAGTTAAAAACATGACAGCTGTTATTTTATACCCAATTTTTTTAGCAAGATGACCAGCTTATAACATATATGAGACCAGATGATGGTGACACAGTGCACCGAAACCGGTCGTCATTTAATAAATTATTAATGTGCGAGCTTGGCTTTTTATTTTGAAAACTATAAAACGATCAGATCGCCTCCAAACACGACTATGTCAGGTAATCTTGAGTTAAACTAACCTAAGGGGAACACACACATCCACACCCGAGGGAGGATTCGAACCTCCGACACGAGAGACCGCGCGATACGTAACGTGGCGCTCCAGACCGCTCGGCTACTTCCGCACGGCTTCCTCGAATTCTTGTATCTTATTATTTTACCTTACTCTGTTTTTGAGTCAGCGTATGTTTGTAATAGATTTCAGTACTTTGATCTTACAATTACTTTACTGGTATGAAGTTGTAAATCTAATTTAAATTTGGTACAGCCACTGTTTATCTACTTTCTGTGTTAACACGTCCATCTTTCCAATGTTTCGCTCCTGTTTTATTTATTTGTTAGAACTAATATTCCATGTTATTCTGTATTCTGTCATTACATTAATTCTTCATTTAATTATGATCACTATAATTGCATATGTTTATTTTCACCGTTATTCAGCTCCAGTGCATATTTCTGATTTGTTAAACTTCACAATTCTCCAGTGCACCCCACGTACACCCTCCAATCCCATCTCTCTATTCGTACATTTAGTTATAATAGTGTCCCAGATTTCTAATATTTATCCTCCATTTCTTAGGTTTTGTGTCACGTTGTGGTCTGAACAACCCTTCAAACTTTAGATTCTTGTTTGATTTAATTTTGTTAACTATAGTCATTGTTGTCATGAAATTGTTATGTTTGCATTGTTTGTTGATTTATAATATCAATGTTTACCTTTTGCAGTACTATTAATTTACAAATTTCATTTAAATATTTATTTACATTGTAACTGCTCCATCAAAGATGACAATTTATTTCTCTGCGTGTAATATCCTTTCTGGTTTGTTGACAACGCAAGTTCTTTGACTGGACTTCGGTAAATTTCTGATGATGACCTAAGAAGCTGAAAATCGATTCACTTAAAAACAAACCTTTTTTATTTTAATTTTCAACTTTAAATAATTTGTATTACTATATTTATAGGAAATGCACCATACCGTGCAAAGAAATACATTCACATTACATTAACTCTACTTGTCTTTGCTATAAGCTACGATGAATTTGTGTCTATTCCTGCATTTGATAATGTGGTGTCGATTACAAAATTCTAAGCACAGTTCACACACACACACACTCGTCATTTGGTTCGTGCAATAATTTGTTGCGACCCGCCTTGTGGTGAAACCCATGAGTTGCCAGTCTCGTTGTCACGTGTCGCATTTCGTGGTTAGCTTCCCTCCAGGTCCTGTCTTGCATAGCAATCGTTACTTAGAACTCCTCCGGTATGTGGTTTTTCTTCTCATGCAGATCTTGTAGAAGCTGTTTGCAGTTGGCATTAGCTGGGAGTATGAGCTCGTATCTTAGATCCTCCATTAGGAAGGTCTCCCTGGTAAGCTCATACATTAGCTGTGATCTTGAGTTCTGTGGGACTCCTAAGACTCACTTCAAATATCTAGCCTTTACTCGCTCCAGTTCTTCAAGCTGTTTGTATGAGAGTTATTCTCCCAATGATTCAAGGCCACACTTCAAAATACGCAGTATCTTCAGCCTGAACAGGTCTATAGCTGAGCTGATCGATAGCTGTCCGATGTTTCTGATTTCATTCATAGCTCTAGTGGCCGCCACTGCTCTAGATGTTATATGTAGTCTGAAACGTTTTCCTGTTTTTTGGACTGTGATACCTAGATATTTAAAATTGTTAACCCTCTTGAGTAGATTTCCATTGCATTTGACGTTCTCTGCTTCAGTGAGTCTTCCACCTTTCCTTCTTCTCTTCGTTTATCTTGACGTCGGTTCTCTCCGTCCATTCGCTTAGTTTGTTTAAAGCTACTTGTAGATTTGTGTAACTATAGTTTCTTGTCTATAACTAATGGTACCCAAAAGAGGCATATGGTTGCTACTACAAGATGCGTCTGGAATAATCCCATATTCGACAAATTGCGCTGGTGAGGACGGGGTGCCCGCGCATACACACTCAGATGCATGCCAGCAAGCGCTCCCTACCGTGCAAAGCACTATAGCGAAGCGGTGGTACACCCTGTGACGGAGCTAACAGGATTAGTTTGAGAACTCGTGTCATTGAAACATGGTGCGCAAAATAGAGGAACGTGTTAACATCGAGTTTTCTTTCAAATTACGCAAACGGCGACGGAGACCCAAGGGATGTTAGTGCAAGAGTATGGTTTTGAGGCACTGAGTGAAAAGTTGTGTTTGAGTGGTTAAAACTCTTTAGAGACGGAGGTGTCGAGGATGAGAAACGTTCGGATCGACCGTACACAATCACAGTCCCGGACAACATCGAACGACAGTTGCTTGCGGATGATCGGCGGCTGTATGTGAGCATAATTAGACCTCCACAACGGTTGCGAAGATCCAACAGCACGTGACCTCAGAGTTTCGAGCGATTCCACAAGAAGCGTTTGCTGACAGTTTTCAACACCTGTACAACCGATGTCACAATGTATTGTAGGCAATGACGACTGCTCTGAAGGCCAGTAAAAGTATTTTGTTTGTAACTTTTGTTTTCTAAATTTACTGACACCATTCACCAAACTTTTCAGACGCACCTTGTATATAAGTAATACTGTTTCTGTGTTGTAACATTTGCATTTTGCACTGTTACATGTAAAATGTCTCAGAAGAAGTGCTGTTTTGGTAAAAAGATCAGAACAAACCTTCACGTTTCACTGTCAAGTACCCATGAGTACAAAACCTACATTTTTCTTTTGACCCAGAATGTGTTAAGTGGCCAAAACTTTCATATACCATTCACTGGAACAGTCATATACTCCTACACAGGTTCTCCGTTCCATAGTGGTCCGCCAGATGTCCTTGTCCCAGTAAAATTCGCCGGCCGCGGTGGCCGAGGGGCTGAGACGCTCCAGTAACGGTCTGCACGGCCACTACGGTCGGGGGTTCGAATCCCCCCCCCCCTTCGAGCATGGATATTTGTGCTGTCCTTAGTATTAGTTAGTTCATAAGTAGTTTGTAAGTTTAGATTCCAGTTAACATTGTCAAAACGTAGTCCCATTAGCTATACAAACATTTGAAATATTTCCAGTAAAATTCAATCCACCTACAATGTCCCACTTAAGAATTCGCCGACTTCAGGGGTTTTCGGCTCGTCACCTGAATTCACGCCACTTCTCATAAAACCAGTGCCTAGATGGTTTACTCTCAGATTGCAAATCTCGAGTCCGCCGTGATTTTGAGTAATGAATCCGATTTTTAACCCCCTCACCTTCAGTGAAGTGCGACCATGTAACGTAGCCGTGTGTCGCCGTTAGCGTGTGTGCCCGCGGTCTAATCTAAATGCAACTTAACTTTGCTATACTCACGCACCATCTCAAATCAGGCACGACAGACCAGACCAATCTTCGCAGTTTTATTGTATATCGTGTTGTGTGGTACCTCCGAGTTTGCTGAATTTCCCCTACAATAGCGGCGCCTGCTTCTGCCTCGTTTCAGCACACTGATTTTGGTGAGTTTCGCTGTTGCATTGCGTGTGTGTGAGCGAGTCAGTGTTGTTTGTAAATCCTCCCTCCAGTAACATTAAGTTCTGCGTAATTTATGTTATATTCAATGCTGGGCATCGTCAGTATTAGGTAATGTAAATGAGATGCTTTTTTATTGTATTAACAAAATTGGTTCCCCATTTTGCTTGCGTTCGACTTGAATAAACAAGTTAACTTCAGCATAATTTTGACTTGCCTATAAATTGTAGTTTTCGACCACCTTCCCACTTTTATTTTTATTGTTTTTCATCAGTGCTGAGAACAAGCTCAGATGCAATTTTTTATGTTTAAGTTCCGTTCCGCCATATATGTTTTTCTTTAGCCACTTTTATGAAATAACTTTAATTGTGGTGGTTTGTTTATTAATGTCTGTGTGTGTAATTTCGTGTGAGCTGCTACGTATATTGGTCACTGTATCGTTAACTTTCTGTTATTAGAGTAATTTGAACCCAAGTCAGTTCTCAATTAGGGCCAGGGAACAAGGTTCTGCAGCAGGGAGTAGCCAGTAGTTCACACGGACCTTTTGCTAATTTTACTGCTAAAATTAAGCTATTTTTTATTAGTAAACTCTTATCTGGGTACCTCCTACCAGAATTAAGTTTTTATTTCGTACAGTTGCCCGCTTTTATACTGAAGGTATATTCGACATTATATTATAATTCGACGCCTAATTCAGGAGATAAGACGTCAAAGATGAAAATCCGTCCCTTCAATTATGAGGTTGTAACTTATTACGTCTTTATTACCAACTGCATTCGCAACGCACTCCTAACATTTCATTCTACGAACGTGGAAAATTATATTATTGTAGGACACATGGTTCAGGAGGTATGACTTCATAAGGACTGATTTGGATGAAAACGAAACTGAAATGGATAGAGAATTGTGGCGGACGTAGAGGGAAGGAGTAGATGAACTAACGTAAGAGAAGGATAAATACACAGGCTGGCAAAGCCAGGAACCAGCGCTAGTTATCCTATGCTAGGTATTGCCTATGCTCTTATGGATGCGAATGTTCGCTCTTAACAAAATAGCACGCCAGAAGAAGAGAGAACGAAACCATGTCATAGAGTTGGAATACTGGTCAAGTATACTTTGCTGGATTGACATAGAAATGAAGCTTTTAGACAAAAACTAGATATCTGTATTTGCACTGAAGTTGTAACAACGTACGAGAATTAATTAAAGGAAAACGAGATTATATCGTCAGAACCAGTACAGCGATGAGCAGCTCAACTAGATGCCAAAATACAAGGAACGATCCTGAACAATTGCATCCTTCATACTGTTGCTGTTGATATTGATAACAATGATTGTGGATACTGTTGTCATTACGGGGATGAGTACGTTCTTTGTTAGCAGAAATGAACGATAACTACCGGCAAGTATCAACAAAGAAGTAACCAATTTCCCCTTGTTTAGATACAGTGGCGGAACAAATAAATCGCATCAGCGGACTCCCGCAGTGAATGGTGATTCTCGACCGTCTGGTGGCTCATTACGTTGCCAACTACGGCAAATCACGCTGATGAGGCGTTTGACGAGACCGCCTCGTCCAGAAATAAACGCCGCATCTGTGCCCTCCTGTCCTCGAGTATCGCTCCAAGATAACACAATGTGCAACACAATTAAACAGCGACTTTTTAACTCGTAACTCTCTCTCATTGCGACGGAGAAATTTGAGATCTGACTTAAAGGTGGCTGCTATCTTACACTATAACGGTGCAAAAACATGGCGCCCTGTCACGTCACCTGCAGGCTCGACGACGCATCAAAGAGCTAGGCTCGATTCACGTGAAAAAAGGGCCGACACCAGAGTATTAAGTATGGTGTAAGGTGGCCAACTGACGTCACATGCCACCACATCTCACCAAAACTCTGCCAACGATACCGCAGACGTGTCACACGTAGGAAGTTCGTCACTCCTTAATTTGTTCAAAAATGTTCAAATATTTGTATAGTTTATGGGACTTAACTACGGGGTCATCAGTCCCTAAACTTACAAACTACTTATGAACTACTTACGAACTAGGACGGCACAAATATCCATACCCGAGGGGGGATTCGAACCCCCGACCGTAGAGGCCGTGCAGACCGTGACTGGAGCGCCTCACTCCCCCCCCCCCCCTTTTTTTTTTTTTTTTTTTTTTTTTTTTTTTTTTTTTTTTTTTTTTTTTTGTCCCCGCGGCCACCGCGGCCGGTCCTTAATTGGTCGCCTAGCATTGGGAGACAGCAAAAGAGCTGGAAGAGCAATTGAAAGGAATGGACAATGTCTTGAAAGGAGGGTACAAGATAATGTAACGTCAGTCGGTCACCTTGCACCGTACGTGAAATTCTCAGATAGGCCTTTTTGGTCCACTTTAGGTTACGGTAGAAACACTAAAAGTGGGCCTTTGCGATCGTCTTTTGACAGCTCGAAATTTAAATCAAAATAACGGCTTAACCATGCAGCTGACACGAAAACTTAATAACCGAATTTATAGAGGAGAAAATCCTCTACAACTTTGCTCTTTTATGCTTCTTTTATATCTCGTATCGTTTCAGAGATATTTGCAAAAATAACGGCGACTTTGGGATGTATGTCTGTCTGTTTGTCTGTCTGTCCGTAACGTGTTCCCTGTTTCTAAGACGAACCGTTCAACCGATCAGCACCAAATTTTACAGACATAATTGTAGGCGACCAGAGACCAGAACTCCCCTTTTTCAAATTTTTCGGTCAAAAGATACGGCAGTAATACCAAACAAAGCCGTTTGTAATATAATTGTAATTGCAAGCGAACCTTTCATCTGACACTAAAATTGAATAACCTATTTGGTAGAGAACCTAACTGGCAGAGGGGAAAATTCTCTACAACTTCGCTCTGTTTTTTCATATCTTGCATCTTTGCAGAGATATTTACAAAAATAACGGCGATTTGACAATGTCTTTCTGGCTTTAATGTGTTCCCACATTTTAGGTCGAACTGTTCAACAAATCGGAACCAAATTTTACAGACATAATTGTTGGCTACCAGAGACCAGAACCTCCCTTTTTGAAATATTTCGGATAAGAAATACGTTAGTAATACAAAAAAAAGCCGTTTGTAATGTAATTTTAATTGCAAATAAACCGTTCATCTGACGCGAAAATTGAATAGACGAATTTATACAGGAAAAAATTCTCTACAACTTTTTTCCGTTGTTTTTTCCATATCTCGTGCCGTTTGATAGATATTTGCAAAAATAACGTGGTTTGACACCCTCCATTAAATTAACGAAAACCAGATGTCACGTGACATTCCTCTCCCAGAACTGTCTCTGGCATACGCCATCTTGCGTTGCGTATTTGATGATTTTCTTATTTTAACTTACACGTTGTCATTTCAAAGCAATAGCGCACTGAAGAATTAACAAAAACACATCGTTCTTCGTACGATAAATGATAATCTAGTGTCTACAATTGCCATATTAGCATCAGTTAACAACGGCCATCAATAGTATGAGATAAAAGAACGCAATTCCTAAGTGTTAGCTGTAGCGTAGTGGGCGATGTTTTTCCTACAAGTTTCAGACACTCTCATTAATTAATTTTTTATTATTTAGATTATTATTTTGGTTCAAAATGTTTGCAAAAACTTATAAAACTACAAACCTAAAGTGGGTCGTAAAATACGAGCGATTTTTTTCGCATGAATCGTTCCTTGCTGTTTGAAACGTCGTCGAGCCCACGAGTGATGTTACAGGAGTCCATGTTTTTGCACAATTATAGTGTACGGTTGTAGCTACATTTAGGTCAAGTGTCAAGTCGCCACTTAACTGAGTTGCACAATGTGTTTTCATGGAGTGATACTCAAGAAGGGCAAAGATTGCTGTGTTTACTTCCGTCTATGACAGGATTATTATGTCATCAGCAAACTGCAAAGTTTTTATGTCTCCTTCCATTGCTTCACAGCTTGCTCAATGTACAGATTCAATAACATTATTACTTTCTTTCCAACGAATGCTTTCCTTTCATGCCCTTCGACTATTATAATTACTGCCTGGTTTTTGTACAAGTTGAATATAACTTTACCTTCTCTGTATTTTACCCTTGCTAGATTCCAGTTAACATTGTCAAAAGGTTTCTCCTTATGTACACAGCTAAAAACTTAAGTTTTCCTTTCTTTAACCTATCTTCTAAGTAGAGTCGTAAAGTGAGCATTGCCTCACGTGTTCCTACATTAGTAAAAAAATGTTCAAATGTTTGTAGAGCTTATGGGACTTAACTACGGGATCATCACTCCCTAAACTTACAAACTACTTATGAACTAGCTAAGACTAAGGACGGCACAAATATCCATGCCCGAGGTTGGATTCGAACCCCCGATTTGAACATTTTGTAATTTTCACACTTGTCTGCAGTTGCTTTCTTTGAAATTGGGGTTACTATATATTTCCTCGGTCTCATACACCCTTCACACAAGGTAGAACTACTTTTTCATGAGTCGTTTTCCCGACGATATCAACAGTTCAGAGGAAATATCAGCTACTGCAGGGGCCTTATTTCGACTTAAATCTTTCAGTTTTGTGTCAAATTATTCTCTCAGTATTATACCTCCCATCTCAACTTCGTCTATATCCATTTCTACAATATTGCCTTCATTTCCTTTGTATATGCCCGGCCCTCTATATATTCCTTCAACCTTTCGGCTTTCTTTTCTTAGAGCTGGTTTCCCATCTGAGCTGCCGATACTTTTTTTGTTTCCAAACGTCTCTTTCATTTTGCTGTAGACGGTATCTATCTTTCCCCTAGTTAAGCTACGAGTGGTGTTCAAATAAAAAGATACGAGACGACAGTGTTGGTATAATTGAAGTCCTTAATCAAAAGTAATCACCAGAGGCCTGAGCAAAACTGTCCCAATGTTTAACGAGCTGTAGGATTCCCGGTTACCAGAATTCCTTGGCTGTGACAAGAACCAGTCTTCTACTGTGTCCTTCATTTCATCGTCTGAGCTGAAGCGCTTTCCTTTGAGATGTTCTTTTAGCGGACCAAACACATGGAAGTCACGGGGTGACATGTCCAAGCTGTAGGGCGGATGCAAAAACTGCTGCCACTTGAACTCGGCCAGTGCACTTTGTATGATTTTGGAGACGTATGGTCACGTTATCGTGGAGCAGAATCACTCGCTCCGTGAGCTGCTCAGGCTGTTTGCTCTTGACGGACCTGCGAAGGATACCTTTGAGATGTTCTTTTAGCGGACCAAACACATGGAAGTCACAGGGTGACATGTCCAAGCTGTAGGGCGGATGCAAAAACTGCTGCCACTTGAACTCGGCCAGTGCACTTTGTATGATTTTGGAGACGTATGGTCACGATATCGTGGAGCAGAATCACTCGCTCCGTAAGCTGCTCAGGCTGTTTGCTCTTGACGGACTTGCGAAGGATACAGAGTACCTCACAGTACACGTCACTGTTAACAGGTTTTTCCTGGCCGAGTAACAGACCTTGGATGTCGCAAAAGACGGTGAGCATCACCTTGCCTGCTGAGGAAAAAGCCTTGAATTTTTTTTAGAGGGACGTGACGATGCATGCTGCGCGTCCCTATATGTCGCACTTCGTTGTCTCAAAGCAGCATATGCAGATTTCAAACGCTTTGATTGATAAGCCCGCTGCGGTAGAGCAGCCGAGTGGTCTAAGGAGCCTCGCTACGGAGCGCGCGGTTGCTCGCCGTGGAGGTTCGAGTCCTCCTTGGGGCATGGGTGTGTGTGTTGTCCTTAGGTTAGTTTACCTAGGTTTAAGTATTTTGTAAGCTACGGACTGATGACCATGGTGTTTGGTCCGATAGATTTACAGACATTTGATTGATAAGCCGTTCCATATTTTTGATTTGAACAACCCTGGTAGTTATACATTCTTCTACGATGTTGCATTTGTCCTGTAACTACTGCCACGTAGCCAATTTCCACTTTCAGTCAACCTCATTTTTTTAGCCGTCCGGTACTCGCTTTAGTCTGCTTCACTTGTTGCATTTATGTATTTTATTCTTTCATCGATTTCCTTAAGCATCTCGTGTGTTATCTAGCAATTTCTATTACACCTTGTCCATCTAAGTGCAGCCGTCACCACTTTATGTCATTGTTTAGGATTAACTGTTATATACAGTAAACACTATATGTGTATAAACGTCTTCGCGTTTGTAACAGCAAGATACAGGTTGAAACATAGCTCTGTAGTACACATTAAATGATTAATAATCGACCAACCGTGTTAAGCCCATCTTTATGTTGAAGCGTTCTTTTAGTCCATCTTTGCTCTCTCTCTCTCTCTCTCTCTCTCTCTCTCTCTCTCTCTCTCTCTCTCTCCTTCCTTTTTCTTTCTTTCTTTTTCTGTGGGTTTTTTTTTTTTTTTTTTTTTTTTTTTTTTTTTTTTTTTTTTTTTTTTTGTATTTTGTAACAGTTAATTAACAGTAACAGTGAACACAAAAGTTCACCTATTCCGCTTCTCTACTGCACCGATGAAGATACCAACAACTCTGACAAACTGTAAGGAAAGACCTACAGGGATGACGTAGAAAAACCATCAATTCAACATGTAAAACAAACAATAAAAAGGACCCACTGATGATGCTTCAAAAATGTTCAAATGTTTGTATAGCTTATGGGACTTAACTACGGGGTCATCAGTCCCTAAACTTACAAACTACTTATGAACTAACTTACACTAAGGACGGCACAAATATCCATGCCCGAGGGGGGATTCGAACCCCCGACCGTAGTGGCCGTGCAGACCGTGACTGGCGCGCCTCAGTCCCCTCGGGCACCGCGGCCGGCGATGATGCTTCAACTAGAGCGAAAAATGTATCGGCATACAAAAACAAAACAATACAAAAAACAGTGCTTTGCTCAAAGCAGATCATTATCCAAAAGTCCAATACAGGAAGATCACGGAAAATGGGCACAGTTACCCAGTTGACAGCATTCTGGATGACCCACATGAATATCCCTACACAGAGTGTAAAAAATCAAATGTTTGTAAATCTATGGGCCTTACTACACTCATCAGTCACTAGGCTTACAAACTACTTAAACTAACTTACGCTAAGGACAAGAAACACACCAATGCCCGAGGGAGGACTCGAACCTCCGACGGGGAACAGGGAGGCGCTCCGCAGCTAGGCGCCTGGGAACGCTCAGCCACTCCACCGCGGCAGTGTGTTTCTCATGCAACGTACACATTCAGTGTTAGTGTTCAGTAGACCTTCGAACCAAGCTGACGTCACACTATTCTTGGTGTGTGTAGTTAGAAATTTTGGTAAGATTAGTTATCAGTTACTTGTGTTAGCAGCAGTGGGTATGAGACTATGGGGTTATGGAGGAGGGAAAAGAGGAACGTAATGACACACGGTCAAAATGTTCCAGTAAAAAGAAGATGAAATGATACATAAAGAAAAATGAACTGGGTGAAGATGGTAGCATTGGCTTTGCTAACTGATTGATGGGAAGTTTGCGTTATACATTAATATTTTGCAGACGTTATGAGGGTGACAGCATGAAGTGCTGCACAGATTTGAATTGTGTGAGTAATACGGGGTGGTTAACAGTGGTCGACGACACAAATGGTCTCCAATTATCCGACTGTAACGATTTCTAGTTACTGAACGCTCAAATTCAGCAGAGTACTCGTTCCAGGCCATGTAAAAGCCCGACCACGCCACAGTGCGCCTACCTTGTTTGCAACGTCGCTGCGAGGCTTCACGGGCCGTCCAACGCACTCGCCCATCACAACTTGAACTCGGGACTCATTGGCCAAGCGACTGTTTGGAAGTCGCCTATGGTCCGAGCGGTTCGAGCCCAGGCGTCGCCGTGTTATCGGCAGAGACATGCGGCTTGCCTGCTGCCACAGCCCATTAATGCCCAACTGCCCGCTCTGTCCCAACACGCACGTGACTCTAAGTAACACGTTCATTTCTGCGGCTATTGCAAACCGTGCTGCTTATTTGCCAGCGCTGACAACGCTACGGACACTACGCTGCACCCGGTCTCCAAGTGCAGGCCGTCCGAAACTGCGTTGTTTGTGGTGAGAGGCAACGCCTGAAATCTGTTACTCTCCGAATACTGCTCACACTGTCGCTCTCGGGATACTTAATTCGATACTGATTTTGGAAATGAGATGTCCCGTGCGTCTAGTTCCAGTTACCAGTCCGCGTTCAGAATCTGTTAATCCCCTTCGTGTGCCCATAATCACGTCGGAAACCATTCCATACGTATTACCTTGGTATCAACGAAAGCCGCGCGCGTCCCCGCTTCTTCTGGTCTCGGGCACTGCCCAGAGACTTACTTTGGTGTCGTTTTAACCTAATGGATTAGCCCACTTTCTTGGATGAGTGAAAGTTAGTGGACTGCTTGATTTATAGTAATCGATAATAAGGCATAGATTAAAACAGAGGTGATATCGGGCGTTCCACAGGGTAGTGTTATTGGTCCTCTGCTGTTCCTTATTTATATAAACGATTTAGGGGAAAATCTAAGTAGCTCTCGTTGATTGCGGATGACACCGTCATTTACCGTCTGGTAAAATCATCTGAACATCAAAACTAACTGCAGAACGATCTGAATAAGATATCACTATGATGTAAAAATTGGCGATTGACTCTAAATAATGAAAAGTGTGAAGTCGTCCACATGAGTACGAAAAGAAATCCGTTAAACTTTGTTTACATGATAAATCAATCAAAAGTGAAGGCCGTAAACTCCACTAAATACCTTGGAATTATTACTACTTTAGACTTAAATTGGAAAGAACACATAGATAATGTCGTGGGAAAGGCGAACCAGAGACTGCGTTTTATTGGCAGAACCTATAAAAGATGCAACACAACTACAAAATAAACTGCATACATTACGCTTGTCCGCCATTTTTTTGAGTATTGCTGTCCAGTGTGGTATCCTTATCAGGTGGGTTTGACGGAGGACATCGAAAGAGTCCAAAAAAGGGCAGCTCGTTTCGTATTGTCACGATACAGGGGAGACAGCGTTACTGAAATGATACGGGATCTGGGATGGGAATCATTACATTATCGCTGCGACGTGGGCTACTTCCGAAACTCCAATCGCCAACATTCTCCTCCGAATTCGAAAATATATTGTTGACTCCCACTTACATAGGTAGAAATGATCATCAGAATTCTGGTGTCGCACAAGTATGAAGTGCGCGCCACGTACTTACGCCGCGCACCGCCATGCACGCACGGCGCGGCGTTCTTACGACGTCAGCCACGAGCGCCCTCTGCTGCAACTCCGCTCGTGGCGACGACTGCCGCATCGGCCACTTGAGAATTAGATAGGCACCAGTTAAGAGTTGGCTATCAGATAGGCAGGACTCTATCTAAACTATGTATCAGCATTCTACTAGTCTGCTGCTCTCCAAGTTAAGCAATGTAATTTTTCTTGAAATATATCTCTTATACTAATCTAGCTTAGTGTTTCCAGTTTCTGCTGTCCCACTGGCTGGTCACCTCCGTACCTGCACACGCGTGCATCCTTTATTCCTGTGTCGGTCTCTTTCTACTCGGCCACCGACACCGACGACAACCGGCGGAAACGAGACAAAAAAAAAGAATAAAATACGAGAAATCAGAGTTCGAACGGAGAGATTCAGGTGTTCTTTCTTTCCACGCGCTATTCGAGAATGGAATGGGAGATAAATAGTATAATGGTGGCTCGATGAACCCTCTGCCAGGCACTTAAATCTGATTTGCAGAGTATCCCATGTAGATGTAGATTTTGGAACAGCTGGTGGAGGAACTGTTTGCATTATTTACTGCGTTGTTGCCTTGTTTTTATTCAGTCAGGGCAATGGGACGCCTGTAACTGTCGGCGAGGTCATTGGACATTCCCAGGTGTCGTATGAGTGGCTTTTCTTAACGTCGCGTGCGGGAACAAAATCGCCTGGCGGCTTCCTTAAACCTGTCAACGACAAGTTTCTCCAGTGCCGCTTCGTGGAAGTATTGGTGTGGAAAGTCCGGGGACACATGGAACACTCTCCTAAGAATATAAACGCAAGTCGTGCCAATGCATCGTCCTTTTATACGTTGTGTATGCGACGCTATCGCCATCTGTATCTGTACACGTATTCCAAGACATTTGGCACCTCATTACAAGCAGATACTGTCACTGGGCAACTTGATAATATACAGGATGTTTCTCAAAAATGCCCAAATGTTTGTTAAACTTATGGGACTTAACCGCGTGTCATAAGTCCCTAAACGTACAAACTACTTATAAACTAACGTACTAAAGACAGCACAAACATCCATGCCCGAGGGAGGATTCGAACCCCCGACGGGGAACGGCCACGCATAGCGCCTCAATGCTCGGCCACTCTGATGCCGCGGGTTATTTCTAAATGATACTGACAAACTTCGTGGGGATGAGGAACAAAATGAGGTAGGGAACCCATGTCCGGAAACGTCCCCCAACGGGGCTACGAGTGTGAAAATTATACACTACTGGCCATTAAAATTGCTACACCAAGAAGAAATGCAGATGATAAATGGATATTCATTGAACGAATATATGATACTAGAACTGACATATGATTAGATTTTTACGCAATTTGGGTGCATAGATCCTGAGAAATCAGTACCCAGAAGAACCACCTCTGGCCGTTATAACGGCCTTGATACGCCTGTGCATTGAGTCAAACAGAGCGTGGATGGCGCGTACAGGTACAGATGCCCAAGCAGCTTCAACGCGATGCCACAGTTCATCAAGAGTCGTGACTGGCATATTGTGATCGGCCACCATTCACCAGATGTTTTCAATTGGTGAGAGATCTGGAGAATGTGCTGGCCAGGGCAGCAGTCGAACATTTTCCGTATCCAGTAACGCGCGTACAGGGCCTGCCGCATGCGTTCGTGCATTATCCTGCTGAAATGTAGGGTTTTACACTGTGGAACATTTTGTAGCTATGCCTTGCCGCTTGACATGTAACACCTCCAATGTATCAATTCGATTGTGCATGTTGCACTGAGGATGACTATTCCATAGTCGAAATCGATTTGCAATAACAGATAAATGTTAATTTACGACCAATGCTGAAATTTCTTTTGATAGTCATCATTTTATGGTAGTTGTGGACACCGCTCCTAAAGGAGTGTTCATTTAATAAGAAAATATTTAGGAATCATGGCATCATTTTGCGATGATAGAAGGAAAGGACTTTTACTTTGTTGTGTAATGGTAGTTCTGTTGTGCTTCTCAGATAGCAGATTTAGAGTTGACGATGAATAAGAGAGAGTGCGAAGATTAAGAAAACGAGAGATGAAGCATGGCGAAGGTAATCTCTACGCATATCAGCACGAAGCCATTTCAACTGCTTGTATGCTGGAGTGAAGTGGTCGAAAAAGCGTACATCACAATTGATTTATAGACAAGCATTCTTCGACAAATGCGATCTGTGTGAGTTTTCGTACGAAAGTCCTTGAGCAATAACATCATCATAGTCGAGTTTGGGGAGTATTAGTGTCTCCGAGAGCTTGTTTTTAAGCTGAAGAAGAAACACTTTTCTGCACCTCTGTACTGAGTGGAGTGACGCTGTCACATTCTTAGACTGAAGTTGTGTGCTCAGTCCAGTCTAAGTCATGGTCCATAATTATTTCTAAGCTCTTCGCCAAAGAAGAGAAACGTATCATAGTGCCGTTCAGGATTAATGGTGTAAGAGTTTCCCTGCTGGATAATGAGTCTCTTGTGAGCAACTACGATTGCTTGTGTTTTGTATGGATTTAATTTCAAACCGATATTTTGATTGAATGTTCAAATGTTTGTAGAGCTTACCTACAAACCTACAAACAACTTATGAACTAGCTTACACTAAAGGGCACAAACATCCATGCCCAAGGGGGGATTCGAACCCCCGACCACACCGGCCGTGCAGACCGTGACTGGCACGCCGCAGACCGATCGGCCAATATTTTGAACCCATTTTGATAAGACAAGAGGTCTCATTTACCATGTGTGAGAAATTCGCCAGAATATGTGCTATTTACAACGGGAATAATTTCTACAGGTGTATGTTAACCGGTCCTATATCACTTCCTTTCCTCCTCCATGTTGCCATGGATGACGCACAACAGTTTACGTTTGTACCGCAATGACAGTGTTCGCGATGGTTGTAGTAACTCCCCACTGCACTGTGTGAAGAGCAGAAACTCTAAAAGTTCATCAACCTGACGTCTTCTATACATGTGCCCACACAGATGATAGCTAGCAGGTCGGAGTTCTTCAATAAAACTGAAATTGCTAAACTATTGGTAGGAACTGATCTAGTTACTGAATAAAACTGAAATCCTCGGGAATCAGGATGCCAATTGATTTATTTAAAGTCAACAGAAAACCAGTAAACTCCATAATAACATCCGCTTAACACAGATTGTTTTAAGTGAAATTAAATATAAAGTCATTTCCCTAGCTCTAAGATGTTTAAACAATGTTTGATGACCGCCTACGTATGCATGTAACTCCACCCAGTGCGCGTACTGAACTCACATGTTACTCTACCGAGCTCCTGTTCTGAACTGAAGAGTGGCGGCTCGATGCAACACTGCCTTCATTCCGCAATTTGGCGCGTAAACATGGCCGCCGTGCATCGTCCGTCTGAAATTAATTATTTTGTTTATTGAATTAACGATTGTTAATATGTTTTACCTACTCTGGGCATAGCTTAGCTTTGAGGGGTATTTCTAATTTATGACATTGAATAAATAATTCGTTTAATAAATATTAACAAAAATATGAATGCGTTTTGACGCGTGACTACCGGTGCTACAGCCAATCGGCGTCCAGTGCCTGCCGCTCGGGGACTTCCCTATAATTCGGGGAGATTTGCCAGTGCTCTTTCGCATGAGAACCCGACCTATTGTACCACCTGTCGTGGTTCTCACCAGATTTTACCATCTGTCGCCTACTGGTCCTAACCGGCTGTACTGAAGCAACACTTTGATCTTAATATGATGGCTTCAAGCCAGAAATATTACATATTCAGTTTACTGATGCGAATACACCGTATGTAACTTGGACTGTCATCACTTTGCCAGATATTTAAATTTATGTCCTGACATTAATTTGGAAGGACAACTGTATATTCGAACCATTCCTGGCACGAAGTAGAAGCTTCTCTAGCGAATATTTAACAGTGCTAAAATTTTGTTGGTTCGCAATGTGTTGACGACTGACGGCAGTGCTGGTTCGCGGATAGGATGGCATTGCCTCTGTTACGTCACACCAGTATAGTAGTGCAGCCAGCGATGGTGTCAGCTGCTGGTGACGAAAGAGTCCTAGCGCTTCCACGTGTCGTCGCCTGCAGCTGAGACTCAGCTTGTTTGCTCACACGTCTGTTGTAAGCGCCGCATTCTGAACAAGCTAGATCTCGTGCAAGACACGGCATTCCGCGAAAGTTTAATGCAGCTGCAGCAGATAGCGTTTGGTGACGAATCTGCCAGAGTGCCATCCATGTGTACACTTTAATAAATAACGCTCAAAGTGATATAATCGTGCAAAGCAGACACGCGCCATGCAACGGTGACGCACTCGAGTTTCCTACAGTCAACCGAGCGAGCTACGACAGCGTAGCTGACTGGCTGGTGGTCATGAGACAGTTTGGCAGTGCCCCAGGGGTTAACCACTTGGCCAGTGAGCTACGCTGTCGTAGCCTCCGAGCCCAAAACTTTGAATGGTTGTAGCTGCTAAACTAAAGGTGATTAAAAAGTCATTAAAAATTCTTTGTACACGGCTGGTGTCAAAAATTCCAGTGCATGTTCAATTAAAAAAAACTGTATGTTTGCATAAAAATACACTTTCTAAGTAATATTACAATCTGCTTGTTGGCTAAAAATACGAGCCCCTGACCACCAATCCATTCTGTGAAACCCGCACATCAATCGTACTTTCCGTTTCCGCAATATTTCCAGTGCAAATGTTAGGTAATTCACCCTGTATAATTCCAGTTGTGCTGTGTAGCTATTTGAGTCCTGACAGTCCAATGAATCTGATGAATTTCGACTTACAAGGGGAGGCCGCCAATTGTGAAATTCAGATTCGATTCTTACTGCGCATTATGAAAGCTCATGGCCAAAGGTGTAATTTGGCAAAGCACCAAGATGCACTTCTCAGCCGTTGTCGAGAAAATCGACAGTTAAAAAAAGCCGTTACGATGAAATACTCTCTACGATTAGTAATATTGTAGATGGGCGTGGCGTAGCGGTAAGCGCTCGGGTTGGTAATCCGAAAGTTGCTGGATCGAATCTCGCGGATGCAACTTTTTTTTTATTATTTGTGTTTTTGTAATTCAACCAGAGTGATAGTTATCATAGAAATATGGAAAGCAGAAAACAGCACGACATCGAGCACATCTGATAAACGATGCGTTTTTGCAAGAACAATTGTTTTTTAATTACCTGTTGGGAAACACACCTGATTGACATTCTGAAAAATTGTTCTATCGTTCGTCATGTTTGACTTACACTATACCTATTCGTTTCGGAATATCGTTTATACTTCTTCCGTTAACTATATCGTTTATACTTCTTCCGTTAACTATACGTGGTAAACATTATAAAGACAATTAATAATATTCGTAAAATACAACTTTGTTTGCGGAAAACATAATGATGTTCGAAGTCACCAGTTGCATATAATAAGTTGGTTGAAAGTCGTTTATCGTGGAAAAATTGGCGACTTCGAACATCAAATGTTATATATATATATATATATATATATATATATATATATATATATATATGTATATAAACAGGGTGTTTCACTAAGTATGTTTGCCTCTGTAACTTATAAAATAGTAGGTGACGGGATATTTTAATGCGGTAGGTCAACACAAGAAATGTTACACTTTCTGCGGAGCTATGAACATAGTTTATTGTAGCATTTTCCAAAGAGTTACAGCACAAAGATATAATTTTTTAAATGGAACAATAGTTTCTTATCTATCGTGCATTGGATTTGTTGAAACCAGTTGCGTCCAAATCAATTCAAACTACATTCCTATCACTGTTAGTTTGGGAGCTACAACCCTTCAAAGCTCCGGGGGTGGAGGCTACGACAGCGTAGCTGACTGGCTGGTGAGCCACTCGGCCAGTAAGTACGCTATCGCAGCCTCCACCCCCGGAGCTTTGAAGGGTTGTAGCTCCCAAACTAACAGTGATAGGAATGTAGTTTAAATTGATTTGGACGCAACTGGTTTCAACAAATCCAATGCACGATAGAAAAGAAACTATTGTTCCATTTAAAAAATTATATCTTTGTGCTGTAACTCTTTGGAAAATGCTACAATAAACTATGTTCATAGCTCCGCAGAAAGTGTAACATTTGTTGTGTTGACCTACCGCATTAAAATATCCCGTCACCTATTATTTTATAAGTTACAGAGGCAAAAATACTTAGTGAAACACTACACAAATGTGTATACATTTGAATTACAAGAAACAAATAATAATAATAAAAATTTGCATGCCGCGAGATTCGATCCGGCGACCTGCGAATTACCGACCCCAGCGCTTACCGCTACGCCACGCCGCTGTACAATATTACTAATCGTAGAGAGTATCTCACTGCAACGGCTTTTTTTAATTGTCGATTTTCTCGACAACGGCTGAGAAGTGCATCTTGGTGCTTTGCTAAATTACACATCTGGCCATGAGCTTCAATCGAATCTGAATTTCACAATTGGCGGCCTCCCCTTGTAAGTTTCGCCTATGCCAGCCGCTTTATTGTGCGTTAGAAGGTACGCTAAGTCGTCATGAGGTTGCAAAACAACAGCACATTAGTTTACTGCTGTGACTCAGTTACGTCATGCTGGCGGGAAGCGTGACTTAAGAGTTCTCCAATTTTCGCGGAGAATTCCAGCCGTAAAATGCCAGTCTGTCAGAGGAACTCTGCGGTCACATCACGCCTCAGGCAGCTTCGCGCTCCGGACCTCAAAGTCTCCGCCGTGTTTTTTCCTGACAACACTTTGCGGGTTGACATCACGCAACCGGATGGACGATGCAGCCTCTCTCTCTCTCTCTCTCTCTCTATATATCTCTATATCTCTATCTCCCTATCTCTCTCTCTCTCTCCTCATGCAGCTATCGAGCGAGACGCACCCTGGATTTCGTTTCTGGAAGAGTGACGTTCAGCTTCCCTTACGGCTATCCACTGCTCAAAACAATTAGCAGTTGTACGTATGCTTTAGACAGTAGCGGCTCGTACAAAATTTGACCAGTGTGCTACAATATTACAAAAATAAACAGGAAACAAAATATACTAAAATAAAATGGAAATAATGGAGCTTAGCAATATCCCCACCACGTTATCTGCGTTCTACACAAGTGACCAATGAAACTGCTTGGCTGAAAAGCGCAGTTTCACTCGCATGTTGGCTATGCATTACTAATGGGGTTTGTGATTGAAGTTTTATTTACAGAAATTAAAAATTTGGACTCAGAGCTATTTGAATACGAGGTTCACACAAATAGGTTTTAGAGACAACACGCGAAACGTCTGAGCCAGCGCGCTATTTGACTCTGTACGCCGCAATATTCGTCGTATACTATTCTTCCTCAACCGTTGTAAGCAGGGCGAAGAGAAATATTGATCTGGTGCTGCAGTCGGTCTCAGCACACATGAGTCACCAGGCCTGACGTCACGTCTGCGCATGCGCAGTAGCGAACAGACGACTGCGCCGCCTCTGCGCACGTACCAGCGCGGCTGAATCCCACTTCAGCACACGGAGCTGGTTTCCAGCTATCGCGAAATGTGTTTTCATCCTTATTACTAGTATTGTAATACGTATTGAAAGGGAATTGGCATAATTTTATTGTGATATCTGGATCGCATTCCAAGAGAAAGGGTGTAATCTTACAGCGATTTCTCGCTTGCTTTCGAAGAGAAATGGCATAATTTTAGTAATATATTTGCAGTGTGTTGCAGTGCATTAGCACATTATCACCAGCCGCCACTGGCTTTAGACTGTGATATCAGTATGTAAATATGGATTAAACACAGCGAGGATTGTGTCAGTTTTATATTCATTGCGCGGAATCATATTTCGTAGAGCATAGCGACCAAGAAAACGATTTTCAGAAATATGGTAAATTTGAAACGTAAAAGAGGAAATAGCATTTTCAAAATGTAATAATCGGATCACTACCGAACATAACACGAGCACTCACAGCACTTATATGAAGGCTAGTTTACACGACATACTACGTTTCATGAAACTGCGTTACTGGCCAGTACGCATGCGTGGCAGGCGTTAGCGCAACTCGTTGGCGAAACTAAACAGTTTCGGCACCTTCCAACTTTGGCGAAACTGATTGCGCGTGTTTTTAGGTTAGCTGATAACCAATACAGAACAAAACACAACATAAAGGGGGGAAAGGAAGAAATAACTCGGTTTTTGAACATATATGCGATGCATAGGTGTTTATGCCATTTTAACGATGAAATTTTCAGGAATAAGCAGTGCCGTGTTAGTGCTCTTGAAGCAATTATTCGTGACTTAAATATTGATGAGTTGACGATTAGTAAATTGCAGATTAAAGTACATTCAATTCCAAAAACCTATACAAATGAACTATGGCAATTGTGGATTTGGGACACGTTACAGGTACTGTAGAGACGAATATCTATTTGACAAGAAAAGTAATGCAATTTGTAATTTCAGTTCTGGTAACGATTCTTCACGCATAACAGTTTCTTGTTTCCTTATTGCATTACTAACTCTGTTTAAAAGGAACGTAAACTGCTCTGGTGACATTTTGAGCTGATTAAAATAACTTCTAGCGTCTTCGATCACAAGACCGAGCTGACGTCTTTTTTTTAAATCCAGTCACGAATCCAAACACGTTTTATGTTTAGTCTTATGCAGCGATTTCACACACACAAGCAATAGATTCGCCACAACTCTTACAGCTGCCAAAACGTACATTCTACGGCGACTACGGCACTCACAAAACAACGAAACTGAAGTGTATAGTATTGGCGTCATGTCTACAGACACGCAGGAAACCAGCTGCGCGCAACTCATTTCATGAAACGAGTGTCGCAACCCAGTGACGTCGTGTAGACTAGCCTTTAGTTTCCCGGTGCACTACGAAACTAACAGCGCCTCTATTGGTTCTTTGCTGCATATGCCGTAATTTCCAAGCATGAAATACACCTAAAACTTCAAATTATGATATATTTTATTTTCTTGGTCTGATTTTCATGAAATTAAGCCTACATGTTGCCCTAAGCTATTTTCAATTTATCTGTGATACCCCATGAATATTCGTTTAGATATATGCCGTACTACATTGTGCTTATAAGCATAGTGTGCACATAAAACTTCAAATTACGATATATTTTCTTCCCCTGATTCGAGTTTGTAGAGGTTAATCTCCAAAAGTTCTACACGAACATTCGTGAGACTTCACATGTAATTTTAGAATATCTTGGAGAATAACGTACGCTTCTTTTCATCAAATAGCCACATGCGATTGCTTTCAAGAAATGTTCAAATTTTGATATCCTTACTTTCTCTGATCCGATTTTGTGAAATGAAGCGCTTATGTAACCGCACGATACCCTCATGTTACGTGTGAAAAACCCCCTGAAAATTCGTCTATTAGTTTTAGAGATTAACGTTATGAAAGAGTAAGACAGACATGACGGTTGTAGATAAAAAAAACGTTAATTTGTTATTTCTCTTTTTCCGTGATCCGATTTTTATGGAACGAAGTCTATATGTTGCCCCAAGGTACGCTGAAGTTACCTGTGAAAACCCCATGCGAATTCGTGAAGTTGTTCTGGTGGTAAGTGTTTTCTAATAAATGAAAAGACAGACGCGATGGTTACTGAAAACACTTAAAATTACGGTATCTCTTCTTTTTCTTCGTGATTGTATTTTGATGAAATCATGCCTATGTCCTGTGAAAAACCACATGAAAATTTGTCCAGTAGTTTAAAGATTGAAGCGAACAGCGACAGGACTACATTTACAGATTATTATTAGTATAGATAAACAGATTAAATAAAATACCTTTGGACACAGAAAACATAGAAAAAGAAATCCAAACATTGAAATATATAGCACACAAAAACGATTTTAACCCGAACATAGTCGACAAGATTCATACAAAATACCAAGAAAATAAAACGAAAGATCCACTGCACGCACACATAACACTAGATGCAGAACCATAACAGAAAACGAAAATTAAATATATATAATATAATAATTTAATATATATATTATATAATAATATAATATATATATTCCTGCAACCTACACAGGCACTATTTAAAAACAAAATCAACGCAGTTTTCAAGGACACCGAAATTAAATCTGCATTTCGAACGACAAACACCCTTAACTCAAAATTGCACAAAAACATTACCGATACAATAAAAGTAAACAGCTCAAGAATTTATAAAATCATATGCGGAAACTGTAATAAATTCTATATTGGTCAAACAGGGCGAAATGTTTCAATGCGATTCAGAGAACACACCAGAACATCTGAAAACAGTGCCTCTAGTTTCTCCCAATATCTCAGAAATGAAAAGCACAAATATTGACAAGACACTGTAGCAGGCCGAGGGGACTAAGGCGATCCAGTGACGGTCTGCACGGCCACTACGGTCGGGGGTTCGAATCCCCCCCCCCCTCGGGCATGGATATTTGTGCCGTCCTTAGTCTTAGCTAGTTCGTAAGTAGTTTGTAAGTTTAGGGACTGATGACCCCGTAGTTAAGTCCCATAGACTATACAAATATTTGAACATTTCTTTAAACATTGTGTGCTCAGTCTCCGTTAGAGATTTTGTTAGAAAGAAATTGTTGTATTCCTCGCGAGTAAATTTCGTAGCACTTTGAGTTACCTACAATTTTATAACGCATGATCACGAAGAATTTAATTATACGCTGTCAAATTTAAACCGCAGCAGCTGATCAGTATGAGATGCGCAAGGCAGAACTTTTCGGTCTTAAGCAGTACTTACTATAAAAAAATATTGATGAAGCGTTATCTTTCATCCACTTACATCCATGACAAAAATGTAATGACGCACTGATGATGAGGAATAAATGCTCGAAACGTGTTGCACTATGTTAAATTAGATGTAACACAAAATTAAAAGTGATAATTTGCAAAAATGTAAGTGAATAACTAATATGAGGTACGTTGCTGCTACGCGGTTTACGCTGTGTGTCTCCATAACACAATAAGTATGCATTTTCGTACATTAGTTCCCTACCTCTGTATATGGTCGTTTTGCATTCACTGTCAACTGTTTCAGTTTCACCGAACTGGTTTTGACTCCCTGTATATGTCTGGTTTGGACAGGCAACCGCAATACTACCTTGCTAAAAATCGTAAGAAATTTGTATAACCTAACAGAAACATTTTACGACAGCATTTCTGTACCAATTATGGTTTATTTTGAATATTAATAAATAACTACGAGACATATTTACTACGTAAACTATTAGTAACAAGATCACGGTCAAAATTTAGCAAAATAGCAACGCGCAACATAAATTTGTAAGCTAATATTCAATCGTGTTACCTGCCATTGAAAATGTTTTATATGGAAAGCAAGTCGCATAACTAAATAGCTACTAAGCAGAGACCTTTTCATTTATCGGATTAACTTAGTTTATATATTCGGATGATCCAGTGGGTGATACTAACTACAGACTAAAAGTGTCGAAACGTGTGTTCCTTAAATACCGCTCCCAGAATTTGTTTTTAATGGTCTGCGGGTAGTAATAACAACGGATATGACATCCCACGTGAAAGTTCAACTAGTTTATTCGTCAATAACGCACGGAATGCTTTCAGTCTGTAGTTCTTAGAATATGACATCCGTGATACTTCTTAAGGTCGTTAACCAGTCACACAAACAAATATCCTCGCTGCGTCGTAACCACAACATTGCCTTGAAGGACTAACGAGTAATACTACACACACATATGGGCATCTTTATTGCTTGCAACTGTGAGAAGCCGGCTGATGACATTCCTTCAAGCTGTTAATGTCCTAAGCCTTTAAGCCAACATAGAAATAAATTTCGCCGGCCGCGGTGGCCGAGGGGACTAAGGCGCTCCAGTCACGGTCTGCACGGCCACTACGGTCGGGGGTTCGAATCCCCCCTCGGGCATGGACATTTGTGCCGTCCTAGTTCGTAAGTAGTTCATAAGTAGTTTGTAAGTTTAGGAACTGATGATCCCGTAGTTAAGTCCCATAAGCTTTACAAACGTTTGAACATTTTTTTTTTTTCAGCTGTAAACTTGCTGACGCGACGCGAGCACACGCGGAACTAGTGCATGGGGTCTGCGCGCCACCTACGGTACAAGGTTACGTGCCCTGGCTGGGCCTCGGGACTGGTTTTCAAATTGTTATATGTTTTCCCCTTATTTGTTGCACTGTTATTACATAAATGTATGGTTGTAAATCTAGCAGACTCAACTGCTGGGTTATCAGTCTGTAGCTTACACACTACTTACACTAAGGTGAACTAACCTAAGGATAACACAAACACCCATGACCGAGTGGTGACTCGAACCGCCTAGAAGACACTGCCTGACAATTGGCCATGCCTACATCACACCCTACATCACACCAAGTGGCGGCGGCTGCCAGTTGACTCGCTGGCCACTGGGGCACGCCAACCGCCTCGGCCACCGCAGTGGCCGAGGGGACTAAGGCGCTCCAGTCACGGTCTGCACGGCCACTACGGTCGGGGGTTCGAATCCCCCCTCGGGCATGGATATTTGTGCCGTCCTAGTTCGTAAGTAGTTTGTAAGTTTAGGGACTGATGACCCCGTAGTTAAGTCCCATAGACTATACAAACATTTGAAATAAATTTCCTCGATGCATATGAACGAACTAAACCTCCGTCATGACATAATATCGGGCAATCAGTAATCATGTGGAATTCTTTACGTTCACAGAAATCGGTAATATTTTTGTATTCTGATAGTCTGTCTTACGGAACACTTTCTTAGCTCAGTTTATCTTTAAGATGTCATACAAAAAATTTCTCAATATTCTTCAACGAACCTCCTCCGTTCCACGGCCTGCTAAGGGAAATTATCGTTGTACAGAGACGTAATTTTATGTTTTTCATGCTCACAAACATTATCAAAGGCTATAGAAATGAATCTTTGTCATGAAACGTCAGGTCGGATGTATTTTGCGTGTCAAAATGTTCAAACTTTTGTAAATCTATGGGACTTAACTACTCTGCTCATCAGTCCCTAGGCTTACAAACTACTTTAACTTAGGCTAAGGACAGCAAATACACCCATGCCCGAGGGAGAACTCGAACCTCCGACAGCTAGGCGCCTTGGAACGCTCGGCCACTCTACCGCGGCATTCTGCGTGTCAGACTGGAAACTTTCTCTGTCTACTTTAGTGGGCTACGTTGCTGTCAACTGGTCTGTCTAGTGTACCTAGTACCTACCCCTAGACTGCCTTGATGTTTTAGTCAGATCACTTATAAAGGCTGGTTGACGATGTGCTACTTCATACTCAAAGTCACAATTCATAAACGTATTTTATTCTGGGATATTGTAACTAAATTGAGGACTACTCTCTTAACATTATTACCAAAAACTTCAAGCTCGTAATGCGCATTCATCTTAACACTATCTACACAAAGCACAGAGTAATTTTAAAACGCGATTTATACTAGCATACTAGCAGAGTTATTTTCTACGATTTCATTTGTGTGTGTGTGTGTGTGTGTGTGTGTGTGTAGTAGCTCTTGTTTCTCTATTCGGTTGTCGTAGTAAGATCTGATATGTTCCTTGTAGCAATTATGAAGATTTATTTTGGCTTACGAATAAGCTGGGTTTTTTTTAAACTGCTTGAAGGCTAGTCGAATTCGCTTTTCAAATAATTTATGATAGACATATTCGAGTAATACTCGCAACCACCGTTCTCAGCTGTATCTCGGATTTATTCTAATCCTTTTCTCCTACAGTTCTTACACTCCACGGCTCCCATTCGTGCCTCGAAAGTTATTTCTTGATGTCTTAACACATTTTCGCTCCGACTTATCAAGGTTATCCACTATGTTGCTCTCCTAGTCAATACTGCGTACAACGTAGTAGTGCATAAGGGGTAACTGGAACAAAGATAAAATTCAGTGTAAAGATTTACACACGTAACTTCACTTTAAAGATGCACGTATATTCAAATATCAGTTTCAATGAGAAGAGATAAGGGATGTTGGGTCGTAGAATGATTGGATAAAATTTATATCTGTCCCAGGCTCTGATAATTCCATATTATTTAACCCGCTAACTACACACGGAGTTTATTAACATCGACTATCAACTTTAGGGTTCATATTTATAGCTGATTTAAGAATATTTAAATGTATTAGACTTCGCATTCTAGCTTCGAAATATTGATTAGTACAACTAACACGCACTTTCGATCAACAAGGATTCAAAATGTTCAAATGTTTGTAAAGCTTATGGAACTTAACTGCGGGGTCATCAGTCCCTAAACTTACGAACTACTTATGAACTAACCTATACTAAAGACAGCGCAAACATCCATGCCCGAGGGGAATTCGAACCCCCGACGGAGAACGGACTCGCGCTTCGGGACATAGCGCCTCAATGCGCTCGGCCGCACCGCCGCGGCCGGCCGCGGTGGCCGAGGGGACTGAGGCGCTTCAGTCACGGTCTGCACGGCCACTACGGTCGGGGGTTCGAATCCCCCCACGGGCATGGATATTTGTGCCGTCCTAGTTCGTAAGTAGTTCATAAGTAGTTTGTAAGATTAGGGACTGATGACCCCGTAGTTAAGTCCCATAAGACTTACAAACATTTGAACATTTTTTTTGTACCGCCGCGGCCGATAAGGATTAAAACAGGAATGAGGCGGTAACAATACTAGTATATCAGTACCGGAAACAAAAGTAACTGATATTATTTGCACTGCCTGCTAGTAGCCCCGCTTATGCTTTGTCTTACCGCTAATTACAAGATTCGTATAACTGTTAATTTGAAACCTGATTTATGAAATCGAAATATTTTGAGTACCGTGATTCGTTACTGTTCATAACGTTTTTCCACTGGTCAATCGTCAAATGTTTACGCTCCTTACACGGAGCGAAGCGTCATTTGGCATTGACCTGCTTGATGTTTACGGGCAGCCGCTCGACCATGAAATCCAAGTTTTCTCATCTCCCGCCTAAATGTCGAAGTACTTCGAGTGGATCCTGATGCAGTTTGGAATTCCTGTGTGATGGTCTGGATATATTCCTACCTATTACACTGTACGATCCTCTTCAACTGTCGGCGGTCTCTGTCAGTCAACAGACGAGGTCGTCCTGTACGCTTTCGTGCTGTACGTGTCCCTTCACGTTTCTACTGCACTACTACATCAGAAACAGTGGACCTAGGGATGTTTAGGAATTGGGAAAGCTCGCGTAAAGACTTCTGTCTCAAGTGATACCCATTCTGCTGACCACGTTCGAAGTCGTCGTTTTGCGGAGCGGTCCATTCTGCTCTCTCACGGTGTCTGATGAGTTCAAATGTTTGTAAATCTATCGGACCAAACTGCGTGGTCATCAGTCCGTAGCTTACAAACTACTTAAACTAAACTAACTTAAGGACAACACACACACCCATGCCCCAGAGAGGACTCGAACCTCCACGGCGAGCAACCGCGCGCTCCGCAGCGAGACGCGTTAGACCGCTCGGCTACTCCACCGCGGCACGAAATTATGTTTTTGCTGGTAATTTTGGAAGTCTGATGAGTTCTGATGTCGCTGGTGTGGAGTAACTGGCAGCATGTGGCAGCACAATGCACCTAATATGAAAAACGTATTTTTTGGAGTGTTCGGATACTTTTTATCACGTAGTGCACTCACAATTTCGACAGTCTTTTATCAGATAATAATCGAAGGTAAACATACCGCCACAGGTAACTCCTATAACCTACTTTCAAATCAAATGTTAAAATGTTTTTAATTCTCAAAGACCAGACTACTGTGTCATTGGTCCCTACACTTACAAACTACTTAAACTAACGCACACACCCTTGCCCAGACAGGCTCGAGCCTGAGACGCGAGAGGCGGCGCGATCCGTAACACGACGCTCCAGACCCCACGGCCATTCTCTCTTGGCTAAGATACTTTCTCTTCCCTAGTAAAATAAATTAATAGAATCAAATACGGCTAGCCATGTCGAGTATATACTGTAACAGATTAAAAAAAACTTATGAATACCCGATATTTATATACGACTGGTTTGATCGCACCTGGCTTTAGTGCAGATGTATTGCCCCTAACATTAAGACGCTTACGGAATATGCTGGGAGGTTCAGATTTAAAATAGTAACATATATGTATGTGTGTGGTGTATGCACAAGATTAAAAACACAAAGTCACACAAACACTAAGGCATGGATAACGCCTACAGAACTGAGACTTCAGCTTGATGCTTGTTAGCAGGAGAATATTCTACACGACGGCCCCACTGGATCGCTTTTTTTTACTGGAAGATTACGAAAGAAATATTATGAGCTTGCCGTTTTGCAAAACATCAGAGAGATATTTCTGTCTGATTATGAAGTATTCTGGACCCTACACTTTAAGTAATATTACTCAATTATGTCATTATCACTTCAGTATGAGAAGAAATGTTTCGTTACATGGACGGTGTTATGTATAACTAGACCAAGCGCCAAAACGTCATAAGCGAGATAATGGTGTCCAAAGTTGCCGTTCCTTTAAAAATGTATATATCATTGAAGTTTCCCAATTTTTAGTACAGATGAAGGGCTGTTATTGTTTCACTTATTAGCGGAAGATCACCGTAATTAAAAGCTAAACAACACGAAAAAATAACACAAATTGTCGTTAACTACTAATGCTTAATTTTCCGCTTGTGCAGTTCTGTTATGCATCAGTGGACTAAAAGATGTTAACATTATGCGTAACTGAACTGTGCATTAGGCCTATTATAAAAATAAATCCTTAGGAAGTCATATGTCCTTCATATCCCGAAACAACTTAATGAGGTAACGTTACTGAAAACGAAGCTTAAATAAAGACCAAATTACATTTTCTAATCTAAGCATTGTGAAAAACATACAGAAGGTATCAATACTGAAGTTGTTGTATCATTTTGTATCACTGACATTTTACTACCGAAATTGTATGAGACACAAATGAATTGAAACAATGCAAATAACATTACAGACACTTCACGGATCCCCTACCAATGTCTATGACAGCACTACATACATTCTAAATGAAAGTAAGTGTAAACAAATGTACATCATTATGGGCCTACTGTACAAACCCTGTAAAATGAAACATAATGAAACTTATACAAAACAAAATTAGAGGTAGTTGTCATTATTCGCATTCAATTTGAAGTCAACGTGTCCATTGAAACCATGGATATTGTCTTTCACGCTGGGATCGTTTCGAAACGAGATTTCAAGTCTGCCAGTTTTTCTTTAGAAACCGGTTTTCCTCCTGGCCACAGCGGTATTAAGTGTTTACTCAGTTTCAACGAGTGAGAAGAAGGTCGCTCTCTTCTTTCCTTTTTCTGAATGAATATTTCAGCTGCAGCCTCCTGGTCAAGTCGCTTTTCATAAAAATACTTAGAGGTTTGTCCTTTCTCATTTCAATTTCTCTAGTCATCAGCCAAATTATTTTTCAGTTTTTTGTGTCACATTTCCGGTTTGTTATTTGTTTTCCAGCATCTGACTTCCAACGAAGTCTCTCTGGTCGATTCTGTGAAGGACCAAACAACTCTTTTTTTTTTTTTTTTTTTTTTTTTTTTTACGACATACTTTCATTATACATATAATATCATCGACGGTGCACAACCGTTGTTGTAGCTTCAGACACTCTATGTCTGCAAAATCACTGTCATTGGGCAAAAATCTGTGCCCTGGGAGAACATAGCGCAAAGTAATCTCTTCCAACGTGGGATGACTTTCCAAAACCGTTTAAAGTAACAACACTATTTTTATGTTACGATTTTGGTATCCACACGAGTCTGACCAAAAAATAAAATCTTTGTAGTGACATTTTCAAAAAAATGTTCAAATGTTTGTTGAACTTATAGGACCTAACTACGGGGTCATCAGTCCCTAAGCTTACAAACTACTTACGAACTAGCTAATCCTAAGGACGGCACAAATATCCATGCCCGAGGGGGGGGATTCGAACCCCCGACCGTAGTGGCCGTTCAGACCGTGACTGGAGCGCCTCAGTCCCCTCGGTCACCGCGGCCGGCACATTTTCATCGATATGTTTTTTGAGTCAGAACTTCACGACATTACAAGTCGAAAACTAGTATTACGTGCGTAAACACTACACAGTTCATAGAGCAAGGTAACAAGGTGTTTTGCTAGATAGGTGCACACAACCGATGTTGCAAACCAGTGCTGCCGCAAGTTCCGTTTAGCATCACTAGACTAAAGGCCGGCAGGTGGCGCTTGGTCTACTGTTGCAGAACTACAGTTTGGTTTGTCGCATAAGGACTTGTGAGGCAAAATTGAAAACCAACGATAGGCGAAGTGGCACTTAGTATTTTTTAATATATCATGGCAACCGTTGCTACGAGGAGAACGGTAATTCTTATCCACATAGATTATGATGTTTTTCAATAGAATTTGGTCGAATCGGAAGATATCAATAAATTGCGCTTGTTTTCGTGATACATAACACCGTCCACATGTGAGCAGGATTGTATTACACGAGTTACTTCCCACGTCATGTAGACACCCTAGAACGCTAAGAGATACCGAAATGACTTTTTTTAACTTGATAGTATACAAAAAAGGCAGCAGGGATTCTAAGCTTCAACAATTTCTGTTTCAAAACGCAGCAGTTGGTTAAAAAAAAGAAAAAGAAAAAAAAAGAAACAGTATTCCATACCTCTTAAGAATAAGTTTAGCATGGTAAAACGCTGTTTCCAGCAGATATCTTCGCAAAACATAATAGTAATTGTGATTAGGAAGTAATAGAGTGATGTTTGTGCCTATAAACCAGCTTTACACGGCAGTGATTGTCAGACTGCTTCGCATAAAGCCCCACCTTCAGCTGCACTGGGCTCCATTTTCTCGGAGTGATTTTCACAAAACACAATTATTTCATTCTTAGGAGCCTTCAAGGTGTTCTTCAAAGTCTTTGTTTCGTTTATTAAACACTAGTGACGTCAAGGCCTTGAAAAATACGCTACCTTGACCACTGTAGTATGAGAGGTTGTACACGTTACGTAGGCCGGAAACGGTATAGGGAAGTATGTACTACCGTACATCACCAGGTTCTTCACTAATGTTCTGGATACAACTCCGTGCATAGTGTTTCAATAGGTGAGTGCACGAGGGTGTTGGACATTCTTCCTTCGTGTTGTATGGGTGCCTTTACACACGCCGAGAAGAATACGTTACAAGCTGCCATTTGTGCTTGCCTTTTCCGTTCTCGTAGTAGCTATCGTCTCATTTCATGGTCGCCGAAACTAAGTAATTAATCTTGTACCACATGGTAGGCAGCCTTCGTCTTTGGTTTCGCTTATGGCATGTCTGTGTCGTTAAGGTGGAAGTACGCTTTGAGTCCGTCCTTGCATTGATACAGTGTGCCGGCCGCGGTGGCCGAGGAGACTGAGGCGCTCCAGTCACGGTCTGCACGGCCACTACGGTCGGGGGTTCGAATCCCCCCTCGTGCATGGATATTTGTGCCGTCCTTAGTATTAGTTAGTTCATAAGTAGTTTGTAAGTTTAGGGACTGATGACCCCGTAGTTAAGTCCCATAAGCTTAACAAACATTTGAACATTTGATACAGTGTGCGAAACCGATATATCCATCGATTTAGATGTTTATGAAAGATTGCAGGGCATCAGCAGTTGGAAAGAGTTATTATAATATTGCATAAGCTCAGTAGTACATGCTGGGGGCCTTTGCTTGCGCTTACCAGCCATCAATCTTGTCTACTCGGCTGCTGAGAACTGTGCTCCCATCTGGTTGGAAAGCGCACATGTGAAGAAGGTAGACACGAAACTGAATGAGTCAATGCGTTGCATTACCGGTACCATCAAATGAAGTCCATGCCTCCACCTCCCTTGATGAGGAAGCAAGCTGTCCTAACGGAAGCTAAGAAGATCTTTGCATCTCCCCCTCTGCCATTGCACCATGAATTTTGCCACCCATCACAGCAGCGACTGCTATCAAGAAGACCAGAAAGTGTCGCTGCAGGGCAATTCATTGCTGATGGATTTGACCTAAATGAAAGCTGGAGGCATGAACGGTCAACAGAAACGTTGGGAACAAGTGCCCACCATCTTGATCCCATAAAGAAGCCAAACGCTTTTGACCACCGAGGAAATACTAGTGTCGCAAGAACTGGTTGAGGACTGGACATGGTTGCTGCAGTTACTTCAGGCACAAGTGGGGCTGGATCAGTCCACAGACGTGGAAGAACAGACGCTCGAACACCTCGTCCAACGCCGTCGTCTTCATTCGTAACGTGGAATTCCTGACGATTTGTTCGCTCTCACAACAGATTTAATTGTATGGTTAACTTGCTGAAAACCCGGCGTTGCCCGGGTATTTATTCATTTATTCGAGCATTGAGTTAGTACTTTTCCTACCCACTCTCTCTCTCTTTCTGTCCATCTCTTTTTTTCTAAAAACATGTTACATTTATCAGAGAATATATAATAAATAAGAAATCACACGTAAAAATGCACTCGTTTCGAAGAATCCAACCACGAAATTCAACAATAATGATTGTAATAATATCACAGATCGATCACTTGCTGTAATGCGCGAAACGTCAAATCGATTTTTTAAAAAGAGATGTATTAAAAGAAATTTCTTTATTACTGCTTTCTTTATTTATTGTTCTATTTTCTTATTCGTATGCTTATCCTTACAGAGAAAGAGCTGAAGACATTGTAGCACGCATATACCAAAGATATGGTCTGTGGCATCACGTTTCTCTGTATGTAACCTCCTTGCTATAGAGTCGCAAACGTCATTGCTGGCCTTCAGTCCGAATCTTTTTATAATTTGACGACTTTCAACCACCGTATCTTGCACCCCCTTGTAGCTATCGGCATGGAACTGCTATGGTGTACAACGGGAGACTTCGGACAACAATTACACACAGACCATTCGTTTGCCTTCTGTAGGTTTCGCTGCAGAGCGAAATATTAACACACACACTCGTAGAATTTTATATACACCAATAACTTTCCATCCCAATATACTCCACCCTTTTATCATTATCAACCCTCAAGCAACAATGCAACCAATAAAACCATTTTCAAGATTAAATATAATTTTCAAAGAGTAATTATTGTTCCGTATTTCACGTTATATTCTTCAAATTACTAAACATCTATCAGATCGCTATAAAACCTTGCCTAAAACCTTCCTCAGGTATAAATTAGTAACTGTACAAATATTTAAGTCTCTGCATCTTGTCGTTCGAACGTGATAAGCGTACACCGAACAGACATTCACATTAATATATATAGATAAATAGCTATCCGATCGCCATAAAACCGTACCTAAAGACTTCCCCGGGTAGACATTAGTAACTGTACAAATTTTTAGCTCTTTATGTCTTGTGCTTCAGACGTGATAAACGTACACCGAACAGACATTCACATTTGTAGATATAGATAAGAATGGACTTTAAAGTTTGTTTTTACTTTGTTATGTATAATTGTATAAAATTACCATGCGATGAAATAAATAAAATTCTAATATTCGACGAGCGTATTCATATATACAGTAACTTACTGGAAACAATATTAATACACCAGGAACGAAAATGACGATTTTTATCAGATGACGGCAGATGCTACCTCGGGGATAGTTGATGAACAAAAATAGTTTCAACGTCGTCCGCCTACACGTAGCGTAGTGACGTAGCTGCTAGGGGGCCATCTTTATAGGGACTGTTTACAGCGATAAGGCACAGTGTGAAATCAAAGTGTGAAGCAAACAAGCGCCAAGATACGCAGACGCTCTTGTGCTTTTTACGGAACGGCTCAAATTGCGGCCTTCCGAGTGACAGGATAGGCCTTTCAGAGAACTGCCACGCGATTTGGACCTGCTGCGGCAGCTGAGCGACGATGCTGGTTGCTATAGCTACATTTTCACACCCATTGACGTAGCACAGACGTCCGCCACCATGGTTATATTGTCAAGGCAACAGTGGCAAGATCGTACATCTACTGCAGCACAGGTGACATACATATAGAAGAGTATGTGAACCCAGAAGTGTCGATACGAACTTTTGCCAAACGGTTATCTGGAGCTGTACTATAGACACACATACCTTCAGCCCGTGTTCTACTCACACCATAGCATCGAAGTGCGCACCTCGACTGGTGTCATCAGAGGATCACTTGGTGTGGCGGGCCTTGGTATTCTGCGGTGAAAGCAGATTTCTGCCTGTTCACAAGTGATAGTCGTTTATGTGTACGAGCCGCAGCGGAGCGGCCGAGCTCTTTGAGGCGCTATGCTCCGAAGAGCGAGGGGCCGTTCCCCGTCGGGGGTTCGAATACCCCCTCGGGCATGGATATATGTGCTTTCTTTAGTACAAGTTAGAACATAAATAATTTGTAAGTTTAGGGACTGATGACCCCGCAGTTAAGTCCCATAAGCTTAACAAACAACATCTGTGTGCAAGGTAGACCTGGCGAGTGCTGTCTCGCAAGCGCTTTCGTCCAAGACGCACTGGTCCCATACCAAGCCTCATGGTTTGAGGGGCGATAACGTACGACTTTGGTTCACCTTTGGTGTTTGTGGAGAGAATGCTGAATAGGGGACATTTATAGGACGCGATTCTACCCGTCGTCTTCGACCCGTGACATCACGGTGTGGTTGTGTGACGTCATCGCTGCGTGGTAGTTTTGAGGTGCGTGTGTGTTTGTAGATGACAGGAGAATTATGTGGTGGCTGAGTTAAAAACGATAGTTTGTTTACGAACAAAACATAGATTATAGATTCAGAACTTGTTTAAAAGTGATCTGTTGCTTCACTCTGATAGTGAGGAATAGGTTAACAGATTTATTTATTCCTATAAGTGAGCGCCGAACGCGCGAATTTTTGATCTGAGATGTGTGAGCGATGGTACAATCTGTTGTTGTAATCTGTAATTTACGAGGATATCCACAGAGTATTTATTATCTACAATACAGAAGTATTAAGGTGTTATTCCGAGCCGGCCGCGGTGGCCGAGTTGACCGAGGCGCTCCAGTCACGGTCAGCACGGCCACTACGGTCGGGGGTTAGAATCCCCCCTCGGGCATGGATATTTGTGCCGTCTTTAGTCTCAGCTAGTTCATAAGTAGTTTGTAGGCTTAGGGACTGATGACCCCGTAGTTAAGTCCCATAAGTTGTACAAACATTTGAACATTTATTATTCCGATATGTTGATGACGTCAGCGTGAGGTGCAATCGCGTCGTAAAATAATGCCCTCAATAGCATTCGCTACGTGCATATTCTAGTAAGACTCGTTCTTTTACCATTCTTGAAACTGGAAGTTGATATGTTATTTGAACAGCATAATACTCGTGTGAAACTCAACGTGCTCTGCAAAACGTGTAGCAACTTTCCTGGCCAGGAAGGACTCCGGACTTGTCTCCAATAGAGCACGCGTTGGATATGATGGGACGACAGCCGACACGTTCGACTCGTCGAATGTTCGAATGTTTGTAAAGCTTATGGGACTTAACTACGGGGTCATCAGTCCCTAAACTTACAAACTACTTACGAACTAGCTAATACTAAGGACGGCACAAATATCCATTCGACTCGTCAATCCACAACTCTTGCAGAGCTACTTTAACTGCTCGATGAGACGTGAAATAGTGTATTCAAGCGTTCGGCATCTGTATGACCGAGTGTATGCCAGAAACAGCGCCCTCCCCCCCCCCCCCCCGTCAACCAAATAAGTAATATGGCTGTTGCAGCATAGATCGACATCTGGTACCTCCTACCATCTGATCAATTGATTTCTAATGTAGTCATTTCACATACTCCATGCTCGCATCCGGAGTCCAATGAACAGCGTGATAGGTTGCCACGCAGTGTGCCCGAGTTCGAGTCCCGATCCGGTCGATGATTTTCTCCACTCGGAGGCTGTGTGTTGTATTGTCCTCATCATCATCGTCATCGACGCACAAGTCGCTCAAGCGACGTCACCTGAGGACTTGCACCAGGCAAGCCGAACACGACTCCTAGCTGGGGTTTAACTGCCAAAAATGCCACACGGAATCATCATATACTCCATATGAAATATTTCGACAATTAATCTTGAGGGAATCAGAAAACTCTAAGAGTTTTTATTTCTGTCAGTGTACAAACTAACTGTGAATAGAACCCTCCACCATTCGCTTTATGCTTCTATAAGTAGCATATGCTTTACATTCAACACTCATGTGCTCTGTGTATAGCTGTGTAATCAGAAGCCAACTATAAAAAAAAAAATAAAAAAAAAAAAACTGGCGTTCACTGGGAAGGTTTGCACTGTCTGAGGATTTATGGGTGAAAGTCGCTCGGATTGTACAACGTTTACACATTGACTTTGGTTCAGGTTTTTGCGAGCAACAACTGTCTAGAAGTGCTCTCGCCTTTAACAGCATGTTTTGCTTCGATAAAAGCAAATATATTAAGATGCGTCAAGTTAATCCGTCTTAAGAGTATGCCGGGTATTAAACGCGAAGCCATTGCGTTTTGCATTTTTGAGAAATTGTGCGGATGGAGGTGTGAATTCTTCTTAATTAGTGTTCTCTGTCGTGTCATCCTCCGTGTTACGCGCTGGGACGGTTCGTTGACCTACGTAGCTTTCCAGATTAGTGTTCAAACCAAATAAGTACTCCCTTCCTAAGCACAATGACCCAGGCAGACCTTCGGACTCGCAAACAAGAGGATAAGGACCTCTATGTAATCAGAAGCAGACGACCCAGCTTCCATTATTCACGAAAATAGATGTACCGAACGCTTGCGTGCTGCCAACCAAAGTATCACGTTAAATGTGAATGCGATGGGTATGCAGGTTTCGGTATGGAAAAGTAAGACGGGTTATGGTAGGTTTTAAATCGTTCTAAGTGGTTAGTCCATTCAGTGAGAGGTCAGCGATAGCGATGCAGGAGGTTAAGGTTCAAGTAAAAAAGGTAAAGCAGTCAACAATCCGAAGATTGGTTTGAACACCACAGTGCTTTACTAGGCATGGTCCTGATTGGAGGTGGTATGCCGTTGCCTTCCTCCGACCTTCGAACTGACTTACCCAGTTTAACGTGGGTTCCGAACCACGGTGCTACTCGGTATTTTTCACATAACCAATACTGCCAGAGGTGAAAGAAGTGGAGAGTGACAGATAAAAATCTTAGGACCTAGCGGGGATCGAACCCGTGACCTTTGGATTTGTAGTCTGGAACTCTACCACTGTGCAACCGAGGCGCCAAGTACCGCTGCAGAAATTCAGAATTTTTTGCTGCGTCAGTTCCTATATTCGGATAATGTAAATCACACTTTCTTCGAAAACAATGTGGTTTAATTGCTTCTAGTTTCTCTCCAACCCAACCTTGGGCTGCGCCTGTGATGTCCTCATCTTCCGCCTGATATTAAAACTTAGTATACCCTCCTAGCAACTTTTGACAACGATGAAACACACTCTTTGTGGTCGCACGTTCACTAGCAGTACCATAATTGTTCAGCGATTTTCCAATGGGCAAAGCAGACTATAAAGAAGCGTTCGCACCGGCCATGGAATCGTGAAGTCGTCGTGATGGAAAGCATTTACAGATGCAGGGACATTACGCCGAGAAGTGAAACAAGTTTCAAAATTTGCGTAGGGTTAGTCTGAGAGAAAAAACATCGGAGCTGTTAGAATTTGTAATTTGCTGTGAAAACTTAATAAATTACGGAATAATGTAGATAGAGAGGTAAAAATTGACACACATGCTTGGAATGACATGGGGTTTTATTAGAAAAAAAAGATAAAAAAGTCCAAAAAAATGTTCGACAGTTGGCGCGTGATTCTGGTTTTGTAACTGCTACCGTGTCGGGTGAGAAGTACGCCGATATGTTACAGAATCGCATCATTCCCAGCCTGGCTGATAAACACCTGCTGGAACGTACGATTCTTATGCAGGTTGGCGCTCCACCCCATATTGCTAGACGCGTGAAAGATCTTTTGCGCGCGTATTTGGTGATGATCGTGTGCTCAGCCGCCACTTTCGTCATGCTTGGCCTCCCAGGTCTCCAGACCTCAGTCCGTGCGATTATTGGCTTTGGGGTTACCTGAAGTCGCAAGTGTATCGTGATCGACAGACATCTCTATAGATACTGAATGACAACATCCAACGCCAATGCCTCACCATAGCTCCTGACATGCTTTAAAGTGCTGTTCACAACATTATTCCTCGACTACAGCAATTATTGAGGAGTGATGGTGAACATATTGAGCATTTCCTGTACAGAACATCACCTTTGCTTTGTCTTAATTTGTTCTGCTAATTATTGCTTTTATGATCAGATAAAGCGCCGTCTGTCGGAAATTTTTCAACTTTTTTTCTTGTTCTAATAAAAACCCCATTTCATTCCAAGCATGTGTGTCAATTTTTACCTCTCTACCTACATAATTCCGTGATTTATTAAGTTTTAAAATTTATACTGACTTTTTGATCACCCAGTATATATGCCAAGATTGCTGTTCAATACTTTATTACAGATTAGCGGTTAAGACAAAACAGATCGACAACATTTTGAAATATAGTACAACTCCATACACCATTAACAACTGCACAGTTGAATCATGTGTTTTGATTTAGAGGAACTTACAACCGCTCGTCACTTATAAGATCTATAACGCCGTTTAAACGAGTTGTGTCATGATTTAAAATAATGTGCCTCAGCTTGTCACTTTTATAATGTATCACACCAAACATTTTCCATTTGTTACCACTTCTGGGTAGAGCCTCGTACTACTGCGCGGGGATGTCCGTTTAGTTCTAGTAGCCATGTCAGGGACTGCGCGGCCGCTCCAGGCGGAGGATCGTGTCCTCCCTCGACAGGGAGTAGTTTGTAAGTCTACGCCGACCGCGGTGGCCGAGGGGACTGAGGCGCTTCAGTCACGGTCAGCACGGCCACTATGGTCGGGGGTTCGAATCCCCCCTCGGGCATGGATATTTGTGCCGTCTTTAGTCTCAGCTAGTTCATAAGTAGTTTGTAAGCTTAGGGACTGATGATCCCGTAGTTAAGTCCCATAAGTTGTACAAACATTTGAACATTTTGATTTGTAAGTCTACGAACCGATGGCCTCAGCAGTTCCGTTCCTTAGATTAACAAGTACTTGAACATTTTTCACCCCGTAGTAAACAATTAATTAACGTCGAATGAAAGAAGAGATAAAAATATTTGTAAATTCTCATTGTAATTAACCAGAAGCTGTTTATAAATTTTACCCAATGCTACCGGTTTCAGTCCTTGACCATTTCTTTAGCGCCAGCCTAACATAAAGACACAAGATGTGCATTCATTTACAATTTGTACGAAACCAATCGGAATAATCGTGTAAATAATTTATAAATATCTTATAGGGCCTAAACAGGTGGTTACAATAACATGTCATAAATTTGTAAATGAGTGAAAAGAAGAAAGCGTATAGTCTGCATTTTAACAAAATTGAAATAGCATGAACGCAAAGTGACTACACAATGCAGACTGGTGGAAGGTCCGAGGCAGTCTCCGATTAGCTATACGGAATCAACCAGACTGGTAGATATTATGGTCAACTTATAGGCAAAAATATTTTAAACCAGACGTTACAAGCAACATTACTTCCAATACTACCAGCAAAAACATAATTTCGTGCCGCGGTCTAAAGCGTCTCGCTGCGGAGCGCGCGGTTGCTCGCCGTGGAGGTTCGAGTCCTCCCTGGGGCATGGATGTGTGTGTTGTCCTTAGGTTAGTTTATCTAGGTTTAAATAGTTTGTAAGCTACGGACTGATGACCACGCAGTTTGGTCCGATAGATTTACAAGCATTTGAACATAATTTCGTGTGACTCATTGGCCTGGTGCAAGTCTTTCAAACGGACGCCAGTTCGGCGACTTCCGACTCCCTAGCGTACCCCAGTTATCCAACGGGGAAAGTGGACCTACAGCTTAACGTGGAATCCGAACCATGTGTCGATTCTGGCAACTCCTCACATTGTTGAGACTTGAAGGCTGGAGAACTAAGGGAGTTTCTATAGTTGAGATCTGTTTGCGATAATCTGGAATACTTTGTACCACAGAAATTTTGTGATGTAAACAGTGCAATGGCTTAATTAAATAATGTGTCCAAAACAATGTATTACAACATAAGAATAATGCATACCTGTACATCACGATGACAGCTGCGATCTTCTGACGTTTTTAGTTAAAATAGATAATCAATGATAAACTAAATAAAACCATCGAATAAAACATCATTTAAGTTATGTGTGATAACTAAAATCTGTTGAATTACTTAGTGTAACTGTAAAATCAGACAATAAAGTAAAAGTTAAAGTAGTGTGTGAACTAGTAAGGTGTTTCTACATCGATCTTACAATGAGGTAACTTATTGGGAAACAAGTTCATTTGAAATTCGTTAAAATCATAACTTAAAAAATGAAAATGTCGATAAACAAAAACCTATTTAAACCTTTTCAGTCAAATATAATGAATAAAGCAAGAACATGAAGTAGCAAATGATTAATATAAATGTATATTGACATTGGAGACTAAACAAACAAATTTTACTCTAGATCTGTTATATAGGGGCGAGGGGGATGGCGGACGTCATGTGGGTGACATGCTGAATCGTCGGAAATTTATTTTGTGAAAGTATCTGAGTTAATGTGGAAATGTTAAAAGCCGCAGTGGAGTAGCCGAGCGGTCTAAAGCGTCTCGCTGCGGAGCGCGCGGTTGCTCATCGTGGAGGTTCGAGTCCTCCCTGGGGCATGGGTGTGTGTGTTTGTCCTTAGGTTAGTTTCCTAGGTTTAAGTAGTTTGTAAGCTACGGACTGATGACCACGCAGTTTGGTCCGCTAGATTTACAAACATTTGAACAAATGTTAAAATATAGTGGAATGTGTCTGCGTTTCAGGCAGGGGGAGAGGAGCCAAGGACAAAGGTTAGGGGAAGACTTTGTAGGTGGGGGGTTACGTGACAAGGGAATTGGGTGGGAGGAGGTTTATGATAAGGGTGATATTGCTATGCTCCGTAAATATTTATCCCTTTAATACATGATTTTTTTTTTATTTTGAGCTATAAAAACTGCCACGATTAATGTATAGTGCGTTTATACTGAGAAAAATATTGAACAAAAAAATTCCTTAAAATTAATATATACTACTAGCAACAAAAAGTTCATAGTTGGTCAGCTATATAGTGTTTCCGTAACGTATCCGATGTGGTAAATGTCACTATTACGCCTCTCATCTTTCCAGAAAGTAACTCATAAGGGAACAGTAGTATGTGATTGGTTACTTTTACATGGCAAAGACGGAATACTAATGTAAGCGAACGCACATGTTAGGAGTTACTCAGTGCAGATAACTGTCGAACTGATTCAGTAGCACTCTGCAATTTATAATTTCTAGGACTAACTACGAGCATATGTAACACTACGTATAGAAGCAGCTACAGATGAATTTGTGGTAAAATGTTGATCAGTTTGAGAGGTAATGAAAAAAATAAGGTATGTCACTGACCAGCTACACTATGCATTAAAGGGTTATATATTATTTACACCATGATTCCGATTGGTTTGTAAATCAATGACTGGTAATTTGTGTGTTTATGTTACGCTCGGGCTTGAAACTGGTCAAGGACTGAAAGTGGTAGCAGTGCTCACACACTATAAAAAACTGCTTCTGATCTATCACAGTGTTTTACAAATGTGCAACAACTGTTAAAATCCACCTTATCACTTATCAAAAAGAAGAGCACTTTCTCCACCGCTGCCCACTTGAAGATATTTGGTGAAAAAGTTTGTAGCTCATTACTTGGTTTGTGCTAGCTCTGCTGGCACTAATGCTGCTCCACCACGAATACTTTATGGGCGGCGAAAACGAAATATTTAGTGTGAAAATGAAATAATTATAACAAGAACTCATATTCAAAATGAGTTCATCATTATAAAAATCTATGAAAAAATACCGAACTCCTAAATGACAAAAAATTTGTAATCTAAAGGACGAAACTTTTGTGGTCATCGGTCCCTAGACTTATAAACTACATAAAATATCTTACACTAAGGACATCACACACACACCTATGCCCGAGGGAGGGCTTGAAATTCAGAAGCGAGCGGCCGCGCGATCCTTAACGAGGTGTAATCTTAGATATCCATATGTGTCCCATATTTTGGTTTTTGATATCGGGGCACCCTCAGGTAGCCGCTTACGAGCGATAATAAACTTCGGTGTGGACAACTTCTGCTGAACACCAAGAAGGGCCCCAAGTGATCTTCCTGAATTCCTCAAAACTCTTCAGAACTATTTGGATCCATTTCCCATTGTACAGTCGGTCAGTTGGGACATTGCCTTTTATATATACAGGTTGTTTCACTAAGTATGTTTACCTCTGTAACTTATAAAATAATAGGCGACGGGAAATTTTAATGCGGTAGGTCAACACAAGAAATGTTACACTTTCTGCGGAGCTATGAACATAGTTTATTGTATCATTTTCCAAAGAGTTACAGCACAAAGATATAATTTTTTAAATGGAACAATAGTTTTTTTTTTTCTATCGTGCATTGGAATCGTTGAAACCAGCTGCGTCCAAATCAATTTAAACTACATTCCTATCACTGTTATTTTGGGAGCTACAACCCTTCAAAGTTTAGGGGACGGAGGCTACGACAGCGTAGCTGACTGGCTCGTGGTCATAGGACAGTGGGCCGTGCCACTCGGCCAGTCAGCCACGCTATCGCATCCTCCGCCCCGGAACTTTGAAGGGTTGTAGCTCCAAAACTAACAGTGATAGGAATGTAGTTTAAATTGATTTGGACGCAACTGGTTTAAACGAATCCAATACACGATAGAAAAAACTATTGTTCCATTGAAAAAATTATATCTTTGTGGTGAAACTCTTTGGAAAATGATACAATAAACTACGTTCATAGCTCCGCAGAAAGTGTAACATTTCTTGTGTTGACCTACCGCATTAAAATTTCCCGTCACCTATTATTTTATAAGTTACAGAGGCAAACACACTTAGTGAAACGCCGGCCGCGGTGGCCGAGGGGACTGAGGCGCTCCAGTCACGGTCTGCACGGCCACTACGGTCGGGGGTTCGAATCCCCACTCGGGCATGGATATTTGTGCCGTCCTTAGGATTAGCTAGTTCGTAAGTAGTTTGTAAGTTTAGGGACTGATAACCCCGTAGTGAAGTCCCATAAGCTTAACAAACATTTGAACATTTATTTTGAACTTAGTGAAACACCCTGTATATATTTTCTTCCACTTGCCTGCACACAAACAACGAAAAAGCAACTAATTTTTATTTAAAACGCGTAAGTCTTTCCTAAAAAAAATTCCCATTGTTACGTCGGTGCACAGGGGGCCCCTAAAATGCGCGGGGCCCCTAGGCATCTGCCCACTCTGCCTTATGGGTAATCTGGCACTGCTCCTAGCAAATTCAAATGTCTGTAAATTCATCGGACCAAACTGCGTGGTCATCAGTCCGTACCTTACAAACTACTTAAACCTAGGTAAACTAACCTACGGACAAACACACACACCCATGCCTCCGGGTGGACTCGAACCTTCACGGCGAGAAACCGCGCGCTCCGCAGCGAGGTGCTTTAGGCCGCTCGGCTATTCCACCGCGCCTCTTAACTATTCATCTGACACGAAAATTGAATAACCTAATTTGTAGAGGAAAAAATTCTTTATAACTTATCTCTCTTATGTTTTTTTTTTTTTCGTATCTCGTAGCGTTTCAAAGATATTTGCAAAAATAACGGCGATTTTGGGATGTATGTCTGTCCGTCCGTCTGTCTGTCTGTCCGTAACTGTTTTTAAGACGAACCGTTCAACCGATCAGCACCAAATTTTACAGACATGATTGTAGGCCACCAGAGACCAGAACCTCTTTTTCTCAAATTTTTCGGACAAAAAATACGGTAGTAATACCTAAAAAAGCCGTTTGTAATATAATAGTAATTGTAAACGAACCGTTCATCTGATACGAAAATTGAATAACCTAATTGGTAGAGGAGAAAATTCTCTACAACTTAGCTCCCTTATGTTTTTTTTTTTCATATCTCGTATCGTTTGATACATATTTGCAAAAATAACGGAGACTTGACACCCTCCATTGGATTAACGAAAACCAGCCTTTCGGAGATGTCACGTGACATTCCTCGCCCAAAACTCTCTCCGGCATACGCCATCTTGCGTTGCGTTTCTGATGATTTTCTTATTGTCACTTACACGTCGTCATTTCAAAGCAATGGCGCACTGAAGGATTAACAAAAACACATCGTTCTTCGTACGATACATGATAATCTAGTGTCTACAAAAGCCATATTAGCATCAGTTAAGAACGGCCATGAATAGTATGAGATTATAGGACACGTATTTTGGTTGATAGGCGTAGCGTACTGGGCAAGGCGTTAGACTATGATGTTTAAAGGTCGCTGGTTCGGAACCCGTCACTACCTAATTTTTTTTCCTAAAAGGGTTTCAGACACCCTTATTAATTAATTTTTTATTATTTAGATTGAGAGATGAAATAGTGAAGGCAGCAGAGCACAAAATAGGTAGAAAGGCAAGACCTACAAAAAATCCTTGGATATCACAGGAAATACTACAGTTAATTGATGAAAGGAGGAAATATAAAAATTCAGTAAATGAAACAGGCAAAATGGAGTACAGACGACTAAAAAATGAGATTAACAGGAAGTGCAAAATGGCTAAGCAGGAGTGGCTAGAAGCCAAATGCAAATCTGTAGAAGAGTGTGTAGCAAGGGTAAAAGTAGATACCGCTTACAGGAAAATAAAAGAGACATCTGAGGACAAGAAAAGCAACTCTACGAATCTCAAGAACTCAGATGGGAAACCAGTTCCGAGCAAAGAAGGGAAAGCTGAAAGGTGGAAAGAGTACATAGAGCAGCTCTACAAAGGAAATGAACTTAAGAGACGTTATAGGAAGGGAAGAGGAAGTAGATCAAGATGAAATAGGAGATACCATACTGAGAGATGAATTTGACAGAGCCCTGAAAGACCTAGGTCGAAACAAGGCCCCAGGAGTAGATAACATACCCTCAGAGCTACTAAAGTCTCTAGGAGAGCCAGCCATGACAAGACTATTTGAACTGGTGTGTAGGATTTATGAGACAGGCGAAATGCCCTCAGACTTAAGAAAAATGTAATAATCCCCTTTCCAAAGAAATCAGGCGCAGACAGGTGTGAAAATTACAGAACCATCAGTTTGATAAGTCATGGTGGCAAAATTTTAACACGAATTATCTACAGGAGAATGGAAAAACTGGTAGAAGCTGACCCCGGAGAAGATCAGTTTGGATTCAGGAGGAACGTAGGAACCTGGGAAGCAATACTCACTTTACGTCTTATCTTAGAAGATAGATTAAGGAAAGGCAAACCTACATTTTTAGCTTTTGTAGATTTGGAGAAAGCATTTGACAATGTTGACTGAAATACACCCTTTCAAATTCTGGAGTCAGCCGGGGACCATAACAACAACATATTTAGATTATTATTTTGGTCCAAAATGTTTGCAAAAACTTATGAATCTACAATTGTAAAGTGGTCCGTAAAACACGTCAGTACGATTTTTTTGTTTGTGACAGTAGTAGCAGTGCTGGTAGCACAGTGGACGTGTGAGCGCTGTCGCGCAGCTACTGACCAGTGCGGTGTCGGCGTGTGTCGGCGGCAGGTAGCGGCGGCGCGGCGGTGCGTCGGCAGGCTGGTCCGCTTGCAGACTGAGCCGCAGACTGGAGGCGCTCTGCTCCGCCGCCGGCAAATCATGCGCCATCGCCGCGCGTCAGGGACGCGCCTTGCGCAATCGCCACTTCCCACAGCAATGAGAGGTCGAGGCCGCGCGGCCCGCACTCCGCACTCAGCGCTCCTAACGACCGGCCGACAACACCCTCCGACCGCCCCCCGCTTCCGCTACGAGTTCTTCTATGGGCGGCGCAGGAAAACAAAACAAAACGACTCGAAGGCGGCAATTTGTCTTCACGCTACAGCGCTGCATGCAATTGGTCTTAATGCTTCACTATGTGGTCACAACATACGTTGAAACGTGTCCATGAAAAATTATTTTTGTAAGAAAATGTCTAATATTGTGCCTCCTGTTTTGTATCGAGTAACTTGCTTGCAAGAAAATGTATAATATCGCTTCTACTGTATGTATCGATATGTGCACTTAACTCTGTGAAGTTTCATCTTTGGCAAAGATCATGTATTGCATAGCATTGTAGCTGGTGCTGAGAGAGAGTAGCACTTTTCAGCTCGCTTAGAGAGCGGTTGAGTTGTGTGTATGGCTCCGATGTAGAGCAGAGGCTGCTTTGCCAACAAGTCAGAAGTTGTATTATGTAGGTAATGTAATGCTGATTATTAATAATAAGTAACAAAGTTGACCTTTCTTTCCTGTTTCATTTACGTAGTTAGAAAATTAACCTACTTCCGTCATTTGATAATTAGTTATTAGTGGATTTAAAGTGCAGTATTGATTTTAATAATATTGTTGAACAGATTTCGTTATTGGTGCCATAGTAAATGATAGTTAATTGACTATGATACTAAATTTCAATAATCAGAAACTAATCTGCATAAAATTCTCACAGTCAAGCATTAAGAAAGTGGTTTGTGGTTTTTTAATATCTTTCTCGCAGTCAAAATTTTTGAGTATAGTCAGTGTCTGTTTCAAATGGTGACTTGTCACAGTTGTTTTGTGTTTAAAATATCCGTTGCGCACATAATCAGTTTAATGCACTGTTTCTTATTTAATAGTATATACATCAATATCAGGGCCATAATTAAACCAAATTGCTGTGTTAATGAACAATTTGTTGTCTGATTTAACGATAGGTTCAACATCCACAACACACACACAGCTTTTAACGTTTTTCATATTATGTGCTCTGTTCTAGCACCTACTGCTGCAGCATTTACAGCGGAGACAGTGGCAATTCTGCAAGCACTTAGGTTTGTTTCTACCATTTCCTTCCCGAAAATATTAATTGTGTCTGACTCTCAAAGTGTCCTTCAAACCCTACAACACCGGAGATGGAACAAAAAACCAACAGCTATATTCTGGATTTGATTTCGGCATATATTCGCTGTACAAATACAGGACGGACTGTGGGTGCCTTCTCACGCTGGTATCTGCTATAATGAGGAAGTTGATTCATTCACCAAACAAGCGGCATCCTTAGGCACTGTCTTGGACCTACAGCTACCATTAAACAGACTTCTTATCTGCGGTCAAGGAATACGCCAAACAACAGTGGCAACAGATGTGAAACGTTTCCCAAGAAACGAAAGGCGCTTCCTACGCTGTGCTGCAACCTCAGATTTCTACGCAGCCGTGGTTTATGAAGGCTCATCTGGACCGATCCGCGATTGCTACCATTATTCGTCTTCGCTTCAATCACGCCTCTTATCCAAAACACCTACATCGGATCAACGTCTACGATTCGGCGGCATGTGAGTGTGATCCTGAAACGGAAGCTGATGTCAACCACATCCTGTTCAGGTGCCCCAAATTTGACCGAGAACGTTTGAACTTCCTGCAGACATTAGTGAAGATGGGATATCCCCTTCCCCAGTCAGCTTCTTCCCTTTTGTGTACAAAAGACATTCGTGTATATAAAATCATAATTAAGTTTATTAAGATCACTGTACACAATCTATAAGCATCAAGTGTGTTGGTAATATAAGGTTTTGCTTGTGAATATGTGAAAATGTTCCAACAGTATTTAAATAGTAATGTAATGCAGTTTTCGCTTTGTTTCCACTTTTCATTTTGCAAAATGTACTTATGTTTTGTCTGTTTATTTAAATATATCTACATTTCCACTGTGCGTTGTAGATGACCACATTGAGTTAACACTCAGAAGGCCAAATAAAAAAGAAATTTTAAAAAAAAAACTACCGCTTCGTGCGGCGGAACGTGTGCTAAAACCTTACCTTCAAATGTACTCGTCTTGGGTTCCCCAAGGCTCCGTCCTCTCTCCTCTTCTTTATCTCATCTACTCTGCCGACATGCCCCAACCCGAGCCTCCCGTCTATCTCCTATAATATGCTGACGACACCGCCTTCCTAGCCCTCGCCCCCTCCCTTGCCCACTCCTAGTTTTTGCTCCAGTCCCACCTTATCGAGTTCGCCTCACGGTGTTACGGTCCTCTCCGTCAATCCCGACAAATTCCAGGCAATTGTCATAGGTCGTACCACCCCCTCCTTCCGTCTCCATGATTTCTACCTTACCCTCCACAACCGCCCTATCCCCCACACTGAAGTACCTTGGCCTAACCACAGAGTAACACATACTGAGAAGAAGCCTCCCCTAAACCACTGTCCTACGCTCCCCTCATAGTTCCGTAAGATGCTAGTAGGTGTCAGGCGATTCGCTGGCTTAGGGTGCCTCTCGCACGTCAGAGGGTAGCGTGGACAGGAGGCTGAGGGGAGAGCTCGTGCCGCCTGCCATGAGGTCACGGCTGTATCCGACGTGCCGGCGTTTGAGGGGAGCTGGTGGTGGGGACAACCGCTACCTGCTGCCTGCTCTGGCCAGTTTAAAGAGCTACTTCTGACTGCAGCGCCACATGGGACATCTTACAGAACTGCTGGAAAACCTCCCTCCCGCACCCCGGAGCGTAGAACCGGGCCCGTCTGTATATATTTGTCTGTGCCAGTGGCTCCTCTCCATCAATATTGACAAATCCCAGGCAATTATCATAGGTCGTACCACATCCTCCTTCCGTCTCCACGATTTCTACCTTACCCTCCACAACTGCCCTATCCGCCACACCCCCAGCCTGAAGTACCTTTGTCTAACCCTCGACTGTAACCTTTCCTAGACCCCCCCACCTCCGCACTGTCCTACAGAAAGCCCTCTCCCGCCTTAACCTCCTCCAACTCCTCACCGGCCGGACGTGGGGTCTCAGACCATCCACCATCCTCTACACCTACCTCTCCCTCGTGTGTCCTGTCCTTTGCAGCTTCCATCCCGCCTGGATATCCGCTCCCACATCCTATTATAAAACCCTTCATGTCCTCGAGCGCCACGCCCTTCGCCTCGCCTACCGCATCCGGCTCCCTTCCCCCACACGGATCCTGTATGACCTGATCCCGTTTCCCCATCTCCTTGAATACCTCCAGCATATCCGTATCCTCTATACCACCCGTAAAATAGACTCCCGCAACCCCCTGGTCCACCCCATCCTTACCAACCCTGGGCCTCTGCCACGGCTCTACCGCATTATACCCCCCTCCCTTCATCTCCATACCCTCTATGTTCTCTCCCAGGGTAACTTCCGCCGCCTCCCCCTCCCTGATGACGTCCTCCGTCCTGACATATACCCGTCCTACTAGCTCTGATCCCCCTCCCCCCCCGTAGATGTAGGGGCCCCTCTCCCCCCTTCCCCTCCCCCTCTTAGCTACCCCCTCCTGCCCTGGAGTCCCTACGGCTGCCCCCTACCGCCTCCTTCCCACCGTTTTTCCTCTCCCCCGTGCTTCCCTCCTCCCCCTTCTCGGGGTCCTGGACTGACAGTTTTAACAGTGCTACGTCAAGTGTTGTGTGCTGTGCTCCAGCGAAGTTTATGTTTTTTATCTGCGTCCACCGCAATCAGACAAGCGTCGCACCGTGTGTTTTAATTAGTGTCTCCGTGTACTCGCCGTTCTGTGTTATTGTCGTCCTACAACGTTTTTTAGGTTATCGTGGCTCATCATTTTTAACTAACTAAATGTGGTTTTAATCATCTGTCTATTGTAATGTACCCCAAACTGTCGCCTTGTCTATGTCACTGTATCTCCATTGTTTTATCTCCTATTATGTATTTTAATTCTCAACTCACATATGTATTTTAATTACTCTCGGCTGAAGAGCAGTCTATAGTGCTGCTGTCAGCCTGCCAGTGTACTGCTGGTATAAAACACAATAAAGAGAAAAAAAGCACTCGTCTTGTATGATTAGGGTTGAGTATGGCCGTGTCAGACTTCGTAATCCTTGAGGTGTCCAGTCGCCCATAAAAATTTATATAAAAATAAAAAAATTAAAATATGTTCATGTAAAGTCTTTGTACGTTGCAATATTTCAAAATCAGATTCTTGCGCCGAGGGAAGAAGTCTTTAACAGTCACTCTTGTTAAAATATTTCTAAGTTCTCTCATAGATAAGATTGTCAAAAGAAATTCTTCAGTGTGTGGTCGTTGCTATAGCCACAGATAAAAAAAAAAATATATTTCTTCAATGATTATCGATCGATGTGTATGATCGATTAACCAAAGTTCTAAAAAAAAAAAAGAAAAACCACATTTATCGAAGTCTTCTTGACGTAACTTTCCCACCAATAAAAATTCATAAAAAAATCTTACTTCAGATTGAGGAATATTTAAATTAAATCATCTGCTCGTTTCATTAATATATTATTTATCGTAAAATAATTCTTCATAAATGATGTACTCTGACACTTTCGTCAAATTTAAAGACAATGTCATTTATTACTTTGTATGACTTTACATATGTAGTCATTGACAGACAAAAGGGAACTGACATTTAAAATTTGTTGTTTTAACATAAATCTTCGATAATAATGTCAACTCTTGCGACGACAACCGCAGAGATCAGCATCTTCTTGCCTCGTGGCCGTCGACCCGCGACTTGATGTGGCCGGATATTTACTCCTTGGAATCGGCGTCGAAGATGTTGCCATCGTAGGTTGAATCGCCTCACAGCAAATGAAACATAAAAAAAAAAAAAATAAATAAATAAATAAAAAACTTATTTAAGAATCATATAACATTTACATAAAAATCATTTAAGAACAAGCAAGTTATCCTGCACAAACTGAGCTGACATTAAATATGTAGCGGAGACAATAATTCGTCCCACTACACTGCCACGTACTCCTTGTCAGCGACCTCAGTACTGATTAGACATCGTGAGAGAGCAGAACGGGACGCTCTGCGGAAACTCGTGGACTTCGAAGGTGGTCGATTGTACGCGAGATTTCCACACTCCTAAACATCCCTATGTCCACTGTTTGTGATGTGATAGTGAAGTAGAAACGTGAAAGGTCGCGTACGTCGAGAAAGTGTACAGGCTGGCCTCGTCTGTTGAGAGACCGCCGACCGTTGGAGTGGGTCCTACAGTGTAACACGCACGCATCTATCCAGACCATCACACGTGGGTTCCGGAAGGAGTACATTCCTGGATGGTCGGAAGAATGTGATGAGCTATACGCTGAGTACCAAGACTCTCATAGTGACTCAACAGCTGATGACCTCTTGAAAGCTCTCAATAAGAAGAGAAAAATGGCACAAAACAACAGCAGGACTAAACTTCACGCATTCTAGTCGGAAAGCATGGAGCTTTATGAGAAAACTTGGTACATTCCCAAGGTTGTCAAATGGAGTCGCACATGTAAATGACAATTCTGTTGCAGCAAGACTAATGAATATTTCGAAGTCTAAAGTACAGAAGGCGTACACACGAACTCTAAAAAAAGAACTATACATAAAAAGGTCCCAGCTAGAGCCACATTCAGACTATTCACGCAAATTCAACATTGAGGAAGTTGACACAGCCTTGAAGATGGTAAAGGTAAATAAAGCTCCTGGTTTTGATGGGGTGTATCCAGAGTTTCTGAAAGCTGCCGGCCCAAAAAATTATGGCTCACTGATACTGAGAACTGGAAAACTACCAAAGCTTTTCAAACAGGCTAAGATAATTGCCATCTTGAAACCAGGTAAAGATGGAACAGATGCTTCTCACTATCGACCTGTATCGCTACTCAGCATGACCTATAAGCTACTTGAAACTCTCATCCTAAACCGCATACAAGAGACCATTGACCAAATCATCCCTGCTGAACAAGGTGGCTTTGGAAACATCGGAGCTGTTGTGACCAGGTCTTAACGTTGACAATATTAGTAGAAACTGGGTTCCAACGGGGTCTTAAATCAGCCGCAGTTTTTGTGGACCTCACAGCAGCTTATGACACTGTGTGGAGGGAAGGACTGATGTTGAAGCTTCTCCAAATCATCCCATGCCAAAAGCTTGCATTCCTAATGAACAACATGCTATCGGACAGACGCTTTAAGGTATTCCTGAATGGACAATCTAGCAGATGGAGGACGCTCAATAACGGCCTACCGCAGGGCTCTGTTCTGGCCCCTGTCCTATTTAACCTATATATACATGACATGCCAGACACGAACTCCACGAAAATCCAGTATGCAGATGGCCCAGCATTAGTCTTCCAGAGTAACGACCTCAAGCACTGCGAGCAGGTACTGACAAGTGACCTGATTAAATTAAGTGATTACTTCCATAAATGGAGACTTCAACCAAACCCAAATAAAACTGAGGTTACTGCATTCCACCTGAATAATAAAGAAGCCCAAAGGAAGCTACATGTGACTTTAGATGGAACTGAAGTGCCACATAATTACAATCCGGTATACCTAGGTATCACTCTAGATCGATTCTTGACATTCAAAGAACAGTGCTTAAAGCTTTCAAAGAAACTTGCCTCAAGAGTGAACTTGCTTCGTAAGATTGCTGGCAGCAATTGGGGTGCGGACGCCAATACCCTACGCTCTGCTGAGCTCGCTCTTGTGTATTCTGCTGGGGAATACTGCGCGCCAGTGTGGGAAAACAGCGCTCACACAACAAAGATTGACGTCCAACTTAATGAAGCCACGAGGATTATCACTGGCACTGTCAGATCTACGCCCATTCAGTGGTTACCTGTCCTGGCTAACATTGCTCCGCAAGATCTGAGGAGAAAAGCAGCTAAGGTGAAACTGATAAAGAATGTCGAGGCTCACAAGTCCCTTGTATGATGCTCTAAGGGATCCCCCAGCATGTCGTCTGAAATCACGAAAACCTCCCTGGTGTGACACAGAAAGCACCACTTCCTTCGACGTGACCTCCAAGTGGCAAGAACGCTGGAACGAAAATCCACCGCACAACGGCCACCTCGTGCAAGATCCATCCAAGACGGTTGAGGGATTCCATCTAGCACGCCAAATTTGGTCGAGACTGAACCGCATCAGGACTGGACAAGGGAGGTGTGCTTACAATATGAAGAAGTGGGGTTTCCTTCCATCTTCTGACTGTGACTGCGGGGCAGAGGAGCAAACCGTAGGGCACATCGTCAAGCAGTGTCCACTGCGAGCATTTAATGGTGACTTGGAGAGTTTACATCAAGTGACGGAAAGTACTCTGGACTGGCTGTTAGATTTGGATATTTCCATTATACAGGGTGTCTCACTGAGTGTGTTTGCCTCTGTAACTTCTAAAATAATAGGTGACGGGAAATTTTAATGCGGTTGGTCAACACAAGAAATGTTACACTTTTTGCGAAGCTATGAACATAGTTTATTGTATCATTTTCCAAAGAGTTATAGCACAAAGATATAATTTTTTAAACTGAACAATAGTTTTTTCTATCGTGCATTGGATTTGTTGAAAGCAGCTGCGTCCAAATCAATTTAAACTACATTCCTATCAGTGTTAGTTTGGGAGCTACAACCCTTCAAAGTTTCAGGGGCAGATACCACACGCTGTACATAATACATGGCTGTGTGGTGGGGTTGGGGCGCCATGGTCCTCATTCATGGCCCGCCAGGTCGCCCGATTTAACACCAGTAGATTTCTTTTTGTGGGGATATCTAAAGGATCGTGTCTATGTCACCAAGCCCACATCCCCAGATGATGTAAAACGGCGCATCGAGAACGCATGTCGCTCCGTCACACCGGCGATGTTATATCTCGTCCGCAGATCCTTTCGATGGCGCATTGCATTATGCATTGAGAAACATGGACCGACATTTGAACATCTCATGTAAATCAACTTCCCACCGTCATAACATCCATCACCCACCACACAGCCATGTATTATGTACAGCGTGTGGTATCTGCCCTTGAAACTCTGAAGGGTTGTAGGTCCCAAACTAACACTGATAGGAATGTAGTTTAAATTGATTTGGACGCAGCTGGTTTAAACGAATCCAATACACGATAGAAAAAACTATTGTTCCATTTAAAAAATTATATCTTTGTGCTGTAGCTCTTTGGAAAATGATACAATAAACTATGTTCATAGCTCCATAGAAAGTGTAAGATGTTTTGTGTTGACCTACCGCATTAAAATTTCCCGTCACCTATTATTTTATAAGTTACAGAGGCAAACACACTTAGTGAAACACCCTATATATACTTGTAAAAACCATACGATAAATAAATAAAATCACACTGGAATTCCAAACTGCATCAGAATACACTACAAGTACTATGACAGTTTGGCGGGAGGCGAGAAAACGTGGATTTCATGGGCGAGCGGCTGACCGTAAACCACACATCGCGCAGGACAATGCCGAGCCGCGGCGGAGCGGCCGAGCGCATTGAGGCGCTACGCGACGATGCGCGACGCCGTTCCCCGTCGGGGGTTCGAATGCCCCCCTAGGGCATGGATGTTCGTGCCATATTTAGTATAAGCTAGTTCATAAGTAGTTTGTAAGTTTAGGGACTGATGACCCCGTAGTTAAGTCCCATAAGCTCTACAAACACTTGAACACTTAAATTTTTGACAATGCTGAACGATACCTCTCTTAAGGGGCGTAAACATTCAACGATTGAACAATGGAAAAACGCACTGTGGACTGACGAATCACGATACAAGATATGTTCGTCAGGGTCTGGAAATCGCGAATGCCCGGTGAATATAATCTGCCAGCTTGTGTAGTGACAACACTAAAATTCGTAGGCGGTGGTGTTATGGTGCAGTCGTGCTTTTCGTGGAGGTGGCTTGCACCCCTTGTTTTGCGTGGCACTATCACAGCACAGGCCTACACTGATGCTTTAAGTACCTTCATGCGTTGAAACGATACTATAGTATCATTCCATTAAATCCTTGTATACTACAGTGTACGTTACTTTCATCTGATTATCATTTCGTGAAAGTGTGCTTGGCCTTTAGTGCCACTGTAATGGGGGATGTACTAGGTCGAGACAAGAATGCTTTATTATTTATTAAAATTGTTATTGCAGGACAAACAAGTGAGCGCCGCTCACATAAGGAGCCTTGCTCCACAGTACCCAACTCCTCTTATACCCTATGTGATTGTGAGTGTGAGGGTCTGTAAGTGTGCATGAAGCCGCGGCTGGGAAGGCAGAGATGCAGAACACTCGGTAGGTTTGCCAACTTTCGTTTTGGGGTGTGGCAGAGAGGTTTCCTTGGGGATGAGATGGTCAAGTGGCTGCGACTTGCGAGTTCCTTCAGAATTCGGAGGTTGGCAGAAGGTCTCGTTAGATCACCGGCCAATGAGGGCGCGGCTACTCGCGAACTGGAATGGTAGGATCGGTTAGGAGGGGGAGCGGCCACGAGAAAGAGAACGTTTCCGGCTGTGGAAGAGGAAGGATGTGAGTATGGTGGCCTCCGTGGTAAAGTATCAGGAACTGTGTTGGTTGTGTTAATTCTGTCTTTATTTCAGCGGGGAAATGATTTTGTATAATGGGAATGTTGTGCATAACCACGTGGGTGCAGTATGAGAGAGTAAAGAATGTACGGTATGAATGTAAGGTTACGATCCTTATCTCAGTCCATTGGTGACACATTTAGTGAATGCATATTTTGTATTTTTGGCTTTAAAATGATGATAGGGAGATTTCATCTCTAGTTGTTTTTATGAAATTCTGAGTCCCATTTATGCTTAATTAATGAATAAAAAGAGAGTAGAATATTTAATTGGGAATTGCGAGAATATAAATGGGGAATTTCATCTAGTAAGGGAACCTACCACCGGTATGCTATAAGTTGCTGCAGTCTTTTGTCTGTAAAAAGTCGTTATCCGTTGCAATACAATTTTATCAGGGCAATTACATCTGCTTTTAACACCGTAAATAATCACTGAGCAAGGCGGCAACTGGTAGGAAGCGGAGGGTTCAAATGTTTGTAGAACTTATGGGACTTAACTACGGGGTCATCAGTCCCTAAACTTACAAACTACTTATGAACTAGCTAAGACTAAGGACGGCACAAATATCCATGCCCGAGGGGGGATTCAATCCCCGACCGTAGTGGCCGTGCAGACCGTGACTGGAGCGCCTCAGACCCCTCGGCCACCGCGGCCGGCACGCGGAGGGTGGTTAACCTACAGCGTTCCACTGCTGAAGAGCAATTCGGGGATGCCGATTGCATGTTTCAACACGATAGAACACCTCTTCATAATGCACCGCCTGTGGCAGAACGGTTACACGTCAATAACACGCCTTTAATGGACTGGCCTGCACAGAGACGGATCCCACAGAACACCTTCGGGATGTTTTGGAACGGTGTCTTCGTGACACGCCTCACCGACCTGCATTGATACCTCTCCTCAGTGCAACAATGCCTAAAGGATGGGCTGTCAGTAAACCTTCCAGCACCTGACTGAACGTAACCCTCTCATCAATGCAAAGGGTGTGCGAATTTGGGCATTATTGAAGGAGGGCGTCACGAACTTGTAAGTCATTTTCAGCCAGTTGTTCGGACACTTTTGATCACATAGTGTAGTTCCTTCTGACTTGTATTCTTTTGCGGCCCACAGTCTTCCGACCATTTCGATGCAGCCACAGGAAATTTCTATGCCAACCCCCTCAGTTCAGATAATTACTTGCACGCGGTGTCCATATTTATCTGCTGAATGTACGAAGGTCGATCCGAAAGTAACACTGTAATGAAACTTTTCTTCTGTATTTTATCGCTGGTGTTGTCAGAAGATCAAAGTTGAAAACCGGAATTGAAATTTAACCAACCGTAAGATCAGCAATGAATATTAATTTTTGAAATGGTTAATACATTGAAAAGACCACATAAGATTCTGCCGTCAGTTCTTAATAGCAATGTAAGTTAAAAATTACAACACCAGAAAGCACCATTACATAAGAAAATAGCGGAATCAGTTACCTGGTATAATTCATTGGTGGAAGCCGTGACACTGCAGTTGAACCTGTATGAATTGATTAATATCTTCGTTCTCGTAAACTGATGCTTGGTTTCATGACTATTAAAGTTTTAAGACCGTCTGCAATTTTGATCACTATGGTTATCGAAAGTTAGAGAAATTGTCGGACATCGTTTTTAACAGAATGAAGATTTCCTGCAGGCATTGAATTCAATTTTTAATATAAAATGGGAGTAAATAAATTTTGCATCGATAATGTTCTTTTGTCATCATGAGACAATAGGCAACAATGACAAAGCATCAATTTACTAATTGCTGAAAATCAAGTCATAAATTAAATGAAAGATGAGGAGAAATAGTCATTATTTAAATAAAATAGGAATTCCAAATGAAATTTAAAATTTATTACATTAAAGGATGCTAACTAGGGCTCACACTTATATGGTTCGGGAGGTCGAGTAAAATACGTTCGCTCAGTATAAAGGTAGAAAAACGAAAGACCACAAGCGATTCCGTTTTCTCTCCATATCGTTTGAAATAGTTGAATGTATTACTTGAAACAGGAATAATCAGATATTTATGGGCAGAGAGAACGGATGCTAGCGACAAGCGTCGCAGATATAATTTTCAATTAAAAAAATTAATGTATCGCTACAACACCTCCTTTTATTAGTCATGGAAACTAGTGGAGACGCACAAAACACAATAATACAGTTAAATAAAAAAATAATCCTGCATCACTCATTTTTCCACATAGTCAGCACCACTCGTTACGTACTTTTGGCAGAGATGAACCAGAGGCTACTTGGAGGCCGACATCCATTTACTTTGGATTAAAGGACATCAAGGCATACTTCACAACGAAACAGTTGAGCGCTTCTCCAAGAGAAGTATTACGGAAGGACAATTCCGGCCCACGCCGATTCCATATACAGACATCAGATCGACGATTCAGAAAGCCTCCTATCGCACTTGGAACCACGAATGGCACGTCTCTCAAGCGTTTAAGGGAGGACACCTGGCAGCTATACAACCAAATATCTCCTCCCGACCATGGTTTTCTTCGATGAAGCTTAGTAGACGTCATGCAACGACTCTCATTCGTATGCGACTGGGATATGGATGCTACCCTGCCCATCTACACCGTTTGAAACTCATCACTTCTCGACATTGCGACAAAGATCCAACGATTTCCGTTCTCTGGGGCCCGCAGTGTAGAGTATGTCTTTGATCAGCATGTTCAATACCACAATAATTATAAATTATTTTTACACATACATAGGAAACATATCGGACAAAATTAATAAAATATTCAAACACACACACGTCAAATTTGCCTCTCAAAACAAGCACTGTTTGAACCACAAAATTTTAAAGGAGACAGACACACACTAAAATACAATAATCCGGGTATCTACAAAATTACGTGTAACACCTGTCAGAAATCATATATAGGCCAAACTGGCAGAAATTTCCAAGCTAGATATAAAGAACACGCAAGAGACAGTGAAAATAATCCATCTAAATTCTATCAACATGTAATCACGGTAAAACACGATGTAAAACATATAGAAAAAGCCTTAAAATTTTTACACATCATACAAAAAGGGCAAAAAATGAATATTCTCGAGCATATACAGAACAACCAGAACGATGTACTAAATGAACAAACCGAACTCAAACATAAAAAAATACATTCACATTATAAACAAACAAGAGAATGGATAATCACTAAAGATTCCAAATCCATAGTAAAACTGCAATACAAAACCATTAAACCAAAGATATTAAAGTATGAATTACTTGTAACCATGTAAACTTATAATATCGTTGGATGCTGCCACTACAGACTGCCACTATCAAAAACTGATAAAAAATCTAATTATATAACCAGTGCTGCTGCACATATACAGATAAGCAGTAATAGATAAGCATTACATCAGCTTTTATAATCAATTGGGCAGCAAATAAACGACAACAATATTATAAGTAATGTAAGTAAAACTTTGTAAAAATTTTATGTAATTATGTTATAAGAATATATGTAACAACTCTTCTATATTACGCGTATTTACAGAATAGCTGATGATGGCCTAAGGCCGAAATAAGCTTATAGTGAGATAATAAAGTTTTAAAGCAGTGTAAAAATAATTTATAATTATGGTGGTATTGAAAAGATCCAACGGCAATGGCGGATCTAAACCACATTATACCGCCATACGTGGTGTCGCACAAGTATGAAGTGCGCGCCACCTACTTTCGCCGCGCGCCGCCATGCACGCACGGCGCGGCGTTCCTACGACGTCGGCCACGAGAGCCCCCTGCTGCGATCCCGCTCGTGGCCACGACTGCTGCATCGGTCACTTGGAAATCAGATAGGCACCAGTTAAGACTTGGCTATCGGATAGGCACTAGGAATCATCAGTACCTAGTTAAACTATGTCTCAGCAGTACACTTAGTTGGCAGTCATGAAGTTTGTAAAAGTTAAGTATCATATTTCTACTGCAACTTGTTCTAATCTAGCTTAGTGTTTCTAGTTTCTGCTGTCCCTCTGGCTGGTCACCTCAGACTCTGTACCCGCACACGCGTGCATCCTATTTCCCTATGTCGGTCTCTCTCTACTCGGCCACCGACACTTAGGACAACCGGCGGAAACGAGACACAAAAGTGGCGACTAGGATGGGATACAAAAGTGGCGACGAGGATGGGATACAAAACCATGCACCAAGTATACGGTTGCACAAAGTGTATTCTACAGAAAGCTGGTAGCGAGCGATTACCCTCTCCCCACGAGTGTCACTGTCTTACTCCATCGATTCCACACGTTTAATTACAGTTTACTCAAGGACTTCCTAAAAGTTACCGGCATCCATCTCTAATCTAAGAGATGCTTAGATGTTTACCTTAAACATGCACAGCTTGAAACTGGAGGAGTAATTTTATATTTTGACATTAATTATGTCCTTATATCTCTCATTTTGTTTTGTGGTGCTTGCACTTCCTTTGTATTAAGTCTATTAATAGTGCTGTTAAATATGTATTGTTTTATATCTTATCACTGTGATTCTTCTAATTTTATTGTAAGACAGTATTGTGATATACAATGTAAGAATTTCAATTCTAATGTTGCCACTGTAATAAATGCTGGCTGTAAGGTCACTGCAACCAAAAGCCATAATAAAGAAGAATAAAAGATAAAAAAAATAAACCAGAGGCTACATGTCGCGCTTGTAAAAGTCTGAACAGCTGATGCTAACCACTTCCTCAGTACGAAAAGTATCAGCGTCAAGAAGAAAGAGTGCGTTAAGTACTGACACAAGAGGATATTTCATACAGTAAACCGTCACAATATTCTTTCATTTGTGGAGCGAAGTTGATGCATGTAAAGTACCGGAAACATTGCTACGTACTCTGTGGAGCACTAGATTGCCGAATCAGCCGGGAGCTATCGTTCCGTCAGAAACAGATAATGCCACTCGATGTCGTAGCCGATCTGGCTGACCATTTTCAAGAAGCTATTCTGACCACCTCTACCCCCTAGCACGACGACGGCTCACCTAACAGGCGCTTCGATAGAAACCAGACCCGACTGCGACCATCTGTGGAATGAGATCCAGGCACGGACAAACAGCTGACAGAAGAGGTCGACGCCCTCCGTAAACAGATGAGTGCACTGCTCTCCGGCTAAAGACATTCCCGGCATAGAACACGAAGTCACTCTGCAGCAAACGTATGCTGGTATCACCAGCCATTTGGAAACCTAGCTGATAAATGTTATCTTACATGTACGTATATCTTCTAATATATAAAGGAGTGTCCGTATGTTTGTACGTGTTGCATACAAATCTACAGTTTTGTTCCAATCTTTATGAAATTTTGTACACCTAAGCTTCAATCCATGAGGACGATCGCCGTAAGTGTAAAAAATCACATACGATATATAGTTCACGAGATACGACGTCATAAACAATAAGTTGCGCGAAAAACTGCTGCATTTTGCGACAGTGCTGCTCATTTTCTCCTAAACCATTGGACCGATTTCAACCAAATTTGGTACACACATTCCTTACCGTGAGGTAACAATTGCAGGATGGTTAAGAATCACATACGGCACATGGTTCAAAAGATATTACGTCATAACCAATAGAAATAGCAAAAAATGCCATATAATGCGACGAGACTTACACTTTATGAGACTGACAGTACTTAGTGACTTGCAACAAACTTTAAACATAATTTTAAACCTTTATTAAAACTTTTTCTCGCTGGCAACCATAGTAAAATGATTAAAGGAAAAAAGTTTATCGCTTACTACTTTTCCGCTGTTTATGGAGTAAAACTATGGCTCTCGGGAAGACGTTACAATTTATAATCTGTACACTACAAATTGCAGCCTCATAAAATTTTACAGACAGTATACACACACATAGTTAAATGTGCCTTTTAAATTGTATCACAGTACGGAACGTAGTTCATGAGATTTGCGCACACAAACAGTAACGCTCCGCTGTTTATGGAGTAAAACTACGGCATTCGGTATGACGTTACAACTTATAATTTCTACACTACAAATTGTAGCTGCAGGAAATTTTACAGACAGTATACACGCATATAGTTGAGTGTACCTTCTAAATTGTATCACAGTACGACTCGTAGTTCATGAGAGACGAGCACATAAACAGTAACATTAATGGAAAACCGCCCCATCCCCCACAAAGTTATAATCTATTACTCCTATACTACTAATTGTATTCCCAGGCGATTTTACAGAGATATAGCCCTTATACAAATGAATATATACCTGAAGAATTGCAGGAATGAATAAATAAATACCCGGGCAACGCCGGGTTTTCAGCTAGTCAGTAATAAATGTGAGGCAGAAATAGAAGCACCCAGAACTAAAAGCACCCTTTTCCGACGTATGTTCATATCTGATCGCAAGTCGGTGACGTCAGTTTTTGAGAGGTACACTGACCTCGGTATTCTGCCACGGAATAAATATTATCCGCTATCCACATTGCGACGGTCGCCGTTAACAATTCTTATAACTGAACTTGGGATTAAGATGTACACAGGTGTGATAAGCAGCTAAGGCTGGATTCTAAGAACTTTTGTTTCAGTAATGTCAAACACTCTAAATAAGGAACTATCATCATTCTTGTGTACCCCACACAGTTAATTAAACTGAATTGGCACTGGAAATAAAAGAAATTTTTTCCAACATTCTCAAACAAAATGTCGAAGTATTCTGATGGATTTTAAACAGAATACTCTGGCTTCTCAAAATAACTCAAAAGGAGTTATAAAAAGTAATGTGGGATTAACCAAAAAGCTGGACGTCCATTCTTACTGTAATTAATTGCAGTGAAGCCCTTCTGGTCTCTTTGCTTTACAAACATTTGAACATTTTGTTTAACCCTACACTGCTTGGTGCTGCCGTTTGGCAAAGCAAATTTTTGTTACATTTTCGGGCAGACGGCAACATTGTGCCTACTGTATACATTGTAGTCTGTTCTAAGCACTTAGTTGATCGTTTCCTCCATAAATTGAACAGAGGAAAAATGCAACAAAGAGCGCTCCAATGGATTTTACTTACTGTTGAGCATTAAATTGTAATTACAAACAGATACGACATCTCTTAAGTAAAACAAAATTATGATTTTACAGACATCTCATAGGAGTACAAAACATGTTAGATACCAATATTTTCCTCGAAATAAAGTTTCAAAAATGTTCAAATGTTTGTATAGTCTATGGGACTTAACTACGGGGTCATCAGTCCCTAAACTTACAAACTACTTGTGAACTACTTACGAACTAGGACGGCACAAATATCCATGCCCGAGGGGGGATTCGAACCCCCGACCGTAGTGGCCGTGCAGACCGTGACTGGAGCGCCTTAGTCACCTCGGCCACCGCGGCCGGCAAATAAAGTTTCTGTGCATGATGTTGCCAAATGGCACCAGGTAATAAATAGTGACTTTCCCATTGTTAAATGAGTTATATAATTTTTTTCAATATTTTTCCCCTGCTTTGGTGAACATTTTGTAGCATATATATATTTTTTGCGCTAAAATAAAAATTCGTGCAGTGTAGGGTTAATGACGATGCCAGAATTCCTACTTTGTCAGTTTTGTTCTGATGCAGAGGAGTGGGAAATACTCGAATACAGTGTTCCCATACTGAACACATGTGAGTCAGTGAGACGTCAAGCGAAACGTACATCACAGGGTCACTCATTTCACCGAAGATTCGTCGCGTACCATACTTTGTGAAAGCCATCCAACAAAACACCAAATGTGTTCAGCAACCATGTGTAGCTCCTGGAGCTCATTGTTAGAAGATTGTGAAACCTCGAAACAAATAAAGTTGTAGCCGAGGCAACATTCCGACCAAAATTAATTAAAGGAAAATACCAGTAATGCGTAGCGACGGGTCACGAAGAACTTAGCAATTATAACCTTGGCGCGAAATCAGCCTGAAAACAAAATAGAGGCTACCGCTTCTCGAGTTACGACAACGCCAACAAAAGCCGCAGAAAGAGCAGCAGCGGATATCTAGGCACTTTTTGACAAGAAAAAGTTTCTCAAATAAAATAGGACACTATTCCAATGATCTAAGGTCTTCTGTCTGTAAGACCAAATTTGAAATGCCGTTTTCAGGAAGAGAGGAATATCCAATAGACTTCTAGAAAACGAATAAACACGTTTTTCCAGAATTATAATCCTTGACCACGAAGAATCTATGCATCCAGCTACTTCTGCCACTATCAAAAGGTTTTTTCCGAGGCTAGACAACTCACTAACATGAGACGAAATCGTTTGCCACAAAAAACATAAATATGAAACTAACACTGAATTCCTATTACTAAATCATTATCGTGCCGTATGTTGCATACAACTTGCAATGTTGTTCAAAAAGTATTTGCAGAAAAAAATATATCTGTTCCGAAGGACTTGAAACCAGATAGTAGCTGTATCCAGGGTATGCTGAGATTATGCAAAGCAGTTTCTCATAGTCTAACGAACTATGTTGAAGCAGGTACAATAATCTGAACATGAATTGTAATGACTATAGTGAAACTGTCAATTTTTTTTTTTTTTTTTTTTTTTTTTTTTTTTTTTTTTTTTTTTTCACATCATGGGACGCCATTCAGTGGCATGTAACGTGCTAAATGCTCTACACCGAACTTTCGCTAAATTAAGGGAAGTGTTTTTTCTTATGCAAAGTATATGCTATAGATGCATTTATCATAAACACTACATTAATCAGGGTGTAATAATTCATTTAGGTTTTAGAGGAAGTTCAATAAACGATGTAAAAACAAATGTGAAGTCTTCCATCAATTAAATCACATTATTTTTCCGGAATAAAAAAATGAAAGAGATTCCTCTCGAGGTTCTGGAAAAGAACAGCATTGTAGCATTTGCAAATAAAATATTCGTGTAATGTAATAACTTAAAAAAAGTAAATGTTAAAAATGCTTATTTGAAATTCAGAATTCGTGCAGAGCGCTAACAATATCTAGCAGTTTTTTCGCTTATCAAATATGTTTAACATTGACATACTAATTAGTACGAGAATAATCTTTAGCCCTGGATGGTATCGTAGATACCATATTAGGACATAGGAGCACGTCATTATTTGCGAAACTTCCTGTGTCTTCTATTGTTTACTCGTGGTTGTTGGACACTCGCAGCTTATCGCAGCACATGTAGATGCCAAATGCGATGCCAGCTATTGCCTACTTACAATGCAAGTGAGTTGGCTAGTGCACTCTGCCAGGTGACGTAATTTTACGTGCTTACTTTCACCGATAGGCTATGAAGAATAATCCGTTCTTGAACCGAAGGCTTTTTTTTTTTCAGTAAATTTAAATTGTTTGCAGATGGAATTTCAGCGTATTGCAGTTTGACGCATAAAGAATACAAATGTTTTGGGAACACTGTTAACCACTCTAACGATCCAGTTGCGCACGTTGCTGTGCGGACAAACCTTCAATACTAACGATAAATTCTTTTAATGTCTATTTGCAAAAAGTTTAAGGTTTTTACCAAATACATTTGTTACGCCAGTCTATCATGAACTTGTCAGTTAGCTACCGGCGAATAATTTTAAAGTGACTTCTGCTTGTTGGTAGTAATCAGATTTCTCCTAAACCCTAGTCTCCTATTCTATGACAGACAGCCAATCAAACAAATACGCTTAGAATTATACAGGGTGTTACAAAAAGGTACGGCCAAACATTCAGGAATCATTCCTCACACACAAAGAAAGAAAATATGTTATGTGGACATGGTCCGGAGACGCTTAATTTCCATGTTAGAGCTCATTTTATTACTTCTCATCAAATCACATTAATTATGGAAGGAAACACACAGCAACAGAACGTACCAGCGTGACTTCACTTCGTTACAGGAAATGTTCAAAATGTTCTCCGTTAGCGAGGATACATGCATCCACTCTCCGTCGCATGGAATCCCTGATGCGCTGATGCAGCCCTGGAGAATGGCTTATTGTATCACAGCCGTCCACAATACGAGCACGAAGAGTCTCTACATTTGGTACCGGGGTTGCGTAGACAAGAGCTTTCAAATGCCCCCATAAATGAAAATCAAGAGTGTTGGGGTCAGGAGAGCGTGGAGGCCATGGAATTGGTCCGCCTGTACAAATCCATCGGTCACCGAAAATCTGCTGTTGAGAAGCATACGAACACGTCGACTGAAATGTGCAGGAGCTCCATCGTGCATGAACCACATGTTGTGTCGTACTTGTAAAAGCACATGTTCTAGCAGCACGGGTAGAGTATCCCGTATGAAATCATGATAACGTGCTCCAGTGAGCGTAGGTGGAAGAACTTGAGGCCCAATCAAGAGATCACCAATAATTCCTGCCCAAACGTTCACAGAAAATCTGTGTTGATGACGTGTATCGAGGAAGTACAGTACATACTAACGAAACAATTGGGCATTTTGACAATTGTCTGCACGAATTATTTAAATGTAAATTGAAAGAGAAATACTAAAATGAGCTCTAACATGGAAATTAAGCGTTTCCGGACACATGTCCCCCATAACGTATTTTCTTTCTTTGTGTGTGAGGAATGTTTCCTGAAAGTTTGGCCCGTACCTTTTTGTAACACCCTTTATAGCTGACTACCTGGTGTTTCGCACGTAGGGCCTACCTCTCCTTTCTGGACATCTGTACTCTATTTCGCTTCATTTTCATTTATTTATTTCTTGTCTTTCAACAAACACAAATGATCGTTTATGTTCGTAGTGTGTCTGAATGTGCAGGTATGTAACTGATACATTAGAACGTGATGCGGTGGAAATATGATGTGTTACTTTTTAATTTTTACAATATTCCCCTAGAGATTTTTGTATTAAAAATAATAAATAGAAATATCTGTTATAGAAAATTATATTCTAGCAACCTTTGAGATAAAGTTTAAGCATATTACAAGCCGGAAAAACGGTGACACGCACTGTTGGACACAAATATCGATTCTTTTCGATAAATATAAGCTTTATCCTGCTACTGTCCTCATCTATAAGTGCACCAGGACAGTTACACACACTTACCTGTATCAAATTATTTTTGTCCTTACGTAAATTTATTCCAGACATTAATTGGGTCCACACAGTAACTCTCTGTCAAATAAGTTGAAGATACTGTAGGTATTTTCAACAGATACGCAAAAGTATACTCACAAACATTCTTGGAAATCTCTTTGTAATTGGAATTAGGCCTTACAAGTTATTCATTATTTCAGTATGTAGTGTAATTGCTTGCCTGACTATTTAGGTTTGAAAAATTGTCCGTACAGAAGTTGTTGAACTATTTTAAAATAATAATCAGTGACTAAGCCTTCAATTTAGAGGAACTGTTAATTTAAAAAAATTAAATGAAGTGACATGGCCATACATTTAATAGTTTAAAACATCTTGCAGAGCAAGCAACCTACAGGATTCGACGAATAGTTACCTTAAACAGCGGTTTAGTTGATCTCGTTGATAAGCTGTAGTGAGATTGGTTGTAATCCGCGTAACTATCCGCCGACATTGGATGGAAGTTCGGAATGTTAAGATTCAATCACCGTGTAGCATAATTTTGAATGAAAGTAACTTAATGAATGAAAATTAATAATTGATACAGATTAATGGCTAATCAGACTTCGAACTGTTCATTACATAAAAGTAATTGCAGGTTCCAAGCCAATAAATATATCAAAATGGTTAATTACAGTCAAAGATACTTTGACAAGCTACATGAGATACGTAAGTTTAACATGTTTAATTACCGAACCATCCAAAGTCGTAATAGTTAGCTATACCTGAAAACAGCATGATCACTAAATGGAGGGGCTGGAAAAATGATTAAATAACTGAACAACTGACTGAAGTTAACTTTAAATAAGGGGATTAGGGGATTTATTAATGTGAACAGAAAGCATATATATATATATATATATATATATATATATATATATATATATATATATATATGAAGATTTTGTACAATCAGTTAAGAACAATAATCAATAGTTAATAATGTTCGTTTCAGCACATTGTAGCGGTTTGATAATTGGCAGATCTTATCGGTACAATTCAGACAACAGAACAATCAGAACAGAGAGCGAGTACAATGGGATTATTACTTTTATAGTAATAGTCAGAGATTTTAATTAGTTACACTGATATTATAATTAGAGTTTCTTTGTACGTCTTTTACGTAGTCTATCGATTCCAAGGAAGTAAAAATGAATTGAATATTTATCCTAATTACATTTTATCTGATTTAATATTTCAGACGACTTTAAAATATGTTATTTATGGGGCTCTTGCTATTTGGTAATATTAAATCGCCCCCTTTGTCATGGCGAATGGTACATGTAGTGGTAAATGTAATTGTTTGTGAGCCATGGCAAACATGCAGTACAACTTTGAATTTTATCAAATTACCACTTGAAGGTTCATACATAGTTCAGCATTGTCATATATATATATATATATATATATATATATATATATATATATATATGTGTGTGTGTGTGTGTGTGTGTGTGTGTCTGTTTTTGCAACATTCACAATTTTGTAAGATGGTAAACTTTGATTATCTGCCTCGCTGGCTGGAACTGTTGGGGTTGCTAGCAGTGGTTGTGGCGGCGACGTGGTCGGTCTCCATGGTTACGTACGGTCTATGCCCATGCGTCAGCTGTGTCTGGCATTTGGTCAGCTTGTAGCCCTTTAACTTGCTACGTCTCTTCCACTTTTATGGTTGGATGTTGCTCATGAAAAGAAAATATGGAAAAAATTATCAAAAATCTATTTACTATTTACTAAGAATTAATTGTTCCTAAAAGAGAATGTACTTTTGATTATCTCATTCATTCACACAGTTTCTTCGCGTGAACGTATGTTTGATTGTAACACTTTTTTTTTATTTACAAAGTTCTCATCAGATAATGGTCACTATTTGCTTTTTGTTCGAGGAAAAGTAAACGTATTTCGCGATCTGACATGAACATACGCACGCTATATTTAAGAAATAAATGGTTTTCATTATATGGATTAACACTGGTTCAAGACCTTCACTTTGAAAAATTCCCTCTGAACAACATGACATAACATTATCTGGATTTCCCATACTTTGTAATACTCGATGCTTTACATTGCACTTATGATTCCTTTTATGCTACTATCTGATTCTGTAGTACTCGTGATGCTACTTACTATTTAAAAATACATATTTACAATAGCTATACACTATACAAGAGAAATATTTTGAACTACAATCTACCTACTCTGGATTATGTACATACATAGGAAAATTGTTTATTACTTTTTACAAGTCATAATAACAGTCCTTTTAAGGCTTTCAAGCACAGTCCTTCATTGTTAATGAGTTTTATGAACTTCATTTAAACGGCTTGTTGAGCGGGTATGAGCCTGTTAACATTTTGATTGGTGCGCGCTCAACAATAACAAGGAATCATCACGCGGCGCTGGTATGGCAGGGTGTAGAAGCTTCCTGCAGTGACACGTTCGCGAGTGAATACCTTCAGTAAACTTCTCATGACTTTGATTGTTTTAAGTTAAACCGTTCGTGACAAAGTGGTTCTTTTAAGCAAAGGAGCGTCTTTATACCACTCAAAATTGTCTACACCACTCGTCAGTTGGTAAGCACTGTAATCTTATTATGGTTCACGCGGCTAAAACACACGTGGTTTCTTTACTTGCACAGCACCTACTGGCGTCCTATTGTTCGTCACACGGTACAGTTTATGACACAAACTTAGATATTGATGTCTTAGTTCATCATTTAATTAGAGTACAGACATTATATTAACGTTCCATGTGCATGTTTACCACCGCTCAAGAAATAAGTTATAGCACAACTTTTAATTATATGACTTTCAGTTTTTTCACTTACACATATTGTCAGCATTATAGTTTTCACATTAAAATTATAAGTGCACTTTAGTAATAGTCTGCAGGCAAATGGCATAGTTCCCATACTGTCCTGACCTCTTACGGCACTTGTTTGTTAACATAGCTAATTGTCTTTAAATTGTCACTATTTTAGATAAATGTTTCATATTAAACCATCATAGTATCATTTGGTTTTCTTTAATAACCATATTTAGCATAGCTAGATTACTGCTAGACATTTTGAATTAGAAAGTAGATCATTGCATGAGTAATGATGTATTCATTACCATTACATTTCATTAAATAATAATTATTTACAACAAATTTATCATTCTATAGCTTCATGATAAAAATAAAATTTTTCTTTTTAGAGAAAGGAACATAAATGACAATTTATGTAGTCGAGTACATATTTACTGTTTTAGTAAGCTCAAGCTCATGCCAGTCACGATCAAGTTCGTGCTGTTTTCAGTTAGTACTACTCGTTCAATTGCATTTGATACGAAATTAAAATCATTGTACCTGAGCACATGATATAGTTTATGATTTTTTTTTTTATACCGAAACCGGTGTTACCTCATTCGTAATGTTTCGTTAGGACTTAGCTCATAATTGCACATCACATTCACTCACACATGTTTATCTAATTAATATTAACAATAGAAAATTTACACAAAATATTATATTCATATATACATTCAAATCAAGCTAAGAACAGGCGCGGCCGCTATAATGAGCACAGATTGTCGTCGTTTTGTTAGTACGACGGAAAAGATAGTGAAAGGGAAAGAATGAGGATACGTAAGTTGAAGATTTAACAGAAAATGTTTCCACAGTATGCAAATCTTACTTCTAAATAGAAAGGATCTCAAATAATCAAGAAACATTCTCTCCTAACATTTGATGCCCTCATTTTCTTCACACTAGCAATGCTTACAATTGTGTGCAGCCGAGCCTAGTTATGACTTGGTAATTGATGTCTACATTAGTCGCCGTTGAGCAGTGTCAAATTGCTAAGAAAACGTGTAACAGTTTGCTGCGTATAAATGTATGTATTCTGTCTTATATATATATTTAGCCTCATCAACCAATTCTCATTTCATTATAATGCACCTCCTAGTTCACATTGTAAAACTTATATGTTCAGCGACAGCGACGACACGTACATTGACTCTTCTGGCTGTAAAGAAAATTCTTATACCTAAACTTAGTTCTATGGCGTTTCAGCTAAGAAAGTTTCAATTTCATACTATGGCATAAGAAAATGTATGTCTATCCCACGATGCTGGTATGTGTTTATCATACTAGATACTATGACATGAAATTAAGTTAGAGATTCCATACAGTTCCACACAGGTAAATACTATCACTCCGAATCACAATGGGAATGCACTCGGCAACGGCACACATTGAATTCCACAGTGCACCCGCACGTTATTCGAACCTCGCCGTCCACGGCAAAAGTGGCACCAAAACGCGCATTTAGCACAGACAGGGGCTGCCCGTGACGCTTTCCAGCGTTAGTCGTAATTTCGTGCTGCCCGTTCCGTGAATTTACTCTTTAAACTACATTATTTTCATGACTTTGCAAAATAATTTCTCCGCTTCAATTTTCACAAAGTTCTTGAGAAGTAATGGTATATTTCGTTACACGATTATATATATTTGACGCTGTAGATATTTTGAACTAGCTCCGACCCATGATACTAACCGCAGTTTACTGATTATTTATAAAAATGTAAATGCCGAAACTCATTATCCATGCCTTCGGCACTATCACGAAAGTTATCTCTTAAAACTCTTGCATCACAAGCCACTTACAACTCAACCAACCGTGTGACACCTGAAAAAGTTATAGTAGTAGTATTAGGTAGCAGAGATTACTTAGCGCGCGGTTGCTTCCCGTCGGAGGTTCGAGTCCTCCCTCGGGAATGGGTATATGTGTGTGTTGTGTTTGTGTGTGTGAATGTATGTGTGTATGTTGTCCTTAGCTAGTTAGTTTAAATAGTTTGTAAGTTTAGGGACCGATGACCATTGCAATTTAGTCCTATAGCTTTACTAACATTTGCACATTCAGATATTTTGTTGTGGTCTTCACTCCTGAGACTGGTTTGATGAAGCTTACTATCCTACTCTACCCTTAACAAACCTCTTCATCTCATCATAAGAAAGGCAACCCATATCGATTTCAATCTGCTTACTGAATTCGTCTTGTGTTCTGCCTTTCAGTACTAAATTCACTATTCCTTGATGTCTAAGAATGTGTTCTTCTTTTAGTCAAGACATGAGAAAAATTACTTTTCTCCCCAATTCTGCTCACTACTTCTTCATTAGTTATGCGATCTACCCACCTAATCTTGAGCATTCTACTGTAGCAATGTCCTTTTCATACGGTCGCCATTTTTATAACGTCAACTGCTTGTTGCATAAATGGAATGGATGGAAAGTAAAATTCTGTCCGTGACTACGTAGCCTATACTTATTGCAGATCCGAGAAATGTTATCCGAAGCTGAAGAATTTTAATATTACGGAAAATATCGTAAGAATAATCAATGATTTTGGTTAAAATTTGGGAAAGTAATGTTTTGTTCAGGCAACGTTATATAAAGTGCGATACTAATGGACTTACGTACACTCGTACATAAATCAATTAAATAATAATAAGGAATTCATTTCTTAATAACATTAAAAGGTACCATTAACTATCGCAATATAGACATATCCTGGTGTGATAACTTTTACTGTAATATAACGATAATATCAATACAACTGAACGCAATATTCAAACAGTAGGCAACTCAGCCTTGAAGAAATCTTTTACTGTCTGTAGTTGCTTTAAGATAATGGCAATGTATACCCAGAAATATTTCATTGGAATTTTTTCACAGTATTTGCGGCTAATGATACAATACAAAATGGCTTCCAAATTACAATCTTTAAGAAAGCTACCAATCAGAGAAAGGATATTTTGAAATAATAACACCAATGGGGTAAATTTTAATGATTTTCTTTTAATGAATATCTTAAAGGAAAGACACTTACGTAAAGGTTGCGGAGCAAATCCAATTCACACTTCGTCCGGAAAAGAATCGCCACAGAGAAAAATTAGTTATTGTCTTCTCCTCTCTGGTCAGAGATATGGAAGACAAAACGGGTACATCAGAAATTTCACTGACCAGAGGGGAGCAGCACGGAGGAATGGGGAGTGTATAAAAATTCTTTATTTCACATTTATGAAGAATTACATTACAATCCTCTGCATTGCGACCACAATGTGTCATTTTGCTGTCCAAGTAAAAAAACTCATCTACCACATTTATTGTTTCGTTTCCTTAATCTAATTCCTTCAGAAACGCCTAATTTTCTCAGACTGCATTTCATTACCTCTATTTTGCTCTTGCTAATGTTCATCTTACAAGCTCCGTTCAACACACTATCTAGTGTGATATAGTAATATAGTGGCGATCAGGAAATTTCATTGGAAGGCCGACAGGATGTCTGCTCAGGGGTAGAGGTAAAACAGGACTAAGTATAATACTGAATAATAGGACAAGAAAGTGGGTAAGTTACTACAAACACACAAAGTAACGCATTGCCGTAACCAACACCCACCAAAGTGGTACAATTTTCTATGCCGACTAGCCCACACATAGTAGAGAGACTGAAAGAATATGTGATGAGATCATAGAAAATCAGATAATTACGAGCAAAGAAAATTTAATTGTGACAAGGAACTGAAGTTCTGGAGTAGAAATAGGGAGCAAAGGAAATAGTAGGACAATACGGTCTGTATAGAATGAATGAAATAGGAAGCCACCTAATACAATTTTGCACGAAGCATAATTTAATCATCGTCAACACTTCGGTTAGTAAACATAGAAAACTCATATATGCGTGGAAAATATCTTGAGGTATTGGACTGATTATACAGTGATTTTGGAAGCAGGTTTCAAATTGTAACACATTTCCAGGGGCAGATATAGATTCTGACAATTATATTTCGGTTTCGAACTGTAATTAAAACTAAAGAATTCGCCGCAAAGAAATAGGAAATCAAGGATATGGGACTTGAATTAACCGAAAGAAACAGACGTTATTGAGTGTTTCAAAAGGAGCATTAGATAACGATTGACTGAAACAGTGGAAACAAGAGTGAGAAAGAGAGAGAGAATACTATCGGCGGTAGAGAATCAAGTAAATAAAGAGACAGGGTTTCTCAGGAATCTTTCGATATCGCAGCAAATATTGAATTTCGTTCATGATACGAGAAAATACTAAAATTATGCATATGAAGTCCGCCGAAGCTAATACAATCTAAAAATGAAAGTGACATGAAGTGTCAAATGGTTACCAATATTTTCTGCACGACTAATTAATAGAATATTCGGAGGATTTATGACTATCAAGAATCCACATAGAAAACTAATACTACGCACAGAAGGGAAAAGTGGACGGAATGTATAGAAGAGCTAAACAAAAAGGCAATGTTTTAGTAAAGGCAGACAAAGTAGACGGTCGGGTGAGAGATACGATACTCGAATATTCAATTGTTTCTACATCTGTTGATTCCAATTGCTATAATCATCAATTCCTAAGACTTAATAATTATTGACACTAACTTACACTAAGGACAACACACATACACACACAAACATGCCCGAGGCAGGACTAGAGCCTCCGGCGGGAACGGCCACCCAGTCCGTAGCATGACGCCTTAGACCACGAGGGGCCGCACAAGGTCGTTCCCCTTCGGGGGTTCGAATCCTCCCTCGGGCATGGAAGTTTGTGCTGACTTTAGTATAAGGCAGTTTATAAGCAGTTTGTAAGCAGTAGGGACTGATGACCCCGCAGTTAAGTCCCTTAAGCTTCAAAACATTTGAACATTTTAGAACCACATCGCAATTCTATCAGAGATAATAAAGGACTTGCAAAAGCAGTTTAAATGGAATAGGCAATATCTTGAAAGGAATGCAGGTCTATGGGACAAACGTTAACATGATTCAAAGGTAAAGTACTGTAGTAAAATTAAATCAGGCGATGCTGCCATAATTGGATTACGAAACAAGATACTAAAAGTAATAGATAAATTTCATTATTTCTGCACCAAAATAACCGATAGTAACGAAAGTAAAAGTGTATAAAATGTAGAGTGCCTACTGATTAGCTGCATCTAACCAGTCGTCTAACTGAAGACAGCAGTAACAAAACAAAATCGGATTACGATGCGTTATGTATTTTCAAAATCCAAGCGGATTAAATAAAAGAGAAACTGAAAACGGCAAGTTATCAGAGTATCCCTCCAGAGACATCCTGATCTTATTGTTTGACATTATAGTATACTGACGCGTTTCGTCACGTGATAATCAAAATTATAACAGCGAAAACTATCATCAGAACTGAACACAAGAAAATCGCTGTATAAACGGTTTTAGTATTCTTTCACAATAATGCGATCTACTGCCTAAAATAATTTATCACAAATTGCTTAATATAACCATGGATCCCTCAAATTGTTCAATGTTTGGCAAAACAGCATTTTATTCATAATAAATTTTGTGTCCCAGCCTCGTCGCCGCTTTTGTGTCTCGTTTCCGTCGTAGGTGTCGGTGGCCGAGTAGGAAGACCGACACAGGAATAAAGGTAGCACGCTTGGGCAGGTACGGAGGTGAGCAGCCAGTGGGACAGCAGAAACTAGAAACACTAGAGTAAATTGGAACGAGATATATATTGTACAGAATTTATACAATACTTAACTTTTACATAGTTCAGTACGGCAGAATGCTGATACATAGTTGGGCTAGAGGCCTGCCTAGTGCCTGTCCGATAGCCAAGTCTTCACTGGTGCCTATCTGATTCCGAAGTGTTAACTGGTTCCTATCTCAGTCCCAAGTGAACGATGTCGTTCAGTGGTGGCCACGAGCGGAGTTGTAACAGAGGGCGCTCGTGGCTGACGTCGTAAGAACGCCGCGCCGTGCGTGCATGGCGGCGCGCGGCGAAAGTAGGTGGCGCGCACTTTGGACTTGTGCGACACCACAATAAACTTGTTGTCGTTTCAGAGGAGGTAATCTAAAATCGGTGAAGTAATATTGAAATATGAATAGCGCAATTAGACAAGTACGTGTAGACATAGTAGCCCTCTTGGTCGAAAACAAGAAGAATCTGGAAGACGTTAGGGATGAAACGCCTGATACTTCGCATACAACATGAAAACTGCAGATAAAGTGTAAAGACCTTTGCTTTATTTCAATATTATGGGATATGGTAGAAAGAGCCACTGATTTCCATGTCTTGCAAACAACAATTGTTCGTATGGTAAAAATCAAATTGGAATGAGATGGTTTTTGGTAAAACTAAATAATATTTCAAAGAAACAGGTCTACTGGTACTGAATACTTACTACGCCTTAACAGGTACTGAGAAGTGCATCGGAAATGAGGAATAAAATTTTCAAAATCCACTTGTGAACCGCAGAATTTTATAGAAATGGGACAAGAATAAGGGAATATTAGGTAATAAGAAACTAGAAGCGTTTTAAATGCCACATGACAAAAGCATGTTGCAAAATAAGTATACAAACAGAGGAGTGAATCAATATAGAAACCAGTGACAGCCTTTACAAGAAGGAAGAATAATTATTCTAACATTGCTACAGAATACATTAACAGCTACGTTGGTACTAAAAGGTGTTCTGAGGAAACATACTGCCTTCCCTTTTTTAAGCTTTATCTGGGTGAGCTGTTTGTAATCTGTCACGTTTTTGAGCTCTTTTGCCTTCCACTAAATCGTAGGAGAAATGATAGCGCAGCAGAAAAAAAAGGAACTGAATTCAGGGCTGAAGAAAACGTGCTAAATGTCATGTTACAATTGTTGGAGCAATTCGTTTTGTGACAAATTTGCCCTTGAAAATCTGATCACCAACACGTACAATATTTTTCTCTTCTATTTTGTAGGGGTTGAATAAACAGATAAGCCGTCACTGTGCTTTGCATGTATCGGCACTATACCTCCCGTATTTGTTTCTTTAGTGGGGAGGTTTCTAATGTTTAAGGTAATTAGTTGATTCGTTAGCAGTAATAGATAAAGGCAAAGATTTGCGGAATTCAAAAAGATAACGGAATGTACAGAATGTCTGTAAATCTATCGGACCAAACTGCGTGGTCATCAGTCCGTAACTCACAAACTACTTAAACCTAGGTAAACTAACCTAAGGACAAACACACCCACCCATGCCCCAGGGAGGACTCGAACCTCCACGGCGAGCAACCGCGCGCTCCGCAGCGAGACGCTTTAGACCGCTCGGCTACTCCACCGCGGCAAAAAGATAACGGATGTAATCAAATAAGTCGAACGAAAATTACCTCCGGCTGCGGTGGCCGAGGGGACTGAGGCGCTCCAGTCACGGTCGGGGGTTCGAATCCCCCCTCGGGCATGGATATTGTGCCGTCCTTAGTTAGTTCATAAGTAGTTTGTAAGTTTAGAGACTGATGACCCCGTAGTTAAGTCCCATAAGCTATACAAACATTTGAGAAGTTGTGCTGTTTCAGGCTTTCCCGACGTAACATATTCTTGAATGGTTCACGGGAGTACCGTCGGATACTATTATAATAATCGCACAATATTTCTGCGAGACAGCTGCTCGCAATCGTCAGGTGAACTGCCGCTGTTGCTTCTCTGCTCGCAATATATATGGTGGCTTGTTACCACGGCGCAGGCGCCGCTGCTGTGACGTGATGGCGGAACAGAGCGTCGACGGCGTAAAACATGGAGAGCCTGCTGCCCTACCGGAGGGCCGTTGAGCGGGCCGCTGGTGGTCTGCGCAGGCGCGGTGCATGAAAGAGCGGCCGCTGGCCAAGGACCCCTTGTGCGCGCGCCAACCGGAGGAAAAAGTGCGTGTTTTACGCGTCTCGACTTCGATGACCCATCGCCGTCGATTGGTGACCATCGTCTGTCTGCGGCTGATGCCTCAATACTGCCAAGGCCGGTTCCCATGCATTACTAAGTTGGAATCCCGTGTCTCTATTAATTAAATTTTTTGCAATGCGCATTTCCACTAAGATGGTTTTTCTTCCCTACGTCGGTTGTGTGTCCTTCAAGATTGGCAGACTATTTAAAAAACATAAGTGTGTTTTCCGCCCTCCAGCGAGAGTGCAGACAATGCTGGGCTCCGTTAAAGACAACCTCGGCCTCAGGAGACCGGGAATATACAAAATCCCGTGCCAGTGTGGAATGTCTTATATTGGCCAGACGTGTCGCACTGTGAAAGACAGATGCGACGAACATAAACACCACACAAGATTGTGTCAACCACAAAAATCGGCTGTAGCTGAACACAGTCATGATTCGGGACACTGCATGAATTACGAAGACACCAAGATCATTTCTTCCTCTTCCACCTACTGGGACTCAATAATTAAAGAGGCTGTAGAAATACGCATTGCAAAAGATTTAATTAATAGAGACACGGGATTCCAACTTAGTAAAGCATGGGAACCGGCCTTGGCAGTATTGGGGCAACATCAGCCGCAGACAGATGACGGTCACCAATCGACGCAGATGTGTCATCGAAGTCGAGACGAGTAAAACACGCCCTTTTTCCTCCGGTTGGCGCGCGCACAAGACACCGCCAGCGGCCGCTCTTGCCCGCTCTGTGCCAGACCACCAGCGGCCCGCTCAACGGCCCTCCGGTAGGGCAGGAGGCTCTCCATGTTCACGCCGTCGACGCTCTGGTCTGCCATGACGTCACAGGAGCGGCGCCTGCGCCGTGGTAACGAGCAACCATATATATTGCGCGCAGAGAAGCAACAGCGGCAGTTCACCTGAAGATGGCGAGCAGCTGTCTCGCAGAAATATTGTGCGATTATTACAATAGTATCCGACGGTACGCCCGTGAACCATTCAAGAATTTGAGAAGTTACCTTTTAAAAATTTCTCATACACACTCTGTTACCGACAGTAAAATCTCCCGCTCGTTATCCGCTTTCACTTGGAGCTGTAATTTTAGCGGCGCCGTGTGGTACACAAGGCACAGACAGATGGCGGCACATGTCAGCCAACAGACTAATCTCTCCCAAACATTTGGGCTTCCGTCAGGACCAGATAACCGGGAGTGGTAATGTGTGTGGAATTCAACTGGTATATCTGAGCATTCTGTGTAATTGTGTAACATCAGTCTCCAGGCTTTTATCACCAAATGACGTACTTCAGGGTCTTGTCAGTCTGTGTTTTGATTACTGGGAGAGTTACTAGGTAGCGCCAACTGTCACACCGGGCACTGACAGCTGCCAGAGCCAAAGCCTGCGGCGATCGTGGGAAGACAGTGGCTGTCACTACTGGAAGGTCGTGGCCTTCCACAGGGAACTAACTTTGCTTGTATGATGAACTACGTAAGACAACAAGAAGATTCTTTCCCGTCTGTATAGTCACATAAGAACATCATTCTGCATTTCCTTGCTGAAAATTATGCAAAATATTTTAGAAACTCAGATTACTCGAACGAAGAACATTTCGGGAGAAAATTCATACACATGTAAATGTAACGCATAAAACCCATCCCGCTTGGATCTCCACCTCCCCGTCCTTCAACAAATCCCTCGAGATCCTGGAACGCCAGGCCTTCTGACCCGCCTTCTGCATCCCCCATTAATCCCAGCAAACGTTACATCCTGCGAAAATCCACTCCTTTCATTTTGAATCACCGTATTTTTTTTTCACTATTTGGATTATTTTCGAGTTTAACTTGCCTTTAATTGCGGTACACCATTTGTAAGCAACAACTCTATGCAACTTCATAAAAAAAATAAAAAAAATAAAATAAAAAGTTAAAGGCATGTGAGAGGGGAGCTGAAGGTTGGTGGTTCAAATCCTGAGAGATGCTTTGTTTTTGCATCTTTTGCATTTGTAAGGGTTTATAATACTTTTTGTTTATGTAATAGCATTATTTTCCGCAATATTTTGTTAATTTCATATGAGAGCGTGCTCTCTCTGTAGTGAGTTTCATCCTATTCGTGCATTTTTTTTCTTTTTTTCCCTTCTTTATTCATCTTTGCATTTGTAATAAATGTTTTCTCATTCATGTAACGTTTGTATGTTCTTCTATAACGTTGTCCTTTGCAAATAAGAGCTGCCAGTTCCCAACGATCCTCCTCTCCTCTATCTCCCTTAATACAAATCAATTGCTTCTTTGCCTCCTGCAGGTGTGGCTGGAAGGATGTAGATTTTCGTATCGTATTCCTCAATATAAATGTTCTTACAGCACATTCTGCAGTACCAGGAGAACCTCTTCTACACTCCTGGCCATTAAAATTGCTATACCACGAAGATGATGTGCTACAGACGCGAAATTTAACCAACAGGAAAAAGATGCTGTGATATGAAAATGATTAGCTTTTCAGAAAATTCACACAAGGTTGGCGCCGGCGGTGTCACCTACAACGTGCTGACATGATAGACAAACAGCAGTTGACCGGCGTTGCCTGCTGAAACGTTGTTCTGGTACCTCGTGTTAGGAGGATAAATGCGTAACATCACGTTTCCGACTTTGATAAAGGTCGGATACTTTGATAAAGGTCGGATTGTAGCCTATCACGATTGCGGTTCATCGTATCGCGACTTTGCTGCTCGCGTTGGTCGCGATCCAATGACTGTTAGCAGAATATGGAATCGATGGTTTCCGGTTGGCAATACCGAACGCCGTGCTGGATCCCAACGGCCTCGTATCACTAGCACTTCGAGATGACAGGCATCTTATCCATATGGCTGTAACGGATCGTGCCGCCACGTCTCGATCCCTGGGTCAACAGACGGGGACCGTTTGCAAGACAACAACCATCTCACGAACATGCAGCAGCAGCATGGACTATCAGCTCGAAAACCGTGGCTGCGGTTACCCTTGACGCTGCATCAAAGACAGTAGCGCCTGCGATGGTGTACGCAACGACGAACCTGGGTGCACGAATGGCAAAACGTCATTTTTTCGGGTGAATCCAGGTTATGTTTGCAGCATCATGGATGGTCGCATCCGTGTATGGCGACATCGCGTTGAACGCACTTTGGAAGCGTGTATTCGCCATCGCCATACTGGCGTATCACCCGGCGTGATGGTATGGGGTGCCATTGGTTACACGTCTCGGTCACCTCTTGTTCGCATCGACGGCACTTTGAACAGTGCCCGTTACATTTCAGATGTGTTACGACCCGTGGCTCTACCCTTCATTCCAGCCCTGCAAAACTCTACATTTCAGCAGGATAATGCACGACCGCATGCTGCAGGTCCTGTACAGGCCTTTCTGGATATGGAAAATGTTCGACTGCTGCCGTGGCCAGCACATTTTCCAGATCTCTAACCAATTGAAAACTTCTGGTCAATGGTGGCCGAGCAACTAGCTCGTCACAATACGACAGTCACTACTCTTGATGTACTGTGGTATCGTGTTGAAGCTGCATGGACATCTATACCTGTACACCCCAAATTTCAAATGTTTGTAAATCTATGGAACTCAACTGCTTGTTTATTAGTCCCTAGCTTACACACTACTTAAACTAAGTTAAACAACCCTAAGGACAACACACACATCCATACCCGAGGGAGGATTCCAACCTCCTACGCGGGAGGCCTTGCGAGTCGCAACGTTGCGCTCCAGACCGCTCGGCTACTCCCGCTTTTCTACACGCCATCCAGTTAAAACGCCAGAATCGCGAAATAAAAAATGTTCAAATGTTTGTAGAGTCTATGGGACTTAACTACGGGGTCATCAGTCCCTAAACTTACAAACTACTTATGAACTACTTACAACTAAGGACGGCACAAATATCCATGCCCGAGGGGGGATTCGAACCCCCGACCGCAGTGGCCGTGGGGATCGTGACTGGAACGCCTCAATCCCCTCGGCCACCGCGGCCGGCAATCGCGAAATAGTTCTTCTATTTAATGACAGCTGGCCCTGGATACTGTGATGTTTTAATTTATGTATTTTAGTGTAGACTAAGTGCTATGTTGCAGTTATTATTTTATCTCCATTTTTTAAATTAAATGACCAACATATAAAATGTAATATGATCAGATGATGGTAGCACAGACCTCCGAAACCTGTACTCATTAAATAAAATAAGTATTTCGCGATCTTGGGCACTTTTGAAGAATATTACACTATCTGATCGCCTCCTAGACCTGCAATGTCAGGTAATGTCAACAAGTGAGATAATCCATTTTCTCTTTCTAACCAGGGGTACAAGCTTAGTAGAACCTTGTAAGCCTTTTAAGGTTAAAAAACTCACACGTAATGTAACTATTGCAATACCGTGTAGTAATTCGAAGAGACCGGGGTAGTGTATTTTACAAGGTACAAACAATGTTCTGAGATAAAGATAAAAAATTTCAGATACGCTCCGACCTTGTAGCAACACTGTCGCATCCAGGTGTACAACTTTGTTTCCACGGTTTACCGATGGTTGGCGACAACGGTAAGAAGCGGCCGAAAGAAACAGATCGCAGGCGCAGGCAGTTAACTTGGACGTCGGTCAACATAACCTCATCGAAACATTTTTCGATTTGTGTCTGCATCTTAAAGTTGCTCTTGACTGAAAATGTTAGTTTACGAGTCTAATTCTCGTCATTTGCTGTTACTTTTTTAATGTGAAGAAAACAGTGGCCGCGTCTCATCGAATGCTCTCAAGTACGTTTGGTACGGACGCTATTAGTGAAAGGTGAGCCATCCTTCCACGTCGATGGCCAAACCGAATATTCACGGCTCCAATATCATGTTATGCATTTCGTGGGATCAGCTCGGCGTAGTGTAACATGAGCAGTCGTGTAGTATGTAGCAAACCAATCACAGGTGCTCGTTATCAAACGCAATTAATGCGTTTGATCAGAGCTTTAAAAGACAAACGGCCGCAATACTGCGAGAGACACGATAAACTGATTTAACAGTACAACAACAGTACAACCCTATAGGTGAGAGATCTGCAGAATGTGCTGGCCAGGGCAGCAGTAGAACATTTTATGTATCCCGAAAGGCCGTACGGTCGTGCATAATCCTGCTGAAATGGCTTCGCAGGGATCGAATGAAGGGTAAAGCCACGGATCGCAACACATCTGAAATGTAACGGCCACTGTTCAAAGTGCCGTCGATGCGAACAAGAGGGCCGGCCGCGGTGGCCGAGGGGACTGCGGCGCGCCAGTCACGGTCTGCACGGCCACTACGATCGGTGGTTCGAATCCCCCCTCGGGCATGGATATTTGTGCCGTCCTTAGTGTTAGCCAGTTGGTAAGTAGTTTGTAAGTTTAGGGACTGATGACCCCGTAGAAGTCCCATAAACTATACAAACATTTGAACGTACTTGGCAACGTTAAGGCCCCTATTACACTAGGTCGCCAGTAGGCGCAGCCAACTACGTCACCAGTGGTGCAACAGTTGTTCCGGCTACAGTAGTTCTCATCAGTCGAGCAGTCTGCTGTTTTCTGATTTTCCCTCATTTTTATCTGCACTCGTGAAGTGAGACCATCAGCATGTCTAATGAAATTCAGACTGAAAGGAGTGAAATTGTAGACACAACAAAAGAGAAAAACCTGAAGCTGCAAGAAAGCCTGAATGAATGCCTGAAGTTGTTAGACACAAAAATAAATACGTAATATTTAATTAGTGCAGTTGAGCAACATCCTGCAATTTGGGACACCAGTTCCGAGGCTTACAGTAAAAAGCAATTAAAATTAAATGCTTGGACAGAAATTATTTGCACATTCTTACTGGATTTTGAGCAGCTGATGTTGGTTGACAGGAATAATCTCAGTAAGTATTTAATCGTTATATTTAGTACTAGTCCTCGCATGTATATGGTGACTTTGATGAATATTGAGAAAGGGAATGCTTATACATTTACTTTTTAACTTTACTATAATAGACTTATTCTCCTACCTTAAGCTTCGGAGGGTATCGTCCTTTTTATCAATAGTAATGAAACACTGAATGTATGGTCGTGTTCCATTTTGATTTATTCATTAACCTAAAGTGTTTCTGCACCAATAATGTTATCTATCTATGTGTTAATTATTTTATTATTTTTATCAATTAGCAATGAACCATGTTTATGTATGTTTGCCCCATATTTATTTGTTTCCACCCGTGTGACTAAACTTGTGTGTTCATGTGAATGTGAATGTGTGTTCTTAATATTGACTTGAATGCCGCGCAATGGCTTACAGTCGCCGCCTCCCGCTTTAGGCCTCGTTTTGCTGTAGTTAACAACGCAGGGCTTCGTTTGTCGTCTGTGCTGGCGTCTGCTGGGTGGCCAGAGACAAGCTTACTTGGCAAGGTGGCGAGGTGGCCGTGCTTTTAGTGTCGTACCAACTTAATCTTCGACGAAAGAGGTGACAGGAGATCTCCCTGGGAGCGGATGTAGAGGGAATTGTCTTCGCCAGGCAGCAAGGGTTGGTAAACACTAGTCTTTGATCGCACTCTGCGTCGCTTTTAGTGCGCTCTACATCCGGTGTATGGCAGGGGGAGGTTTTTCCGTGACCTTAGAGCTACACTCCGACTCTTCATTCTCGCTCAGACGACCGTGGAAGTAAGTACTTCGCCGTATCATACTGAGGGGAAGTAAGTCTTTCGCTATGCGAGGTGAAGTGTTTCCTAATTTACAGAACTCGTGTAATTCAGTGTAAATTTATTATCTGCATTTTCATTCCAGTGATGATTTTGTGTCCAGTTTTGCTCAAGTTACGATGCACATGTGTGGCCTTCATCCTTTGTATAACTTTAGTGTGTTTGAATTTCCTTGCTGTTTGTAACTAACGTTTTCACGTCGCGTCTGTATCCGCGAGTATGCCAAATATTTTTTAGATTTTCTTGTTTGATTCCGCCTTTCCTATCTTGTATGGCCGATTGCACGACCGTTACGAAAGAACTGTCTTTACTTCGGCCTTCAGACATGGTTTTATTAATACTAGCTTTCTTCTATACTAATTCTCACGTGTGCTCTATTCGCTTATTCTGAATTAATTTCCACCACGTGGTTCTTGAGAATAGTGCACAGTATAATTAAATTGGTGATCAAGACACCCACCATCTCATCAAGACGCCGCCAACGCTTCGTTTCTCCGCTGCTTGCAAGTGTTCCAGCTTTGTAATGTATCGCCAAGCATTATGTTCGTCTCTGTGAATGAATAAATGTGCTTTCAGCTACCCATTGTATGTTTGCAAATTTCCTTCCACGTTACCTCCATATTCATAAAGGGCAGAAACCATTTTATTATGGGCAGTAATTATATGATTTAATTCACTTTTTTTACAATGTGTGTGCTTAATTTTGTCTCCACATTTAGTTGCTTGTTCATTTCTTTGAATAGATTATGACTTTAAAGTTTCAAACCTCTGCTTTATGATTTCATGCCCCCCATCCCATGTTTAATTATCTATTCATTTATTTTTAACATTGATTTTTTGTTTGTTAAAACGTTGGCTGCTTCCTTAAGCAGTGAGCAGTTAGATAAATTTCTGTTGCGCATGTACTGTGGCCAGAGCATTTTTAGAGCAGCAGTGAGCGTTTTAACTTACATTTGCAGATCTCAACTGCCCGAGATATTGCTTGTTTTAATAACAGGCTACTTTCAGTAATAGGAAAAAGAAATTTAATGTTATAATTTTTAATGTGGCTAATTTCTTTTCTTTACTAAAATTCAGCTGGATATTTTAGTTAAACAAAAGTAAAGCGCATTACAGACTACATTCAGTGAACTATACAGGGTGGTCCATTGATAGTGACGGGCCCAAATATCTCACGACATAAACATAAAACGAAAAAAACTACAAAGAACAAAACTTTTCTGGCTTGAAGGGGGAAAACAGATGGCGCCCTCTAGATGGCGCTGCCATAGGTCAAACGGATATCAACTCAATTTTTTTTTTTTTAATTTTTATTTCATATTCGTCTAGTACGTAAATAAATATGAATGTTTTATTTGCAACACTTTTTTCGCTTTGTGATAGATGGCGCTGTAATAGTCACAAACGTATAAGAACGTGGTATCGCGTAACATTTTACAAGTGCTGACGGTATTTGCTTCGTGATACATTACTCGTGTTAAAATGGACCGTTTACCAATTGCAAAAAAGGTTGTTATGGGATTTATGTATGGCTGTTGTGATCAAAATGCCCACTGGATCTGTGCTATGTATGTTGATCGTTATCCTGGAAGACATCATCCAAGCGTCCGGACCTTTCGTCGGATAGTTACGTTATTTAAAGAGACGGAAGTGTTCAGCCACAAGTGCCGGCCGCGGTGGCCGAGGGGACTGAGGCGCTTCAGTCACGGTCTGCACGGCCACTACGGTCGGGGGTTCGAATCCCCCCTCGGGCATGGATATTTGTGCCGTCCTTAGGATAAGCTAGTTCATAAGTAGTTTGTAAGTTTAGGGACTGATAACCCCGTAGTTAAGTCCCATAAGCTTAACAAACATTTGAACATTTTTTTCAGCCAGAAGTGAAACGTCTACCACGACCTGCAACAGATGATGGTGCCCAAGTAAGTATTTTAGCTGCAGTTGCGTCTAATCCGCAGATCAGTAGCAGACAAATTGAGTGAGAATCGGGAATCTCAAAAACGTCAGTGTTGAGAATTCTGCATGAACATAAATTTCTCCCGTATCATATTTCTATGCACCAGGATTTGCATGACGAAGACTTTGAACGTCGTGTATAGTTTTTCCACTGGGCACAAAATCAATTACGAGACGATAACAGATTTTTTTTCACGCATACTGTTGTGACAAAGCGTTATTCACAGAAATAATGTAAAATGTTTGTTAAGCTTAAAGGACTTAACTGTGGGGTAATCAGTCCCGAAACTTACAAACTGCTTATGAACTACCTTATTCTAAAGATGACACAAACATCCGCACCCGAGGGGGGTTCGAACCCCCGACCGTAGCGGCCGTGCAGACTGTGACTGGCGCGCCGCAGTCCGCTAGGCCACTGCGGCCGGCAGAGGTAACGTAAACCGGCATAATATGCATTATTGGGCAATAGAAAATCCACGATGGCTGCGACAAGTGGATCATCAGCGAGCTTGGCTGCTTAATGTATGGTGCGGCATTATGGAAGGAAGGATAATTGGCACCTATTTTATCGATGGCAATCTAAATGGTGCAATTTAAGCTGATTTCTTACGTAATGTTCTACCGATTTTACTACAAGATGTTTCACTGCATGACAGAACGGCGATGTACTTTCAACATGATGGATGTCCGGCACGTGGCTCGCGTGCAGTTGAAACGGTCTTAAATGGAATATTTAATGACAGGTAGATTGGTCGTAGAAGCACCATATCATGGCCCGCACGTTCACCGGATTTTTTTCTGTTGGGAAAATTGAAGGATAGTTGTTTTTGCGATTCACCGACAACGCCTGAAAACATGCATCAGCATATTGACAATGCATGTGAGAACATTACTAAAGGCGAACTACTTGCTGTCGAATGGAATTTCGTTACGCATATTGCCAAATGCATTGAAGAACATTATTTTGAGCATTTATTGAAGTCATGAGGTAATTACAGTTAATCACGCAGTTCTCATAATGTATGATAATTTCCCGACTGACTCATCATCACCTAGCCACTGTACTCTGTAGGCGTCATTTAAGTAGTGATTTTTCCACATTCCGTCCGCAAGGGAGTGAATTAGGGGATGAAACGTTTTTTGAAACTACATTGCTATTGAAAGCTTTTTGTTGTAAGTTTATTAAGTGAAAGTTAAAGCTTGATGAAAGTTTGTTAAGTGAAAGTTTCCTATTCTTATTAAGTCTTTCTATTTAAATCAAGAAGTTTCTCCAATCATATGTGCGCAATGGATTTAACAAACAAAATTAGGTCCTGTAAGTAAAACAATCTGTACTTCTGTGAACATTATTTCTGACAGTCAGATTCAGTAGCATGTAAGGAATGATTACTGGTACGTGAACATTTAATTTAAAAGGAACTCCTTTTCTCTAAAAACTCAACACGTACCATACAACAAAATCAAAAATGCCACAATCAGGAAAATAAAGGACGATGTTGAGCTGAAATAAGAAAAATTAGTAATCATTAAGTTATTTATTGAATTAAAGAAACATGCCTTTGTTTAGTCTTTAGTATAATACAATGGTTTTATACAATTCCGTTCCATACAAATATTCTCTTCCTCTTGATACAGAATCCACTGTCCAATATAATACGTTTGTATTCATAAATATAGAGTGACATAAATCAAACTCAATAAAATCATTGCTGACCAATTCAACCTTAGTACACAACACAGTTGCCATACGTCTGTCAGCTAGCTCTTCTGCTCAACAGCTCACTCTGTACTACCCGCATCAGCAGTCAAAAAAGCCGCTGTAGCGCAGATGCTACATCGCAGTTGCATAGACTATAATGTGCAGTATTTACAAACATGAACTGAGATGATCGATTATGGATGACTTTCACATACAAAATAAAGCTATAAGGCGGATACACGTTCAGATTCACAAAAATAAAGCTAAAGATCCATAAATAATGAACTTCAGCCTACTTTCACTATTTAGACAATTTTAAGCTAAAACTACTCAATTTCGGATTTTAATTCAGGATTCGAATTTAAAAGACACGTGTTTCGGCATTTTTTTGAAATTCAACCAATAAAGGGGTAAAATAGGGGACGCAAAAAATTGATTTTCAAAACTATGTTGCTCGTAACTCACATTTTAAGCTACAACTATGAAACTTCGGATATTGAATCTTGGTCAGTTCCAGTATTTTTTGGAAATTCAACAAGTAGGAGGGTAAAATAGGGGATCAAGAATTATTTTCGAAGACACAATTTTGAATCTAGAGCTGCAAAAATTGGTATTTCCATTGTTCGTTAGAATTTAAGTAATACGTTTTTCGTTATTTTTGGAAATTCATCCATCAAGGGGGTTAAATTGGAGAGGGGATGTTTCTCGAAAATCTCTTTGCTATTAGGGCCATTTTGAAGCTACAACCATATAAATTGGTATATGTTTTCTTGGTCAGAATTAAACAAATACATGTTTCGGTATTTTCAGAAAATTAATCATTTAGTGGGTGAAGTAGGGGATGAAACTTGGTTTTTCGAAATACATTACTACTAAGCCAATTTTGAACCCAAATTTACAAAAATTGCTATTTGGATATATGGTTGAAAATCCCGACATGGACTCTTGGCCAGGATTTAAAAAAATACGTTTTTACGTGTTTATGAAAATTCAACAACTAAGGGGGTCAATTAAAGGATCAAAAATTCTTTTTGAAAATACGTTACTATTGGGACGATTTAGAGGCTAGAGATACGGAAATTAATATTTGGCCTGTTGGCCAATTAAAAAGAAAAATAAAGTGTTTCGGTATTTTTGGACTTTGACACATCAAGAGGGGTGTAACAAGTTTTTTGAAAAAAATGTTGCTATTAAAGCAATTTTGTAGCTACAACTACATAAATTAGTATATGGATTCTTGGTTATTTATATTAAGAGGGAGAAATAGCTGCCGACCGCGGTGGCCGAGGGGACTGAGGCGCTCCAGTCACGGTCTCCACGGCCACTACGGTCGGGGGTTCGAATCCCCCCTCGGGCATGGATATTTGTGCCGTCCTAGTTCGTAAGTAGTTTATAAGTAGTTTGTAAGTTTAGGGACTGATGACCCCGTAGTTAAATCCCATAGACTATACAAACATTTGAAACATTTAGAAAAATAACTGGTGCATACCAACCAGCCTACGCATGCGAAGCAGCGGGCGTTAAGCTAGTAAGGTCTCCAGACATTCTTCCCTCTATCACCTGTTGAGACCAATGGCGCAAGGCCTGGTTGACCAACACTTACGATCTCACATAGAAGTCACAAATTGGGTCGATTTGTAGATGGCTTCAAAAGATGAACCATTTTTTTCGACGCGGGATTCGTACACTGCTCGATAAAGATGGGAGAAGTAGTGACCGTCGACGAAAAATACTTTGAATGATACATGTGTAGCTAATTTGTTTCATTGAAGCCTCAAATGTTGGGGAAAAAAGGGCGTAAGCAAAGTTGTACACCTTGCAAACAATACATTTGCTGCCAAAGAATGTATCAAGTTTCGTCACCTCCACGAAGCTGGTAGCCAGTGCACGCCCCTTCTTCCTACGCCGCTGGTGGCGAGTCGCGGTGCGCGCCCACTGATATGGTATGGGGGGGGGGTGAGGAAGTGGTAAGGTACTGAGCCTAAATGAACTGTTATAAAATATAGCCATTACAGCAATTATTTACATAAAACAAAACTTAGAGGTCTCCTTTGGTTACTGAACACATATGACACAGAATTTTCACTAACAATGAAATATCAACAGAGGATGTACCTTACCTAGCGACAACTTTTAACAAAATGAAATCAATGAACTAATAACAGTAAACTTAGACTTGCTCCGACGGTACTTGAAAGCAAACAAATTAGTCAGGTTTTGTTTGAAGGCATTACGTAATTACATACTGTGAAGGTATTACTCAACTTGAGATGTTGGCTTTAATTGAGTCATTACATTTTACGTCCTCCCGACGCACTGCCATCCAACAGTAAGACATTGCCCCTTTTCTGGGCCTTAAGTGTTTTGCCACTTATATTTATATATGAGTGCATGTTTTCGCGGCGATATCCATTAATGAAACCTTCTCGGGTTACAAGCCGCGTCATGTGGTTTACTGCCCACGAGCTTTCAACAGAGAACTCCTCTGCCATTGTCAAGTGGATGACTGTCGTTTCGCGGCCGCTGCCGTGCTTATATAGCCGCGCCGCCGCCAGTGACGTCACTGGTGCCCAGTTCCTTGACCATATAAGGCAATGTTTGGGTCGCGCGTACGCCGAGCCCGCTTCAACTCCGCAATTACGGGATCCCAAGCCGTCTTTATTGAGGGTGTTTTCTGAAATTTTGATCTGTACTGCCTCGTTTATTACGCTGTCCCAGAAGCTGTTGGTCCGTTTAATAATAGATGTCTCGTCGAAAGGAATTCGGTGTCCGTTTTCTAAAGCATGTTCCACCACAGCTAATTTTTCGGGATCGTTACGTCGACGATACCTTCGTCATCTGGTGTCATGGACAGAAAAACTAGAAGAGTTCCTGGAGCACATCAATAGTATCCACGGCCACATTAAATTCACGATGGAAGTAGAGAAGGACTGTACCCTGTCATTCCTGGACATTCTTGTCCGTCGTAAGCCCGATGGAAGTCTGGGTCACAGCGTTTATCGCAAGCCCACTCACACGGACCAGTATTTGCACGCCACCAGCTACCATCACCCAGCACAGAAACAATCTGTTCTGAAGACCTTGGTACACAGATCCGTAACCGTATCAGTTGCTGATAACCTGTCAAAGAAGCTTACCTACTTACACAAAGTTTTCAAGGACAACTGCTACAGCAAGTGACAAATATCTCAAACAGTGTTACTTAAAGCACGAAATCAGAATACATTTGAAGAAGAAGGCCGCTTTTTTGCCGTTTTGTGGCTCCACAACAGGGAAAATCAGCCGGCTCCTGAAGAGACATAAAATCGACACAATCTTCAGCCTGTGAAAGATGATGTAGGTCTCACAACACCAGGCATTTATAAAATTCCGTGTGAGTGTGGGCAGTTTTATGTCGGCCAGACTGTTCGTACTATCGAACAGCGATGCATAGAACACGAGCGGTGTTTTCGATTACGCTATCCCGAAAAGTCAGCTGTGGTGGAACATGCTTTAGAAAACGGACACCGAATTGCTTTCGACGAGACATCTATTATTAAACGGACCAACAGCTTCTAGGGCAGCGTAATAAACGAGGCAGTAGAGATCAAAATTTCAGAAATTTCCCGTAATTGCGGAGATGAAGCGGGCGCGGCGTACGCGCGACCAAAACATTGCCTTATATGGTCAAGGAACTGGGCACCAGTGACGTCACTGACGGCGGCGCGGCTATATAAGCATGGCAGCGGCCGTGAAAGGACGGTCATCCACTTGACAATGGCAGAGGAGATCTCTGTCGAAAGCTCGTGGGCAGTAAACCACATGACGCGGCTCGTAACCCGAGAAGATTTCACTTATATTTAGTTACATGGCACAAGGAACCAACTTGGGTGAAACACCTAAAACACAGGAACTGTTACCACACATACACAGAAAACATAAGATTAGGCACCTATAGGCCACACACCATGTAAATGTCAAATTGAAACAATCGCAGCAAAATGTGACATGACATGTTAGGTCTGCACGGCCACTACGGTCGGGGGTTCGAATCTCCCCTCGGGCATGGATATTTGTGCCGTCCTAGTTCGTAAGTAGTTCATAAGTAGTTTGTAAGTTTAGGGACTGATGACCCCGTAGTTAAGTCCCATAGACTATACAAACATTTTGAACATGACATGTTAGCAGCGCAAGTCTCTCAGCGGGACGGCTGTACACAGGCATCGAACCATTTCCGTCCGTAGGGAGCGCAGACAGCACAATAACAAGTGACCCAATCCTTGTACATCCCGAAGTTTAGAAACAGTTTGGCCACAATTGGTTGACCTTTCCTCGCGTTGGCTCCTCCAGTTAAGGTTTATCCACAACACCAGCTATCCCTGAGAGCTGACTAGACTTTTCAGATCAATTCCGCGTCGAGCACACACATATGCCCTCGTGTATAACTCCGACCAAAGTCTAACATATACAGTCGCGTCACTGACTGCTGTGAAAGTTGTTACCAACTGACAATTGCAACGACACTAGCGCTCCTAGTGGTGGGAAAGCTACCGTAGAATTATAGCTATTGATGTGCGTAATTAACCAAATAGTTGGTATAGTTTTTGCGTTACAAGCATTAGTAAAATATTAAGAGATATACATAACACGGATATTGATGTAAAAACAGCCGAATTTAACTGATTCAGGGGTGTAATGATGCACTTCGTCATGAACAAATACTTACGAATATGTGATATTTTGCAGCTTATTCCGCTGAAAGTAAGTAGAATATAAACATAAGAGAAATATAAATTTCTATTATGGTGTGTTCTTACGATAACAAGAGTTTTTTTGTCGCGTATCAATTCTGTGTGTAGTCTAATGATTCGCATATTTTTAGGCTTCACTCGTATTACTGATACGCGCATATACGTTTGAGTGTCATTACTTTACTTAATAAGACAATGTCTTGAAGATTCTTGCCGTTTTGTAGTTCAGTTGCAGCAACAATTGTGGCATTGGGTTCTTCTCTGTTGAAAACAGTTTGATTGCTTGTTCAGTTTTGTTGTAAGATCTGTGACGTTTTTCCTTGAGCTACAGCTGTGGTGGCTGCTTTGGTACGTTAAATACTGTAGTTATTGCATTCTATATGCGCTTCCTACGTTCCACGCTCACCGATTTTATTGGAATTGTAGTGAAGAAGCCTTAACGTTCCTGAGTGGAAAAGCGACGACTTTTTGCCCAAGGCAGATAGATCTTCCGGTGTTTCTTAGCCATTTCTTATTTTTAACAGAAAAAGATATTATTCAGCAAATGCCTGTAAGTTACAAATTAATTGTAAATAAACTATCACTCAATGTACCTTTTCGTGCCTCATCAGGAACCTCAGTAAACCTAATAAAGACAAAGTTGGAGCTAATTTTAAATTATTACCTATTTTATGGCATTATATACGTTCCCTAGTGTGAAAAGTCTGTAAAAATCAATATAAACGATACATCTACATCTATATAGATACTCTGCAAATCACATTCAAGTACCTGGCAGAGGGTTTATTAACCACTTTCATAACTTTTCTCTAACGTTACATTCTCTAATAGCGCGCGGGAAGAAAGAACACCTAAATCGTTCCGTTTTCGATCTGATTTCTTTTATTTTATTGGGATGGTCATGTCTCCCTAAGTAGATGGGTGCTAGCAAGATATTTTCACATTCAGAACTAAAAGTCGGCGATTGAAACTTCGCAAACAGATCACGCCGCAATGAATAACGTCTTTCTTTTAATGATTTCCACCCAAATTCGTGCAACATTTCCGTGACGCTGCCCCCCCCCCCCCACCCCCGTAACGTGATAGAACAAAACGAGCTGCCCTTCTCTGAACCTTCTCAATGTCTTCCGTCAATCCCACCTGGTGAGGGTCCCACAAGGGCAACAGTACTCCAGGAGAGGACGCACAAGTGTGATGTAGGCAGTCTCTTTGGTGGAGCTGGTGCATCTTCGAAGCGTTCTGCTGATGAAACGTAACCTTTGGTTCGCCTTCCCCACAATATTTTCTATGTGTTCTCTCCAGTCAAAGTTGTTCGTAATTGTAACTCCTAGGTATTTGGCAGAATCTACGACCTTAAGGTTTGACTGATTTATCGCGTAAATGAAGTTCAGCGGATTTCTTTTAGTGGTCATGTGTCTTTATTTAGCGTCAATTGCCAATTTTCGCACCATGCAGAAATTTTGTCTAAATCGCTTTGCAGTTGCTTTTGATCCTCTGTTGACTTCACTAACCAATAAACGACTGCATCATCCGCGAACAGTCTAAGGAAGCTATTCAGATTGTCTCCTAAATCGTTTATAAACACGAGGAAGAGTAAGGGACCTATAACGCTTCCCTGTGGAACGCCAGATATCACTTCTGTTTTACTCGATGACTTACCGTCAATTACAATGAACTGTGTTCTTTCTGATAGGAAATCGTGAATCCAACCGTACAATTGGGGAGATATTCCATAAGCACGCAATTTCATAAGAAGCCGCTTGTGGGGTACAGTGTCAAAAGCCTTCCTGAAGTCCAGAAATATGGAATCGATTTGAGATCCCTTGTCGATGGCACTTAACACTTCATGTGAATAAAGGGCAAGCTGTGTTTCGCAATCATCGAATACCGTATTCAGAAATGTATCTTGCCAGCCGCTTGGAGCGCTGCAGTTGTAGTGTATAACAAAAATCTGCAGGAGTGTCGTGACTGTATATGTTAGATTGTGACTCCGACCACGATCATTCGCTGTCGACACTTCACTCACTCCGGCGCTACGTCCAAACGCTACTGTTCCCCCGCTCCAACCTTTTTGCCTCCAGGAAAAACAGCGCGCCGCCACTTACGCCCTCTAGCCTTTAGGTCGAATTCGCTGTCTATACCACCAGCGATACCAGTCCGGCCGGCGACACGTAACTGCAAGAAGGCACAGAGTAACAAATACAGAGGAGCAGCCCCCCCTAAACAACTGTCCTACGCTCCCCTCGTAGTTCCGTAAGATTCTAGCAGGTGTCAGGCGGTTCCCTGGCTTAGTACCGGTAGACCACATTAGAGGCACTTCTGGGGGTAGCGTGGAGGGTAGGCTGAGGGGAGAGCCAGCACCTCCTATATAGGAGGTGCTGGGAGAGCTCGTGCCGCCTGCTATGAGGCCACGGCTGTGCCAGCACCTCCTATATAAGAGGTGCTGGCTGTGCCCGTTGTGCCGGCGTTTGAGTGGAGGTGGTGGTGGGGTCAGCCGCTACCTGCCGCCTGCCCTGGCCAGTTTAAAGGGCTGCTTCTGACCGCAGCGCCATCATGGGACATCTTACGGAACTGCTTCAGAACCCCCTGCCCCGCACCCCTTAGCGTGGGACCAGGCCCTCACGGAAGTTTCCCGTCTGTATATATTTGTCTGTGAAGAAGGCTCCGGCGCGGCAAACCCACTACGGCTGTTTCCGGCAGTGGCGTTCCGTAGTCGGTGTCGCACTACCGCAGCGACCCACTGCTGTTGGCTACGCTGCAGTTCAGATCGGCCGCGTCTTGCTCCACACCGGTGTGCGCCTGCGAGCTACGCTTCTTGTCGCACCGGGCTGCCGTGCCGGTGGCGTGTAACGCCCGCGCATGCTGCAGCAATCAATCTTTGCGTTGGCCGTCGTCCGGAGATCTTTCAATGTTCAAATGTTTGTAAAGCTGTGGCATTAAACCTACAAACTAGTTAAACTGACTTATCCTAAGGCCAACAGACACACCCGTTCCCGAAGAAGGACTCGAACCTCCGACGGGGAGCAGCCGAGCAATCCGCAGCAAGACGCTTTGGAGTCTTGACGTGGCCGGCGCGGTGGCCGAGGAGACTGAGGCGCTCCAGTCACGGTCTGCACGGTCACTACGGTCGGGGGTTCGAATCCCCCCTCGGGCATGGATATTTGTGTCGTCTTTAGTATAAGGTAGTTGATAAGTAGTTTGTAAGTTTAGGGACTGATGACCCCGTAGTTAAGTCCCATAAGCTTAACAAACATTTGATCATTTGGAGTCTTGACCTTAAGCCCTTTTTAAACGATGAACGAAGGTGAACAAGATTGATAATAGTCTACTGAAGCGCTCCTTGCGTACTAGCCCTGAACTACAAACTCATGCAAGATCTTGGGGCAGCGTATTTAGACGATAAACGTAATCGAACAGTAATACCCGATGTTGAAAGTGAGGTTATAACAGGCGATTTGTGATGTAGGAAGTCATAGTTTAATACTGGCATTGAGGAAACAACGCTAAATGTTATTGACGGCCAAAGAAAACCTTTCAATCTTTCTGGTCATCTTAGTGAGGTAAAGTTCTGGGTAGTGAAACAACATTTCAAATCATTCACATCCATTTTCAAGCGAAAAAAATAAACTTATGAACACATCAAGCCATATTTATAAGAGCATAAATAGACCTTCTTTACTTTATCTACTACGCTTTTCCCACTGACATTGTTAATAACATCGTGCACAACTGAATTTTTGTCTTTCATTTGGACTGACTTTTTCATTTAAAATGCTATTTAATGAAAATTGCATCACCAAATTACAATCTTATTCAAATAAACAATTGACTTCAGTCTTTTCTGTTACGATATTGCAAAACATAAACCATTTTTCGGTTTCAGATGTACGACCTCGCTTTTCGGTAGACAATAATCGAGATAAATATTTAAGTCGTAATGAAAATTTGCAATTTACCGTTAAACCAAAGTATAATAATAAACTAAAGATTAATAAGACAAATTTACGTGCAAACCGTGTAATTGTCGGCTACAATATCAAAATCGCGTGACAAAAACAGGTTAACTTCCGATGTTAGCAGACGATCGTTCAATCAAAACAATTTTCTAGAGAAAGCTTAACGTGACTTTGACGTTAGGTGACGGTTTGGTGACAGACAGTGTGAATGCCATCATTAGAAATACATTTCGTAATACATTCTGATCATAAACTTCGACATAACGCAAAATATACGTAAATACGAAGGAAAATGGCGGACTAACTGGAGCGATTACTGCAGCTGACAGCTACTAGCTCGCGCATGCGCAGTGAACCCACTAGTACCAAATTTAGAAATGGCCCTATTTCTTTATCGCTATAATTATCACGCTTCGATACTAGCGCGTTCATACTAGTGCAGCCGTTCAAACGACTGACGGCCGCCATTAACGCAACTTGTTATCAATCTATTACAAGTTCGTTGATCGTTTAAAACGGGCTTTACACACAGACCGGCTACTACGGCTCCACCTCCGAATATTAACGAAGATTACCGAACTGCTACGATGCCGACGATTTGAGATCAGGTGGAAACTTGCACTGGCATACGCCATCTTGCTTTGTGTGTTTCAAGATGTTCTTATTATAACTGATTGCGTTGTTATTTCAAATCAATAGAGCACTAAAGGATTACGAAAAGAAGATTGTTCTTAGTACCATTAATTACACTCTGGTGCCCAGAAGGGCCACATTAGTAATGCACATTTGCCTTCAATAGCAGAAGTCGAGGCAGGCTACCTAGCTAACCGCCGTAGCGTAGAGAATAGCGTGTAACATTTTTAAAGTAAATACGCATGGGCGGTAGTTCACGACACACATTTTTTTTTTTTTTTTTTTTTTTTTTTTTTTTTTTTTTTTTTTTTTTTAATATACATCACAACGAATTGCAAACACGGTCTTTTAACGCACATGCACATAAAATGGTCAGCTACTGTAACAATGACTGTTGTAAAGAGTGATGATACTAGTAGTTCCGTATATAAAGTACTACTGTAGAGTTATGTGGAATTTACTGTAGCACACGCTGTTTTTATTTTAGCTATAAATGGAAATGCTGCCACATTTGAAACAATGTTTGCACTTTATTTTAGCGCAGAATGAATTAACATAAAGACACTCATACTTTAACTACAGAAAAGGTAAATCCACGTTAAAAACGTCTGTAGAAGTCATGGCAGGTAAAAAGATTTTAGCAGCTGCATTGATTCTAAATGGTGACTTTCAACATATTGCATAGAAACAAAAACAGAAAGAAAAAAATCAAGGCAATTGCTTGCAATGGATACAGTTCAGAATCACTAAGAAGCAGTACTTAATCTATATATGAAAACACTAGTGTCAGCATGTTGTTTACCAAATTCATTAACACTGTATTTCCTCTGTTTATGTGCCTATCCACGTTTGCTATTCATTGGTATGTACTTCATGGCTTGTGCACGAAACAGGGCTTTTACAGATCCACAACTCTGATTATCAAAGATCATAGCTTCATTTAATTAATAAGAGTGTCCGAAAACTATTTAGGACCCAAGGTGTATACAAAGAGAAAAGAAGTTGTTGGGGTCGCCAACCACCGCCCACGTGTAATTACTTCAAAAATCTACCACGCTATGGCTAACAGCTCAATACTGTGAGCCCAAATCGTTCTCTCATAAAATGGGAATTTTATTTGCTAATATGCCAGTTTCAGACACCAGATTATGATTAATCATACTAACAATGACATGTTTTCGAAGATTATTTACTGTGCCATTGCTTTGAAATAACAACACCTGAATTATAGAAAGAAAATCATAAAATACACAAAGCAAGATGGCGTGTGCCAGGGAGAGTTTCCACCTGATCTCGAATCGTCGGCTTCGTAGCAGTTCGGTAACCTTCGTTAATATTCGGAGGCGGAGCAGTAGTAGCTGGTCTGCGTGTAAGGTCAGGTAATTAGAGAGCACGGCCATTCCCGCGCGGCCACAGTTCTCTCCCGAGTTCTGTAAGGAAGGAAACTTTTTTTTTTTTTTTTTTTTTTTTTTTTTTGTCGTTGCTTACGTAACAGTTCATAGCCCGGATTCGACGGCGCAATGAGCTGATATCCAGCTTCCCGGTTTATCAGGTTCTCCACCGTGCTGATCTCAGTTGATTCCCTTGTGATACTAACATATACAGTCGCGACACTCCCACACATTTCTGTTATAAGCTGCGACAGTAGCGCTCCAGGTGACTGGCAAGCTACATTACTGAATACGATATTGGATGAGTGCGAGTAGCATCATTTATATTGATTTCAACACAATTTTTACATTAGGGAACATTATGTACTGCTTTAGAAATAGTAAATAATTTAAGAATAGCTCCACATTTTTCTTTCTTAGGCCGCTTTCACACTACACGGTTTCGCCCGTACGGGAAAAATCCGTCCGGTCAGTCGCGCTGCAGTCGCCTGATGAATAGAGCCCTGTATTGGGAGAGTACCGCCAACCGGGCGAGCGCCGCCATTGTAGGCCTATCTCGCAATAGCAGCGCTATGCGCGGAGCTGTTAAATTGACATTTGTGATAAAGGGAACTGTTCTGAACATCGACGTGGTATGACAGTACGTTAAGTAAACAATGAAGTTAAGTTTTTAATCGTTTCATCACATCTACAGCGAATATTAAGGAAAAATTGGTAATCTGAGATCAAGACCTTTTTTTTTTTTTTTTTTTTTTTTTTTTTTTTTTTTTTTTTTTTTTTTTTTTTTTGGGCAAACAAGTTGTAAAATTGTTTCGTGCTGTGCCAAATGCAATGCTTTCGCAATAAGTGACGTTCCTGCTTTCAAATTAGCTAAGGACTGACGTTTTTTATATCTAATATATTGGTGTTTATCAAAGTAGATGTAATTAATACATGTTGCTTTCCATTAATCTAGTGCCTAATGTTGATAGGTGTTATGTACTAACCTACATGTGATATTATCACATAACATTAACTGAGCTAACATTTTGGGAAGCTTTAAGCTTTTACACATTGTTATCGCACTGCTGGGTACTTCAATAAAATAAGCTTTATCTTAAAATTCGAGTTTTGGAGATCTATTTAATGGGTGGTTTCATTTACCGCCCAAACTTTCGTAATATGCACGCTAAGTATAAATACGAAATTCATCAAATACGGCACATTATGTTAGATTTTCATGTATTTGTATCTTTTAAAAATATCTTTTCTCTTACATGTGTTGTACGTCCAAGTTTCTTGCGAGCAATGTTGAACAGATAAACCTAGAAATTTACTCGATATTTCAATACAAATTCACTTACTTCGCAAAATTTTGCATTCTCGCATGGAAGTGAATTTTTTCTTCCAATGTGCGTCACAATACGCGTCTCGCATCTCTTTCGCCCGTGGAATGCGTAAAACTTGATACCTCGGACTGTTCAAATGTTTGTAGAACTCGTGGGACTCAACTACGGGGTCATCAGTCCCTAAGCTTACAAACTACTTATCAACTACCTTATACTAAGGACGGCACAAATATCCATGCCCGAGGGGGGATTCGAACCCCCGACCGTAGTGGCCGTGCAGACCGTGACTGGAGCGCCTCAATCCCCTCGGCCACCGCGGCCGGCACCTCGGACTGTCAACATTGCGGCATTTTTCACCATATAAAAATGGAATATGCTATGTTAAGCTCTTAATTTCATACATAATGAGTCTACACATTTACAACACCTCTAAACGCTAAAATAACAGCTAGTTAAGTGAAATATACCATTTACGCTGATGGGTTGCTTAGGCCTAAAATGGCGGACGCGCCCCACCCGCGCTCAACTGACCAATAGCAGCCGGCGGTTGTCGGCCAGCCACACATAAAAGGTTGGCGCTACTCTCCCAATACAGGGCTCTACTGATGAAGAGCATGAGAGCTTCCACACTGCACGGGCACGAGTTTCAGCCGTGTTGCAGCCGTCCAGTGCCACCGCACCGTGTTCTCGGCTCGGCGGCCCACGTCACCGAGTGCGTGCTTTCACACTGCACGATTTCAGTCGTACGGGAGCTGTCCCCACAGTGTTCTTTCCGCTGCCTTCAGTTTGGTCCCAGGTTGCGTTTTTCGGTGTTTTCAGTTTGTGAGCGTTGTTATCTTATTTTCACATTATGGAACGAATTGACGCTGAACTTTTCATATCGCTAATTGAATCAAAACCTATGTTATCGGACAAAACTTTAGATATTTATAAGGTTAGAAACGCAACAAGGAAACCTGGGAAGAGGTATGTTCAGCCCTCAACCCAGATTTTGAGATAAGCAATGTAAATACTTATTTGTATTATAGTTGAATAAAATTTTACTGCTGGCCGCGGTGGCCGAGGGGACTGAGGCGCTCCAGCCACGGTCTGCACGGCCACTACGGTCGGGGGTTCGAATCCCCCCTCGGGCTTGGATATTTGTGCCGTCCTTAGTCTTAGCTAGCTCATAAGTAGTTTGTAAGCTTAGGGACTGATGACCCCGTAGTTAAGTCCCATAAAAAAAAAATAAAAAAAATACTTTTCCTTACAACAATTTACGGCCGTGTGACGTTTGTCTCCCAAAATTTTACAATATAGTCGTTAGTTCCTTCCTACTTCTCGTTGTTGTTGTTGTGGTCTTCAGTCCGGAGACCGGTTTGATGCAGCTCTCCACAATACCCTATCCTGAGCAAGCTTCTTCATCTCCTCATAAGAACGGCAACCTACATCTGTCTGAATCTGCTTACTGTATCCATCTCTTGGTCTTCCTCTGCGATTTTTACCCCACACACTTCCCTCTAATGCTAAATTCACAATTCCTTGATGTCTAAGAATGTGTCCCACCAATCTATCCCTTCTTTTAGTCAATGTATGCCAGAAATTTCTTTTCTCCCCAATTCTGTTCAGTACCTCCTCATTAGTTACGCGATCCACCCATCTAATCTTCAGCATTCTTCTGTAGCACCATATTTCAAAAGCCTCAATCCTCTTCCTGTCCGCACTGTTTATCGTCCATGTCTCACTCCCATACAAGGCAACACTCCATACAAATGCCCTCAGAAACGACTTCCTACTTCTCGATAGTTCCATAAAAATCTTAGTTACTTCCGTAAATTTTGTTAAGTAAATAATTAAATACATGGGGTATATATTCTCTTAATATAAGGTGGTCGAGGTGTAACTAAATAAATGAATTACTATTGAATGTTTAAAAAAAGCAATTTATTTCAGGAAGGCTACAGAACACAGATTTTCTATCCGCCGAATGGACATTTCATACAATCGTATGTTTCACAATTGAAAAAAAAAATATTTTAAACATTTGCCACGGTACACTTCCGAATTCTGACACAAAATAACTGCGAAGCACACTTCTGGTACTGTTTTCTGTGAAGCTTCCTCTTTTAGAACTGATCTTCTTGTGTGGAAAATGACCTACGATTTAAACCCGTGCGGTTTTTTTCCCGTACGGGCAAAATCGTGTAGTGTGAAAGCGGCCTTAGGTTTCCTAACATCCATGACGAGGTACGTAAAGGTACATTACAGGACAGTTTAGAATTACCTTGTAACATGCAGGCATTAAATGAATAATGTCCTTTCCTCTTACAAATAAAAAAAGGCTAGGAAACACCAGAAGACCTGCCCTTCAGCAGAGGTACGTTGCTTTTCTACGCAGGAAGTAAGAAACTTACATAGAATACAATAAATACAGTATTTAACGCACCAAATCAACCACCAAAGCTGTAGCTTAAGAAAAATGTCACAGTCGTGGCAATAAAACGACAAAAGCAATCAAACTGTTTCCAAACAAAGAACTGCATATCATATGCTGTGATACCATCCCCGAACCAGGGGGAGGGGAGAGGTTTCAGCCAGTAATCTGGTTTTATCGTAGTCAGTGGCGAGATCTAAATGCAGACAGCCTACTACTGTAGGTGATTTACTGAACTTCCGTAGCCTTATCGCTATGTCAGCTATGGACTGTGGAACGCCATGCAAAATTAGTAATAATTGAGGTTTGTGTTGCAAGAAGTCGAAGAAAGAAACAGAAGGTATTTTGGTTACATCACTCGAATGACAAACGATCTATATATATATATAAAAAAAAAAAAAAAAAAAAAAAAAAAAAAAATTATTCCAAATTTAGAAATCATCAAATATTTTCGTTCCCACTAAAATAATACGCAGCTAAAATAACTTTGCACGATATTTTTTTAATGAAAAATAATTCACACTTTAATTTTTATACTAGTAAATCCACAATCAATGGTCTCACGTAAATTAAAAATGTATTAAAGTTTGTCATATTTGGGGGCGATCCTTTCAAGCAGTTCATTAGGACAACGGCCGAAATCACTTAGAATTTTTATTTCGATTACCGCTTTCGGCAAATTAAACTACCATCTTCGGGTCTGTAATATGATCCATACGTTCTTTGACTTTTAAATGTTTAAATGTTTGTATAGCTTATGGGACTTAACTACGGGGTCATCAGTCCCTAAACTTACAAACTACTTATGAACTACTTACAAACTAGGACGGCACAAATATCCATGCCCGAGGGGGGATTCGAACCCCCGACCGTAGTGGCCGTGTAGACCGTGACTGGAGCGCCTCAGTCTCCTCGGCCACCGCGGCCGGCTCTTTGACTTTCCTTTCACAATTTTCGCGAGGTTTGACTTACAACGAGATCACATGGGTATCGGATTTTAGAATTTCTTTATATTTATGGTACGTGAAGTTCAGGAGTTAAATAACAATCAGCTAAGGCCATTCGACACAACTTTCAACAATTCTTGAGAAAATCGACTTCGAAATTTTTCATAGTGTACGTAAGCACAAGTAATTAAAACGGTTAAAACGGTTGCGGTATCTGTCGGTTTAGCTCGTTTGGTACCGCAATGGCGTCACAACCATAGAGACGGAGGTTCGAATCCCGCTGGGACGTATATATATATATATATATATATATATATATATATATATATATATATATATATATATATATTCGTTTTCGCATTCAATTACATAAAACATTTTGGGATATCTAATTCCACGGGTTGTGTCAATTTTTGTTTACGTGTATGTAGACGAGTTGAAAACCTTGTCGTCACGTAAAATGGTGGTTGAGTAGGGTAAACCATTAGTATCTACGGAGGTGACTTTCCAAATACAGTACCGTAACTCTTCGCAAACTGTACAATTAAAGACCACCGTCATCATCTAATAGTGAAGGCAATACTGTAAAAAATGTGACATACGTTCTTTGATTGACTATCATTATTAACAACTTCCCATAAAATATAAAAAAATACGAATAAACAAAAACACGTGCTCATTTCGTAAAAAGTACCATTAGATATCATAATTGTGTAAGTACCGAAAACAATTGAAAAAATAATATAAAAAAATCTACCATGACAGGATTTGAACCACATACCCCAGGGTTGCAATGCCAGAACGCTGCCACCTGAGTTACAAGAGCATATGCCACAACTGTTTTAATTATTGATACTAACTACTTACGTGTACTTTGCGAAACTTTACAGCCGATTTCCTCCAAAATTTTTGAAAGTCGAATGGCTTTGGCTGATTGTTATTTAAGTTCTGAACTTAACGTACCATAAATATAGAGAAATTCTATAATCCGAAACCCATTAATCTTAACATAATTTGGTACAATTTTGTATTTAATGGACTCTTTCTTGGAGCAGATATACAACCTATACTTCTTAATCTTCTTTCTCACCTTCATTGGTGTATATGCTTTTTCAGAAACGTGGCCAGATAATATTTCATATAAGTTTGTCAAATTAGGGGGGGGGGGGGCGGGGGTTGATCTTAGCTGTTGACCTTCATAAATTGATTGAAAGGATCGCTCCCCCCCCCCCTCCTAAATATCACAAACTGCTATCAGATTTTATCTAGCTAGGCTGTTGGGGAAGCATACACACTAATGAAGCTTAGGAAGAATATCAAAATGTGTTCACTTATAGCCTTCCCCGCTAGATTCTTTTTTTAATTTACGTTATTTAAATGATGCCGCCAGACAGGCTGAATTTCACTATTAGTATCCAACCGCTAACAGACAGCGCAGCTGATTAGGTTGCCAACACCAGGAAAATGCATTTTATTTATCGGCGCTCTGCACGTCGCACCGCAGCGGAAGCAGTTGTTACCACAAATACGGCGTGTCGTGGAGAGAGATTTAATTCCTAACGTTTGCAACTGAATTTGCGTCATGAAATTTTGAAGAGAAATACACTGTTAATTTTAATCCGAAACACAACATTCGCTGTTATTAGTAGTAAAATATTTATTGAGAGAAATTTCAAAGGTAGGGGAGACCGGGGCACGTTTTCCACCTTTTTACATTTTTATTTTTGTACTTTTTATTTTTATCGGTTTTGGGTAAACAGCGGAACATTATATTTCCTATACTTTTATCTATAGTCTTGTACAGATATTTTTGAAAATACAAATATCCTTCTTGGCAACAAATTATTTTGTCTGACCATGTTGCGTTGGAAAATTTTCCCCCTATATGGGGCAAGGTTTACAGCTTACGTAAAATGTACAGGGGCAAATTTTCCAACTATACTTTAAATGGTAAAACAGATATAATTATCTTGAATTCACTGTATATGTATTTTTATTATGCTTTTACAATGCATTACAAAAGAAGGATAATAAAAGTAACCACATTAAAGAAAAATAAATGCTACTCAAAGGTTTTACAAAATATGTGACTCAAATATTTCCCAACTACAGACATTTTTTAACAAAACTCATACTCATTGTCTGAATGACAATGTAAGCAAACAAAAAAATGGAACATTCCCTTTCGTACAGTCTCCATGCCCCCATTTCGTGCACTGTACCCACTTTTTATTTGCTTTAGACTTGGCGTTAAGAGTCAAAGCAATAAGAAAAATGTGCCCCGTATGCTCTGAGAAAACGTGCCCCGTCGCCATATTCGGAACTTTAACACTACGTCCATGAGTAACCGTGTAAGCTATTTACAAAACAAATGCACAGTTACGTGAAGAAAGAAACCCACTTTTAGTGTGTGCAATGTCAAAATAATAAGTTTAACGCTAGAGTGTTTATTTTAAGTCTCTATAAAAACGTGGAAGTTTACTCACATTTGCAAAAATGACGAAAACGGTCCTGCCGAGGTTGTGACTGCTGGTACAACACTGAAACTTTCGTAAATGAAGCGTGCTCTGTTGCTACTTCCTACAGTACCGCCGGTGGTAACATCTAGCGATTTGTTTTGAAACTAAATGGAGTTGGAAAACCTGCCCCTATGGAAAATGTGCCCCGGTCTCCCCTAATCTTCGACTAAAATGAGAAAGCAACATGTATTAAATTTTTTAAAATAATGATGGAGGGTAGCAAGCAACACAATAACTGGCGAAAATCTACCTATTATTTTCCTTTATATAATACCGTATTAATTATACAGTTGAAATTAATGGTAGGTGAACTTCGCCTACCACGATATACAGGGTGTTTCACTGAGTGTGTTTGCCTCTGTAACTTATAAAATAATAGGTGACGGGAAATATTAATGCGGTAGATCAACACAAGAAATGTTACACTTTCTGCGGAGCTATGAACATAGTTTATTATATCATTTTCCAAAGAGTTACAGCACGAACATATAATGTTTTAAATGGATCAATAGTTTTTTTCTATCGTGGATTCGTTTAAACCACCTGCGTCCAAATCAATTTAAACTACATTCCCATCACTGCTAGTTTGGGAGCTACAACCCTTCAAAGTTCCGGGGGCGGAGGCTGCGATAGCGTAGCTGACTGGCCGAGTGGCTATCCCCTGTGGCACGGCCCCCTGTCTCATGACCACCAACCAATCAGCTACGCTGTCGTAGCCTCCGCCCCCTAAACTTTGAATGGTTGTAGCTCCCAAACTAACAGTGATAGGAAGTACTTTAAATTGGTTTGGACGCAGCTGGCTCCAACGAATCCGATGCACGATTGAAAAAACTATTGTTCCAATCAAAAAATTATATCTTTGTGCTGTAACTCTTTGGAAAATGATACAATAAACTATATTCATAGCTCCGCAGAAAGTGTAAAATTTCTTGTGTTGACCTACCGCATTAAAATTTCCCGTCACCTATTATTTTATAAGTTACAGAGGCAAACACACTTAGTGAAACACCCTGTAAATTCTAAATACTATAAACGTGATGAAAATATGTTTTTACTAAAGCCAAGAAAAAAAAAAAAAAAAGAACGAATAATTCAAGTAAAAGATTTTTCTGATTTGTTATCTGGCATGTACGAGAAAAATACGCCTGATAATTAGTGAAATTGTTAGGACTAAATATTAAATTTCATTACATCGTCCACGTACTGGCAACCAATAATAATGTCTGCAATGATTACCTAGAATTACTGAATATGTATTTAAATAAAATAAATAATTAATCTTAAAAAAATAAGAAAATAAATTAAATATCTGAATTTTGCAATTTAGTAAAAAAAATGTTTTCTTACTACATCACACTTACAAAAATGAAGCTCAGGTCTCCAAAATAACAGACTTCGACCAGACAAGAAGAGATAACTGCTATCGTCGCCGTTCGTTCTCCTTCCTTATCCAGGAAAGATAGAAGCAGGTGAAGAATACAGACATCGATAAGAAACGACAACGATAGCAGAAACATGAAATTTGTCACTATCTGTGCTCTATTAGTTGTGATCTTTCGCGTAATATTTCACCACTTCCTTTTTGTCTTTGGGGAGGCAAGTGACCTTCGGCCAAAGCCAAAGACAAAAGCATTCTTTATGTGCATTACAAACATACATTTTATTGTCACATAGCATACTGAACCTATTAACATTTGATTACATATCAATGGTGTAATTCTTGCTGTCCTATGGCCTGTCTTAAAAATCTGGACAGACGATTTATTCCACCTTGTATTATGCCCAAGGATAGATCTGCAATGTTATTGTACCCTAAAACGGTGGAACAAATCTACCATGGCAAGCGGCCTTAGACATCAGAATCAGTGTCCCATAAGAGATCCTTCACTATGCTCAGAATGAACCTAACAACTACTCTTGTAAGTAGAAAAAAATAAACAGTAACTACTAAAGAACCTCACCGGTTACGGGAGTATAGTGTAAGCAGGGCCTCAGTAATAAAATGTTCAAATGTTTGTAGAGCTTATGAGGCTTAACAACGGGGTCATCAGTCCCTAAATGTACAAGCTAAAGACGGCACAAACATCCAACCCCTAGGGGGGGGGGGGGATTCGAACCTGCGATCGTAGCGACCGTGCAGACTTCGACTGGCACGCTGCAGACCGCTCGGCCACTGCGGTCAGCCCCTCAGTAATATAAAATGTTTTTCTAGTGAGAGGTAAAATTTTATTTATTAACTTTAAGCAAAGTGAAAATCAAAAACAAATGAAGTTAAAATAATTACATTTAATTTTAAGGGGAAAGAAAAGAAAAGAAAAGAGAGAGAAAAAAGGATAAGATTGGACCATCGATAGTTTCACTCTGATACTCGGAACAGATCCACAAGTAAAAATTAACAATATATAAAAAAGGAAAAAACCCTTCTGGCCATTAAAATTGCTACACCACGAAGATGACGTGCTATAGACGCGAAATTTAACCGACAGCAAGAAGATGCTGTGATATGCAAATGATTAGCTTCTCAGAGCATTCACACAAGGTTGGCGCCGGTGGCGACACCTACAAATTGCTGACATGAGGAAAGTTTCTAACCGATTTCTCATACACAAATAGCAGTTGACCGGCGTTGCCTGGTGCAACGTTGTTGTGATGCCTCGGGTAAGGAGGAGAACTGCTCACCATCACGTTTCGACTTTGATAAAGGTCGTATTGTAGCCTATCGCGATTGCAGTTTATTGTATTGCGACATTGCTGCTCGCGTTGGTCCTAATCCAATCAGTGACTGTTAGCAGAATACGGAATCGGTGGGTTCAGGAGAGCAATACGGACGCCGTGCTGGATCCCAACGGCCTCGTATCACTATCACTATCGAGATGGCAGGCATCTTATCCGCATGACTGTAACGGATCGTTTAGCCACGTCTCGATCCCTGAGTCAACAGATGAAGACGTTTGCAAGACAACAACCATCTGCATAAACAGTTCTACGACGTTTACAGCCGGCCGCGGTGGCCGAGGTGACTGAGGCGCTCCAGTCACGGTCTGCACGGCCATTACGGTCGGGGGTTCGAATCCCCCCTCGGGCATGGATATTTGTGCCGTCCTAGTTCGTAAATAGTTCATAAGTAGTTTGTAAGTTTAGGGACTGATGACCCCGTAGTTAAGTGCCATAAGCTTAACAAACATTTGAAGTTTACAGCAGCATGAACTATCAGCTGGGAGACCATGGCTGCGGTTACCCTTGCATCACAGACAGGAGCGCCTGCGATGGTGTACGCAACGACGAACCTGGGTGGACGAATGGCAAAACGTCATTTTCTCGGATGCATCCAGATTCTGTTTACAGAATCGTGATGGTCGCATCCGAGTATGGCGACATCGCGGTGAACGCACATTGGAAGCGTGTATTCTTCATCGGCATACTGGCGTATCACCCGGCGTGATGGTATGGGGTGCCATTGGTTACACGTCTGGGTCACCTCTTGTTCGCATCTACGACACTTTGAATAGTGGCCGTTACATTTCAGATGTATTATGATCCGTTGTTTTACCCTTCACTCGATCCCTGTGAAGCCCTACATTTCAGCAGGATAATGCACGACTGCACGGTCTTTCTGGCTACGGAAAATGTTTGACTGCTTCCCTGGCCAGCACATTCTCCAGTCTGGTCAATGGTGGTCGAGCAACTGGCTCTTCACAATACGCCACTTACTACTCTTGATGAGCTATCGTGTTGAATCTGCTTGGGCATCTGTACCTGTACACGCCTTCCAAGCTCTGTCTCACTCAATGCCCAGGCGTATCAAGGCCGTTATTACGGCCAGAGGTGGTTGTTCTGGGTACTGATTTCTCAGGATCTATGCACCCAGAAAGTAATCACATGTCAGTTCTAGTATAATATATTTGTCCAATGAATGCCCGTTTAGCCGGCCGCGGTGGCCGAGGGGACTGAGACGCACCAGTCACGGTCTGCACGGTCACTACGGTCAGTTTAGGGACTGATGACCCCGTAGTTAAGTCCCATAAGATTTACAAACATTTGAACATTTTGAACATATGTTTCAGTATTCCATTCAGTGGCGGCGCTAGACGAAAACGGCGTCGGCGCACTCGTCTTGCGACGCCCTTTTCACTTTTTCATTAATGAAAAAAATGTTAAATAAGCTGAATTAAACATCAATAATCATTATATTAAAATTATATTTGTATAATATACGAGTATTATTGCAATGACAAATATTACAATAAACAAACACAAATTAGAGGACCTTTTCACCCTTTCGTCTCACTGAATTTTTTAAGACCACATCTTGATACTAGCCGCTATTTCGGCCACAGTTGATAGTACTGACAACGCAGATAGTCTTTCTTGGATCATTATGCTTTTCAGGTTAGACTTAATCAATTTTAACTTTGTGAAGCTTCTCTCGACCGAAGCTGTACCGACTGGAACAAAGAGTGATTCTGATTGTTATATAAACATTTGGATATACTTCATCCAAATTCTTTTTTAAAATGTACTAATGAAATTATTCTGCAACTATTTAACTAAAAATTGCATCACTGCTGCACTCATACTGCATACTTGGTCTGCTGCCGGGAATGGCCGAGCTCACTAAGGCATCATACCACGGTGAGCGAGATCGCTCTCGCCGGGTGTCGAATCCCACCCTTGGGTACGAATGTTGTGTTCATCCATTTGTTAAGCTAGTGTAAGCTAGATGTAGGTCGTCGCTACATAACCTAGAAGTTGGAAAGCGCTATTAAACATCAAATATAAAAAGGAACAAAAAACTAAAATTTTGACAATGTTTTGCGAGGCCCCCACAGGCGCGAGGCCGTCGGCGGTGGCCGACGTCGCCGACGCCTAGCGCCGCCACTGATTCCATTAAATACAATGTATCATTTAGTCTTTAGCCAAAGTTCGCTAGCTGAAGAATATTGTTTACATATGTCATCTTCTATAACTATTTTCCACAGACTCACTGTTATTACTCGGACGCTGTATTGTGGCAGTCTGCCGAGAGGGTAAACAAATAAGGACTACCACTTTACAAGTAGTAAAACCGCCTCTTCCAGTGAAATGATTTGTCTTTTTACATTAAAAGAGTTTTTGTCTCATTCGTCTATGGTCGCTGTGACTGCCATAATATAGTGTCTGAGTAATATTATCAGATCAGTTTCGACAGCTAGTCTATTGGTCACAGAAGTAGAAATAAAATAACATAATTTTTCAGTAAATGATCTTTGGTTGCGAAACAAACTACACATTAAAAATCAGTCGCGGCCATCATCATGTGCAATGCACCGCTGCTAATGCTACTATCGTCCCCTAATCTTCTTATTAATTCTTCCACCCGTTCTTCTTGTGTACCTTCTCGTTCCCATGCCTCTTCTAAAATGTGCCACATATATGTGACAACATTGTTCCATTTCGTGGTAGTAATACTGCCGAATGCTTCACGAACTAAGAATTCTACTTTTGTTAATGAAAAAGTTTATTATTTCTACAACTTACGATTTCACCTGAGCCCACACGAGTTCTATTGCATTGAAATGACAATGATATGCTGGAAGGCGAACCCTTCAGCAATTGTATCAATTTCATAAAGGATTTTTCGGCTTTTGTTTTTGTAACACAACGAGACAAACGATGAACATGCGACAGATGCTTTGCAGCGACTGAAGTAGAGATGGGCAAGGAATCACGTATTCGTTAGAAATCACGGTGATTGGGAAGTAGCTGTTTTCACGGTCGCGGTGATCTGGTATCTGACCGCGATTTCATTCACGGTTAAATAGCGAAGAGCATGTAGATCAGCCAATATCAGCTAATGAGCAGGTAATAGTAGCGAACAGCAGCTAACGGCAGGAGCCATCTGTTGACTAAAATCTGCACTAATATCACAGTAGCAAATAGCGGGTAAAGCAGCGAATCACCGCTAAGTGAAGGACGGGTATAGCAGCGAATCGCCGATAAGCGAAGAAAGGGTGTAGCAGTTAATAGCCGATTAGGTACAGTGACCAATGGGCATACACTTGTGGATTTCTCATACAAAATCGCCAGGACCCAGGGACAGATTCTAAACAGACAAACGTATCTCGTCCATATTTGAACTGAAAAGCAGTCTTTGTTCACAAGCACAACTTTCATAATAAAGAAGAGACGACAAATTAGTTACTGGCAGATAAAACATAATAACAGTACTATCTAACTCAATTTTTGTCAATTCCATGGTAAATCAAGTCGCGGACATCACAGAAGCAGCAGGAAAGCCAGGAATCGCTGCGATTCAATCACTGAATAGCGGGAGTGATAGAAATCGCAGAGGGATACATTTCGTGAATTCCTCACACAGCTATTCTAAACGGTGATTAATCACGGTTAAGAATCACGGTGATTTAAAAGTAGCGAGCACGGAAATCACTGTTATCGGAAAACCGCTCTTTAGCCCATCTCTAGACTGAAGCACGCCACCCTGTGCGACCTTGCGTGGCAGGGTGGCAACGCGGAACCGTTACCCCGGCGACGTTTACGAATTCCAGAGCTCAGGTTGGTGGTTGAGTGTCGCCCCCACCCTCTGCGACCCACGAGCGCGAACCGTCAGGGTCGTTCTTTCGGCGGCCCGACTATAGGACATTTGCCAAGGGGGGCAAGCTTAAATTTGCCGCCCCTTCAACCCATCTTGATCCAACTTTTGCAGTATCTCTTGACTAAGACCTTCTCCTGTTTTGTCTGTAACTGTAAAAAAGTCAGTAAAACTTCCCACAACCTCTGAGTCATTCGACTTGACATATCGAATTACTTGTGTCATCTGCGCATTGTGGCTGATATCTGGAGTGCAGATAAACATCAGTGAAAAGTATTTAGCAGCTAAAATTTCTTCAATTGTATCTTGTTTTATTTTGTCAGCAATCAAGTCACGGAACTCATCTTGTATATTTTTGTAAAAATAGCTAATCTGCCCTTTCTTGTGGCGTTCAATACGCAGACGAAGGGGGACACTATAGTATGATATGAGATCAATTGTATTTAGAAATTTTCTGCTATGTGGATCACCAAAATCACCATCTTCTTTTGGTCCTCTAAAAGGACTTCCTTTCTTAGCTAGAAAAAGAACAGCATCAATAATACAGTGAGACTCCTCCTGTTTTATCTGGTCTTGCTGCCTTTGGTATTGTCGTGATAGAGGGGAGTGTAATGATACTCGTTTGGTTTTAAGATCTGTTAGGTTTAGGCCTTCGTTTATTCCAAAAATTATTTTTGCCTTTATAGTAAATTCATTTCATAGAATCTATATTAGAAATAAAAGGTTTTAATTTCCTATTACGTTCATTGAAATATTTGCTGCTATAGTTTCAAGTCTATGGCTAACTCAGTCAGTTAAAATTTTAGTTAACGGCCCTCAGTTAATACGAGTATCATTACAACACAGCTCCATATAACTTATGACCAATTGAACTTTCACTTTTAGTTTTTTGATTAATATTCGACAAAGCTATGTGAAACCTATCCCTGCAACTAGTCTGAATGCAAAAATCTTTTTATATGATCTTTAAGTAAAATTCTATTTTGTTACATAGCACTGAAATTACTTCATATCAGCCGGCCGCGGTGGCCGAGGTGACTGAGGCGCTGCAGTCACGGTCAGCACGACCACTACGGTCGGGGGTTCGAATCCCCCCTCGGGCATGGATATTTGTGCCGTCCTAGTTTGTAAGTAGTTCATAAGTAGTTTGTAAGTTTAGGGACTGATGACCCCGTAGTTAAGTCCCATAAGCTTAACAAACATTTGAACATTTTTTTACTTCATATCATTATTGAATGTAGCTACGAGTCTCTGATAGGCTAACTGATCTTACGTATATGTTTTCAATAGGTTTTTAGTACCACAGATAATTTTTTTTTTACTAAATTAAAATTGCAATATTCACTTCCCCTTATATTGAGGCAGACATTTATATGAAAGACACTGTCTTTATCTGTCCACACGTTTCATTCATACTTTATTTTATCCTTTACAAACCTCAAGATTGCCATTGAAGTCCAAAAGGCTGGAAAATAAATTATGTTAAGGTTCTATCAAACTTACGACCTCCCGGCCCTGATTTCTAAGATCTATTATTTTTGAATTTGCCGTGTGATATTCAGCAGCTTATGCAATTTCAATCGCTGGCTGCAAGCTGCGACAACTGGTAACGTTTTGGCTGAAACTTCTTACACACCTTTTATAAATGTGAGGTCAGGATAATCTAAATTCAAATAATGTACTTTTAAACCCATCAGTATATTTTGATCCACTTCTAGAATATTGAAATGTTACACACCTTTACTATAATTGGTTCCATTGTCATCCGAAAAAAAAAATCTAACCGCGCTTCTCATAATACAATGTCTAATAACAAGATGCACAAACGATAATAAGCAACAAGAAGCAACCAACAGGAATTTTTTTCGAACATATATTTTATATTAATTATTTACAAAGATAATAAAAGATAATTGTTCTCTGCAATTTCATACAGTATCTGGTTACAAACGTTGTTCACACTAGTGGCATGTCAAAACAGTTTGTTATATACAACGTAAGTTCACTTTTCACAGCCGGCCGCGGTGGCCGAGGGGACTGAGGCGCTCCAGTCACGGTCTGCACGGCCACTACGGTCGGGGGTTCGAATCCCCTCTCGGGCATGGATATTTGTGCCGTCCTTAGTCTTAGTTAGTTCATAAAGTAGTTTGTAAGTTTAAGGACTGATGACCCCGTAGTTAAGTCCCATAGACTATACAAACATTTGAACATTCACTTTTCACAACAACAGTCAAAAATCGGAAGGACATTACAGGAGACTGCGTCACGGAAATGATACAGGATCTGGGATGGGAATTATTGGAACAACGGCGTTTGTCGCTGCGACGTGGGCTACTTACGAAACTACAATCGCCATCATTTTCCAAAAAAATGTTCAAATGTTTGTTAAGCTTATGGGACTTAACTACGGGGTCATCAGTCCCTAAACTTACAAACTACTTATGAACTCCCTTATACTAAAGACGGCACAAATATCCATGCCCGAGGGGGGATTCGAACCCCCGATAATAGTGGCCGTGCAGACTGTGACTGGAGCGCCTCAGTCTCCTCCGCCACCGCGGCCGGCCAACATTCTCCTCCGAATGCGAAAATATATTGTTGCCTCCAACATACACAAGTAGAAAAGGTCATCTGAATAAATACGTGAAATCAGAGTTCGGATATTCAGATGTTCTTTCTTCCCGCGCGCTATTCGAGAATGGAATGGGAGATAAATAGTATAAAAGTGGTCCGATGAACCCTCTGTCAGGCAGTTAAATGTGATTTACAGAGTATCCTGTGTAGATGTCTATCAATTCCATCGCTACCGAGAGACGACTCTAGATCCTTAATGCTTTTGATTTTCAATAAGAAGTGTGCGCACCTGAAATACAAATTCACCTGTTCTACAAATAATACCTTGATATGAAATATGAAGATTCATTTATCTGAAAAAGGAAATCTATGCAAATTAATAAACATTGTGCATTTACTTATGCAATAACACAAACATCTCCCTCATTCTGGCTAATATCTAGTAGATTTTTAAAGTTTGATTAGCTGAAGTACCTGTGACAGGGCAACGCTGAAGTCAGCAACCAGGAATTTTAGTTTTATTAAATGATTTTGGTATTTCTTGCAGTCATTTTACTTTTAATAATACCAGAAACATACATTCTGAAAAAGAGAGAGAGAGAGTCGATCAAAATCTGCCACCCTCTAAATTCTGCCGCCCGGGGCAACTGCCCCCTTTGCCTCCCTGGCTGACGCAATCTGTTATGGCATCTGCGCGTCGCGTTCTGACAAAGAAAAGAGGAATGAGGACGGGTGAGTCACTGGGGCTAGTCCCTCGGCCTGCGGTTGCCCCACCTCCTCTCGATTGTTTTAAAAGCGGGGGACTGATACAGGCAACGCACGGTATTTCCTGGGTGGCCACTATTAAAACAAACGTGGCCTATCACATCCGCCCCCATGCCGTACAGAATAATGTCAAGTCCATTGGAAGCCTCGTAGTATTTATCGTTCTTTGACACACTGGCAATTACAATTACAAATGTTCAAATGTTTGTAGAGTTTATGGGACTTAACTACGGCGTCATCAGTCCCTAAACTTACAAACTACTTATGAACTAGCTAATACTAAGGACGGCACAAATATACATGCCCAAGGGGGGATTCGAACCCCCGACCGTAGTTACAATTACAGCAATCACTGACACTGATTACCAACACAAATACCAAATGTTCAAATGTTTGTAGAGCTTATGGGACTAAACTACGGGGTCATCAGTCCATAAACTTACAAACTATTTATGAACTAGCTTATAGTAAACACGGCACAAACGTCCATGCCTGAATATCACATCATAAAACCATACATTTGGGCATTAGTACATCTTATTACTAACATTATGACCTTCTGCTGAAAGAGATAAGCGTTCAGCAGTGGATTTTTTATCACTGTGTGTTCGTGAATGATATTACGTAAAGATAAGACAGTGTGTGATAGAGAAGATAGAGCAAACCAACCATTGCTGATATGAACGTATGTGTCATTAATGTTTTTTCAAAGAAGACATTATATTGGTATTCGTTGTTGTGTTGTTGACTTCTGTTTTAGTTCATTTAAATTCTACGTTTATTTATTTTATTTCCACGAATTGGCCAACTAAGGACCGCGTACAAATTTTATTTCACATTCAGTTTCTTTTTTCTCTTCTCCAGGGCTGCTCTTCTGCCTGCTGCCATTTTTGCCAGATGTTCAGCTGTCAGTTTCCTGTTGGTCTTCTTTCTTGGGGCCTCCTGAAAAACCCCGAATTCAGTTACTGCCTTTCTGTACCTGTCCCTATTCATATCGTCCATTTCTGTGAGTCCAAGTTCCACGAGATCTTTCTTTATCCCTTGCAAGTTGGGTGTTTTTCTCTGTTGAATTAAATTGCAGATTTTCTTCGTTAATCTGCTGTCATCCATTCTCATCAGATGACCGAAGAATATAAGCCTTCTCTTTCTCATTTCCGTTACGTTATTATTATTAAAATTATTAATTAACTACAGTAACTATACATACAGGTAATCTCACAAATATTAAGTTTATAAGTTGCTCAAAATTTAATTTTTATCTGTCTTATCTGTTTACTAGCTTATATGCCCGTGCTTCGCAACGGTTGTTACAGAGGGACCTGTGTATATCATTGTTTTTTAGGGTTCTAGACATAGGTCACCAAAAACAGATTCCTTGTTGGATCGCTCTGTCAATAAACTCAGTTCTCATAGCCAAGATGTCAAATGTAAGTAGAAGTCATTGTCGTAAACGATGAATGTTCATAAAGTTTTTCATACAAAAAGTGAAATTAATTTAAGTCCGTACTCCGGAACGATGTAAATTCAACGTTAGGTTGTGTTCATAAAGTTAAGTGTGCGGTGTGTATTTGTCTGTTTGGTGTGAACTTCTTAAAACACTTCTATTGTTGAGATGAGAAATAGTAATAATAATAACAGCTCCATGTATTGGTTCTATGGTGTAGTAATAAACTGTTTATCTCTCACAGTAATTACATGCTGAATTATTAGAATGTTGCACTGTATGCAGTGCTCCCTATTACCGAAAACTCGACGAATGCTGAAAGTCTGATAATTGAATCAACAGAGCAGTTCACGTCTGTTTAAATAAGACGTCGTGGTGGTGTCAATGTACGATAAAGTAAGTCTGGGTTGTCGTTAAAGGAATGGCGTCAGTTGATCGTTTGTATAGAACTTTCCATTAAACATAGTATTCCAGGGAATAGTCTTGACTGTGTTAGCAGCATCGGCCACTCTTTCAGCTAATACATGCCCCCACGTATTAAAGCAAGAAGTTGAAATCGACCTTGTGAATAGAACTATATAACCAGAAGCCGGTTTATAAATCTAAGTACAGTTGTCTCTGCAAAATAAGACGTCTTTATCTTAATGTAATATGTACCAAAAGTAAGTAATTACAAATTTTAATCACAATATTGCACCGAACTGTTACGAAAGCAGAGAGATTTCCGTTGAGTTTGTGGCTCGCGTGTGTATATTATCTCTAGTGGCAGGCACAGATCAGAAATATCTCCAGGGGGGCGCAGTAAACGATGCGCAGTAGGAAACGCGTTTTCGTCATTCTGCGCATGACGTCACTGTGGGACACCTGGGAGCCAAACTATATGGAGAGTTGGTTGCTAACTCGTGTACGCATGTGTGTTACCATTTCTACTGTATTTGCTTGACCCTCTCATTCCCACGTTATGAATTCAGCTTTGGAAAAATTAAAATTCAGTGTTTTCTGTATTAATACAGTGCACTAAAGATCAAAATACGTGTTTTAAAAGTTTTGGTCGCACTATTGATTTTTTATGTCATGCACAACACAGACGTTTGTATCGAGGTATTTTATTACTTGGGACGTTATTTTGTTGATGGTTAACACTGTCAGATCAATAATGCTAATATAATCTTCGCCACAGCACCAATGACAATTCACTGCTCAAATAAAATAACATGCACCACGCTCGCGCTCCTAATCACAACCATGTACAGACGGCTACGAAACACAAACTACAAGACGGACAGATTAATGCCTCATAAGTGGCTACACGCCGTACCGAGCGGCAAAAGTCGTACTTGCAGCATGTTATTCATCAACAACAATGCAACTGTAAGGATTGGTACCCAAAATACGGTATAAATGAGCTTTTAATACGTTGTTGTCGAGGAACAACATTGGAAAGGAAAGGGTCAAATAGTTTTTTTGTTTTTTGAGGTTTTATTTATTTATCTTTCACTTCACAGATTGGAAGTAAAAAGTTCATAGTGGCAAGTATATTGATTTCCCGAGTGCTTGTCGCGCGTGCTATAATTTCTGCTGTAATTCTTTGAAATACTTCTGTTATTATTTATACAATGCCAGGCTGTGCTATTACGGGTTGTAATTCTCACAGCAGGAACGCAAAGGGAACAGAAACAAAGTTTCATTTTCCCCTCCAGATGAAACGTTAAAGTGTGGCTCTCCAAGTGCTACAGAAAGGACACTGTAAATGTTGCACATTCTCGAATAAGCTCCCGGCATTTCAGTGAAACCGATTATGTAAGGTATTTACAATTGGAGTTGCTTAATTTGCCACGGAAAAAAGTGTTTGAAACTTTCCTGTTCTTTTAAAGTCAGCAGTTCATATTAAAGAAATTGTCTATATGTTTGCGATTTGATATGTAACTGATACGTGCCGCGAAAATCTACGATAGAATATGACCCAGCAGCCTTAACTGCAATATTTTACAGCAGAATAGCACTTTGTACTTAAGGCACAAACAATTTTCGTCAAAAACTTATAAATGCACATTCCACGCCACAGCGGACTAAGCCTGTGCAGACCGTTTGGGAGCGCGCAGTCCCACAGTGACGTCACAGCGCTAGCCAATGACAGAGCAGAGCTCTTACTGCCCAACCTTATATTTATTAACCTTGAATATCTCTAGATTGAGCATTCAGATCATTGATCTCTATACTATCTGGATGTTGAACTTCAGCTGTCTTAGCCTGCCAGGCAAAGATATTCATATTTAGTTTCTTGCCAAATTCAAACAGGGCTGCTAAGCAGTATTTCAAGAAAAAAGATAAGAAAATACGTTTCGATTACACTTCCATATCAACCTACAACATCGAATATTGAATTCAATTCCAAATCGAGAGGTGAGCAAGCAATTCTTTGTCACGTAATAACTGATGGAAACTCGTTTGCCAAATTTAAACATGGCAGACAATGTGAAATCGTGTGCAAAACATATGAATGTGCAGGCACGCTGTAATTATATGTTCAAAACCAGAGTTATACATCCAGTTTGTATAGAGATCACTGATTCAGATGCGCAGATCAGATTTTGTATCCTAAACAATAAGATGGAAATGTCTTGTGATATTGGGAAAAATCTACTAATCTTTATCTTGGTCCTTTTTGTGTTCGGTGAAGACGGATGACTTTGTGTAAATGGCGACGCTTCCTCAATTTTCTTGTTGCTTCTGTGAAACTATTTTTAGATGTTATTTCATTTTATGTGGTTGCTCTGCGAATAGGAGGTGGGGCGTCTTTGCAGCCAGTGCGGTACAAACCAATCGCAAGAGCAAATAAATGCGTGGGAAGAGTGGATTTATCGCAATATTACGTTGTAATTCCATCTTAATGTTGAGAAGATGCACAGAAAGCAATGCTCACTCCATAGATATTTCTACTCTATGTACCATTTAGTGGTTATACCCGTCGAAAGATGCTCTTCTTTTCTTTCCATGATATTGCAAAGCATTTGGGATACAGCTAGGAAGAAAAAAAAATGTTTTTTTCTACCTGGGTTAAATTTTACTTGCAGTGGCAGCGGTTTAGTTTGCTATCGTTGGCAACGAAGTATTCGTTTTAGAAGGATGGTTAATTTACTGACCAGAACAGCATAAATTATTTATTTCATTGTGAAATAATTATTCCCTTCAATATACGTGACTGATTTTTGAAAAAGCATTCAACGGCCGTTGCCAACATCAACACACAAGGCCGCCGCCGTAAGTAAAATTGTACCTCTTATTCTAACTTATTACACCATAGTTATGAGAATGAAAAAAAACCATAATTAGTTATTTGGTGTACTATTTAACTAACGTCGCCTCACTTGGTCCTTTCCTGTATTCCTCAACAGAACGCAGTCAAAATGTAATGAGGAAGCACTGAAATCAGAAAGGGAACAACATAAATTTTATTTTCCTTGCAACGAATTCTTGGTAAATTAAAACATCGATAGACGCGAAGGAACGTCGTTATGTCTTAAATCCAAATGATACCCGCGGAAAGGAGCACTTATTTTTTCTTTCCATGCCATTGCAAGGGATGCGGGGGTTAGCTCGTAAAAAATTATTTTTTTGTGTCGTACCTGGGTTAAATTTTACTTGCAGTGGCAGCGGTTTAGTATGTTTACGTTGGCAACGAAATATTCGCTTTAGGGGGATCATTAATTTATTAATCGGAACAACATTAATTACGTATTTCATTATCAACAGAAAGAATTATTTCCCTTATTGTACGTGACTGATTTTTCAAAAAAGATTCTAACGCAGCATCGCCATCTATTAATTATTTGCTATGCTATGTAACAGCGTCTCTACCGGATGTTTGATATACCATGCTGCAATTCAAGTGTAGCATACACCAGAAACTACAAATTATGATATCTTTTCTTCCACTGATCCGATTTTAATGAAATGAGGCTTATATGTTGCCCCAAAGTACTCTTAGTTGACCTATGAAACGCCATGAAAGTTCGTATAGTACTCTTGGAGATTTGCTGTACTACACCATACTTATAAGCAAAGTATACACATGAAACATCAAATTACGATATCTTTCCTTCCTCTGATCCAATTTTGATGAAATTACGCTTATGTTACTCTCCAAACTATTGTAAATTTACCTGTGGAAAGCCATAAAAGTTCGTGTAGTACTTTTGGAGATTACCCTCAACAAATAGACATACACGATGACTTTTAAACAAATTATTACATTATGATATCTTTATTTTCTCAGATCCGATTTTAATTATTGAAGCCTGTATGTAACCGCACGATGTGTTCAAGTTACGTGTGAAAACCCCATGAAAATTCGTCAAATAGTTTAGGAGATAAACATGTTCAAAGAGACAGACCGACATGGCATTAGTTTATAAAATATTTCAAATTACGATATTCTTTTTTTCCGTGATCCGATTTTTATGAAACGAAGTCTATATGTTGCCCAGAGTTACGCCTAAGTTACCTGTGAAAACCCCATGGAAATTCGTGAAGTAGTTTTGGAGACAAGTGGTTTTTAATAGTTGAACAAACATACACGAGGGTTACTGAAAACACTTAAAATTACGATATCTTTTGTTTCCGTGATCCGAGTTTGATAAAATTATGCCTATATGTTGACCCGGCGTTTCTCTTGTTTTCCGTGAAAACCGCATGAAGATTCGTCCATTAGTTTTGAAGATTGAAGTGGACAGCGAGAGGCCTACATTTACAGAAATATTATTAGTATAGATTTGGTAATTTTCATTAGGTAATAAGTGGATCACCGAGTTCTTTGTAACAAGGTTACTAAAGTTTAGGGTGAAAGTTTTTACTGGTTGGTAACACTACCGGATATGCTGTTCAACAGTCAGTACACAACAATGCTTATAATATCCATAGCACATGCTAAGACAGACTGTTGACGGTTATAATTGAACCATTTAACTGTGCAGTGCTCACGGCATAATTCTTCATATTTCGGTGAATGTTTTTTATTTTATACTACATGTGTTCTTGGGATTCATTATCTTTGGAGTTCGTAGAACCGACACTAGCTGATTCAGTTGCTGTTGGTGAGGACCAGCTAATACAAATTTTCAGTCCACTGTAAGTAATACACACTTAAATCTCTATAATCCGTGGCAGAAAGCATTTATTTTGTGTCCAACTTTACTGTGTAATTGTATTGGGCATAGTCATTACAGTACGTTGTAATTGACGGTAAGTCATCGAGTAGAAGAGAAGTGATATCTGGCGATCCAGAGGGAAGTGTTATAGGGCCCTACCGTTCTTTTTTTTTTTTTTTTTGTGAACGATTTAGGAGGCAATGTAAAAAGCTCTCTTATTATACGGATGATACTGTCAGTTCTCGGTTAGTTAAGTCGCTAGAGTATCATAAGCAACTGCAAAATGATTTAGGTAAGATATCTCTATGATGCAAAAATTTGCAATTGTCCCTTAATAATGATAAGTGTGAGGTCAGCCATATGACACTAAAAGAAATCCGTTAAATTTCAGTTACATGATAAATCAGCCGAACCCACAGGCCGTCAATTCCACTAAATACCTAGGAGTAACAATTACAGCCAACTTAAATTGGGAAGAACATACAGAAAATATTGTAGGAAAGGCGAACCAAAGACTACCTTTCACTGGCAAACGCTTAGAAGATGCAACAGTTCTACCAAATACATTGCCTACACTACACTTGTGCGTCCTAGTTTGCAATATTGCAACGCATTGTGGGATCCGCACCAGGTGGGACTGACGGACGATTTAGAGAAAATTCAGAGAAGGTCAGCTCGTTTTGTATTATCGCGATATAGGAGAGAGAGTGTCACGGAAATGTACAAGTTGTGGTGGAAGTCATTAAAAGAAAGGCCTTATTTGTTGCGGTGAGATCTATTTGCGAAATTTCTTTCACCAAATTTCTCTTCTATACGCGAACATATATTGTTAGCACCCACTTACATAGGGAGACATGATCAACTCAATAAAATAAGGAATCATATCGAAAGCAGAAAGATTTAGGTGTGAAGTTTTCCCTCGAGCTATTAGAGAATGGAACTACAGAGAAATATAAAAAAAACCTGGTTCGATAAACACTCTTTCGTGCATATCAATGTGACTTGCAGAGTATCCATGTAGATGCAGATTAGTAAAAAGTGTTTAGACCATCTTTCGATGGCTAGAACTGAAAACGCTGTTTTCCATCAACTATGACCCAATTTTTTCAAAATCTACCGAGTGTCTAGCAAGAAGACGAAATTCGGGTCTCTTTCTATTCAGTATTCTATCGCATACAGTGACCCCCGTGTCAGACCCTCTCCTTGTTAATAACAACTGGCGAAAGAAATAAAAAATGTTTTAATCATCATTCTTGGCTCCTCCTGGAGGTGCTTCTGACACACTGGTTCTTTTTTCAAAAATCAAATGTTTGTAAATCTATCGGACCAAACTGCGTGGTCATCAGTCCGTAGCTTACAAACTACTTAAACTAAGGTAAACTAACCTACTCGACACACACACCCATGCCCGAGGGAGGACTCGAACCCCCGACGACGAACGAACGCGCGCACCGCAGCTGGGTGCTTTAGTGCGCACGGCTATTCTACCGTGGCTCGGTACTTCGTTCCATATATTTTTCGCACAATATAAATCAGAAACTTCCCATGTAAAATCTGAGATTCTTTATTTTTAATATTAGTCAAAATAATTTTAGTGTGAAGCAACTGCACGGCAACATATTTTACTATTAAAATTCTTATTCTTCTGATATATTTAGTCACATAATTGAATTGGGATATTCATTACCGAGTAAAATATTCCTCCGGTTTTGTATATTGTTGGCTACAGGCAAAGGCGGCGGCGGAGTGGCCGAACGCTCTAAGGCGCCTCGCTACAGAGCGCGCGGTTGCTCGCTGTCGGAGGTTCGAGTCCTCTTTCTGACATGGGTGTGTGTGTGTGTGTGTGTGTGTGTGTGTGTGTGTGTGTGTGTGTGTGTGTGTGTGTGTTGTCCTTAGTTTAAGTAGTTTTAAGGCTAGAGACTGATTGGCCCAATAGGTTTACGAACATTTGGTCATTTGCTTCTTTCAAACGAAGTATTTCTCGTAGGCTTTGATGTAATAGTTCTGGACAAGACCTAACGGTAAGTGCATTTAAGTCAATTATATTCAGCGATTGAAGCCTTTCGAGCTTTTGATACGACAGACGACGACATCAATTAAATGTAATCCACTCGGACTTTTCAATCTCAGAAATGCTATGTGAACACTGAAGAATTTGTGTTCATCAATGCAGTATTTACACCAACACTTTAAAGCGAATTTCGAAGCACATGTAATTTCTGACGACTCCTCACATCATAGAGAGGTAAGGGCTAGGTTAAATTGAACAGTGCTTGTATATAATCTGTCAGCTCCAGCAGGTAGCGATTCAACTACCTCTAGAGTGTGAACCCATGACCTTTCCGCGAGACCATTATCGTTATTCTAGACCCTTCATTCTGTTGTCATATCTTGCATAACAAAAATTAAATTCGTACTAAATTTTCGGAAATGGGACCATAAGGTGTAAAATAAAATCATTTCTCAATATAGCTAGTTATAGCAGGTCGTCTCTATAACTGAACATTCAAGTGTCTAGCTGTATCCACAACGAATCTACATCGGGGGGGGGGGGGGAGGGGGGGGGGAGGTGAAAATGCCTTAAAAGATGTCGACGAAAGCATGCTATAGCTATGCGATCTTCTCTTTTTTTACTTCAGCAAGAAAAATAGTTCACTTATTTTTATTCGCTAATCAAGTTTGGTGTTACATTTTAAGCTACCACTTCAAAATGGGTACTTTGGGCTCAAATCTGGCGGCTCGACTAATATGTGGTGTAAGCCCACGAATCTGTTATCGACCCCTCTTTAGTAGCCTGTGAATTTTGACATTGGCCTCTAAATATACATATCACGACGTTTTTTCAATAATGTCAACTTGTTTCTAAGCAGAAATCCAACGTCCATTTTCATCACATTTCCCTGACTGTTGTACAGAAAGGATACATCCATTTTCAATAACAGCCCCCCCCCCCCCCGCGCCACAATAATTAAAATAGTCCGCGAACTTTCAAGTCTAAACAAAAGTTTCTCCATGGTTCATTCTTTTGGTTCGTTCAAGTAATTACAGGAATAATTTGAAAGTGTAATACCTTGTGATTACTTACGCTTGTGTTCCGAAGATTCATATCCTTTTCATTTTATGTCTTATTTCACTTCTCCTACAACTTTATGTACTTCCTTAATTAGTTCCTGCAGAAATACACACACACACACACACACACACACACACACACACACACACACACACACACTATATATATATATATATGTCTTCGTAAAAAGCTACAACAACGACAACTTTAATTAAGAAATTTATTTGTACTGGTTTCCTTTTCAATACAACATTACAAAATATAAAATCATTGTAGTAGACAACACAATATTTAAAATTTGCTTTTAGTGAATGCTTGTGTCATACACAAAACTTCGATTTATGTACAATTGAAGCAACAATTCTTGGTAAAAACTACGTTTTCTTTACATTGGTCAGTTTAATTCATGAAATAGAAATATAGGGGGGTAAACATTTTTGTGCTGATGATCTGAAGAGGTTCAAAATTCTAACATATGTCATCTTTACGATATATAAATATTTCATTTATAATACCACATTGCACACAAAAAGTCCAATTTCATTCGTTATTGTTAACTACTGATCACTCATAAAACATTGTTAACAAAGATAATTCTTTTAAGCTAATACAATCATCATCATAAATTTCGCATGCTCATGAAACATGCACATTCGTTCAAGAATAAAAGTTCTAGTAAGTCCAAAAATTTAAAATGTCGGTTATAATTTACACGATTGCATTTAAAACGATATTACAAGACACATGTCACTGCCAAAGAAGCAAAACGTAAGTACCTTCAAAGTAGCTCTTGATTTGCATTTCAGTGATATCATAACATGCATTGCAGAACTTTATACATGCTACGTCATCAGTACTTGGCAGCGTAATTTTCTTTCTGCAGTAGTCAAACCCTCAAATAAGATACAAACCACTGATAACATGTGTCTAGTCTAACAATGTCTCAAAATACCAAAGAGACCAATCAGCAAGTTGTAATAGATTTCTAGCTCGGAACTTCACGTTGGCGAGAAATATGCTGACATTGTATTCACTTTGGTAGTGCTCAAAATAACAGCGTCAGCAATCAACTTTGAAGAAGTCCATTCACCTCAAATATTGGGGTCAAGTACTCTGCAAACGATAAGTACCGAGGGTTTGTGTAGCACTTCTGAAGCAGTTTCTCCACATTGGCTGCATATGAGGGTGACGATGTGTCGAGGTCGAAGTCGATTGCCTTTAGGTTGAGCATGACTGGCAGCAGGTTGTATGTGCAGAAGACGGCCACGGGTGCCAGTTGCTCCAGCTCTCGTCTCAGCTGGTCCAGTGGGTAGGCATCGGCCTGCGAGTGCAGCCCCATGGCCCGCAGAGTGCGCTGAAGACTGCTGTGGTACTCGGACAGCAGCAACTCCGAGTGTTGACGCAGTACCTCCAGGCTGGCGCTGGTGTGCAGGAAGTACTGCAGGTCCTCCGCTGGAGACCCAATGTGGGCGCCCTGAAAAATACAAGAGTAATGAATAAACCAATGACCGACTCAAGATACCAGCTTTTGCATCACAATGAGCCGTTGTAGAATTGATACTGCCGACCGCGGTGGCCGAGGAGACTGAGGCGCTCCAGTCACGGTCTGCACGGCCCCTACGGTCGGGGGTTCGAATCCCCCCTCGGGCTTTGATTTTGTGCCGTCCTAAGTCTTAGCTAGTTCATAAGTAGTTTGTAAGCTTATGGACTGATGACCCCGTAGTTAAGTCCCATAAGTTCTACAAACATTTGAACATTTGATTTGAATTGATACTAAAACAGCATAGGGTAGACTACATACCAAATACGCAAAATGTATTCTTTTAGATTAGATTAACCCAGATAGCTAGTGAGTGAGGTAAATATAGGAAAGGTTGGGAAAATGCCAGCCGACTATATTATAACCCGATACTGCTTCAACAAGCCTTTCAGTATAACAATTGGAAGTAGGGAGCAGTGGGAGACAATAGTTCGACACCGTACGGGGGATATTGTCTGGTTCACTGACGGGTCGAAATCAGACCAAGGCGTTGGGGCCGGGGTATACGGGGTGCAGCCAAAACTGGAGGGCGTCATCTCTCTCGTTGGAAACTGGCCTCAGGCCGAAATCACTGCCATCAGGGCCTGTGTGGAGGAGAATTTGCGTAGGTGCTACAAAGATCGTAGCATCTACATCTATTCAGACAGCCAGGCAGCCCTGAGATCATTGGCAGCTCCTGCAACAAGGTCTAAAATTGTTGCAGAATGTCACAGGGTTCTGGTGGAGCTAGGGGAAAGCAATAGAGTAAACCTATTGGCCACTCGGGGATCAGTGGCAACGAACATGCCGACAGATTAGCCAGGATGGGGGCAGAGACTCCATTTATTGGCTCGGAACCTGTCCTGACAATCACCAAGGCAATGATTAAATTGGAGCTACGTAACTGGCTCAGAAGACAGCACGTAGAATATTGGACCAAAGTCCATCATCAAAAACATGGCAAGGTAATGATGCCAAAACCATGTTTTAAACGAAGCTCTGCAATCCTGGACCTGAACAGGAGAGAGATTAGACTCATGGTTGGATTGCTGACAGGCCATGGGAATTTCAAAAAACACCTACATACAATGGGAATAACAGAAGAGGATCCTAAATGTAGGATCTGTGATGACGGTAATGAAACTGCATCGCATCTAATATTCGAATGCATTGCATTGGAGAGTGAAAGGCACAGAACATTTGGGACAACCTGACCCGAAGAAATTGTGTCTAATAAAGAACTGGTAAAGGGATTCCTTGCACTGTTCAAGGGCAGTGGTTGGCTTTACTAGATATACAGGGAGCGATACCGCACAATAAACTTAGTTTCGGTGCGGGCAGTGGCGGGTTCGACCAAGACTGTTTTGGCTTCCCTGGAAAAATCAAATCAACCCAGGTAGCACGGAATTATTTTTGGTTTAACTTTTTTCTCAGACGTTACCAATTACCTTTATATATCTTGGAAAAGCTGGTAGAAGCTGACCTCGGGGAAGATCAGTTTGGATTCAGGAGGAACGTAGGAACCCGGGAAGCAATACTCACTTTACGTCTTACCTTAGACTATAGATTAAGGAAAGGCAAACCTACATTTTTAGATTTTGTAGATGTGGAGAAAGCTTGAGACAATGTAGACTGGAGTGCACTCTTTCAAATTCTGAAGTCAGCAGGGGTAAAATACAGGGAAAGGAGAGTTATTTACAACTTGTACAAAAGCCAGACCGCAGTTATTAGACTCTAAGGGCATGAAAGGGAAGCATCACTCGGGAAGGGAGTAAGACAGGGTTGTAGCCTTTCTCCGATGCTATTCAATTTGTACATCGAGCAGGCGGTGAAGGAAAGTAAGGAAAAATTTGGAATAGGGATTAAAGCTTTGCACTTCTTCACAACTAAATACATTGTCCTACACTCGAGTGATGTTTCCACGCGTCTCCTCATGAAACACAGCTAGCTCTTTACTCACGTGATGTGACGAGTGCTATCTACAAGGGATGACAAATAGTTACCGTATTTCTAGATTTTCGGAAGGCTTTTGACACTGCACCTTACAAGCGTCTGCTAGTCGAAGTGCGTATTTACGGAATATCGCCACAGTACTGCGATTTCATTCATAATTTCTTGTCAGGAGGGACGCAGTACGTTGTAATTGACGGGATGTCATCGAGTAGAAGCGATATCTAGCGTTCCACAGGGAAGTGTGATGGGGCCTCTACTATGGCGTCGTAATCCTAACGCGCACGACCAGGCAGCAGCACTGCCGTCGATAGATCGAGGCGTCGACGGCGGATCATCGATGATCGCGCGTCATCGCAGAGGTGGCGCCGCCGGGCAGTATGTATGCGCTGATCAGTGCCTCCAGATTGTTTTTTTTTTTTTTTTTCCCATTTTGGGTCGAAAAAAATTATGTGGGGAACTTTTGGGGAAACAAAAAACGTTGGGAAATTGTTGGGAAAAAAATTCTGAACTGGAAAAATTTGGGGTTAAATTTTTATTTTAGGCAGTGGCAGTGTTGTATGATCATGTTAGCAACGAAATGTTTCATTTACGAGAGTAATTAATTTACTGAGCAAAAAAGAGTAGATACAAGAACTTGTCAACCACAGAGCAGGGAAAGAATTAATTATTTACTTTATGGTCAACACGAAAGATTATTCCCCACATTCTATAGCGTTTTCAAAGAGCATTCAATGGTCGTTGAAACATTAGCACACTACACTGCCACTGCGTAAGTAAGATTTCACTTGTGTTTGGTGGCAGCTGTATATCAACCGCTGCAAGATGTCACGCCTAACTTTGCTAGCTGAGACTGGCATACTAGGCAATCCCTAACAGAAAGTTTTACTTATTGCTTATGGAGCAAACAGAGAAGTATGTTTATGTGATAGTTATGCAGTGAAGGCTTTCACGACCGGCTGAAGTAATAGTTGTTGTATCTTTCGGGTTATGTGGTCGTGGTCCACGAAACATATCCGTTCCTGACGTTTCGTCCGGAGCTGCGCCGGACATCTTCAGAGGTTCTGGTAGCGGTGAGTCTTGCCGACTAGTCGGCCACGACCACGACCACATAACCCGAAAGATACAACAACTATGTGATAGTTGTTGGCCCTTCACAAAGAAGTAGTTTACTACGAACACAGCATCTGAGAGTTAGTGAGGAAGTAGGCATCAAAAAATTATCATGCGAAGATATCGACCTGCATGGGAAGCCGAACCACAATTTTCTGTTAAGTTAATAAATTTGTACATTTTCTACGTGCTTCACCTGATACGTACTAGACTGAAAATCTTGGCTGAAGTAAAGCAACGAAGCTGGAACAAATTACTTTAATTTTAGAATTAGTACAGTTACAGCGAAATTCGACCGTACAAAATTATTTAATAGCTACTTATTGAGATCCTTGAGAAACGTAATGAAATATGTAAGACTGGTTTCATTCCTGGTTTGCTCTGTGGTGTTTTGTACCATTAATATAAAAAGCATATGCAATAATATTAATCTTGTTGCCTTAAAATTAATAATTTTGTTTTATGTATTATTATTTCTGATACATACGATAAGTTTATGGGCCTGAACACGTAGTTACACCCCTTCAAGTTACCATTACTGACAATAAACGTTAATTTGAAGAAAAAGGTAGTTTTCATCTGGTTGGGGAAAAGTTGCCAAAATAGTGTCATTTTGGGAAATTTTTTGTCTGGTATGGGGAAAATTCGAAAACTCAATCTGGAGACACTGGCGCTGACGCCATGTGCAGGAAGAGGAGTCTACGACCGAGAGGCAGTGTTCGCCAAGTCTTCGTCTGTGCAGTCAGTTGTTAATGTTTACAGGACAGTCCGCTTCGCCGTCCGGTGTTTTCCTAGTGCGCGACCAGAAGACACAGTTATCAAGCTCTATCTGCCTGACCATGGAATACAAAAGAGGAGTGACTTATTCCTATATGGACAGTCAGATCTGGCACGTGTATCCTACTGCTGTCTGCACGGTCCTCAGTGTATATACGAGTAAGTTGAGTATTGCAATAAATCTCATTTGTTCATATGTTACTACTCAGTCTGTGTGTTTTAGTGGGGATCCCTCAGCACCCTTAATCCTATGGGTGGCGACGAACCTTTTTGTTTATGTCCAACAGGCATGGACAACACCTATTGTTTATTTTTATAAACAATTTACGAGATAACCTGAATAGTTATCTTACACTGTTTGCGAATTGTGCTGTCATTTATCGGTTAGTAAAGTCACCAGAACATCAAAAGCAACTGTAAAATGATTTAGGTATAATTTCTGCACGGTGCAAAAATTGGCAATTGACCTTTAATAATGATCAGTGTAAAGTTAGCCATATGACCACTAAAAGAAATCCGTTAAACTTCAGTTACACGATAAAATTGAATCAAACATGAGCCCTTTGTTTCCTAGTATTCTATGTTTGGCAGCGGGTTCTTGTTGACAAGTAAGTGCGGTCCTACCTCAAGTGATGTGTGCAGTCCCTGTTTTCAGGGCTTCTCACCTCTTTTTCTCAATTGATAGTTTCTACATCTACATAGGTACTCTGATAATCACATTTAAGTGCTTGTCAGAGGGCTCATTAACCACTTTCATAACTTTTCTCTACCGTTCCATTCTCTAATAGCGCGCGGGAAGAGTGAACACCTAAATCGTTCCGCTTTCGATCTGATTTCTCTTATTTTATTGGGATGGTCATTTCTCCCTAAGTAGGTGGGTGCTAGCAAAATAGTTTCACATTCAGAAGTCGGTGACTGAAACTTCGCAAAAAGATCACGCCGCAATGAATAACGTCTTTCTTTTAATGATTTCCACCCCAATTCGTGCAATATTTCCGTGAGGCTTTCCCCCCCGTAACGTGATAGAACAAAACGAGCTGCCCTTCTCTGAACCTTCTCAATATCTTCCGTCAGTCCCACCTGTTGACGGTCCCACAAGGGGCAACAGTACTCCAGGAGAGGACGCACAAGTGTGATGTAGGCAGTCTCTCTGGTGTAGCTGGTGCATCTTTGAAGCGTTCTGCCAATGAAACGTAACCTTTGATTCGCCTTCCCCACAACATTTTCTATGTGTTCTCTCCAGTCAAAGTTGTTCGTAATTGTAACTCCTAGGTATTTAGTAGAATTTACGACCTTAGGGTTTGACTGATTTATCGCGTAATTCAAGTTCAGCGGATTTCTTTTAGTCGTCATGTGTATTACTTCGCACTTTTATTTAGTGTCAATTGCCAATTTTCGCACCATGCAGAAATTTTGTCTAAATCGCTTTGCAGTTGCTGTTGATCCTCTGGTTTCACTAACCGATAAACGACAGCATCATACGCGAACAGTCTAAGGGAGCTATTCAGATTGTCTCCTAAATCGTAGGGGACCTATAATGCTTCCCTGGAGAACGCCAAAGATCACTTCTCTTATACTCGATGACTTACCGTCAATTACAACAAACTGTGTCCTTTCTGATAGGAAATCGTGAATCCATTCGCACTACTGGGGAGATATTCCGTAATCACGCAATTTCATAAGAAGCCGCTTGTGAGGTACAGTGTCAAAAGCCTTCCGGAAATCCAGAAATTCGGTTCCATATCCCTGTTCGATGGCACTTATCATTTCATGTGAATAAAGGGTAAGCTGTGTTTCGCAAGAGCGATACTTTTTGAATCCGTGTTGACTATTGGTTAATAGGTCGTTCCCTTCGAGGTAGTTCATAATATTCGAACAATGTATGTGTTCCAAAATCCTACTGCAAATCGCCAATGAGATTGGCCTATAATTTTGGGGATCACTTCTATTGCCTTTCTTGAATATTGGAGTAACTTGGGCAACTTTTCAGTCTTTGGGTACGGATCTTTCGCCGAGTCATCGGTTGTAAATTATAGCTAAGTACGGAGCTATTTCATCAGCATACTCTGAGAGGAATCTAGTTGGTATACAATCTGGCCCGGAAGATTTGTTTTTCTTTAGTGACTTAAGTTGTTTTACTACTCCAGGAACATCTAAGTTTCGCATGCTGGCCGCTGTTCTTGGATTGAATACTGGAGTGTTCACTTCGTCTTGCTTGGTGAACGAATTTCTACCTTAGCAGTACTGGCATCAGTAAAATTACCATTGCTATCGCGTAGTGAAGTTATTGTTTGTGTTTTGCCGTTTGTGTATTTCACATATTACAGAATTTCTTTGGATTTTCTGCAAGATTACGAGACAGAATTTCGTTGTGGTAACTACTATAGGCTTCTCGCATTAAAGTCCACGTTAGGTTGAGAGTTTCAGTAAAAGATTGCCAGTCTTGTGGATTCTGTGTCTTTTTAAATTTTGCATGCGGTTTTCTTTGCTTCTGCAACAGTGATATGACCTGTTTTGTATACCACGGGGAGTCAGCCCCCTCTTTTATTAATTTATTTGGTATAAATCTTTCGATTGCTACTGATATTATGTCTTTTGAAAGTAAGCCGCAACTGATCTACACTCGCATTTTTAGTTTTGAAAGACTGGAGGCTATCACTCAGGAAAGCGTGAAGAGAATTTTTATCTGCTTTATTGAATAGATATATTTTTCGTTTATTTTTGGTGCATTTGGAAATTTCGACAGTCTCGCTACCACAACTCTATGTTCGCTAATCCCTGTATCTGTTTTGATGCTCTTTACTAGCTCATGATTATTTGTTGCTAGGAGATCAAGGGTGTTTTCGCAACCATTTACTATTCTTGTGGGTTTATGAACTAACTGTTTGGAGTTGTTTTCAGAAAAGGACTCAGAACTAGTTCGGAGGATGTTTTATATTTGCCGCCAGTTTTGAATACGTAATTGTGTCAACATATCGAGGGTAAATTAAAATCGCCACCGATTATAACAGTGTGCTTCGGACACCTATTTGAAATGTGATTCACGCTTTCTTTGAACACTTCGGCAACTGCATCGCCTGAGTCAGGGGGCTGATAAAAAGATCCAATTATTAATTCATACCGGTTGTCAGGTATAAACTCTACCCATACCAAATCACAGGAAGTATCTTCCTCAACTTCGCTGCAGGATAAACCGTTAGTAACAGCAATAAACACGCCACCCCTTTTTTATTTATTTTATCTTTTCTGAAGACCATTTGGCCCTTTGAAAAAATTTCGGCCGTACTTATCTCTGGCGTCAGCCAGCTTTCAGAACCTATAACAATTTGTGCCTCAGTACTTTCTATCAGAGCTTGGAGCTCTGGAACTTTCCCAATACAGCTACGACAATTTACAACTGTTATACCAATGGTTCCTACATCTGCTTTCTTCCTGTGTCTGACCTGCCCCCTTTGAGACTGAAACCAATTTTATGTTTTCTCAAGGCCCTCTAACCTCCACGCCACACAGCCCCCGCTACCCGTTTCCTGAGTGTAGTGGACTCCAGACCTATTTAGCGGAACCCGAAAACCCACCACCCTTTGACCCAAATCGAGGAATCTGCAGCCCACACGGTCGCTGAACCGTCTGAGCCTCTGATTCAGACCCTCCACTCGGCACTGAACCAGATGTCCACAGTCAGTCCTCTTGACAATGCTGCAGATGGTGAGCTCTGCTTTCATCTTGCAAGCAAGACTGGCAGTCTTTACTACTTCTGATAGATGTTCAAAACCAGAGAGAATCTCTTCCGATCCAAAGCGACACACATCATTGGTTCCGACATGAGCCACCACCTGCAGTTGGCTGCACCCTGTGCTCTTCATGGCATCCGGAAGGACCTGTTCCACATCTGGAATGACTCCCCCCGGTATGCACATGGAGTGCATATTGGACTTCTTCCCCTCCCTAGCTGCCATTTTCCTAAGAGGCTCCAACAACCGCCTAACGTTGGAGCTCCCAACTGCTAACAAACTCAACTTCTCTGAGTGCCTGGATCTTGCAGGCAGAGGGGCTAGTACATGACAAGCGACACCATCTGCGTCAGGAACATCCTCTGCCACATACAACGCCTTGAATCTGTTCGTAAGACTAACCAGGGAGGCGTCCACTTCGGTGCCCCGGGAAGTCTTACGCCGCCTGACACGCGCTGAGGGGACCTCCCAATCCACCACGGATTGGGGGGGAGGGCGACCCTTTCGCGGGCAGTGAGTGGGCTGGCCACAGCCGCATGCCGTTCGGAGGGCACAACAGACGCACAGGGCGTCTGCTACACCCCCGCGAGCGGCCCACAACAGCGGCGCCTACCCGCCACAGTCTCAAGCGTTGCCAGCGATGCCAACGCCGCCTGAAGCTGCGAGCGAAGGGTCACCAACTATGCCTGCATCCGTTCGCAGCAGTCACAGTTCCTAGCCGTTCTAAAAACTTATGTATGTTCCAAGAAAGTACGACTGAGGACGCAGAAGGTTTAGTTTGGTGCAATTCATTCTTTTTTCTAGATTGCTGCCAATTAGTCAGGCACTCTTGATCTGTTCTCTTGGTGGTCATAACAAATTTCCTAAGCCTGGGCTGGTAGACCTGTATGTAAATTATAGTTTTAAATTTCCTCCAACTGGTAGTGCATGCATGCATGCATGAATTAGGGCCAACACATTTTCATAATTACTCATTTTCTTTTAGATTATCTGAAGACGACTAATGTACCAAAATGTGTCAGTATACCTATAAAATATTTGCAACCAAGGCGGTTTTATTCATATTCCAAATCCATATCATCTGAATGAAGTGTGATCAGACTTAGAAGTAGGACGAGAATTCACGAAGAAAATATGCATGCACAACATTTAAATGAAATTTTGTTCTAAGTCGACACTAGTGCTGTTATAATTACCTGAAAATCGTAAAATAATACTTCAGGGTCCTTATTAGAGTGCCGGAACATCATATTGTTCTTCTGAAAGTCCCCGTGCAGCATGACGGCCAGTTTGGTGTCGCAGTTACTGACGGCATCGACAGCCCGCAACAGCAGTGTGTCCGCCAACTGCAGGAACCTGTCCGTGTACCTCCGGAACCAAGGATACTGGCTGAGTATTTTGACCATCATGAGGATGGTGGTCTTCGTCTGCATCTGGATCACAGAGGCCTGGCTGGGACCGAAAGAGACGGACTCTCTCAGCAGGGGTTCGGCCTGGGCGTCCTGGTGAGCGGTCCTCGCGGTGGCGGCGTGGAGGCGTGCCAGGCCCCGCATCGCGACCAGGCAGTGCTGCAGGTCCAGCCCGCGGGTGGCGGCTGCCCGCGGCGCCTTGTGGAAGCCCTCTGCCACCACGTTCTGTAGCAGCAGGCAGCCGCCCAGCACGCCTGGGCAAGCGGGCCACAGAGGCCGCCAGACCCCGCCCTCAGCAGCTACCAGCGCCGCCTCCGCAGCGGGCAGTGTCTGCATGTACAGCGCCACCTCCCTCCGGAATAGCCCGTCAGAGCTCCCACCTCCGGACAGAGACGCCTTCACCACCAGACGCGCCACGCCTCCACTGAGCGTCCAACCGTGCAGCAGCAGTGTCTGGCTCATGAAGCCACCCCCACCACGGCACGCGTTCTCCACCTGTATGCTCTCCTCCACCACATCGAAGCCAGCTTGTTTGAACGCTCTGGTGAGAAACTTGCTGGAGGCCCAGTCTGGGTGGGATTGTTTGTTCACTACTTCCAGCACCATTTCTGCAGGTGTTTAGACCAGGTACCTGAAAGTAAAATAAAATTTTCTCTAATGTATTGTGGTAAATCATACCTCTCCTTGAGTAACTCCCACAGTGCAAGAAAGTAAAATAAAAAATATAAAGATAAAATTATGGAACTAGGCTGCTATGGAAATTTCATTCAGGTCATCGATTTGAAAACAGAGGATTACACATGTAATTTAGTTTCATTCATTAAAACATTTGAAAAACCATCTCTCATGGCCGATTTTTTCAAGGTGAGTCATATGAATGGGAAATAAGGAGGTAGAAAGTAGGAGGCGAGGTACTGGCGGAAGTAAAGTTGTGGGGCGGCATCGTGAGTCGTGTCGGGATGGCACAGTCGGTAGTGTGCTTGCCTGCGAAAGGCAAAGGTCCCAGGTTCGAGTCCCGGTTCCAGCACACAATTTTAATGTGCCAGGAAGTTTCAAATAAGGAGGTAATTTCCTATACCACCAACATTAACTTGACAACAGTGTCAGGTGTTGGATCGGCGAGGTACGGTGTGTGTACGTGTTGGCCGCAGTCACTGCAGCATAGTATACATCTGTTCTGCACTCCCTGGCTCTGCAGCTGCGTGGCGTGGCGCAAGCCCCAAGCAAAGTCTAAGTGCTGCATCTGCCAAGAGAGCTGTCAGCATCTCTTCTCGCACCTTCAGCCACGGACCAAGTCTTTCAGCAGTTTCTCCTCCCGTCCTATTCCCTCACCAGCTACAGCTTCTCCTCGCATTTTGCGTGTCTTTGATTGGTGGGTTTCCAAAAATATTAGTTTAAGTAGTTTGCAAGTCTAGAAACTGATAACCTCAGTAGTAAAGTCTCGTAGACTTACAAACATTTGAACATTTTTTTGCGCGCGCACACACACACACACACACACACACACACACACACACACACACACACACACACACACTTTCCATTGTCACCTAAAATTGAGGCGTCACTGACTGATTTACTTCATATTTTTACACGATTAACTGCTGAACATTCAGACGGGTGTAGGCTACATACTTTTTATACAACAGTGTACACGTTTTCTGTTAAAACTGATGGCGAGAAAAAAAATGTTTTCCTGAGAAAATGTGCATTTTGTTCCTCTCTATATTAGTTTTAACTAACTGGGAAAGAGGGAACTTAGTTATCACTCCAGCCATACGCTATGAAGAAAATGTTCAAATGTTTGTAGCGCTTATGGGACTTAACTACGGGGGTCATCAGTCCTTAAACTTACAAACTACTTATGAACTAGCTAATACTAAAGACGGCACAAATATCCATGCCCGAGGGGGGATTCGAACCCTCGACCGTAGTGGCCGTGCAGAACGTGACTGGCGCGCCGCAATCAGCTCGGCCACCAAGGCCGGCTATGCTATGAAGCCATGGAAAAACTGTTTGAGGTTAAACTAAAGCATCATTTTTTATCTATTTTCTTGTTATTGATCTGGTTTTTCAATGGCTTCATATTAGTGAGGTTGCTAAATTTCAAGCAAAATCTTGTAGTAGCTTAACTCTGTAACAAAATAATTGTGAACCTATGTTTATAGGAACATTGTCCTTTGATTTACATGTAGAATAACATATTAAAATATTAGCGTATCTTCATGAATCAACTGTAACTAAATGTAGGGGAAAGCTCTGGGGAAACTATCTAGAACCCAGAGAACATGACCGGTGATGATACTGTGTGGAATTTATGGCCGCTAGACTCCAACCAGGGTCATGTTCAGACTGCCTGGTGCAAGTTTTCTTGAGCTGACGCCACTTCGGCGACTTCCGTGTCAATTATGATGAAATTATTATGAGGACGACAACACCCAGTCCCCGAGCAGAGAAACTCTCCAACTCGACCGGGAATCGAACCCGAATGTGTGACAAATCACCACACTGTCCACTAGACTACAGAGGTGGACAACATGACTGGTACACATAAGGGTTATCTGTTTTCGTTATCGTGTTAAACTCATTTGTTGTTGTGTACATAACAAACACCACTTCACTATGTAGGTTGGTCATTGTGTTGATACAGTGTAATTTACTACGTACAGTTCTCTACAGAAGCTGCTTAAAGTGCCTGTCACGAGTTGTAATGCAGGCGTCTACGTGCCTCATCATTCACTTCAAAATGTTCAACTGTTTGTATAGCTTATGGGACTTAACTATGGGGTCATCAGTCCCTGAACTTACAAACTACTTATCAACTAGTTAATCCTAAGGACGGCACAAATATCTATGCCCGAGGGGGGATTCGAACCCCCGACCGTAGTGGCCGTGCAGACCTTGACTGCAGCGCCTCAGTCCCCTCGGCCACCGCGGCCGGCCATCATTCACTGTCTCGTTCGTTCCCATATTCCAGTTTTCTTGAATTTGCTGACATCCTTGCTCTATAGGCAGACTCTGTAAGATGAAGTTTAATGGATTCGGAATAACCATACCATGGTATCGGTCCCTATACCCTAACCATTTGTCTGCGAATTGTTGAAGGAACATTCCTCTAGCGACACGAACAGAATGCTCCAGCATGCATGAACCGCTTGTGCTCAATTACATTTAGTGGCGTGTCTTCCAGCAAACCATGTAAATCATTTGTTGAAAAGCAGAAAAAGACGCATCTGCCAATATTCTCCTTAAAATTCAATGATTAATGTGGGTGTCCCCCTACTGTTGCAGTCCAAATTTTAATACTCAACTGTACATGTACTACAATGTGTAAATATATATACGAACGACCTGAATTACGTTTCGTCTGATATGCATGTTTGCAAAAAAACGTATTTGCCTTGGTGCTCCTCTAATCGCTTCGCTGAATAATCGTTCCACTGTTCAAGCTAGATCAAGTAGAGAAAACTGCTATTCATGGCAATAATTACAGATGTAAATAAAACCACGATATTGCAAGATAAAGTTACTAAGTTCTTAACGTTTGTAAACTCCACGTCATTACAATAATAATATTACCACTTTCATAGTTTGATAATATTTAATATTGTAATAAACAACAGGTTTTAAGACAGTAGTTTTGTTCTCTGAATGGTTTTCTCACAAGTTAGAAACTTCGTTCCTGGGCGAGCGGTTTATTATTAAGCGGTTGTTTAACAAACCAGATGTAGATTATTAACAGCAAAGTCTCTGTGGGAACTTTAATACAATAAGTCTGATAATGAATAAGAAAATAGAAATGCGGGTAAACTACTATGAGCAGCGCAGTCATCGCGTTACCGTAGTCAAGGTAGATACGAAGACAACACCGTACACAGTAGTACAAGTTTATATGCCCACTAGCTCTGCCGATGACGAGGAGATAAAAAAAAATGTGATGAAGGTAAAGGAAATTATTCAGACAGTTGAGGGAGAGGAATACTTAATTGTGATGGGGAATCTGAATTCAGTATTAGGAAAAGGAAGGGAAGGAACAATAGCAGGTGAGTATGGACTGGGAGAAAGGAATGAAGGAAGAAGCCGTCTGGTAGAACTTTATACGGAACATAATCTATATCTATAAATGTGAATGTCTGTTCAGTGTAAGTTCATCACATCTGAACCGCAAGACATAAAGAGCTAAAAATTTGTACAGTCACTAATGTCTACCCGGGGAAGCCTTTAGGCACGGTTTTATGGCGATCGGATAGCTATTTATCTATGTATATATTAATGTAAATGTCTGTTCGGTGTACGCTTATCAAGTCCTAACGACAAGACGCAAAGACTTAAATATTTGTACAGTTAATAATTTATACCTGAGGGAGGTTTTAGGCACGGTTTTATAGCGATCTGATAGTTATTTACTAATTGGAAGAATATAACGCGAAATGCAGAACAATAATTACTCTTTGAAAATTATATTTATTCTTTGAAAATGGTTTTATTGGTTGCATTGTTGCTTGAGGGTTGATAATGATAAAAGGGTGGAGTATATTTGGATGGAAAGTTATCGCTGTATATAAAATTCTACGTGTGTGTGTGTGTTTTAATATTTTGCAATGCAGCGAAAACTACATAACGTAAACGAATGGTCTGTGTGTAATTGTTGTCCGAAGTCTCCCGTTGTACACCATAGCAGTTCCATGCCGATAGCTATAAGGGGGTGGAATATATGATGGTTGAAAGTCGTCAAATTGTAAAAAAATTCGGACAGAAGGCCAGCGATGACGTTTGCGAAACATGATGCCACAGACCGTATATTTGGTCTATGCGTGCTACAACGTCTTCAGCTCTTTCTCTGTAAGGATAAGCATACGAATAACGAAATACAAGAATAAATAAATAAAGCACTAAAAAGATATTTCTTTTAATACTTCTCTTTAAACAAATCGATTTGACGTTTCGTGCATTACATGAAGGAAGCGATCTGTGATATTATTGCGATCATTATTGTTGAATTTCGTAATCAGATTCTTGGAAACGAGCGCATTTTTAAGTGTGATTTGATCTACACTACTTTCTTTCCTGATAAATAGATAATCAACCAATACGTGAGCGGAGCCACGGGTTTAAGCTAGGTTTTAATTGTAAGACGTTTCCAGGGGCTTACGTAGATTGACCACATCATATTGGTTATGAGCTGTAGACTGAAAATGAAGAAACTGCAGAAAGGTAAGAATATAAGGAGATGGAACCTAGATAAATTGAAGGAACCTGACGTGCTTGAGAATTTCAGAGGGAAATTTAGTCAACAATTGACAGAAACGGGGAGAAATAAAACAGTAGAAGAGAAATGGGTAGCTTTAAGAGATGAAATAGTGAAGGCAGCAGAGGAACAAATAGGTACAAAGGCAAGATATACAAAAACCGTTTGATATCACAGGAGATAATAAATTTAATTGACAAAAGGAGAAGATATAAAAATGCAGTAAATGAAGCAGGTAAAATGGAGTACAGACGACTAAGAAATGAGATTGACAGGAAGTGAAAAACGGCTAAGCAGGAATGGCTGGAAGCCAAATGTCTAAAAAAATTTATAACTAGGGGAAAAATACATACCTCTTACGGGAAAATAAGAAAGACATTTGGAGACAAAAAAATAGTTGTATGAATATCAAGCACTCAGATGGAAAACCAGTTCCGAGTAAGGAATGGAAAGCTGAAAGATAGAAAGAACTTATACAGGGCCTCTACATAGGACATGAACTTCGAGACAATATTGTAGGAAGGGAAGAGGAAGTAGATGAAAATAAAACAGAAGATATTATTTCACTGGCGAGTAAGATGTCTGAGACAGGCGAAAACCCTCAGACATTAGGAAAATTGTAGTAATTCCCATTCCAAAGTAAGCAGGCGCAGACAAGTGTGAAAATTACAGAACCATCAGTTTGATAAATCATGGTTGCAAAATTTTAACACGAATTATTTACAGAAGGATGGAAAGCTGATAGATGCTGAGCTCGAGAAAGATCAGTTCGGTTTCAGGAGAAATGTAGGAACACGGGAGGCAACAGTCGCGACTTGTCGTAGAAGATAGATTTATGAAAGGCAAACCTACATTTCTAGCCTTTGTAGTTTTGGAGAAAGCTTTTGACAATGTTGATTGGAATACACTATTACAAATTCTGAATCAGCAGGAGTAAAATGTAGGGACCGGAAGGTTATTTACAACTTGTACATTAACCAAATAGGAGTTATTAGAGTTGAAGGGCATGAAAGAGGCGCAGTGATTGGAAAAGGGATAAGACAGGGTTGTAGCTTTTGTTCAATGTTATTCAACTTGTACCCTGAGCAAGATATGTACGAAAGCAAAGAGAAATTTGTTCAAAAATGTTTGCATAGCTTATGGGACTTAACTACGGGGTCATCAGTCCCTAAACTTACAAACTACTTACGAACTAGCTAACACTAAGGACGGCACAAATATCCATGCCCGAGGGGGGATTCGAACCCACGACCGTAGTGGCCGTGCAGACGGTGACTGGAGCGCCTCAGTCCCCTCGGCCACCGTGAAATTTGTTGAAGGAATTAGAGCTCAGGGTGAAGAAATAAAAACATTGCATTTTGCTAATGACATTGTATTTCAGTCAGAGACCTATCAGAATTGAACGGATTGGACAGTGTGTTGAAAGGAGCGTACAAGATGAACATTAACAGCAAATTAGGGTAATGGAATGCGCTCTTAGAAAATCAGGCAATGCTGAAGGAATTCGATTAGGTAACGAAACAATAAAAGAGGTAGATGAGTTTTGTTAGTTGGGCAGTAAAATAACATATGACGGTCGCAGTGCAGAAGATAATAAACGCAGAATGGCAATGGGAAGAAAAGCGTCTTTGAAAAAGAAAAAATTGCAACCATCGAATATTAATTTAAGCGTAAGGAATCGTTTTTGAAGGCATTTGTGTGGAGTGTTGCCATGTGCGGGAGTGAAACTTGGACAATAAATAGTTCAGACAGGGAGAGGATGGAAGTATTTCAAAGTGGTGCTACAGAAGAATGCTGAAGATTAGGCAGGTAGATCGCGAAACTAATGAAGTGGTACTGAACACAGTTGGGGAGAAGACGAATTTTTGGCATACCTTGACTAAAAGAAGGGATCGATTGGTAGAACACATTCTTAGATAGATATCAAGGAATCGTGAATTTAGCAATAGAGGGAAGTGTGCGAGGTAAAAATCGCAGAGGGAGAACAAGACATGAATATAGTAAGCAAATCAGTCGGATATGGGTTGCCATGCATACGAGGAGATGAAGAGGCTTGCTCAGGATAGAGTGGGGAGGAGAGCTGTATCAAACCAGTCTCCGGATTGAAAACCACAACGACAACAATCAAAATACTGATTTTCATTGACGAAATGAGAAGATATAAAACTGTAGTAAATGAAGCAGTTAAAGTTCGGAGGGGGGGGGGGGCGGGGAGAGAAATAAGAATTGTTTCTGGCAGAAGCGGGCGTACGCTGTCGCCTCGGTGGGCAGAGAGCGAGGAGCGGTTTACTACGGACGTATTGTAACGGCCAAAGCAAATAGCATACGCTGCCAGAGAAACATTTTGTATCATGATATGTCAAAGTCCCGAGAGGGTAAGCTTCTCGATGAGGCATTCAATATATTGCTTCCTCGTACAAATACCTCATGAAAAAATCATGAGGGTAAAATTCAGAGAGATTAGAGCCCACACAGATACTAACTGTCAGTCGTTCTTCCACAGATCCGTATGCGACTGGCATCTAGAAAAGGAAAAGGAGGAAGAGAGAATGCTGACAAAGTACCCTGCATCACAAATCGTTAGCTGGCTTGACAAGGACATTGTAGATTTGGCTGCAATGCAAGCGACAACATCATTATCAGAAGTAAAACAACTATGAATCTGATATTGTTCAGTATAATACCAACAACTTTGTTTCAATTGAGAGTATAAACTAAGCAAAAAGACTAACCAGTTACTATCATTAGCCCTGTAAGATAGAATTGGAGGAAATGTGATCAAATGTTCAAATGTTTGTAGAGCTTATGGGACTTAACCACGGGGTTATTAGTCCCTAAACTTACAAACTACCTATGAACTATCCACAGGACGGCACAAATATCCATGCCCTAGGGGGGATTCGAACCCCCAGGAAATGTGATATCAATAGTATATTAATACAGTGACATAACAGTTCATTAAGTAGGGTACCAGAAACGAGGGTTTTATTCATGATGTACCATCAGCATGGCATCAGACGGTACTTAAACGTATCGTACTGAATTAGTATATAACCAGAATCGGGAAATATTTAAAATGTTATGCTGCAAGGGGGAAAAACGTAATTAAATTGTCATCGATGGTGATACTAAAAATACAGTACCTTCATTTCGTATGAATGAGGAAAAAATGATCGTAGTTGAGTTGAAACCTCTCATTATTTCGCGCATCAGAGGAGATTGGGTGTAGGATGTGAGTTAATTTCGTTCACATAACGAGATCGAGATTAGGACATACAGTAAACTAGGTAGGGGATGGAATGTTTGAGAATGCCATAGTTGCTTTCTTTCTGCAGTCGTCATCAGTGCTAACGCGTTTATTTGGAAACTGTGAGAGATTAAATAAAGCGATGCATATGGCTATTTCAAGAGTTTCCTTGGATACCTATTATGACATAGAACCTGATGATGGTATTATTATAATACCGAAACCGGAAGTTAAATAAAACTCAAACTTTACGACTGTTGGTGATTGCGTTTATTATTTGGATTTAAATCCCAAACGAAAAAAAAAATTTCCTAGAGATATTACCTGTTGGCATCAGGCAAAGATCTAAAATGTTCATGCAGTATGGATGTAGACGACGCTGTTCTGAGTATTCTGTATACACTTGCAATAGAAATTAGTTATCCCGTTAGGATCTTAGTTAACCACACACACTGTAGTCTTCACATTTTCAGAAAAACTACAAAATATTGGTGACAAGTAAGGAATATCGGTGTAAGCACACTCTCGGAAATCGCGACATATTCGAAACTAAGCAGCGAAGTCTTGGGGAGAAACAAGAAATATCAGCCTTAACCTACCCTCAGAAATCACGAGATGTTCGGAAATAAACAAGCAAATCTTTCTGAGCAGCGAATAGTGTAAATGTCATTGATACTCATAGCACTTACCAGCAATTTAAACGTTCCCATAGTTTTGTCTCTAAATTTTCGAAAATCGCAACATATTTGGACCAAAGGTCAAATATTTGTGAAAAATACCATAAATGTTATTGCTGGTCGTACCAGTTGCAGTAGCAGTTTCATTCTCCGTTCTTCAGTGACACATAAATCACTAAATCGATGTTACTAACTCATGAGACATCACCTACGAGTACTGGATAACATAATACTATTATATGAATAAGAAAATCCTACAAAGTGTTGTGGATAAATAACTCCTACAATGTGTTACAAAAGATACGATTAAAAACAAATATTTACATGGGACGAGTTTTGAACATAGTACCGCTCTTTTGAAATGCAGCGTTCTACCCATCACACTTTGACAACACAACTTCATACACATTCATACTTTCATATTCTATATATTCGTTCCCACATGTTTGTTTCTCAATGCTCATATGATTTAATTACGTTTAGTTATAATAAATCGAGTCAGAGATGATTTCGTAATTCATCTGTAATTCGCTGTTGCCCTGAAACGGTTTACTGCGATTTGTAAAACCAAAACTAAGAGATATACGGCAAATCAAGATGGCGTCTGTGACATGCAAGGAACAAGTGAATATCGTTTCGACGTCACTTTCCATGTAATCGTTCATTAGCTAATGTAACAGCGAATTTCCTTGGAGGGAAAGAAATTTTTGCTTGGGATATAAGAACTCCTAAGGTTTCCTGGCGGTATGCTCGCCACTGCACGGAGAGTCCAGTAAATTGTGAATGGTCGGTCGGCCAGGCGGTTCCTGTAGCTTGTGCGTAGAACACTGCAAAAAGTCCAGCTCCAGTTGCATTCACTGAAACTAAGTCCACACGACCGATTTCGACCTCTGTGGTACGCCAAAAATTGTTCAAATGTTTGTAAAGCTTATGGGACTTAACTGCGCGGTCATCAGTCACCTACAAACTACTTATGAACTAAGTTATGCTAAACACAGTACAAACATCCATACCCGAGGGGGAATTTGAATCCCCGACGGGGAACTGCCTCTCGCATCGAAGCATAGCGTCTCAATGCGCCCGGCCACTCCGCCGCGGCATGCTGGCTCATTTTCAAGTATAACAAACTGCATATAATGTGTACCAATAGGTTTACAAGAAAATTTACATGGTACAAGACAGAATGTTACATATGTAAAAGTACTATACAGAAGCAAGAGAGAACTTAAGTTATGCCGTAGAGGGAGCAACGTCAAATGATAAAAACAATAGAATGCCGAGAGAATTTAAAACATTTTGGGGCCCGATGGCGACTTGAGAAAAATGGGCGTGTCATACTTAAAATTCCGATACATTCATCCATTTTTATCGGCACGCTCAGATGTCTTCTGGATACAAAGATTAGATCATTCTAAATATAAAATGCTAAAAATTGAAAGGTCAAATTATAAAATATTGTAAATGTCCGTTTGGATAAAAATGTTAAATGTGGCGACCAATTATGCAATGTGAAAAATGGGCATGCTGTCAATTTAAAATTCGACACAGGACGTTTAATAGTTTTGCTTAAAGCCAATTATATTGCATTCGGTTTAATACTAAAGTTACCTGCATTGTATTAAAAACGTAAGAATAATTCTTAGATTAAAAATGTAAGGTAGTTGCAACGAACGAGGCGTCGAAGCTGATACTTGAGGGGCGGCCTCTAACGAGCGAAATTTGAAGCACCAAAAGCTAGCGCGGGCTCCAATGTGGTGTGGACGCGGCCTTCATAGCTTACCTTGTAGTGTTTAAAAACAAAGTATATGTTTCAAGTGCAGCTACGAAATTGGTATTTCTAAAGAAATATATCAATTACTGGACGGCAGCTATCTTGTAAACCTATTGTTACATATTATATGCAGTTTCTGTTACACTTGAAAATAGTCTAACAGAGGCCAAAACCGGTCGTCAGGGCTTTAGTTCCAATTAATGCAACTGGAGCTGGACTTTCATTAAATTTGCCCCACAATTGCGGCAACAGAAGAAGTTCCAGTCACAGAGAAACTAATAACTGTAAAAATTTTGCTTATATTTTCATTTGTGAATAATAAGTGAATCAGCAGCACAAGTCGTCAGTCACTATAATCCGTTTACAGTCTTTCCAGTCTCATGATACTCTAGTATCAATTTGGGATTGCATTTTCGTTTGCGGAGGCTAAAAACAAACAGTTTTAGCAAAATTTCTCTGTACATTCACGAATTTGATAATGTACGGGTGAATGCGCCGAGTTTGTGTAGACAATCTGCGGGCGCACAAGAATGAGATTTAATAAATTTATGTAACTTTTTCTAAAAGTAACACTGCTTACCATAGACAAAGCACCATGAAGAGCTATGCTACGAAGAAATTTAGATCCCAGTAGGATTAAAATAGGTGAAAACAAAATAAGCAGTCTCGCATATGCGGATGACTTAGTTGTAATGGCCGATTCGATTGAGAGGTTGCAAACTAATATTTCAGAGCTCGATCAGATGTGCAAGGATTATGATATGAAGATCAACATCTCCAAAACTAAAGTAATGTCTGTGGGAAAGAAATTCAAACAGATTGACTACCAAATAGGAGGAACAAAGTTAGAACAGGTAGACAGTTTCAAGTACCTGGGATGTATTTTCTCACAGGAAGGATGGCAACATAGCGAAAGAACTGGAATCGAGGTGCAGCAAAGCTAATGCAGTGAGTGCTCAGCTAAGATCTACTCAGCTAAGTAAGTACCAAGACTAAGTTAGCAGTGCACCGCTCTATCTTTCGACCAACTTTGTTGTATGGGAGTGAAAGTTGGATGGATACAGGTTACCTTATTCATAAGATAGAGGTTACAGATATGAAAGTAGCAAGAATGATTGCAGGTACCAATAGATGGGAACATTGGCAGGAGGGTGTCTATAATGAGGAAATCAAAGAAAAGCTGGGAATGAACACCATAGAGCGAACAGACTGAGATGGTGGGGTCATGTTACACGCATGGGAGAAGCAAGGTTACCTAAGAGACTCATGAGCTCATCAGCGGAGGGTAAGAGGAGTCGAGGTAGACCTAGAAGAAAGTACTTAGATTCGGTGCAGAATTATTTTGAAGTAAAAGGCGTAACATCAGACGAAGCATCAATGTTAGCATTGAATAGGGGATCGTGGAGGAATTTTATTAGAGGTACTATGCTCCAGACTGAACGCTGTAAGGCATAATCAGTATGATGATGATGATGATGATGATGATGATGATGATGATGTAAGGATATACTAATTTCAGGGAGAAAGCATGATACCTTACCTGGTAAGCCAGTATCGCTGCGGATATTCTCTGCCTATGACTGCTGCTTCCTAGATGCGTCTTTATATCGTAAATCGACTGTGCTTTTATCTGTTGGGTAAAACGTTGATATTTCTGTCCTTGGAGGACTGATGGCCTCCTGATTACGGGCGCTCCGACATGTTGCAAGCACAAAAATGGTGTATACCGGTGACAGTGGCACTCGCAGGTATCATAGGAAATGTGTTATTGCCTGCCTGTAGCTCCAGTGATATTATTGCTTACTGTTGTCCGTGAAGTTGCTATATCCCAATAGTCCTTTGATTCACAGTTAAGATACTCACTCGATTTCTGAAACATACTGTGCAAATTCGTCCTTTTATCACTTTCAAAGAAAGACAGTGTTACTCGACCGAGTGTTTAGCAAGGAGAGAACCCTATCACAAATTCCTTCATTTTTAAGTGGAGATTTAGTTTCTCGATGATTATGAGCCAATTGAGAGGCTGAATGTATAATAGAAGTGTGGTTACTTTAAATATTTAAAAAAATGACTATTTTGCGAATTTATGCTGCACTGGTATCATAACACTAGTCTAATCCCCTTCTAAGACAACACAATTAAGAACAAAATATTTCGGCAGTCCTCCTTTTCCTTTCAACTCAGAACTGCGAAACTTTATGGACTATATCCATTCATAGTTTCCATTGGCAGAGGCCGTCCCACAGCTCTCACTAACTCTCTAGCAGTGGAAATTGTTAGGTCTTATCGGTTCACTATACATAATAACAATCTGTTTTACTGTCACCCTGTTGTATGAGAGGTACACAATTTGGAGAAATGTCGAGGGAAAAATATCTGCTTGGCTTAGTATTTTGCCAAGGCTGAGAAGTCGTTACACCTGTTCATATAGTCCCAATTTTTTCCCCGTGCGATTCCCATATTTAACGCTGAAGAAAAGGTTCATGACCATCGGTGTGTTTCTAACGAAGAGGTACTCATCTGGGTAAGAATCATTGTCCTGCAGCCAACTGCAAAAATTTGTCGGTGGAGCAATTGTCCATGTTGTCTCACGTTGGGTCAAATGCATTAACAGTTATGCTGATTACTACTGTAATAATCCTCAGTTATTTAGTTTCCTTTCAAGTTTCTACTTTTAATTTGTCTTCTTATTTGAGTGCGACTCACCTGTTTTCCAATCACTAGCCCAATGCACACGGTAGATTATGAGAAAGAGGAGGACTAAATCCGAAGGTTGGTTCTGTGCAGAAACTGTCAATGTCCTTGACGAGACCTAAAGTTTCATTGTGATTTAAAATATTTTTAGGTGTTTTTCCAACACCACTATTAGTACGCCTAATTACAATTTCAGTCATCATATTCCTTGATGTGCCTATATACACGAATCAAGGTGTATGATTCCTACATTTAATATTTTCCGATTCTAGGTAAATTCTATTTAACTTGGCAATGTTAGTTCATTTACGTTTATTTATTTTTTGATTCTATGTAAATTTCATAGCGTATCTTAATATCCTATATTTTTGGATACACTATTATCGCTGGGAGCAGAGATTGTAGCGAGTAGGGAGTCTGTAGCAGTCGGTATGTGGAGTATCTCTGTGACAAATAGTCTATAACAGTGATCTCATCGGTCTGTTAGCAGCTATTTGTTAGAGAACTTTGTTGGAGAGATTAAAGAAGAACATTGAGGTAAATATGCGCCAGACGTATGGCAGGTTGTATATCAAGTAGAAGCCTGCTTTGCCCCCATCTTGTATTGTAAGTTGTTGGAAGGAATTCTCTATTTCATTATTTTATTTCTTTTGTAAAGTTCTGATCACTCTAAAATTTTGCTTGGAAGTGTGTTGAAACTAAAATGTTTGTCAGTCTACATCATTCAATCCACTTATTTAGTTTCCCATTACCTCTGCATATTTTTCATTTAAATTCGATGTTTGAGTAAATTAGACATTCCTTTGGGACACATTGCACTTTCGTAGAGGAATTATTGGTAATTTGGTAGAATCCGTGTACATCGAAGGAAACGGCATTGCCATCGATATATATCTAATGTTCGATATAGGTTTTCTGAACCAGAAATTCGGGCGCTACGCGCCCTCGCGTACAAAAAAAAAAAATTCTTGTTTAACCTATACCTAACCTAACTTTCACATTAAAAAAAGTTACCTGTATCGTAGCCTTAAGAAGCTTAGGTATTGGTTAAACATGAGGGTATTTTTTTTTTTTCTGAGGTTCAGAAACACTATATCGAACATTCGATATATATCGATGGCAATGCCGTTTTCTTCGATGTACACGGATTCTACCGAATTATTTATTTGTTTATGTTTTTCCCTGCGTCCGTTGCCAATGCTGATGTTAAGGGTATATTACACGGAGCGAATTTGGTCGCTAGTCGCTGGCGTATTTGGATGCAGCTGCTAAATTCGCCCCGTGTAAACAGGTACAGCGAACAAAGTCGCTGCTCCGAAACGCGAGCGTCTAAAGTTGAAGGGTGGGCTACTTTAGACGCTGGTCGCTGGCGTTTTTGGTCGCTGGCGTCTTTGGTCGCCCCGTGTCATATACGAGAGCTTCTAAAGTAGCCACCAGTCGAGTCAAAATGTCGAAGGAAATTGTAAATGCTGGCGTTGTGTTTCTTGCAACAGTAAAAAAAAAAATTAATGAACCAAAAGCAAAACAGAAAAGTAGAAAAAAATAAAAAAAAATGGATTAAAAGGTTGACTGCGAGGAAGGACAAATATGGTGCTTCTGCATGTCTTTTGGGTGAATTATCGTGTGAAGATCCTTCTGCCTACAAAAATATAATGAGGATCACATAAGAAATTTTTTATAAATTACTGTAAATGGTAGAGGATAAAATAAGGAAACAGAATACTATCATGAGGATGGCGATCTCGCCAAGAATAAAATTTAAATGATCGTTATTTTTAATGTCCCATAATACTGGAAAACTTCGATAAATTTTCAGATATTTGATTACAATTCCACTTCATATTTTGTTTGGTAGAACGCAGAACTTTTAATATATTTATTTACGTCAATGATCACAAAATTTCTTTTCGCTTTGACGACCGGTTTCGGTCAGGACGACCATTTTCAAGTCTACAACAAATCAGAAAAAGGATACATCAAGTATTAGACTATCTTAGAAAACAAATAATGCACTACATTAATATAGCCATATGGCATCATCACAGCATAAGTGTATCTTCATTAAGGAATGTAACAACAGGTACGATGTATAATATTTTAACACGTTTTTTATATTGATGACTGTAATGCCTTATTTATGTTTTATAAGGTACCGTAGTCTATTACTAAATTTGTCCTGTTTCCTATTTGCTGTAGACTTGAAAATGGTCATCACTGACCGAAACCAGTCGTCAAAACGACGAGAAATTTTGTGATCGACGTAAATAAAGACATTAAAAGTAATTACAAAATGGATCACTGATATAAATTCGCGACCATGTCGCACCTTGGGAAACTGAACTGTTTGGTATCACCTAACCTCCAAAACAATGTTTCATATGCTATGTCGTGTTTCAATTGTTTTTACGAAGACGCTAGCGTCTGAAGTCGCTGCGTGTCATTGCGGCAGCGTATTCATTCGCTATTCGCCCATAAGCCGAGCGACAATAGACGCCAGCGACTAGCGACCAAATACGCTCCGTGTAATATACCCTTTATTGCTGTGTTGCTGTAATCCTTGTGACAGAATCGAATGCGTTATCGAACTCTGAGCTAAGTGTAAGAAGAGATCCATAAATTCGACAAAAACAGAGCAATCATTTTCGCATTCTGCTACTTCTGCGCATAAAAGCCTTAGCTCATTCCAAATTAATTAAATGGAGTTGTCGTAAATGTCAAAGTAATTGTCAGGTTCCAAAGTATAAGAGATACCCATTTTACTTAAATTTTTATTCAAAGCAAATAGTACAATAGATATTTAGCTTAGTTGAACATATCTTAAACGGATATCTTTCAGTTTTCCATTTTTATCACTTAAAACAGATACCTTCAATTGTCGATTGTGCTGCCCAGGGTCGGAAGTTTTGGATGTGAAACATTTCTCTCACAAGTGTTTTATAGCCGCTATGCCCATTTTATTTTGTGACTAAAACTTTTTTTTAGCTTGTCTCTTTGGATTTTGGTATTGGAAATTATCTGTTGCATAGCTTTACAATTTTTTTAATTTTAGTGTGTTAATTTACGTCAATCAATTTCTTTCGCTTTCTTGTGTTACAATCAAATTTCAAAATTTTCACTGTATTTTGAAGTAACAATAAGTGTTTAGTATACGCTACCATGCATTGTAGCTTCTCTCGCGTGTGGTTCGTACAGTGTTAACCAACGTCAGTTTTCACTAGCTTTGTTGCCGTAGGTAAAATTTTGCTCCTTCCATCGCGTATGCCACTGTTAGTAAAACTTTCACTCACGTTACACAACATTATTATCGAAAGTGTTTCTGCGAGTTCTTTATGGCATTAACTATATTCTTATTTTGTCTTTACTCGTCTTGGCTAGTAACACATGGAACTTGGGTAAAAATAAAATTCAAAAGTAACCTCATGATCAGGACGAATATTTAACTCAGATTGACAATACTTATCGAGATGAAAGTAATCAGTTGGATCAGGTACATAACGGTATATAAGGAGCCGACAGCGCAGATCGGGCCGTATTTTCAAACAGAAATGGTACGCAACAATCACGCACTGCCTGTTACTTACAATGTACACAGGCCCGGCGGTTCATATTCTTTAAGAGTGGCTAATTGTCCAAAAGCTGCCCGCCCCTCTACTCATTCCCTCCCCCCCCCCCCCCCTCTGCTGTCACATATGGTGACCAGATGCAGCCGTATTTTAAAAAAATGAAATAAAAGAGATCAAAGTAAGAAAAAATAGAACGCACTAAACGTTCGTTTATATTTAGTAAATAAGTTAATAATTAATAGGTCAAAAATATAGAGTAGTGCGTTCTGTCAGCCAAAAGGAATGGTACTTAAGGTATTTACAATGCGTAATCAATTCTAGTCTAAATTTTACTTACGGCGTCGTAAATGTGTTGCAATGTTGACAACGGAACTTTGGCGTTTTAAGGATACCCGCGTAAGAATATAATCGAAAGTTGTCAAATTCGTAGAAAATTGCTTCATGTTTGACAGGTTACGGTTCAAAGTAATTTGGAGAAAACGTTACGTATCGAAGACACGGCTTCTTAACCATGTATTTGTATATTGAACAAAGTGATACACTATTGTAGCGATTCGTTACCAACGTATTTTTCAAGTCACGATTTGTTAGCAATTTTGGAATATTACTCGTTAAACATAACCATGTCCACAACAGTGTACTGTTTACCCTAGGAAAAGCGTAACGAAGATTAATCTCCCACCATTCATCGCGCAGCTACCGCCATCTACAAGTGAAACAGCAGCCGCCGACATGGAAACTGCAATTTAACATTCCGAATACAAATAAATTGTTTTCCTGGCGTGGTTTTTATTTCTAGACACATATTTCTTGAATATATATGTATATTATCTTTGCGATGTTTCGTATCAAAGTTTGCCCGTTATAAAATCGATATGGGATATACTGAAAAATTATGTATATAAAACTTGCATATATTCCTGTAGAACTGTGTTAAATTTCAAAACATTCGGTCGAGAACTCTCAGAGATATACGATTTTGAACCTAACACTAAATATGGCTCTACGTTAGATCTAGGCCTACACTAATAATAAATCTGTAAATGTAGGCCTGTCGCTGTTCACTTCAATCTGCAAAACTACTGGACGAATGTTCATGAGATTTTCACAGGAAACATGAGAAACGTTTGGGTCAACATATAGACATAATTTTACCAAAATCGGATGACTGCAAAAAAAAAAAACGTAATTTGAATTTTTTCATCTACGACCGTCATGTCTGTCTGTCTCTTTGAAAACGTTTATCTTCAAAACTACTTGACGAATTTTCATGGGATTTTCATACGTAACTTAGCATATCGTGCGGTTACATAAAGGTTTCAATAATTAAAATCGGATCAGAGAAAATAGACATCATAATTTAATCATTTGTTTAAAAGCCATCGTGTATGTCTATTCGTTGAGGATAATCTCCAAAAGTACTAGACGAACTTTCCATGGGTTTTCACAGGTAAATTGAGAACAGTTTGGAGAGTAACCTAGGCTTCATTTCATCCAAATCGGATCAGAGAAAGGAAAGATATCGTAATTTGTAGTTTCTGGTGTATGCTATGCTTGAATTGCAGCGTAGTATAGCAACGATCCGATAGAGGCACTGTTACATAGTAGACCAAATAAGTAATAGATGGCGATGCTGCGTTTTTTGTTTTCATAATTAATACTGAAACGAGGGCTAAGATTTTCCTTACGGCTGCGGTATAGTCTATTCATGTTGGTAACGGTCGTTGAATCCTTTTTTTTTTTTTTTTTTTTTTTTTGAAAAATCAGTCACCTACAATGTGTGTTTCCGATCAGTAAATTAATGATCCCCTGAAGCGAATATTTCGTTGCCAACGTTAACATACTAAACCTCTGTCTCTGTAAGTAAAATTCAATCCAGGTACGACAAAAAAAAAAAAAAAAAAAAAAAAAAAAAAAAAAAAAAAAAATTCACTAGGTAGAGAGGCGCGTTAGTGCGCCAAAGAACCAACAGACGGAGCTGCTGCGTAATAAGTATGGCGTAGTACAACAAGGAAACGAACGTACGTCTGTCACAGAATTAAGCGACGCAATCTTATCTCTGAGAATACCAACAAACATTGAACGCAGTGTTACTGATTTTGCTTTATGTATTACGTAATTAACGACTTTCCTTTCTTCTTTCGGGACGTTTCCATTTATGTTTAAAACATGTCGTTCCTTCGTCTCTTTTAATTGTATTCATTTACATACGAGTTCTTTGGAAGAACACTCCATTGTATGTAGTTTCTTTTATGATTTCGGTGACCTTTTTTACTGTCTGAGGTCCGGAATCTTAAAATGCCATGATACACAGAGGCCCTTCTTTAACAACCGTTGCGAAGCACGGGCGTATAAACTAGTATATTTCTAAGACGAGACAGAGGAGGCGGAGAAATTTGATGTAGAGAGGGGGGAAGGGCACGAACAAGTAGAGTGATGATGAGATAGATATTAACATGCAATTACTCGTTAAACGACAAAGTTTAATTGCTTTTCCCTACTTTTAGTTCTATTTAACTCGCTGTAATGTATAGTCTAAATGCATCGAACAGTACGCTACCTGCTATCGAACTTTTTGAACAGATTACTTACACATACTTAGAGTATCGTTTTAAAATGACTGTTACGAATTAAGAAAGGTTAATGTTTTATTATAAAGCTAACGTGCTGATCTACCACGTTTCAAAAAAATCATATCTTTAAACTGTATGCTTTCTTTAAAATAAAAGTGAGAAGCGTTATTAAACTAAAAATTCACAGAATGAAAATTAGGCATTTTCTATTTCCACAAGCAACGGAAAACATCTAAGGAAAAAATAAGTTAATAAAACGATGTGGGGTGGTCCAGTATATTGTCAACAGTTTTTACAGCCTGAAAATCGGAAAATAGTGTGATTTCTCCATTTTTCCGGAAGTGGCCATCCCCGCGCGACTCAATGTAAACGAACTATTTCTTCAAATCAAGAGTTGGTAATAACACTAGCTGACAGGCCGGCCGCTACGAGGCGGTGGGCGTGTCCAAACGGCCAGCCAGTCAGCTGGCGGCCGTGGTACCCACTTCAATCGCAGTCTGAATGTACACTCCGTTAAGGCAGAAAACGCAACTATGGTACAAGCTGCAATACACTGTGATAGTACACAGCAGGCTGATAACGATGTAGTAAATTTTAATTCCACAACGTTTCGTTTTCAAAGATTATGTACTACCCACTATTAATAGCAACTTCTAACTAACAGGGGTGAACAGTAAGCAAGGCTTAGTGCAGTTTTGGCAAACAAAAAATAGTATAGAGAATTTACTAAGGAACAGAAAAAAAAGTAACTCAAGTCTTAGTCATCTGATAAAACATGAAGTAACAGGAGGTAGAAAAATAGCGGAGGTCAAAATAAGTTAAAACACTATATAGCAGAAAAGAAATAGCTGAAGTTAGGAAAGGGATTAAACACGAAATGGTGAAAATTATGCAAGTGCAAATGCAGGCTTTATCTGCGGACTCAAAGACGTCAACGCTGAAATAACTGCCTTTCAAGACAGAGTCACTCAACTACAGCAAATCCAAGGAAATCTTACGTCAAATATTGCTGACGTTGTCAAGAATCAGACTAAATGTATGGAAGAAATACTCGCGAACATTGCCAATGTGGTACCTAGCGAGATAGTCTTTCGCGTGCAGGTTCAACATAGTTATCCGCGATGGCTGAAGTCGTAACGGAACAGATACAAGGTTTGAAATTGATCTCAGCTCAACAAGGCAGGGCTTGCGGCCGAACAGGGCGGCACTTTCCGAGGGGGCGGCAAGTTTGCCGACCCCCCCCCCCCCTTTTATTTTTTAGTACAAACCCAATATTCATGCCCAAGAGGGGATTCGAAGCCAAACTCCGAAGGGAGCGGCTTCGGGAACTGTGGCATGGCGCCTCGACTACCTGCCGGCCGCCCCTGTTGAACAAGGGGAAGGAGGAGGACTAATTTCAAATGTTTGTAGAGTCTATAGGACTTAACTACGGGGTCATCAGCCCCTAAACTTACAAACTACTTATGAACTACTTACGAACTAGGACGGCACAAATATCCATGCCCTAGGGGGGATTCGAACCCCCGACCGCAGTGGCCGTGCAGACCGTGACTGAAGCACCTCAGTCCCCTCGGCCACCGTGGCCGGCGAGGACTAATTTCTTCCTCGCCACTGTGGCTTCGCCGTCGTGTTTACGCCAGAGGAACAGTGTGGGGGAAGCAGTCTGGCGTACACGCCAGTCAAATTGTCTAGCTACCTTGCACGCCAGTATTCTTATGAGTGGAGCGCTGCCAGCCTGTTACGCGCCGTGCGTTTACTCACAGCTAATTTTGCAGAAGACGAAATCTAATTTTGATATTCGAATGCAGTGTTCGATACTGCGATTATATGTTAAGCAAGAAGCAATTTTGCTAAGCCCTTCAGGCATTTTCCGAGTGTTTTATTCTTCCCGCATTATGGAAAAAAATCGTTGAACATTACTACAGTTAAACATGTTGAACACCTACAGTGGCTAGAAGTATTCCAAATGGGTAAATACGCTGCGAGTAATTACAAGGGATAAAGACATTGGTAGTAAGTCTGACGTAAGTTAGGTTTCGACGTATTTTTTAAAATTTTTGCTATCCGTTTCTGAGTGATAGTCGGACGTTTTGATGTTGACCCATGAAACACCTGTCTCCACTGCACGAACAACACTTAAACTCTGACCGGCACTTCTGTTTGACAATACTACTCGCACACTATCACTTTGCCAACGTTTATTTACTGTATGTTTTCCGTTGAATACGATATCTGTTCAAACCATTGAAAAACGTTTATTTACGTTCACTGTAAGTTCATGCCGCGCGGGATTAGCCGAGCAGAAAGGCGCTGCAGTCATGGACTGTGCAGCTGGTCCCGGCGGAGGTTCGAGTCCTCCCTCTGGCATGGGTGTGTGTCCTTAGGATAATTTAGGTTGAGTAGTGTGTAAGCTTAGGGACACCATGACCTTAGCAGTTAAGTCCCATAGATTTCACACACATTTGAACATTTTTGTAAATTCACAAAGCTTATTAAAATTGGCTAGATTTCTTCAATCAGGTTTGACTCCATTTTGAGCTGGTGCCCAGCGACTGTTTCGTACAAATCTGTAGAGAATGTCACCAATCAGTCCCTTTTTTTTTTTTCAGATATGCACAGATTTCGGGCACAGTGTGGCTATTCTCATTGCTTTGAGTTATGTTTACATCTATACCATCATGCTGAACATAACTGTCAACATGGCGGTTTAGATGTAAGCACGTATTAAAAGCTTTGAGACTGGCCACTCAGTGGCCGAAACCTTGGTAGATCTGAAAAGTAAAAACGAAAATTGCGATTGATTGCTGACATTTCGTACAGATTTGTTTAAATAAAATTCTACAAACGTTTTGTAAAAAACAAAACCGGGGGGGGGGGGGGGCGGCAATTTAGCAACTCGCACGAGGCGGCACTTGGGCTTGCGCCAGCCCTGAACAAGGAGAACGTGTCACTGCCCTATCTGAAAAAGTAAACATTACTATACAAATGAGAGATTTAACCACACCGCGTCAGAGAGATTCAGACGTAACTTTACCGGCAGCATTTGCAGAAATGTTCAATTGTTTGTAAATATATCGGACTCAACTGCTGGGTTATTAATCCGTAGCTTACAGACCACTTTAACTAAGGTAAACTAATCTAAGGACAACACAAACACCCAAGCCCGAGGGAGGACTCGAACCCCCGACGGCGAACGGCCGCGCGCACCGCAGCACGGAGCCCCAGTGCGCATTTGGAGAAACGGGAGAGTATAAAACCTTGAAATAAGAGACTGAAAATAACGTTACCCGTTTGACGGCTACAGGCATACATGTACGCCCAGCAGGTGGAGAGTCCAGACTACTACCGGCATACATATACGGTACCAAGCCCAGGCGGCTATGGGCATTCATATACGCCCGCAGGTAGACGGCTGACGGCATACATCTACGCCTGGGTGCAGGGTCAGGTATACGGCCACAATAGAGCGCTGCCCGCCGCCGCGTTTTCCAGTTTCCGGTCAGCAGTGTCATCTTTTCTTCTTCGTAATCCTGGAAAACCCTAGAGCTTCCAAATGTTCTTGCACTCTTTATGCGTACGAGCCGACTGCTGCGACAGTTCTGTTTCCGCGTTTGGTGAGACGACAGCGTTTGAGTCTATTGCCATTACAATGTCGGGATTTGTCTTATCTGACAAGGAAATCATGGATATACTCGTGCATACCTGCCAACTCTCCCGATTTAGGCGGGAGTTTCCCGATTTTTCGCTTTTTCTCCCGCCTGCTGATTTTGCCATTATTTCTCCCGATTTTTAGCTTTTGTCCTGAAACCCAAGATTCGATTTTTGGCCAATGGTCAAAAGTCCTTTGTTCATTTATCAGAAGTAAATACGTATCGAAATTCATAGAAATTAGGAGTTTACTTATATAATGATTCTGCTCTTTGCACGTATTTGCAAATACACATGTAGTGTTTCGAAGTTGTGCTGTTTTGGAATGTGATGTTCGAATGTTTGTAAAGCTTATTGGACTTAACTACGGGGTCATCAGTCCCTAAACTTACAAACTACTTATGAACTACTTACGAACTAGGACGGCACAAATATCCATGCCCGAGGGGGGATTCGAACCCCCGACCGTAGTGGCCGCGCAGACCGTGACTGAAGCTCCTCAGTCCCCTCGGCCACCGCGGCCGGCTGGAATGTGATGTTTCGTCAGTGTAAGTAAGTGAAATCACTTCAGTGATTTTTTAATCGCTGGTAACCTTTTGATTGGATAGTTAGGGGCATCAGTTTCATACGCGAATTGCAGAAAACAGGCAACTTTCGTGTAAGCAGCTGTTTTACGTGATTATGGGATTTCAATTCGGTGGTAGGTGGTCCAGCATGGCAAGAAATATAATCAATTTTTAAGCAGTATTCGGAACATTTTTTTCTATTTTGTACTCTTTGCCGATGTCACATTTCCACATCACGTGGTGGAAAAATGTACCGAAATAGTGCAGAGTAACAATAAAAGATTGAAATTGCTGAAAAAAGTGAAAGTGATCATGCGATACAAGCAGAGAGCTTATTTACATAGTTTATTATAGAGTACGGCTTACCAATTAAATACGACTGTGGGTCATTTGTTCCATAACATGTTCCCAGGTAGCAGTGTAGCAAAAATATACAGCTGTGAACTTTTTTGTTTTGATGTAAAAAATCAATCACTTTTCTTGACTGGCTACAAAATATAAGGATGTAATCAACAATTGGGTTAACGCAAGGGTGTTTTTTTTATTTTTTTTATTTTTTTTTTATTTTTTTATTTATTTATTTATTTATTTTTTTTTTTTTTTTTTTTTTTTTTTTTTTTTTTTTTTTTTTGTAGCTATATGTAGCGTTATGAGATCGTAGGAAAAGAATAAATCAGTTATCTTAAGGCTTACAGTAAAGTGCACCGCAGTTTTTGATAGAACGTATCTCCTGATTTTTTGAGGAATCTCCCGATTTTCTAAACTGGGTCTCCTGATTTTTACATTTTGAAGGTTGGCAGGTATGCTCATGAATAGTAGTGACGAAGATGACAGTGCGTCTTCCGACCTTTCTTCAGATGAAGACCTGGATATTTCTAAAGCTTCTGCAGAACCTTCACCATCACAAGATTCTTATTCTGAAGAAGGAAAAGAAGAAATGGGATACACAACTGTGTCCGGAAAAAGGGTGTATGATTGGTCGGAAGATTATCCTGTGACGAAACGTCACAATTTCGTCAACACATCTTGCGGTGTAAAGATAGACTTCGAAGACTTCCTTTTGTACTTCATGTCTCGCGAATTTGTGTCTGCCATTTGTACAGAAATTAATAATTATTATGCATTTATCACGGAGAAAATGTCAACACTACACAGCAGATTGGCGCGATGGAAGCCGGTAGAACCTGCAGAATTTTGCAGTTTTATGGCGTGTTCCTTACTTATGCCAAGAACTAAGAAATTAGAACTAAATGAATATTGGTCTACAGATTCTCTGCTGCAAACACCAATATTTTCTCTACGTTTATTGCACTTTATTGACAATTCGGCTGTGTCTCAGGATATTCTTGTGAAAATACGAGTCATTGTGGATTACACGAGAGAAAAGTTTCGACAGGCCGTAGTTCCGTTTGAAAACTTGGCGAAAGTCTGCTTCTTTTTAAAGGAAGGCTCCGATTCAAGCAGTACATACCAAGTAAACGAAGCCGTTTTGGTATTAAAATTTTCGTCCTTTGTGACTTAGGAAGTAATTTTATTTTGGATAACATTGTTTACACTGGTGCCACTACGGAGCTTATTACTGCCATATGTAAACAAAGGTCATACCATCTACTTAAACAATTGGTGTTCGAGCCCAGAATTATTCCTATGGCTCCATGACAAAAGTACAAATGCTGTCGGAACACTGCGCAAAAACCGGATACATTTACCACCGTTGTCTGATAAATTGAGAAAAGGTGAAATACAGTTCAAGTCCTGTGGAACACTGTTGGCATTAAAGTGGATGGACAACAAAGAAGTCTGGATGCTTTCCACCGTAAACGGACCGGATTTTGTGGAGACAGAAGAAAGAACATAAAACGGGCCAAAACAAATTGAAACCCAGTTGTGTAGTCAGTTACAACAAATCCATGGGTGCCGTTGATAAGGCAGACATGATGCTAAGTTCAGTACAAAGCATTCGAAAGACAATGAAGTGGTACAAAAAAGTGTCCTTTCATTTGACTGATTTGTGGGTGCTAAATTCAAAAACACTTTTTGAAATAAGAAAGCAACAGAAGTTGCCACTAGCCAGATTCGAATTGGAACTAATCCTGCAGTTGGTTGAGAAATTTCACGGACAAAACAATACGAAAGAGATGCCACGGACATCAAAACAAGAAACTCCACTTCGGCTGCAGAATAAAGGACATTTTCCAGGATTCCTGGGCGCAACAGAGAAGAAGGATATTCCCCAGAACGCTGTGTAGTTTGTGCTGCTAACTCGCGGAGAAAAATGACACGCATAAAGTGCAAAAAGTGTGATGTTGCTCTTTGCATGGTCCCGTGCTTTGAAAGTTACCACACACGTAGAAAATATTAGGTAATATATGTAAAAGTCTATGTTTTAAGAAGACGAAATAAAAAATATAAAAGAATAAAAAAAATTTAAAAAAGAAAAGAAAAAGGTTTTTAACCCAGCCAGCGGCAGTCCAAAGCCTGCGTCAAAAATGAGGATGTGAAACCACTATATCAGATCCACAGACATATATTACTAGACTGGCAATGCCATATACAGTATCATTGGTGTCAGTGACGCCTCGCCGCTATACTTCTATACTATAAACGTGTAAGCAGACGTTTGTATTATTACAGAAAACAGCCGTAAAAATATGAACTGACGTAACTATGCTGTTTTTAGACTATTGACATATGGGAAATTGGTGTATTGTATATGGGTATAATTTTTTCAGCTGGAGTAGGTTTCGACACTTAAGAGTTGCATTGATAGGCTGTTATTATTACTCTCTACCAATTCCATTCAATTTCGGATTTTCTTTCGGTATGGTCGTCATAAAAATGTTTATAGTGGATAACATATATCCGTATTCTTTTGAGAGTTCTTACGAAATCTCTACTATTTGACACACACACACACACACACACACACACACACACACACACACACACAATGAGTCGCGTTTCCTGCTTCTATTAATCGGTTACCACTTTCCATCAACTTTGGCTTTCCTTTTAATAATATGACCGTTATAAATGTGCTATTTGTCGTGCATAACAGATATTTTTATTCTTACAGTCTTCTTTAACCGTGTGTACGTAACGGTAAAATTTTATTTCCCATCCCGGCCGCCTCGCATTATGATGTTGGCAACATCAAAATGGTAGAAAGCCCTCGGCAAGACGTTAATATTCTAGAAATCGACACACACCCCGTTTACATGGGCTCCCAAAACCGGATTTCGTAAACCGATTTCCCAATTCCGCTTTTGGTTGGTCATGTAAACACTCCAAAATCGATTCTGGAAATCCACTTCTCTAAAGCGGTTTTCCAGTTCCACAATCGATTTTCGTGTCCATGTAAACGCAACCGTTTTTGAAGCGTTCTTGGCTTGTCAGATTGTGTTTTTTTGGTAAGAATTTTCGGCACATATGGACCGAGTGATATTTTCTAATATGAAATAAAAGTATTAATATTAGAGAGAGCATGAATCTGTGTATTTAAGTAAAGAAAAATAGCGATTATGCTGACTAAATCAGGGACTGAATCAGCTGTTTTTCAGCCGCCATCTTAAGTGGATTTGGAAATCCGATTCAGGCTGTGCCATGTAAACACGACAGCGAAAAACGGTTTACGAAAATCGGTTTTCGTCTTCCGGAAGATGTGTTCCATGTAAACGTAGTGACAGAGTAACGAGATTAGTGTTTCGTTCAGACGGTGAAGTAAATAAATGATGCTGTTCCTGCTTTATGGTTGACAGGTTCTTGTATGTGGCCTCATTCACTCGGTAAAAGTAATTGCCCTCGTAAACTAAGACTTCATGACAAAACATTTGCATTGTCACACGATTGCCTAATGCTAACGTCACATGACTGAAAATTTTCACGCGAGGTGTCCAGGATGCTTAGTTAAATTTAACCGTACGTAACATGTTCTTCTTATAACAAGATTCGACAATGTACCCTTATGTGTTAAATTCAATTATTGCGGAAGTATTAGCTCAAATGCAAATCATGTTCAAACCAGCTAGTAAAGCCGACAACGTCATATCGTATCAGAAGATCATAGCAGTACCGCACGGAAGCTTTTTGACGTGAGGTGAGGCAAGATGGCGGCGTCAGGCTTCAGTCACAGAGGGACGTTTGCCAGTCTAGTAATGTATGTCTGATCAGATCGTACTGAAGGTGTCGTTGAAGAAGCAAACTGGCAATATTTAGACAATCGCTGCCGGTGTTTGTACTGTGGATAACCGAATTTAGGCTTAAATTACAAACGAACCAATGTACCAGTAATAAAACCAGCTCGACCGTCATTTTTGGTGTTTGATTTTGCGTCAGGCTAAATGACACTCGTCGGTTTTCGAATTCAGTAATTCTTATTTATGATTTCTAAAGAGATTTGTCGTAGTTTTGAGCGTCTTCGCTGTCAACTGCTTATTTTAAATCTACATATCTTTAAATGAATTCGTCCAGTCTTAATGAAAATTTATCACGTTACAGATGCAGGTATTGGTAGCGCTGAACGCACGTTCTACAATTTTTCTAATCAGAAAGAAACAAGTTTTCATCAGTTTACTAAAGTACCTTTTTTCCAAGCCCACTACAAATATTTAACGCAAGACGTGGGTCTGTCTTGAAGCTCTCTTTCGCGTTTATCAGGAAGTGGAAGCGCTGTGACATACATGATGACGGAGTGTTGGTCTAGAGCGGCTGAACGCTTGGCCGGCCTGCTGCGGAGTCCTGTGAAGTTGGCACCCCTTTGTTGGAAAATGTACATTTTTTTCAGAGTTCTAGAAAGATATGCAATAGTTCTGGAGTTCTCTGTACAAAATTTAAATAGTTCTGCAAAATTTCGACGAAAAAAACAAAATATTACCACAAAATTTAGTTTTTTCAAAATAATTATTTGTCTATTAGCACAAACGTAGTTCTGATCACAGTTCTAAATAGCTCTCAAAGAGTTCTACAGGAAATCCTAATGACATTTTTCTGTGCAGATTATACTTTATCAGATAAATGCAGTCATGTGGAATTCATTTTCACGTTACTGTAAATTGGCACAATTTTTTCGAGATATACTGTTTTTTGAGGTTCTGTGTACATATACTATAGTTCTAGAGTTCATGTGAATATTTCTATGTAATTGCCCGAAAAAAATTATGTTCACAATTTTGAAAATCTGATATGCTGTCTTATTTGTGCCCCTTATTCGAGAAATATACATTTTTCTTAGGTCTTGAGAGATATTCTATCCGCTGCACATTCAATTTGTTGTTTTTACGTCTGAGTGATTACTGCTTATCGTAAACAAGAACTATTGCACATGTCCCTAGAACTCTGGAAAAAAAGTCTAATTAAAAAAAAAGGGGTGCAATTTCCACAGTAGCATGTAAATGGTTACCCCATCATTGTACTTATTTCACAAAGTATAATATGCACAGGAAAATGCTACTAGGATTTCCTGTAGAACTCTTTGAGAGCTATTTAGAACTGTGATCAGAACTATGTTTGTACAATTAAGCAAAAAATTATTTTGAAAAAACTAAATTTTGTGGTAATTTTTCGAATTTTTCGGTGAAATTTTGCAGAACTATTTACATTTTGTACAGAGAACTCCAGAACTATTGCATATCTGTCTAGAACTCAGAAAAATGTACATTTTCCAAAAAAAAAAAAAAAAAAAAAGGGGGGGGGGTGCCACCTTCACAGGACTCTGCAGCGGTCTGAGGCCAGCTCAGTCGGCCAGGGAGGCAGCCGCTCAGCTCTCTCAGCCGCGAAAGGGCTATATCATGAACACAATATGCGATTTATTCAGCAACAGTTATCCAGTAATAATGGCAGTGTTGGTGACAATATTGAACCATCATTTAACCCGTCCAGCTGCACAAATGTCACATGGTGATTATTCCGACAACGTTAATCTGTGGCATTTAGCTGATGTTCCACAGGAAAGAAAATTTACTCGTAGAACAGAAGCGACACTTCATCACAAACGTTTTGTACAAATTCATAAGTTCGAAGTCTTTAGAAATTTTCCAAATGACAATCTACCAATTTGGTTGGATCAATTTGATCGTGCATTACCACCGGGATGGTCACTAAAACAAAAACATAAATTTATGTATGGTCATCTAGAAAATGAACCTGCAGTGCGCATGCGCTCTGTCGCTAAAAAATAGTCAAACGTGTGCCGATTTCTATCATGCATTCTTATCTGCCTGTTGTGCATAAATCATTCAGGATCGCATGAAAGATATTATCTACGTTCTTAAAAGTTTTAAACAGTCTGGTTACACGAGACCGTCACAATACTTCGTTATACGGTACGAAAGAATCAGTATTTGACTAGACTCTACAGTCATGTAGAACGTATTCGTATTTATTTACCAAAGTTAGCGATTCATTTCCGACATGTTTTGGCTAGTCGAACGTAAAGATGATATCGAAGTTGTGCGAGGTTTGATACAGGAACTTGAGCTTGACACAAATTTTCAAACTCCGAAATATTTTGGTAATAACTACACGCAAAATTCTTTCTCGCAGTTGGGAAAGTCGGCCGCGGTGGCCGAGGGGACTGAGGCGCTCCAGTCACGGTCTGCGCAGCCACTACGGTCGGGGGTTCGAATCCCCCCCCTCGGGCATGGATATTTGTGCCGTCCTTAGCCGTAGCTAGTTCATAACAGGATCATTATTTCGGAAATGCATTTTCTGTGTTTTTTTTTTTTTTTTTTTTTTTTTTTAATCCAGCCTTGGGTCGTTTCTGACAATGGGATGTCATGGTAAACTGCCGCATTACGAACCTCCGAGCAAACTACCCAGAAACGGTAGAGAACGGAGAATTACAAACATTACGAAACAGAAAAACGGGAGCTGTTTCTCTTCGATTTCTGCGCAATATATAATTTGCCCCCTCAGAGAAAGTAACATTTCCTAAAAACAACTGTGGGTTATGCTGCATTTCAAAGATTTCGGACACTATGATACAATCGACCGAGTTACTTAGAGTACTGCCCTCTTTTGACTTTTTGGTACCTGAGACACCGTAAGCAGATCAACCCGCCAAGGACGTATAACAATGAACTGTCAACTGATGGTTAGAGAGAGTTTAGCTGTGAATACACTTGGAGAGTTGGCAGCTGTCGAAGCTTTGTGCCTATCCTATGCTCCTTTCACAGGGAGTGCACTGAAAGTGTGTGTACCTCTTAAGTTTTTGGTGTATAGTAAGCGATTCAACAGCACAAGTCTTGAGTCATTTCGGTCCGAATAGAGCCGAATCATTTAAGCTGCGTTCTTAATACTGAAATCTGATTTTACGTGTTCCCGGACCGCTCGAAGATGTCACAACAAAGTCACAAGACAAACTTATTCAAGTGGATGTTATGATTGATAAGAAACGCAATGCGATATATCTTCTGAACCATTTTGTTGAGAAGAAGCAGGGCCTCGTCTTAATTTTCTTTTTATGAATCATAGCATATATCGAGTGAGTGATCCTTAAGTGATATGAAACTTCTTGGCAGATTAAAATCGTGTGCCGGAACGGGGACTCGAACCTGGGACCTTTGCCTTTCGCGGGCAAGCGCTCTAACATTGAGCTATCCCGACACGACTCACGGTGCCGCCCTACAATTTCAATTCTGCCAGTACCTCGCCACCTACTTTCCGAACTTCACAGAGGTTCTCCTGGAAGAATTGAAGTTGTGGGGCGGCACCGTGAGTCGTGTCGGGATAGCTCAGTGGTAGAGCGCTTGCCCGCGAAAGGCAAAAATCCCAGGTTCGAGTAACGTTTCCGGCACACAATTTTTTGCCAGGAAGATTATAAGCGCACACTCCGCTGCAGAGTGAAAGTTTCATTCTTGAAGTGACACATTTCAGCATGTAGTTGACCAGTTTTCAAAATAGCGTCAACTGAAATCGTTTTCGAGGATCTTTGTGTTATAGTGCTAGTTATGACATTAGAGCTGCGATAAGAGTTAAAAAACTGGAAAAATGATATGCAAATATTCCATCCGAAAATTACAGACTACAATAAGAAGAACAAGAACATAAAAAAATAACATCAGAAGGCAAAAATCAAAGAACAGCTAGCATCGAAATAATATTCCATAATTTAATTTGTATTCGCAAACATTTCTAACAAGGCAGCTCAAAAATTGTTCCATCCAGCTACAATATTCCCAACAATTGTCAATAGTATTTATTAAAATTAGAGAAGTCAAAGGAATTCAACTAGGCAGAAATAAGGAAAAGATAACCCACATAAAATGCCTCGCTTTTGCAGACGAAATCGCCATACTCTCGAATACCAGAACGGAAGCACAACATGCACTAGAAAAACTCCACGAGATAGCCATTTTGATACAAAATCATCAGATAAACTCCCACTAAAAACAAAGTACGGAAAAATTCTACAAGTCAGTGAGTTTAAATATTTAGGCGAAATCATGTAAAAATCTGGGCTAAACACAAAAGCAAACGAAGAAAGAATCTCAAAAATACAGAGAGCCTATAAACTCACCTGGTCCCACTACAATAAAAAAAAATGTATTTCCACGGCCGCAAAACTACGACACTACAACACAGTAGTCTTGCCAGAAGCTCTCTACGCATCAGAAACTACGATCACCAAAGGAATGGCAAAAATCAAGGAGATTGTAAAAACAGGAAAGGAAAATTCTGAGAAAAATCCACGGTGCAGTTTTTAGAGAAAATATCTGGCAAAAAAGACCCACGGAAGAACTATACAGACACTCTGAAACAATCACGACACACATCAGAAGTCGCCGGCCGCGGTGGCCGAGGGGACTGAGGCGCTCCAGTCACGGTCTGCACGGCCACTACGGTCGGGGGTTCGAATCCCCCCTCGGACATGGATATTTGTGCCGTCCGTAGTCTTAGCAAGTTCATAAGTAGTTTGTAAGCTTAAGGACTGATGACCACGTAATCAAGTCCCATAAGTTCTACAAAAATTTGAACATTTTTTGAACATAGCAGAAAACGCAGATCAAAATTTTTAATGCATATCGCCAGAATGAATGACACCAGACTAACTAAAAGAATATTCAACATAAACTGGGTACATCTTGGTACAAAGAAACCATAGAAGACCTGAAAACAAACATCTCTATAGAAGACATACAAAACCGCAAAACCTGCAGGGAAAAAAAATCAGAAACCAAAAAGTTGACTAAGTCTCAACACACAAACAACAGACGAAAATGGACAGATGAACAAAAGAAGGCACAAAGTGAAAGAATGGAAGGTTTTTGGGAAGAAAAAAAAAGAAGAAGAAAGACGGGAATAAAAGCTAGATTTTTGTGTTTTTAGCGCTCTCTTTAAGGGGAATGTACGCAAATAATTATAATAAAATTATATAAGGTTTTCCATTTAATATCACGCAAAGTATTCGTTGGATCAAAACAATGTACAGTACTAATTTTCTTGTTTCTGAGCGGGACGTCCAATGATACAAAAATCGTCGTCGGCCCCCGTACGTGGATGGTGGGGTCGGGGCGGTATTGTATAGGGGGGCGCAACTTTGAAATTTACAATGGGAAACTCTGATTTTTATCGTAGATTACCATTGTAAGGCACAGCAGTAACTACATAAGTTTCGTCTTAAACATTTGTCCGCTTCGCCACAGATGGCCCTGTTATCAGCGGAATAAAAAGAGTCCATAATTGAAATTTACAACGTGCAGCTAAATGTCCATTTAACATTCAGTGGCACGGGGAACACCATATTCATACTGCGAGAGTAGGACCCGCCAGTAATTCGTAAAGTTTACTTGGAAACCCTATACTGATTTACGGCGAATTTAAGGGAATGTAGACGCTGCTGTTAGTACGTACTCCGAGCGTGTTCCAAAGAATGTCAACTCCCGTTCGTTCTGTTAGAAGGCTGTGAACGCCTTTACGTCTGGTGAAAGTGTACAGACTGCTAATCGTAAACGAAGCAAAACAGTTACATGGGAAGCTAATGAAACGGTACTAACAGCAGTACAGCACAAAACACAGATTAAGTGTTCTGCAATTCTGGTATTACCATCAGTAGCATTTGCAACATATTGCATCCATACCACGTGTCACTGCAACAAGAACTGCGTGGAGAAGATCTCCATAATCGGATAGTGTTTTGTGAATGGGCACTTCAAGAAATACTAACGACCCGCACATTCTTTGCCGATGTAATGTTTTCCAATGAGCCTACCCGAGGTGCTATGCTCCAACGCGAGGCCGCTTCCCGTCGGGGATTCGAATCCACCCTCGGGCATGGATGTTTTTGTTGTCTTCAGTATGCGTCAGTTCGTAAGTAGTTTGTTAAGTCCCATACGTTTAACAAACATTTGAACATTTGCGTTAACCGGCATAACATGCTTTATTAGGGTGTAGACAATCCCCACTGTCTGTTAACGTATGGCCTGGCATCATGAGGAACAAACTCATTGGCCCATGTTTTATTGATGGCACGTTGGATGGACGCAAATATGGAACGTTTCTGGAACAGGCACTTCCGATACTATTTCATGATTGTTGTCCTGGACTTTCGGCAACGTATGTGGTTTCGTCAGGACTGGTACCCCACGTATTAAGCAAGTGCCGCGGTGGAGTAGCCGAGCGGTCTAAAGCGTCTCGCTGCGGAGCGCGCGGTTGCTCGCCGTGGAGGTTCGAGTCCTCCCTGGGGCATGGGTGTGTGTGTTTGTCCTTAGGTTAGTTTACCTAGGTTTAAGTAGTTTGTAAGCTACGGACTGATGACCACGCAGTTTGGTCCGATAGATTTAAAAACACTTGAACATTTTTTATTAAGCAAGTAAAAAGCACGCCAAGTATTAGACCATGTTTACGCTGGTCTGTGGATCAGCAGAGGTGGCCCTATTAAATGGCCTGCTAGGTCACCCGATATGACGGCACTAGATTCCTTTCTGTGGAAATACTTGAAAGGTAAGGTATGCCAGCGAAAGCCAACACGTCGTGAAAACATGACCGACCGTATACGTAACGTTTGTGCTGACATTTCTAAATATATGCTGTGTACAATCATTTTCAGGACGGGTCACTACGTGTGCCGCATTTGTAAGTGCTACATTTGAACATTTAATTGGCAAAACGGGGGAATATTCACTTTGAGCATGAAGGAGCATCAGGTGGTCCCTTGTCTAAGGTATACAACGTTGTGAGTGGAGCGTACAGTTGAAAGCCATGAAGTACTGACCTGTCCTACCGTCGAAGCATGGAGTAGGATCCCCCTTGCCATTGACTATTAAATGGTTATTGAACTGCTTGTTGTAAATTACAGTAGTGGACTCATTTCGATTCCGCTGATTACACCGCCATCTGTGGCAAAACGGAAAAAATTTTAAAGGCGAAAGTAGTTTTGCCGTACAATCATAATTTGCGCTAAAAACAGGGGTATTTAGATTATCCATTATGGATATTTCAGAACCTGTGACTGATTTCCAATACCATTTAAGAAAAATGCAACCAGTCATTTTCACTTGAAATGATACTGTTTATTCCATGAACCGCTTTTCGAACCTTTTCAGGTTCATCTTCAGATGGAGCATGTTACAGGATCATTTCAAGCGTCATGTTGGGTGCTGGCTTGCTACTGTATGGCCGGATTTTTATGATTAATTTCCATTTCTCGGGTCTACCGGCGTCCAAAAGTGTGAAAGTGGTGTTTACAGTGCAGTATGGAGCCCAATAGTGCAAAGGTGATGTGGTACTGTCATATAAACACAAGGAGACGCGAGAAATGGAAATATAACCATACAGTCGCAAGTCAGCACCCAATACGACGCTTAAAATGATCCTGTAACATGCTCCATCTGAAGATGAAGCTGAAAAGGTTCGAAAACCGGTTCATGGAATAAACAGCATCATTTCAAATGATAGTGACTGGTTGCATTTTTCTCAAAGCATATTAAAAACAGATTTCAAAATTCCCCCGCGGGGTTAGGGTGCGGGAGAGGGGGCGAATGTATTACCATTGGATGTCCCCGTCCGATACAAACAAATTAGTATTTTACATTTTTTGATACGACTTTTAGTTCCGGTGATATTTGAATGTCTGTAAGCCGAAGGACTGATGACCAACGTAGTTAATTCCCTTAGATGTACACACATTTTTGTACATGTAAGGGACTTAAATACGTTGGTCATAAGTCCCGCGACTTACAAACTACTCGAAGTAACGTATGCTAAGTACATCTCAAACACCCATGACCGAGGGAGAACTAACTTCCAATGCCGAGCAACCTCGCATTCCACAGCAAGGCGTCTTAGAACGCTCGGCCACTCCACGCGTCGCTGTGGAAGTATACCTACAGACTAGACAGACTCCACGATAGCAGTCGACTCATCAGCCGAGAGGTCATGGGCGCTCTAAGGCATCTTGCTGCGGAGTGCGTGGTTTAGGGTTACTAGATGTCCGTCTTCAGAAAAGAGGACATTTCTAGATTAATAAAAGAACCTCTCTCTCTCTCTCTCTCTCTCTCTCTCTCTCTCTCTCTCGTATTGACAACTCAAGTACTAGCGATGTCTCTACTGTATTATCAGCGTCTTGTTTGTAATGCATCTTATGCAATTTGTTCATCTTCTAACAAATTAACAAGCATGAAATGTTGAGACCCGTTGAACGAATTACAGGACTACAAAGCAGTCAAGCCCTAATATTTCATCACTGCACCACTTGTAATTATCGTCTTACGTGCTGAACATTTTTTCCATACTTGTAAGATACCTTGCCGATGACCCCTGTTTCCACCTGAAATTTTTGCGATGCTACGTTTACGGAAACCATAGTACTGTCACGAATAAAGTAACAGTAAAATTTATCTAAGCGTTCCTTGTTACAGCTATGCTCCTATTTCGGATCAGGCCGACGTGACTATATTTATGATTAGCATCTAGATTTATTTACCGCAATTAATTATTAAAAAACTGCTCAGATTTTAGGACAAAAACTTTAAATCGATTTTTTCAATACACTGTTTATGTAGTTACGTCTCTTTGGTCCTAAACAGGCGAATGGTAAAACGGCAATGGTTACTGTGTCATCTCACCTTATTTGTGAAAAATTTTGAACAAGGTTTTATGTATAACGAACACTGCACTAGCTTTTGATCTTAAAGTCATAAGTGTGGTTGACAGACAAAACACAGAACTGCCGAGTCCCAGCACGACACACTGAACGTCTTATTTTTGGGTCACACAACAATCCGACCAGAGAAAAGGGGGGGGGGGCGAGTTTCATATTATACTATGTGTATTGCACTGTATTGCATTGTTGCAGACGCGGGTATTTAATTGGACGCCTCAATACTCGCATTCCGCGACAATTGCTACGCCATTTATTTCCAATTGTTCCGAAGTAGCTTGACTTCAGAGCAGCGGCGGCACAGAAACGTATTTTTTTTAATCACATTGTTTCAAGAAAAGTTAAATTCTATAGAGATAGTGATTGTGACAGTCCAGAGAATTGTATTTACGCACTTTCAACTTGAAGCAGTTGCACAACGCAAAAAAAGAGGACATTTCCCCATTTTGTTAAAAACCCGGCCGGACCATTTTTAGGGTCCAAAAAAGAGGACATGTCCGGGTAAAAGAGGACGTCTGGTAACCCTAGCGTGGTTGCTCCCCGTCGGAGATTGCGCGCGCGCAATGTGTGTGTGTGTGTGTGTGTGTGTGTGTGTGTGTGTGTGTGTGTGTGTCGTCCTTGGGTTAGTTTAAATAATTTGTAAGGCTATGGACTGATAACCGCAGTAGTTAAGTCTCATAACGTTTGAACATAACAATGCAGTTATTGTTGTTACGAAACACAGCCCGCATGGAGCAGTCAACTGTTGCTAATGGCGAAACAAAGTACAACTTTTATCTGCACGATAAAAGTTGTGTACCTTCGGTAGCGCCACCGGCAACTACATGTTCACAGGCTGAAATCACTATGGCGTGCCTTCAGTTGCGTGTGTTAGTCCCGCTTTACCGTCCTTTCATCTTCCTGATTCTCCTGTATCAAATTCGGATTACATATCGGAGGAACAGCAGCAACGAAGCAGCACGAAAACGCAGCCAATAACATCGACATGACCCATGTAAAAGCTGAGTAACTGCTCTTTAATCCCCACCCACTGTAAATGCTGCTTATGTTGTTGTCTGTCATCGTTAGTTTCCTCCGTGATGGATGCATTCCTAAGAAAGAATCTTGGTACTACACGATCGGTGGTGAAAGGAAACCTCACGAGATTGCTAACAATTGCAAGCAAATTACATCTAAGACATATCTGACGCCTTCAATATGACTGCCAGGTTAGAACATTTGCCAAAGATAGACGAGTATGACGACGCACAGCCTCAGCTGATTGAACACGAAAGTATGCATGCTGAAGACAGAGAAACCGTCTGAAGTGCGCACTTCGAGGAAGGTGAGAATCATTCAGATGAATCATGCCACGCAGCTGACAGGCTTTCATCTGCAAGCTACCCACAATCATTAATTTGTGATGTAATACATTTCAGGGATTTTTACGACATATTTTAGTCTCGTCATATACAACGACGAATTAGAATACTTTGTTAAGTGCTGTCATTTGCTTAGTTAACCCTCTCAATACCAACGGATGTTTCCAAAAACGCTAATTGCCAGGGCTGAGAGGGAACTAGTTTATGTCCACCCTAAAAAAAATCAGAATTTGTTAATTGTTGATTTAATGCATCATTATTTAAACGTCATGTGATGTAAGTGAGTCTAGAACCTGTAATTATTTTAGCATTCTCTCAGTACTTCAATGAGTATGAATAACTTGTACATCCTACGACCAACACAAATAATTTTAATAATTCAATTAATAATATTTATTGTTGACTTTTACTCACTATATCGTATCAGTGATTTATGTGTAAATTCGGTCCCGAACCAAATATGTTGAACAATAAATGCATTGTAAAGGTTGCAGTTACTGCTTAAACTTAAATGTTTCGTTTAATTTTAACTGAAAAATAAAGAAAAATTTAATCTGGTAACAGGCAGCATTAATAATATTTTTTTTCAGAATTATTCCAACATCTTGTATATTAAAAGAATCTACGAAAACTTAAGTCACTCGCCAGACCAAACTACTCGAACGATTTTCTTCATTTTTGCTTTAAACGAAAGGTATTCATTCGCAGATTTGTTATCAGTTATTAGAATTAACTTAAGTCTCTCCAGCTTTTATTTTTATTCAAACGCGGTGTCCTCCTGTCCTTGCATTGAACTTTTTAATGGGTTTGTTTTACGATATCTTCAGTTCTAATTAAGTTACGCAGTTCTTCTTGGCCCAACACCACTCATGCTCTTTCATTTGCGCTTTTAAACACTTGCATTGATTGATTCTGACGAAAGCTATGCATGAACATTGAACTTCTATTTTTTCCCAAATTTTTGTCATTCCACTATTCGCACGGGTCCTCTAGTAATATAATATTTTTAGAACTTGAGCAGAACGTACCCCCCACTCGTAATCGCGTATCTTACAGCGACTGATCCTAAGGTAGCTTTTGTTTCATAACAAGAATCCTTGATTGATCGTATCGGCGGATTTAAAGAAATTGTTACGGCTATCGTTAATGTCTAATGTATGTGCCAGTGAACTTCATGTGCTGCTGAAGGAGGCCTCAAGCAATGTTCATGTGCTGATGGTAGTAGGCCCACATCAAATGTCTTTCCAAAAAGTTACGTCACAACCCCTTACTGTAAAGGTTGTAGTCCATAAGAACAGGGTTAGAAGCCACGAGTTCGAACAGCTTTCCAAAATCCAAATAAAACAAATTCAACTCGTTAGAAATCGTAATAGATATTTATGCTCAGTTATTTTCTCTGTTGTGTGCTGCTAGAATAGTTCTATTTTCTCTGAGTTTTGCAATTATAAAGTGGTGTACAAAAACAAACGTTGCATTACTTTTTTTTTTTACAAAATATTTTTGAAAGGTAGTATAAGAAAATAGTGTTGTATACGATATAACTTACATTTCGCTGTTCGTTATTACATACAGCATTTGTACATGATAGAGGACAATACATTTGCTCATATAATGCTATGACAGTTATGTCAGAAATCTTCAAGGCCACAGTACTACCAAGTCATGGTATAGTGCACCAGGCCACTGCGCCACACGAAATTATTTCAAAATGTTCAAATATTTGTTAAGCTTAAGAGACTTAACTGCGGTGTCATCAGCCCCTAAACTTACAAACTACTCATGAACTACCTTATACTAAAGACGACACAGACATCCATGCCAGAGGGGGGAATTCGAATCCCAGACGGGGAACGGCTTCGCGCATCGTAGCATAGCGCCTCAATGCGCTCGGCCGCGACCGAAATTATTTACCTGGCAATAAACAACAGAATGTGTCTACCACCATACAGTTACTAGTGCTGCGTGTGCGACGTGCAATTAGTCTATGTAAAGCCGAAGTGCAGCAAATACAGACACGATGTACGTATCTAACGAACGCAAAGTCGTTGCGAAGAGTAACAACTTTAGAAAAACGTCCAAGATAATAAAAAGATGTAAGATAGCTTGTAAATAGCTACACTGCTTAAACATTATTGATACGATCGGTTTCGATCGTGATACTATCTGAGCATTGAAAGCTATGTGAACAGAGTATAGGAAGGTATCAAAAACCAGCGATGAGAACACGCCATGTGCCGTAACCCAATTGCTCAGAATTACGGCTCAGGGGAAAGAGGTCAAAATAAACCAGCACGTGTCTCGGCTTATCCGCAGACAGACACTCAGCCGTTTCTGATAAAACGACGGTCGACGTCTTCATCTTACGACAGGTGTATCAAAGCTAGACACATGCCCCTTTAGTGAGTTTTCGCAATACTGATCTGAATTAAATACTTCATTGTGTTTAGATCTCATATATCTTAAATGACCGGCTTCGGGTCAGCTGCCCATCTTCATATCAATTTTTACGAAGTAACATGTCCATTACTGAACAAGACTACAGTGAACATCTTGTTAAGAAGAGGGACAAACGACTCCTCTGTACAGTAAAAACTGATCTGAAGATGGGCAGCTGGCCCGAAGGCGGTCATTTAGGAAATAAAAGTGATCTAAAGGCTTACATTGAAGTATTTAATTCAGGTGTTTTGAAGTTTCCTTTCACCGTGTAAATGTTTCAATAGCGGAGATGGAACAGCAGCGACCGTCTCAGTTTCAACAATTCTGCGCACTGTGTTCGAAACCAGATTATTGTCCTTATTTTGTTGATTCCATTTATCTACTTTTGTGCATCCAAGGCTACTACGCCAACCTTTCTAATCAAGTTCGTTGCTACAAAAGCATTTCCAGTTACGTCAGTACAAAGGAAACACGTCCGCCGCGGTGGAGTGACCGGGCGCTCTAAGGCGCCTTGCTGCGGAGCGCGCTGTTGCTCGCCGTCGGAGGTTCTAGTTCTCCATCGAACACACACACACACACACACACACACACACACACACACACACACACACACACACACACACACACGTGTCCAACGCAGGACTAGAACCTCCGACGGCGAGCAACCGCGCGCTCCGCAGCAAGGCGACTTACAGCGCTCGGCCACTCCACAGCGGCGCTAGTGTTTCCTTTGTACTTAGATTAACAAACCTTTGAACATTTTGAAGCACGTCCTTTGGAAGAATTATTGCAAACCGCACAGTCGTTTCAAACAACTGCTTTTAATTTGAACTTCTACCCTGATTTCGTGTTCGATACGGATGAATCCGGCGGCGAATTCACTAGCAGTAAACAAACATTGTCGCATTGAGGTGGAAAAGTTATTGAACTTACTGTCAGCCAATTACGTTAGTGGACATTCATAAACATCTCAATACGATATAAACTGTGTGGAAAACACCTGCCAATAGCCTTCATCTGTCTTCAAGAAATTAGAGGATGATTCGGTTTTGAAGTATAAGACATTAACCAATTTTTTCGAACTGGAAAAAAGCACAGGTTGTCAAAGATCGCTTCAAGAACTCTATATTATCGGTTGCACATTATTAACAGATCATACCAATACCAATGGTATTGCGTGATAACAGCAGGATACAAGTGTATAAAAAAACATGCTGATGTTGACGTGGATTACGAATTACGGTGCAACTCGAAGATATATATAATCGGGTTTCGAGCATAGGCCGAAAATGTGTATAAATAAGTTGTAAATTTTCGCAAATTGATTGAATTAAGTGACATGATATGGCATTTTAACTGAAGTACACCAATAATTTAAAACTTATATAATTTCTGTTCTCTTAACACTTCAAGACAGAGCACAGATGCCCGTTTGTAAAGTTTTGCCGTTAGATACTTTAGCTCATTACCTCCCAAATTTTGAGACAACTGCCCTTGAAAGTTCATGACACTAAATCGACTAAAATACCCATATCGATAGATATTTGCAGAGCATTATCCTATCATGTGAGGTCCGAAAACGCTTTTATACCAAGAAATCAACAAAAGAAATTTGTCGACTGTTACTTATATGAGCAGTAAGGTAAACATGCTTCAGCAAAAGCGTTGCTATATACAGCCTACCAACACTTGATTCCTGAGTGGAAATTCTGTTTACGGTTCATACACTGATACTGCAATTATTTCCTTTCTTTTTTCTATGTGTATATGAAACTTCCTCCATTTCACAATTACGAAATTGAAAAATTCAATTAGTATAACATTGTTGCTGATAAGAGAATTCGCCTCTTATCAGATTCGGCGAGGAGAAACTGGGCCGTGGTAGAGTTGCGAGCATTGTAAGGCGCGTTGCTGCGGAGCGCACGGATGCTCGCCGTCGGAGGTTCGAGTCCTCCCACAGGCATGGATGTTCGTTGTTGTCCTTAAGTTACTGACGTAGGTACTGATAACAACGTAGTTACTCCTTTATATTTACAAACAAGTGTCAACCAACTTTCACGTAAAACATAAATCCGGCAAATTGTACACGTATGCGCCACCCGTATGACGTTTACTTTTTTCGACAAGATAATAAATTCATTTCAAGGCTTGATAATTGCCACTGGATTGTGGAAACCAAGCAGAAAATAATTCTGCAGACATAATCACAACCAGTAACATTTTTCATTACCTTTCAGCGCCGTCTTTTTCGCTCGATATTATCGTACGCTTGGCATGCATCAAAAACAATTCCGAAGAAATAAACTATTTTTTTTTAATTTTCGAAAACGAACGTTTGAGTCGGAAACTGCATTCAGATGTTTGTAAAGCTAAGTGACCAAACTGATGAGGTTATCAGCCCCTAGATTTACAAAAACTGCTTACACTAGCTTAGGTTAAGGGAACTACACGCACACCACTGCCCGAGGGAGGACACGAACCTCCGACTGGAAGCGGCTGGTTACTGCATGTAAGAACATCAGTCGTAAAATGTTTTTCGTTAATTTCGTGGAAAAAAATTCAAGTTTTCAGACAGCCTACATGTGGTGAAATTTGGCTCAGTTTATAATCATCTATCGATGTAATTTTACGTCGGTTCGGTGTCATGAACTTCCACGTGGTTTTCTCGAAAAATCAGAAGTAGTAGGCCAAAATATTTAGCTAAGCTAAGTGACCAAACTGATGAGGTTATCAGCCCCCTAGATTTACAAACTGCTTACACTAGCTTAGGTTAAGGGAACTACACGTCACACCACTGCCCGAGGGAGGACACGAAACTCCGACTGGAAGCGGCCGGTTACTGCATGTAAGAACATCAGTCGTAAATGTTTCTTTCGTTAATTTCGTGGGAAAAAAAATCCAAGTTTTCAGACAGCCTACATATGGCGAAATTTGCTCAGTTTATAATCATCTATCGATGTAGCTAATTTTACGTCGGTTCGGTGTCATGAACTTCCACGTGGTGTTCTCGAAAAAATCAGAAGTAGCGAGCCAAAATCTTTAGCAGTCGCTTTTCTTTGATACACTATTGATGTCACAAATGAACGGTAAATCAGGCTGCGATACTTGGCGTGTTCTCTTAGCGTACACACAAGACAGACGAAACTAATGTACAGCGCGCTTCCATATCTACCCATGAGAGGTGGAGACGGCGGCAGCGGCGGCGAACAGGCCTCTTCAGCGCAACGGGAAACACTACTGACGACACCGCCGCCGCTTGCGTTTAAGTAGCGGACACGCTGCCCTTTGCCTCCAGCTCCACTGCGCTTACAGCGAATGGTAACACGGTGCGACACTCTTTCCTAATAAGGCTACAAATGAAGCGTGTTTACTACAGAAGTAATACCCAAATACAAATGACAAAAGATACTGAAAATATTCAACGAAAAAAAAATTTATTTACGATAAGAAATTGAAAGGGAGTAAAATTATTGTAACGGGCGGTATTTCAGACAATGCCTGCCCTCTGTAGGAGGTTACAATAGACAGGGCCAGCGGTTGGTATGTGTACGGATAGAGGGGGGTAGTGGGGGGGGGGCGGGTTAAAGGTAAGGGTTGTTTGGTTGGGACAGGGTGACTGAACTACTGAGGTCATCAGTCCCCTGGTGGGGAGGCGAAGGAGTGAGGACAGGAAAGGAGGGGAGGGGGAAAGGAAATGCAGTCTGGGAAGTATAGAGGGGCTCGGTGCTCGCCACGCACGTGAGCCCCCCCCCCCCCCCCCCCCCCCCAAAAAAAAAAAAAAAAAAAAAAAAAGCACTGCGTCAAGTCGACTCTCAACTTAATTGTTTATTTACACAAGAATCAGAGATTTGTGTAGTCGGCATTAACGAATCAGTTAATAAGCACAAAACATTTGCTCGTCTACAGTGAAGTATGAGATGAAGCATCAGATATCTGTGACATTAAAATAAATATATAAATAGGAAAATAAATTCAGAGCAGTATGTAACGCTTCTCTATACAGTTTGTGCTCACTAGTTTTTTAAGTTAGTTACGCGTATCTTGTTTGTTTACACAAGAATCGGAGATGTGTGTAGTCTGCATAAAGCAATGTCCAAAGATAACACACAGCCCCCCACCAAAAAATAAAGAAATTAATAAATAAAACGATGTTGCAGAAACCTTTCCCTAACTGCCTCTTCTCGTAGTTCTTTTGCTTCTCACTACAGATGAATCCATAATCGCTTTTAAGCGGTTTTTACCGCGACAGTTTCTACAATTACAGAGATAGCGTACTAGAGGTACAGACTCCTCAATTGGTAAAACGATCGTATGAGTATCGAACAGAAGACAAATATTTGTCGGTAATATTAAGATTTAAGTGCACCGAAAAGCCGAGAAGCTGCGGTTTTAAATTATAAAAGTGACACACAACGAATCAGTTAATAAGTACAAAACATTTGCTCGTCTACAGTAAAGTACGAGATGAAGCATCAGATATCTGTGACATTAAAATAAATAAATAAATAGGACAATAAATTCAGACCAGTATGTAACGCTTCTCTATACAGTTTGTGCTCACTCGTTTTTTAAGTTAGTTACGCGGATCTTGTTTATTTACACAAGAATCGGCGATGTGTGTAGTCTGCATAAAGCAATGTCCAAAAATAACACACAGTCCAAAAAAAAAAAAAAAAAAAAAAAAAAAAAAAAAAAAAAAAAAAAAAAAAAAAAAAAAAAAAAAAAACGTTCAGATGTTTGTAAATCTGTCGGACCCAACTGCTGGGTTATAAGTCCGTAGCTTACAAACTATTTAAACTAAGTTAAACTAATCCAAGAACAACACAAAACCCATGCCCGAGGGGGGGACTCGAACCCCCGCCGGCAAACGGCCGCGCGAACCGCAACACGGCGCCCCAATGTGCACGGCTAATCCGCCGTGGCTGAATTTTCCCCACTCTGAATTTTTTGACTTGTTACAAATACCCCTTGCTACGTCCTCTGGATGACAAAGTGTATATACACCATCCAAATCAGTCATTTTTAAATATAGTTTGAAATAATATGCATGTGTTTTCCACGAATAATATAAATTTCTGTATTTTGTATTCCATGCAGCTTGTGATTTCCTTGAAATAGAAGATGTCATGATGGTGTATTGTAAGATAGCGCAAATGCAGTGATCTCTTCGAATAGTATCTATAGTCGAAGAGTGACCTCTATACTACCCGGATGTTGAACCGCAGATTTCTGAATGTGTCAGCCAAAGATGTTCAAATTCTGTTTTTTGACTAATTACAACATGGCTGCTGTGAATTATTACAGAAAAAAAATAAACGAAAAGAGTATATGTTTACGCACGCGAGTCTGTTGCTTCGCATACTGACAAATTTTCTAATGCAGAGGTAAATTAACTACCGTATTATTTCTCATGTACTAATTGATGGAAAATAGTTTGACTAATTACAACATGGCGGACAATGTAAATTCGTGTGCAAAACAAATGAGTGTGCAGGCACGCTACAGCTGTATGCGCCGACACCAGAGTTGTGCATTCAGGTTTACAGACATCACACAGCAAATGTAATTCGCTATCACGTCTTAGCAACTGTGCGATCTAGGTCAAACGTTGTCGAAGGAGATGTTATAATCGCTTATTAAATTTGCTTTTTTTTTTTTTTTTTTTTTTTTTTTTTTTTTTTTTTTTTTTTTAATAGCTATGGCTTTTAAAATAATGTAAAAAGACGAAAGAAGTTCAACTGCACTGAATGTACGATCTTTGGAACCACGTCCAGTTCTGTGCAATCTTAAGTATAATAAAAGCCACTGTATATGCTTCAGAACTTTTTACTATTGTGTATGGACCTACTATGCAAAGTGACTCCCCTTGATAAAATAAGATTTACTTATTTGATGCAATGTTCGTGTAATTTTTCTATTATTTCCAGCTCTCGTAATGTAAGACATTGTTGGGCGCCATATTGGCAGTTTTATTAATTTCAGGGATGAACTGCGAGACAGTAATAGGTAGAATGATCTTTATGAAATTTGATTTCAATTTTATTTTTGGACCATCCCGGCCAGATCCAGTCTGTCAGAACGCGATAGGCAAACAGCCGGGGGCATATAGGCACTATGCTACGATGCGCGAGGCCGTTCCCCGTCGGGGGTTCGAATCCTCCCTCGGGCATGGCTGTTTGTATCGTCTTTAGTATAAGGTAGTTTATAAGTAGTTTGTAAGTTTAAGGGCCAATGACCCCGCAGTTCAGTCCCTTAAGCTTGACAAACATTTGAACGTTTGAGCAAACAGCTTTCTTTACTTCTGAAGGTTCAGGCACTCGATAACGCACTCTCAACTGTTCAAAGATTTAATGTTATTGTTTGTTCGCTACGCGGAACCACTCCTTTTCTCACGCTCATTAAAACTGATTGGGCTAGCATTCAGACATTCGGTATCAAAATTACTAAAAATAATAGAAGACCTCGGAGGTATATAATGATAACCCTTATTTATAAAGTGCTGAGATATGACGACTTGTATATTTGAAAAATAGTTTCTATTACATGTTTCAATATTGGTTTTTAATATTTATATTTGCACATCTCTCTGCAGATTCATTTATTACTTGAAGGAAATGAAACATTCTGTCGGATATGATTGTTTGCACCAAATTCATTAAAAATACAGAAGTTGAGGGTTATCATTATTTACCCCCGAAGTCTTCATAATCTTGTGTAGGATGGAAATGTTTAACAAAGATCATTTAAATACGTCAGATCAGATAAGAGTGTGTGTTACCACTGCGGATCAACCATGCGTACTGGGGCGCCGTGTTGCGGTGCGCGCGGCGGTTCGTCGTCGGGGGTTCGATTCCCACCTCGGGCATGAGTGTTTGTGTCGTTCTTGGATTAGTTTAAATAGTTTGTAAGCTACGGACTTATAACCCAGCAGTTGGGTCCGACAGATTTACAAACATCTGAACTTTTTTTTGGACTGTATGTTGTCTTTGGACATTGCTTTATGCAGACTACACAAATCTCTGATTCTTGTGTAAATAAACAAGATCCGCGTAACTAACTTAAAAAAGTGAGCACAAACTGTATAGAGAAGCGTTACATACTGGTCTGAATTTATTGTACTGGTCTGAATTTATTGTCCTATTTATTTATTTATTTCAATAATATCAGATATCTGATGCTTCATCTCATACTTTATTGTAGACGAGCAAATGTTTTGTGCTTATTAACTGATTCGTTGTGTGCCACTTTTATAATTTAAAACCGCAGCTTCTTGGCTTTTCGTTGCACTTAAATGTTCAAATGTTCGTATAGTCTATGGGACTTAACTACGGGGTCATCAGTCCCTAAACTTACAAACTACTTATGAACTACTTACGAACTAGGACGGTACAAATATCCATGCCCGAGGGGGGATTCGAACCCCCGACCGTAGTGGCCGTGCAGACCGTGACTGGAGCGCCTTAGTCCCCTCGGCCACCGCGGCCGGCCTGCACTTAAATCTTAATGTTATCGACAAATATTTGTCTTCTGTTCGATACTCATTCGATCTTTTTACCAATTGAGGAGTGTGTACCTCTAGTACGCTATCTTTGTAATTGTAGAAACTGTCGCTGTAAAAACCGCTTTAAACGATTATGGATTCATCTGTAGTGAGAAGCGAAAGAAAAACCGAGAAGAGGCAGTTAGGGAAAGGTTTCTGCAACATCTTTGAAAACAACTTTGGTAGTTGTTTGGAAGGTTGAGGCAACTGACAGTGAAAATTATAAGACAACTTTTCATTTCTTTAAATTCCGACAAATTGTGGACAGTGTAGAATTATTATTCTGTGCACAAACTTAAGAACTTTTAATCCATGCATTTAACATTCTGCAGGTTACGAAAAGCTTTGTAGAGATTGTAATAATCAGTTTGTTATTATACAATAAAAAAATAAAAATAATAAAAATTACTTCAAACCATCTGCTGGACTGGGTATCCCACCATCGCAGTGGTGGCAAACGAAGGTGTGGAATGTGTGTAAGAGGGGGTGTGACGACTTACCATCGTGTGACACGTATTACGTTGGCGTGAAACATATTCATTTCGTGACACACAAGGCGCAGCACAGCTATTCCACTGTATATTTTTTTTTTTTGTATTCAATTGCATTTTAGTAAATAAAGGCCTTAACAAATTATTTCTCAAAAATATCATCTATTAACAATTTATAAAGGCGGATGGGGAGTCATTTTAGGGCAATTACCAACTCTCACAAAATATGAACTACCAACCGCCGTATCTGTCAACCTGTAGCCTAAAGATGGTTGACAGATCGCGAAAATGTTACGTAGGAGCTGAAACCCGAATCGATGTATTCTCTTATCGATCATTTAATAAATGCTGTGTCCTTTCGGATAACAATTGTACTCAGTTTTTTGCAGTTTTTATTTTATTCTCCTTTTCTCCGCTGCTGGTAGGTGTTGTAGTGAAACGTATATTCGGGAACATCGTTCCACATTATTCATAAGTACCGCATTTATCACTGGTGGGCGTGTGAACTATCTATGATAGGAGGTTCACACGGATACCAGTAATAAAAAGCAAATGATTTCATCGGCCACCATGAATCCCATCAAACGCCTATGCCACGTTATCAAGAGGTCAGGTCGTGCGCAAAATCCTGCACCGATAACACTTGCGGAATCATCTACATCTACACGGGATACTCTTCATATCGCCTTTAAGTGTGTGGCAGAGGGTTCATCGAACCACCTTTATACTACTTATATCCTATTCCATTATCAAATAGCGCGCGGGAAGAAAGACAACCCGAATTTCTCCGTTCGAGCTCTGATTTCTCGTATTTTACTTTGATGATCACTTCTGCCTATGTAAGTGGCATTCAACAATACGTTTTCTCATTCGGAGGAGAATGTTGGAGATTGGAGTTTCGTAAGTAGCCCATGCCGCAGCTATAAGCGTCGTTGTTGTAATGATTCCCATCCCCGATCATGTACCTTTCCGTAACGCTGTCTCCCCTGTATTTTGACAATTCAAAACGAGCTGCCCTTCTTTGGAATCTTTCGATGTCCTCCGTCAAACCCAACTCATACGGATCCCACACTGGGCAGCGATACTCCAAAAAAGGACGGACAAGCGTAGTGTCTGCAGTTTCTTTAATAGTTCTGTTGCATAAAGAAATCAGAAAATAACAGCAACCAGTCACCTTTCGTGTGTATTTTATTATCACAACCGGTTTAGAACTGCCTGGCAGTTCATCATCAGGCGGTGTACATGCTGTAGATGTTGCTTATAACATTGTGAAATACGTTTGGAGTTTGTTCACATTTCTGATTAATGGAAAGTGATTTTTAAGCATTTTAGTGCTCAATGGGTGCACACATAACACAATACTCGCTTTCCACATTTTTACAAACATAAACAATTCAGAGATATATCACTGAATTGTTTATGTTTGTAAAACACGTGGTAAGCTAGTGTTGTGTTATGTGTGCACCCATTGAGCACTAAAATGCTTAAAAATCACATACCATCAATCAGAAATGTGAACCAGCTCCAAACGTGTTTCACAATGTTATAAGCAACATCTACAGCATATACACCGCCTGATGATGAACTGCCTGGCAGTTCTAAACCGGTTGTGATAATAAAATACATACGAAAGGTGACTGGTTGCTGTTATTTTCTGATTTCTTTAATCAACACAGTCGCAGGTTCCACACTTCCAGCATGGATACAAGTTTAGTTCTGTTGCATATTTTAAGGGTTCTGCCAATAAAAAGCAGTCTCTGATTCGCCTTTCCCACGACATTATCTACATGTTCTTTCCAATTTAAGTCTGAAGTAATACTAATTTGTAGGTGTTCTGATTTATTTATCTTGTAAACAAAGTTTAACGTATTTCTTTTCGTACTCATGTGAACGACTTCACAGTTCTCATTGTTTAGAGTCAATTGCCAGTTTTTACACCCTAGTGATATCTTATTCAGATCGTTCTGCAGTTGGTTTTGATCTTCAGATGACTTTCAAAAAATGTTCAAATGTTTGTAAATCTATCGGACCAAACTGCGTGGTCATCAGTCCATAGCTTACAAACTGCTTAAACCTAGGTAAACTAACCTAAGGGCAAACACACACACCCATGCCCCAGGGAGGACTCGAACCTCCACAGCGAACAACCGCGCGCTCCGCAGCGAGACGCTTTAGACCGCTCGGTTACTCCACCGCGGCCAGATGACTTTACTAGACAATAAATGACGGCGTCATCTGCCAACAACCTAAGAGAGCTGCTTAGATTTTCTCCCAATTCGTTAGGTAAATAAGGAACAGCAGAGGACCAATAGCACTAGCCTGTGGAACGCCAGATATCACCTCTGTTTAAGTCGATGCCTTCCCACCGAGCCGCGGTGGAGTAGCCGAGTGGTCTAAAGCGTCTCGCTGCGGAGCGCGCGGTTGCTCTCCGTGGAGGTTCGAGTCCTCCCTGGGGCATGGGTGTCTGTGTTTGTCCGTAGGTTAGTGTACCTAGGTTTAAGTAGTTTGTAAGCTACGGACTGATGACCACGCAGTTTGGTCCGATAGATTTACAGACATTTGAACATTTTTGTCTTCCCACCGATTACTACAAACTGTGTCGTCTCTGACAGGAAATCCCCTATCGAGTCGCAAATTTAGGGCGATATACCATAACCACGCTAGAGGCAGCAGTGGACATCCAGGGACTTTTTTAGTCTAGTGGCACGTCTAGTGGCAGCACTTCCCAGCGGAAGATGAGGCCCGAGACGTTTGCTAAGGGATACCCCGTTACTTTTGCCACGTCACTGCAGACGTGACGTCACTTCCTGCAGTCGCGGCTGCCTTCAGATAACGATCTGTCGCCAAAGGCCGTGGCCCAGTGGAATGCCGGTCAGTGGACCGTATCTTATCGGGCAGCGCGTATCTGCGTCTGGACGGCGTTGATACTGCCGAGCGGACAATGACCCGCCTGCCCGTCCCTTTGTAAATGCTCCGGAACGGAACCGTTACTCAGCAAGCACATGTCAACGACCCCTCCAGATGTTCCTTTCAATGCGGTCAAATAGGAATATGAGTAACGCCGTCGACACTGGCGAAAGCTGGACTTGGGACTTTGATGGAGGAGGGAGGTTAAAGTTCGTTCGTGCCCCAAACCCTACCCGATTTCTTTCTCTCTCTCTCTGTTTTTTTTTTTTTTAATTATTATTATTATTGTTTGTCTATTTTTTTTTATACACCTGGAGGGGGTGTCTGAGGGGGGCTGCAGCCGCATAGCTTTCAGGAAATGTTAAGAAGAAGCAAGTGTACTGCTAGGTAGGGGGGGGGGGGGGCGCCGCAGACGCATACTTCCCCCCCCCCCCCCTTCACCACGGCTTCGCTACTGCCTATCGTTTATTGTTCACTGGTATACTAAAATACATTCAAACATCAATTAAACTCCTTGGTACAATAAAAAATTTTTAAATCTGGATATTCAGAAAAAAAATCGCACTGACGTGTTTTACGGCACACTTTAGATTTGTAGTTTTATAAGTTTTTGCAAACATTTTCGACGAAAATAATAATGTAAATAATAAAACATTAATTACTAAGAATGTCTGAAACCCTTTTAGGAAAAAAAAATTTTTGACATTGGCGAGATTCGAACCACTTACTTTCAGCACCGCAATCCAACGTATTGCCTACTATGCTACAGCTGCCAGTTAGAAGTGACGATCTTTAATTTCGTACTATTCATGGTCGTTGTTAACTGATACTAATATGGCATTTGTAGACATTAGATTATTATATATCGTACGAAGGACGACGTCTTTTGAGAATTCTTCAGTGCGCCATTGCTTTGAAATGACAACGTGTAAGTTACAATAAGAAAATCATCAGATACGCAACGCAAGATGGCGTATGCCACAGAGAGTTCTGGGCGAGGAATGTCACGTGACATCTGCGAACGGCTGGTTTACGTTATTTCAATGGAGGTGGTCAAAACTCCGTTATTTTTGCAAATATCTCTCAAACGATACGAGATATGAAAAAAACATAAGGGAAAAAAGTTGCGGTGAATTTCCTCCTCTACAAATTCGTTTATTCAATTTTCGCGTCAGATGAACGGTTTATTTGCAGTTAAAATTACTTTACAAACGGCTTTTTTTCTGTATTACTAAGGTATTTCTCGGAAATATTTCAAAAAGCGAGGTTCTGGTTTCTGGTAACCAACAATTATGTCTGTAAACTTTGGTGTCGATCGGTTGAACGGTTCGACCTAAAAAGTGAGAACACGTTACAGCCAGACAGACATCGTCAAATCGCATTTATTTTTGCAAATATCTCTGCAACGATGCAAGATATGAAAAAAAAAACAGAATAGAGCGAAGTTGTAGATAATTTTCCCCTCTACCAATTAGGCTATTCAATTTTCGTGTCAGGTGAACGGTTCGTTGGCAATTACAATTATATTACAAACGGCTTTTTTTTTTTTTTTTTTTTTTTTTTTTTTTTGTATAACTACCGTATTTTTTGTCCGAAAAATTTGAAAAAGGGAAGGTTCTGGTCTCTGGCGGCCTACAATTATGTGTGCAAAATTTGGTGCTGATCGGTTGAGCGGTTCATCTTAAAAACAGGGGACACGTTACGGACATACAGACAGACATACATCCCAAAATCGCCGGTATTTTTGCAAATATCTCTGAAACGAAACGAGATATGAAAAATACATAAGAGAGCAAAGTTGTAGAGAATTTTCTCCTCTGCAAATTTGGTTATTCAGTTTTAGTGTCAGATGAATGGTTAAGCCGTTATTTTCATTTAAATTTCGAGCTGCCAAAAGACGATCGCAAAGGCCCACTTTAAGTGTTACTACCGTAACCTAAAGTGGGCCAATAGCCATTAGCCTTCAAATTATACTTGATTTGGCGTAAAGATACAAATTATGACACACTGACATAACCAGAAGTTATCTTTTGTGCCATATTCTTATGTCATTTACATGAGGCACAATTGCATAATATGCGTTTCACTATAATTAATTCGGCCGAATATTTTTACACTTCAGAATATTCAGCTACTTCGTCCAGATGCATTATTGCCGTTGTATATGTCAGAATCTCCCTTCATTGAGCGACATCCTCGTCATTGTATGGAATGAAAAAACGGCTATAAAGACATCATGAAATATCAGTGTTATATTACAATATTGTCAACCACCGTGAGTTCATACAGATGCCCTACCTTGTCAGTAGAGCATGCATAAGTCTTCAATCTGCTGGCTAGGCTATAACCAAAACTTCACAAAACAATACAACGTTAACATCTTAAAGCCAAACAATATTACAGTATTCTGATATAACATTTTACAGTAACAGATATTTTTCAGCAAGTTAAGTATAACTAATAATTTACGTATTCATATTCAGATAGTTACTACACTTTCATAAATACCTAGGCATCATGTTTCAAATATTTTGTTGTTGTGAATTTTACGTACTTACACGGCTACTCGTTATTTATTTTACTTTTTTATGTCAATTTCTTCGTCAGCAAAGCACTGTCCATGAACGAGCACTTGAATATATGGCTGGGAACTAGATACTATTCACGAAGAAAATGAAATTAGATATAATTATAGTAATTCTCCGACAGCTGAATGGATTATCCTATACTGCGTTGGAGTGGTCGAACGTTCCAACGCGTCTTGCTGCAAAGTGCGCTGCTGCTCGTCGTCAGAGGCTCAAGTCCTCCCTTGGAGATGGGTGTATTTTTTGTCTTTAGAATAAGTTAGTTTAAGTAGTTTGTAAGTCTGTGGACTGATGACCAGGGTAGTTATTCCCCTAAATTTACAAGCATTTGAGTATCCAATAAAAGTTGCACAGTTGTAAGGTGCCATCCATGAATATTAATCTTACGAAAACTATATTCTTTCCTCTGTAGTGTAAAGCTTTAATTATCACCCCAAATCAATTAATCTTGCGTCATTATCTTTTTGTTTGTTTACAGATGCATGTCTGCAGTCCTGATACTCAATGAAATATCCGCGACACAGTAGCAAGTGTAGAAGACAAAACAATACCCACACTGCATTAATAAAGTAGAAAGCCCTTTCTCCAATTCCAGACGCCCTCCCGAAAATTTGTTTTATTTTATTCAGAATTCCAGTCGACACATCGTTAAAATTTGAATGTTACGTAAAACTGTAATAAAAGTCCACTGAGACGGTTGGAGCCAACGCTAACTTTTTTTCTCAAAGACAACATGTTTTTGTGTTTCAACTGTCGGCACAACCATCAATTTACAGCGTAAAAAATAAATTAATAAAATAATCTTTTTGCGACTCATGCTTTCATTCACAGAATAATCAGTAAAAAAGTATCACTAAACCCACTCAATGTGAAACACACTAAAGCAATAAAAATAATAAAATAGCGTGGCTACCTCCCTAGCAGCAGTATCTTCTCAGGATATACGTCCGCACCTTCGTCACCCGGTAAAACTGATTGAAATGGTTAGTGTTGTCCTTGTATACGTAAAGAAGAGTTTGTTAGGAAGTCGTACATATCTAAAGTTTCGTTCCAATCTTGAAAAAGTTGTACAAATTTGACCTTCTTAACAAGAGTAATCACCACTACCTAAGACTTGGTACGGTTCGTGGCTTACAACAAACTTCGGCAAGGTTGAACGGATCACTATTATAGTTGGATGATGTATTTATAAGTGCATGGCGAAGGTCTCTATGAAAAACGCCGTTTGTTACGAAGCAGAGGACAACTAACAAGAAACTTCGACATCGTTTCGCAGATGATCAAAAAAATGTTCAAATGTTTGTAGAACTTATGGGACTTAACTACGGGGTCATCAGTCCCTAAGCTTACAAACTACTTATGAACTAGCCAATAATATCACACACTAAAATAGTGAGTGAGGTAAATATAGGAAAGGTTGGGGAAATGCCAGCCGACTATATTATAACCCCATACTGCTTCAACAAGCCTTTCAATATAACAATTGGAAGTAGGGAGCAATGGGAGAAAATAGTTCGACACCGTACGGAAACTCTAGGGAAACTGGCCTCAGTATTCCAGGCCGAAATCACTGCATCAGGGCGTGTGTGGAGGAGAATTTGCGTAGGTGCTACAAAGACCGTAGCATCTATATCTATTCAGACAGCCAGGCAGCCCTGAGATCACTGGCAGCTCCTGCAACAAGGTCTAAAATTGTTGCAGAATGTCACAGGGTTCTGGCGGAGCGAGGGGAAAGCAATAGAGTAAACCTATTGTGGGTCCCTGACAACTCGGGGATAATTGGCAACGAACATGCCGACGGAATAGCCAGGATGGGGGCAGAGACTCCATTTATTGGACCGGAACCTGTCCTGACAATCACCAAGGCAATGATCAAATTGGACCTGGCTCAGAAGTCAACACGTAGAATACTGGACCAAAGTCTATCAACAAAAACATGGCAAGGTAATGATGCCAAAGCCATGTTTTAAAAGAACCTCTGCAATCCTGGGCCTGAACAGGAGAGAGATTAGACTCATGGTTGGATTGCTGACAGGCCATGGGAATTTTAAAAACACCTACATACAATGGGAATAACAGAAGAGGACCCTAAATGTAGGATCTGTGATGACGGTGATGAAAGTGCATCACATCTAATTTTCGAATGCATTGCATTGGAGAGTAAGAGGCACAGAACATTTGGGGCAACCAGACCCGAAGAAATTGTGTCTAATAAATAACTGGTAAAGGGACTCCTTGCACTCTTCAAGGGCATTGGTTGGCTTTACAATAAACTTAGTTTCGGTGCGGGCAGTGGCGGGTTGGACCAAGACTGTTTTGGGTTCCCTGAGAAAATCAAATCAAATCAAATCAGCCAATACTAAGGATTGCACAAATATCCATGCCCGAGGGGGGATTAGAACCCCCGACTGTAGTGGCCGTGCAGACTGTGACTGGCGCGCCGCAAAATGCTCGGCCTCCGCGGTCGGCTGCGTGGGTAACCCATCTGCGACAAAGTACTAGGCTAGTTATGGATAAGAACAAAACACGTCTTGCTGTAAAACACTTTTCCTCTGTTTCGTAATTGCTATTGCGGCTGCATCTGGATATTACCCGTATATAGTAAGTTTAATATATTTAACTTTTCCTGACTTAGATGTTTATTTTCCTTTGAATTGGAGGTAGACACTTACTTCGGTGTCACCCTAAATAGATCAGTTATCGTCCAAAGTACTGTAACGATGATGGCATTTAGCAAGACTTAAAATATTACCAATCAGCGATTTAAGCCTTTAAAATCTAAGAAAAGTACTTGCAGCATCGAAGCCATTTGATTATCTATAAATGTGAATGTCTGTTCGGTGTACGTTTATCACGTCTGAAGGAAGGAAGGGAGCTTAGGATTTAACGTCCCATCGACAGCTTGGACATTAGAGACGATATCACGTTTGAACCACAGGACATAAAGAGCTAAAAATTTGTACAGTTACTAATGTCTACTCAGGGAAAGCTTTAAGCATTGTTTTATGGTGATCGGATAGCTATTTATCTAAATATATTAATGTGAATGTCTGTTCGGTCTACGCTTATCTAGTCCGAACGACAAGACGCAGAGACTTGAATATTTTTACAGTTATTAATTTATACCTGAGGAAGGTTTTTGGCATGGTTTTATAGCGATCTGATAGATATTTAGTAATTTGAAGAATATAACGCGAAATATGGAACAATAATTACTCTTTGAAAATTATATTTACTCTTTGAAAATGGTTTTATTGGTTGCATTGTTGCTTGAGGGTTGATAATGATAAAAGGGTGGAGTATATTGTGATGGAAAGAATATAAAATTCTACGTGTGTGTGTGTTAATATTTCGCTCTGCAGCAAAAACTACAGAACGCAAACGAATGATTTGTGTGTAATTGTTGTCCCAAGTCTCCTGTTGTACACTGTAGCAGTTCCTTGCCGATAGCTATAAGAGGGTAGAGGCCAGCGATGACGTTTGCGACTCTATAGCAAGGAGGTTACATACAGCGAAACGTAATGCCAGGCAGACTATATCTTTGGTCTATGCGTGCTACAATGTCTTCAGCTCTTCTCTGTAAGGAAATATAAGAATAAATATATAAAGCAGTAAAAAAGAAATTTCTTTTAATATATCTCTTTAAAAAATCGATTTGACGTTTCGCGCATTACATCAAGTGATCGATTTGTGATATTATTACAATCATTATTGCTGAATTTCCTTTAATCCCTTCAGATATGCCATTTCAGTTCAAAAGACTTAAGTTTCCAGTTCGTCTGGCTTTTGCCATGACAATTAATAAAGCTCGAGGACAATCATTAAACGTCGCAGGAATCCATTTACAGCCCTCATGTTTTTCACATGGTCAATTATACGTCGCTTGCTGAAGGGTGGGCAACCCAAAAAGTCTCTACATTTACGCTCCAAACAATACTACAAATAACGTAGTTTACTAGAATGCCCTAAAATGAAATTAAAATGAATTAGGACATTACTCTCACCATACGTGTTGAGATATTGCAACACAGGCTATAAGGAATAATGTATGTATTATTTACTGTAAATCATTAAGCGCTTCACATAATTTTATTTTTTTATTCGAATATTGATTAAAAATGTTTGTTTCTAAAAAAGGTATTTATTTCATTTCACCCTTCAAAACCAGTCTCAAAGCATAATACTGAAAGATAGCTTAACTATCATAATCAACCAACACGCGAGCGGAGCCGCAGGTTTAAGCTAGTAGTATATATATAATAAATTTTACACTGTGAAACTACTGAGAAAGTAAAGTGACTAAAGAGAGTAAAAACAAAAAATGCTTATGGTAAACGACTAACATTCGTACGTGTGGCGTCTGCAGCCGCAAGTCGATGCCCCATGTCCTAACGTTAACACCACGACATCAGCAACAACGGCTCAAATGGGGCCGGCCGAGGGGACCCGGGTGGAACATGCTGCAACGCACCCAGTACGGTAATGTCTATGTAGCATCTCGTATCCCACACGTGGCACAGACTTTCCACATACCTTCGACGATAACCAAGCGCATGTTGGCGGCATTAGGCTCGTTTTTGAGTCAAGGTACGTTATTCAAGGTCAGCTGTGAATCTCTTACCCTCCCAAAGAGCAAAGGAGGCCTTAATCTCTGTCATGTACTGCACCGAGCGACGGCCCTCTTTGTAAGCACGCATATCAAGATGTGGTGACGTACTCCGACTTGCCTTTCCAGCCTACTAATGAGGGCCCTTGCCCCCAGCTCGCTAATCGCACCAGTTCAGGTGACCGCCGTCCCAGCGCCCTTCTTTTACTTGAGACACCTCTTCCTCGAATACAGCTATCTTCGAACCACACTTACCCGTCCACGTATGTCGACGGCTCGTCTGGTGTATTCAGCGATGCAATCGAGAATTCCGCCGAATGCAATTGAACAAAAACATCCGCATGTTCGCTGGACAGCAGTGTGGCGAGCAGTGCATGATCCTACGCTTACACCAGATGTCCAGTCCAGCTGGTATCTCACGGTCAATGGGAAGCAGATCTGCCAGACGCGCCTCCACAGGATCCACCTAGCAGCATCGCCATTATGTGCCACGTTGGGCGTGCAAGACGACGACGGCCATCGACTTGTCTGCGGAGAGGCAGGCAATGTTTGTCTTTTGGTCCGCCAGATGTTGGCCTTCTTTACACGCACAACCCCTGCCAATATCACTGTAGAAATGCTCCTCTTCCCCGACAAGAACTATTTCCCACAAACGAAGACCCACACAGTGACATGGATTAGCGGTCTCGCTGTCCACTACCTGTTTGGAAATGGTCATAAATTCGTTCTCTATTTCTGGCAATACATCAATGAACGGCACTGCGCAGTTGTCAAGAACCCGAAGTATCAGCAATACTTTTCGAACTTTCTTCAAAGTGCATTCCGCGACCCCCCTCGCAGCTGGATCATCCATGCAGGGAGAAGCTGACTTACGTTCCTTATTATCAGATTATGATTGATCATTAACAACGGTAACCCACAAATAATTTCGAGAAGACGTGTGTGGATGATCTACTGATGTATCGCCGCCGCGCGCTTTTTATTCTCCTGCTGCTAATCAAAGCGACCGCCAGTCTTGTGAGGATGTGCTGGTCCAACAGAATCATTAATTTTATTTCATAGATGTCAGAGATATTCTTTTGTTTATGCTTGAAGGGCTCCTTAGTTTTAATTATATTGTATTTTTCCCTCCTTTTTCCTTCTGTCCCTATTTTGTTTAATTAAAGATAAATTTGAAAAAAGGGTCGAAGCAACCGGTGAAGAAGAAAAATAAAGAAATAAAAATAAATTAAAAATAAATAAAAACAATTATATATATATAAAAGGTCCTATTCCGAACTTTTTTTCCTTTTGTTAAAAAAAAGTGTTGTGGGCAACGCGTTAGAAAAAAAAAGAAAAAAAAAAAAAGACGGTTAGGGCTCGGACTCTTGCGCCAGAGGTCTCGGGTTCGATTCCTACCCAGCTCTATTTTTTTTTTATTTTTTTTTTTTTATTTATTTATTTTTTTTTTTTTTTGCTTCTGTTTATTTTCTTTTGTTATTCCAGCAATTGTTCAGAAAGTTTCTCAAACCTACATCCTTTTTAAAACATTATTTTAGCTCAAGAACGTAAAGTTCTTCAATCACTGAAAAAAAAGGTGGGGGGGGGGGGGGCTGAGGCGCTCCAGTCACAGTCTGTACGGCCACTACGGTCGGGGGTTCGAATCCCCCCTCGAGCATGGATATTTGTGCCGTCCTAGTTCGTAAGTAGTTGATAAGTAGCTTGTAAGTTTAGGGACTGATGACCCCTTAGTTAAGTCCCATAAGCTTAACAAACATTTGAACATTTTTTGCTCAAATGGGCACGCGGCCAACGTCCCTGGGCATTGCGCACGGGTAGAGCCTAGCCTGGTCTGATCAATCCCCGTACTTTTTTCACTACGCCTATGGGAAGATACAGATCTGATGTCTTTTAAGAAAACACCTCCTTGGCAGTTGTACTGGAAGACGGAGGGAAGTTGGCGACGACTCATTAATGCCCTGGGGAAATTTACTTTGGTCCGGATCGTGCAAGACACCATTGCGGCAGATAAGCATATTACACCGGTTGCACACCACGTACAACCCTTCATTACGATCATGTTTCCCATCAGCAGTTGTATTTTAACAACATAATGCGCCATGTCAAAAGGCCAAATGAGTGACGGTACTGTGTCGATACGAACCCACAGATGTATTTATAACGTAATGTAAGTAGGTAGAAAACAAAAAAACTAATTGATTCTTCAAATGTTTTACTGACAAATGATACTTAATAAGGAGTATCACGTCTGATGTCATGAAGGGCAGACGAAACATTTCATATATGTGTGAAATTGTATACCACAAAGTTTTAATATACCAGTGTTCACAAAAAAATAGTGTACAAGTTTATTTAGTGGAGTAGTGGAACCAGTGACCGGCCATAAATCGGAGAGAACCCTGAGATTTTAACATACAACATGAAAATTCCGGTAACGAAAAATTAGCTGGACTTTGAAATTTTATTTTATAAACAGTTACATTGTTATTTTTGTTTCAGCTCTCAATTTCAATACCTGCAAATATAACTAACTAGCATAAATCCGCGGCTCCGCTCGCATGTTTATTGATTATGATAGATAATGTGCGAAACGTCAAATCGATTTTTTTAAAGAGATGTATTAAAAGAAATTTCTATTTTACTGCTTTATTTATTTATTTATTCTTTTATTTCCTTATTCGTATGCTTATCCTTACAGAGAAAGAGCTGAAGACATTGTAGCACGCATAGACGAAAGATATGGTCTGTGGCATCACGTTTCGCTGTATGTAACCTCCTTGCTATAGAGTCGCAAACGTCATCGATGGCCTTCAGTCAGAATTGTTTTATAATTTGACGAATTTCAACCACCGTATCTTCCAACTCCTTATAGCTATCGGCATGGAACTGCTATGGTACACAACGGGAGACTTCGGACAACAATTCGCTGCTGACCGAAATATTAACACACACACAGGTAGAATATTATATACAACTATAACTTTCTATCCCAATATACTCCACCCTTTTATCATTATCAACCCTCAAGCAACAATGCAACCAATAAAACCATTTTCAAAGAGTAAATATAATTTTCAAAGATTAATTATTGTTCCGTATTTCGCCTTATGTTCTTCAAATTACTAAATATCTATCAGAACGCTATAAAACCGTTCCTAAAACCTTCCTTGGGTATAAATTAGTAACTGTACAAATGCCGGCCGCGGTGGCCGAGGTGACTGAGGCGCTCCAGTCACGGTCAGCACTGCCACTACGGTCGGGGGTTCGAATCCCCCCTCGGGCACGGATATTTGTGCCGTCCTAGTTCGTAAGTAGTTCATAAGTAGTTTGTACGTTTAGGGACTGATGACCCCGTAGTTAAGTCCCATAAGCTTTACAAACATTTGAACATTTTGAACTGTACAAATATTCAAGTCTCTGCGTCTTGTATAGCTATCCGATCGCCATAAAATCGTGCCTAAAGCTTTCCGCGGGTAGACATTAGTATCTGTACAAATTTTTAGCTCTTTATGTCTTGCGGTTCAGACGTGATAAACGTACACCGAACAGACATTCACATTTATAGATATAGATAATAATAATAATAATAATAATAATAATAATAAATATATTTAATATCAAACAATATTTCATTGTAATAGTATAGTACGGTTCGAGGAAGACAGTACGAAGCTCTAACTTACGTGTTGGACCTACAGCGCACCAGATCTGATTCCAAACGATCTGGGGTGTAATTAAACGTGGCGTTACAGGTTATCGCCCCTTCTCAGAAACTTACGGCAATTCGGTAACTAGTGTATGCAACTCCCTGCAACGACCTACCAAGACCTCATTCCTTCCATGTTAAGACGCGTCGTTCCCTTTATCCATGCCAAAATGAACATTCTGGCTGTTACGTGATGGGTCGTAATGTTCTGGCTTACCGGTGCACATTTAAATGATATACAAGGGTTGGAACTTAAATAATGGCAACTGCTGGGGAAACACTATGCAATGGAGTCTACTATTGTCACTCATAGCACTCTTTTCTGACATACCTACCTTACCTCCGAGCAAATGGACTCGCCCGCCCCACGTAATCAGCGTGCGCACAATCGAGGAAAAAACAGTCACTTGTGAGCCAGCAGTGTGACTGTTTTTTAGAAACAGGAACAAAAATGTTCAAATGTTTGTAGAGTCTATGGGACTTAACTACGGGCTCATCAGTCCCTAAACTTACAAACTACTTATGAACTAGCTAATACTAAAGACGGCACAAATATCCATGCCCGAGGGGGGGATTCGAACCCCCGGCCGTAGTGACCGTGCAGCCCGTGACAGGAGAGCCTCAGTCCCCTCGGCCACCGCGGCTGGCGAAACAGGAACAACTGAGCTGGATCAAGACTGAACAATACCAGAGGTCGTACAGCACGACACTGTTATCAAGGTCTTCAAGAGGCGTGCGGGGAATCGGCATTGCCGTACGTAACAGTGGCACTTGGAGCGCTATGAGCGCGAAGGAGATGCTTTCTTACGCCATACCGTAACGCTTAACGAGACATGGGCCACATCGTACGAGCCAAACCTGCAACGGCATTCCAACTAATGGCACCATTATGGGTCGCCGCCAAAGTCGAAAGTGCGTCGGAGCCCCAGTATGGTGAAAGTTTGGTGATTCTCGTGTACGACTGTGATGGTGTTATCCTAACGCATTACTTTCCTCCACGACAGACCGTCAATGGATGGCATAACTGTTCGGTTTTGGAGCATCATCTACGATCAGCTTTGCGAAAGAAGCGGCAACACTTTCTGCGCAACCCACTTATCATTTTGCATGACAATTCGCGGGTGCATACAGGACAAGCTGTGGCTGCTCTGTTCGGTTGATGCGACTGGGAAGTACTGTACCATCCATCATACTACCGGGGCTTGTGACTTTGATTTGATTCCGCTTCAGAACTGTTCCAGAGTTCCGCTGTATTCGCACCCAGAATAGGCTTTCTAACGGTGTACTACGCCTTCCACATCGCTGGAATGGGGTTCTACACAACGCTGGTGACTACTTCGAAGGACAGTAATAGGTGAAAACATGTATCGCTTTTTTATCGGTTGTAAATAATAGTTGCCACTATTTAAGTTCTAACCGTCGCACAAAACTTAGTGAAAATGTTTCGGTCTCTGTGGAAGAAGATGTTAAGAAGTTTGTAAATCTATGGGACTTAACTACTGTGGTTATCAGTCCCTAGGCTTACAAACAACTTAAACTAACCTCACGACAACACCCACACACATGCCCGAGGGAGAGCTCGAACCTCCGACGGGTAGCAACCGCACGCTCCGCAGCAAGGCGCCCTAGACCGCTCGGTATTCCACCGCGGCGTCTGTTGAACAGCAGCCCGGAATTTGCTAGTTCTTCAAGACGTAATTAGTGGTTCACTTCAGTTAGGAACGACGTACCTGAAATAACGCCCGGGTTTCTTCCTGGCCAAATTGGCTTGGTCCCGGTGTTAGACGGTATGAGACTTTGGTGCGACATTACTGCAGCTAAATATTTCTTTTGTCTCTATATATACTGTTCTAACGTTTCTGTAGTATTAATTGACAAGCTACGTAATGTTTAGCGTTTTATTTTATTCTGAAGTAAGACAGCCGTAAATATGAAGGATAATTTTAACGCAAATTGGAAACCACGCAACAGCTCGGCATTTTGCTCATTCAACGTTGCTAAGAGTAAAACTAATGATAATTGACATAAATTTGGTAGGACTGACCACACATCGAAAACGGACTGTTGGATCTGTAGTCAAACACCGAGTTTAAGCCTGGGAAGTCTTACGGTACTGTAATTTTTTACAGAATATCTCTAACCTAGGCATCAGCTTTCATTCACAAAAGTATGTTCAAATGTTTGTAAAGTTTATGGAACTTAATTGCGGGGTCCTTCAGTCCCTAAACTTACAAACTACTTGTAAACTACCTTATACTAAAGACTGCACAAACATCCATTCCTGAGGGGGAATTCGAACACCCAACGAGAGAACGACCTCGCGCATCGCAGCATAGCGCCTCAATGCGCTCGGCCACTGCGCCGCGGTTGTCATTCACACCCTCTGTAGACGTGTATTACAGACACATCTGAACTTTGATTTCCGTACTATCCTTCGGCATAAGTGTCTTTGAGGAAGCAGCAACTAATGTCAACCGTTACATTTGGTGATATGACATTCCAGTGAGAAGCCTGAAGCCTTAAGCAATCGACCTGATTACAGTAATTTACCGCACTGAATATAGGTTAGTAAGGTGAGAGCTTATCACACAGTTCGTCGCTATCGTTCAGTGCCCGCAACTCAGCAGTGAAGTCACTGCCCCAAGTTGCATTATTATTTTTTATGAAAGGACATAGAACCATATGCTATCTTAATCTTACATATAAATCTTTGTGAATATCTTGTGATAAAATTCAGATAACAAAAAAGTGTGATAAGCAGATATTCCTGTAAGTGGGAGTCAGTAAAGTGAGTGTGTTAAATAAACATCTTACGTAAATATTGAATAAACGTCGTATGCAAATAGTGTTATATCGAAATTTCAACACATAATAAATTCGCGTGACTCAGTAGACAACTCTACGCCTCTTCAGCGGCCTAAGGAGACCTGGCTTGGTGGCAGATTGGCAGAGTTCCAGACCAAAACCGCCTTGGAGACAAGGCCTCACAACAGGCAGTGCCACGTCACACCGACAGGCCGCGAACGCTAGCTGACTGGCTGGCCGCTAGGGCACAGCCCACCGCCTCGTAGCGGCCGGCCAGTCAGCTAGCGTTCGCGGCCTCTTGGTGTGAGGCCTTGTCTCCTAGGCGGTGTGTCTGACAGTTAAGCCTAGGAGTTTTATCTGTCACAGTTCACTCCTTTCAACTTTAGCGTTGTTGTTGAAGCGAAAAATGCTTGCACCGTAGTTCGGAATTCATCCTAAATTGTAGGTCCGCCTACAGCTGACTGGGTTCGTCAATTATAGGCGGGAGGAAAGCAATGACATACCATTTCCAAACAGGACCATGTCTAGTAAAGCATTGTGGTGTTCAAACCAGACTTCGTATTGTTGAGTGCTTTAACTTTTAAGAGAACGCCGGCCGCGGTGGCCGAGGGGACTGAGGCGTTCCAGTCACGGTTTGCACGGCCACTACGGTCGGGGGTTCGAATCCCCCCTCGGGCATGGATATTTGTGCCGTCCTTAGTCGTAGCTAGTTCATAAGTAGTTTGTAAGCTTAGGGACTGATGACCCCGTAGTTAAGTCCCATAAGTTCTACAAACATTTGAACATTTTTAAGAGAACCCTAGAGCTTAACATGGAAGACATACCACATGTCGTGTCTGACGACTTCTCCCGGTTTCCAGTTCTTTATTTAATTTTTTTTCTATACATCGGTTGTTTGTGGACTTTCGATCGTGTTTGTACGTTGTTGATCGATGAAATCTTTGGTGAGCTATAGTTATACCACCAGGCGACGATATGAATTCATTATTTGTTGTAATGATCAACAAAGAAATTAACATGAAATGACTCAAGTAGCTCTGGTTACGTAATTTGAATAGGATTTTAGCATTCCAAAGCTAATAACGGACACTTGCAGCCACTATACCTGTTTCATCTGCCGCCACCGCAACCATCATGATGCAAAGCATCTGAAGATATTATCCGACAGAAAACGATCACATGCTCAGTAAACGATCTTTAAAATAGCTGTTTTACGCTCTTAAAATGCTTACAGAAATGCACATTGTTCAAAATAGAGAAATATCTTTGCATCACATATAATTCTTGAATAACGATGCAACCAGTGTTAAGAGAATCTATCGCGGCCACCTCCAGTTAACTCCTCTTCAGCAAGGACTCCGTGAGGGTGCAGCCAATATGGCTGAACGCCAAAACAAAAAACAAAAGAAGCAGACGCGGCACTTCCTGCTCGACTTATGATGGAATGGAATAGGTAGACGCTTGAGTATTGGTCATTAGTACGTGATCTGTACCAGGTGGAAATGTTAGAGATGAACCAGTAGAGAGCAGGAAACTTCTTTACAAGCTTATTTGTTCAGCGCGAAAGCATCACAGAGATGATCGGTACACTCCAGTGGCAGACGTTAAAGAGTGGCGCATTATCATTTTAAAATATCGTAATGATGCTTGGGATTGAAAGACAGGGACTCTTGTCATTAGTAGTTCATACTCCAATGTTACGAAGGGAACTGGTAGCAGAGCTGGCCACCGTTAATCAAAAATTTAGCTTCTTTAATCATTAATCCGTTACTAAAAAAGTTAACTTTGTTAAACTTTAAAGCGTTACTTTACGGACAATTTAACGGAAGTTAAAGTTAATCGTTAGCTCGTAGAAGTACTGTACATCAGTGAAAACTCGCATTCAGTCTCCAAATTTATATATTTGCGGTTGATGGATTTTGAGGTGAGCAATTAAATAAAAGATATTACCCTATCTGATATTAAAAAAAATGTTTCGGTTGGGCAAGTTTAAGTAGGACTTGGAGTATAAATAATAACTAGTGCTACTCCGACATTCTATCCTAGCATCGGCTGCGAGCGTAAAAAATGAGGACCAATCACATACCACGTTGAAAAGTTGCAAAACCGCCTTCGCTAGAGTCGTTCGTTTTGGCTAAAACGTTTTATGTTCTGTGAGATGATTAGTCCTCTTGTGCATAATAAAGCTTTGGTCGTTTGTTTAAGCTCGCTGCCGACCGCCAGGGCACAGCGTCCTAGTAATACATAAAGCTTAGTTTATAATAATAATAATAATAATAATAATAATAATAATAGAGCAATAAAATTAAATTTACGGGAGACTCAAAATATGTAACTTCACTGAATATCATTTGACATAAGGCACGTATTGTCTTTACGAAACATATTAAAATTCTCGTCTGACTGTTAGACATGTTTGGGAGTCAAAATATCTTTTCTCCTCAGGAAAAAGACGTTCGACTGCAATATTTGAAGGTGTAGCTGTAATATATTTTATAAAAACACCTATTAAAATATTGTCCCCAAAAATACCATGCAGTTAAATGAATACTTTAATTTCATGTCGAGCCACATTTTCATTAGATTCTGTGCTTTACTTGTTAAACATTTTTGGCCTGTGGTCTCCTTAGATTGAATGACAAAAAACTTGCACAGAAGGTTTGTTGCAAATAAAAGTACTCAGATGAAATTCATTTATTTATTTTAGGGCAGTTGTATGTGTGCCTTTTTCCATAAATAGGAGAGAGAGGGTCATAAAATAATAATGGTTGAAGGAAAACTGACGTCTGAATCGTGAATTTGGCATTGGAGAGAAGATTATGGGGTAAAAATCGCAGAGGGGGACCCAATACACAATTACAGTAAGCAAGTTAAAATAGATGTGGGTTGCCGTTCTTATGGGAGATGATGAGGCTTGCTCAGGATAGCTTAGAACGGAGAGCTGCATCAAGCCAGTCTCTGGACTGAAGACGAAACAAAAACACTAATTCAACGATTACTAAACATGTAAGAAGATCTCTTGTTAATAAATGTCCTTTTTTTCATGGAGTATGATTCGCTAGTCTTTTTGTGGTTTGCACAAGTCCAGTGATCAATGAAAACAGCAGGTTTGAGAAACGTCTTTTCAAATTTTGAATGAAATGAATCCCATTATGTCATATTGATTTTGTTTAGTCAGATATTCTTGCACATTTTAGATCCATCATAGAGTCAAATATTATTATACACTCTTACCAAACACCATCAGCTCACCAGACAGCGTTTAGGATACTGTAAGAAGACTGCCAAGTATAATATGTGCCTTCTGCTTCAGAATGTTCAAATGTTTGTATAGCTTATGGGACTTAACTATGGGGTCATCAGTCCCTAAACTTACAAACTACTTATGAACTAGCTAACACTAAGGACGGCACAAATATCCATGCCCGAGGGGGGATTCGAACCCCCGACCGTAGTGGCCGTGCAGTGTGCCTTCTGCCCCAAGGAATAATATGCGATCTATATCGGCGGTTAATGTGATTGCCTCCATGTCTCCGTCTGTGTGGTGCGAGACAATTTTGATACATGATTATTCCGCTCGCCTCTGCTGCCAACTGAGCTGACGCAAAAGACAACGGGTTTCTGATATAGTGATAGCTTGTAAAAGTGAACTATGTGAATAAGAAACGGTCAATAATTTTACGCTTTCATACAGACTCAAGCCAATATGCAATATGCTATTGTCTTAAAGCTGTTTCTATTAACTTCGCTAGCAACAAAATGTCGCTACACATAACTTTCAGTCTCCAGTCGTGCCATCAAATTAACATAGACCTGTGTCTTTTGCTTAAGCACTTTTATGAATGGAATCTCTAATGAACAAGGTTCTTTGTTGGTTTTCTCATCACCCATCATCATCATCATTCTCCATCTTCAGTTTGCCAGGTGTGCCTATTAACAGCTCTCCACTTCTTCGATCTTGACAGAACATTCGGTCTTGTGCATAATCCTTTTTGAAGCCGTTCTTCTGTGCTGCTGATCGTATTGTTCCTTCCACCCCTTGGTCTTCATCCGGGTCTTTTTTCTCCCACGTCCAGGTAGAAGTATTTCGTAGCTATTCTTGTGCTATGGATTCTCATAACATGGCCATACCAATGTAGACTTCATTTCCCCCAGATGTAGGCAACAGGAGCCCTAATACTAGTTGTTTTTCTACGTACCTCATTTCTTCTCTCTCCTGATAAATCTCATCTCTGGTGCTTGGATTTTGCTGTAGTTGTTTATTAGCAGTGTACATGATTCCATGTCCTATATAAAGATTGTGGCAAAGTACAGACAAGGATTGCCTGCTGTTGATAGATGGCAATATTAGGAATATTGCTTGAATTCAGAAATTCATTACAACACATCAAAAGAGCAAGGTTCATATTTCAATCTAATTAAGACTTTAAATAAAACTGTCTGCATTTTGATACTAAAACTTATTATTGCAAATCACAGAGAGTTAAAACAAGCATTTAAAGTTCTCATAAACGTGTTTATTGAAAACAGAACGTTAGGACTGGTTCCACTACTGTGGCAATTTCTTTTATCTCTCGTAAATTCGAAAAGAATTGCTTTGAAACTCAAATTCAGAGAATACTTTTCTTTTCAAAAGTGTTTGTCAGGTACTCAGCAAGTGACAAATACTCAGGATTTGTATAGCATTTCTGTAACAGTTTCTCCACATTGGCTGCATAGCAGGGTGACGATGTATCGAGGTCGAAGTCGATTGCCTTTAGGTTGAGCATGACAGGCAGCAGGTTGTATGTGCAGAAGACGGCCACCGGCGCCAGTTGCTCCATCTCCCACCTCAGCTGCTCGAGCGGGTAGGCATCGGCCTGCGAGTGCAGTCCCAGGGCCCGCAGTGTGTGCTGCAGACTGCTGTGGTACTCGGACACCAGCAGCTCCCTGTGGTGCTTCAGCACATCCAGGCTGGCGCTGGTCTGCAGGAAGTACTGCAGGTCCTCCGCTGGAGACCCGATGTGGGCACCCTGAAAAATACAACAGTAATGAATAAACCAATGGCCGACTCACGATACCACCTTTTGCATAGTAATCAGTTCTACAATGAAATGGTACTTTTCATCATTTGTCATCTAGGTTGAGGTAAATAAAGTGAAGTGAAAAATATTCATGCACTTTAAGCTAACCCTCAAATGAGGACACTTAAATTTTGTCTCATTTCTGTAATTCTTTACATCTGAGGTGACTGTCAAACCACAGGTACCTCATATGAGGACTAATAATGAATGCTAGAATGTCTCCTAGACAGCAGTGTCAGTCGTCAGGCTAATAAACAAACGGAAAGTAGAGATTACAAGAAAGAGTAGAAGTAGGCCTTCAGCTGAAAGAGGTGTCATGATCAGGACTGCCGACGTAAAACACGTTATATTTGATAAAAGTGTAACCTTTCTGTGTGTCCTGAGTGCCTGAAACAATTTCATTGTTCAAAAAATACAAAATAGTGTACACTCTTCTTGTATTCTTTGTACTGTTAATAAATGTTCCATGTAAAATACAGCAGTTTTCGTATTCACTGTCCTCAGTTGAGGACACCTCCCTATTCGTCTATGAAACAATTTTTTAGATAAATTATGATGAATTCTGCACAAGATAGGTTTTACATTATCAAATAGTGTATCAGAAATTTTATTCATTGTCGTGGTAATTCGTGCGTGAGAGGGCTAAATACTCCAACTTATGTCATTCACACAGTAAATCAATCGTAATGTTGACATAATTAATTCAAAAGAGTCAGGGCAATATTTGAAATAAAGGGGTGGACGAAATATACTTCAGCACATAAAGCTATTTTCTATTCATGGTGTCAGCAGAATATTGCCATCCATCAACAAAAAAATTATATACATGTGGCGTCTGTTCCGAGAGAACAGACGTCACTTCTGATCCTGCAGTTGTTATTATTCAACATTCATAGAATATATGACATCAACTGCGATTGGGCAGTTAGTGGGGAGGGATGGGAAAAGTTTGAAGGCCTTACTCTTACGGGAATTAGTTCATAACTACGAGTTTGAGTACTATGGGCAGGGCGAAGCTGGGAATTTGTATCTGACGGGAGGCGTGCTTAGGTAGTCCTTGCAGGTGCGGTGATCACTGTGTCCCCAGTGGTGTAGGGCTCAGCTCAAATGCCTAGATAGCAGGAGACCCGGGTTCGAATCCCGGCTGGGTACACATTTTCAGGTTTGCCCAATCGCAGTTGATGTCATATATTCTATGAATGTTGAACAAAAAAATTGTTCAAGACTGAAAGTTAGTTTAATACTATTTCTGTGTTAATTACCTGATAATCATAAAAAATGACTTCAAGCCCCTCATTAGAGTCTCGAAACATCATATTGTTCTTCTGAAAATCCCCATGCAGAACGACAGTGAGCTTTCTGTCACAACCACTGACAGCGTCGATAGCTCTCGACAGCAAGGTGTCGGCCAATTGTAGGAACTTGTCCTTATACGGTTTGAACCAGGGATACTGGCTGAGAATTTGGACCATCTTGAGGATGGTGGTCTTCGTCTGAATCTGGAGCACTGGGGCCTGACTGGGGTCGAAAGAGACGGACTCTCTCAGCAGGGGCTCGGCCTGGGCGTCCAGGTGTGCGGTCCTCGCGGTGGCGGCGTGGAGGCGTGCCAGGCCCCGCACCGCGGCCAGGCAATACTGGAGATCCAGCCCGCGGTCTGCGGCGGGTCTGGGCGCCTTGTGGAAGCCCGCTGACGTCACGTCCTGCAGCAGCAGGCAGCCGCCCAGCACGCCTGGGCAGGCGGGCCACAGCGGCCGCCACGACCTGCCCTCGGCAGCCACCAGCGCCGCCTCCGCAGCGGGCAGTGTCTGCGTGTACAGCGCCACCTCCCTCCGGAAGAGACCATCAGAGGTGAACGTGCCATTCCCACCTCCAGACAGAGACGCCTTCGCCACCAGACGCGCCACGCCTCCACTGAGCGTCCGACCGTGCAGCAGCAGTGTCTGGCTCATGAAGCCACCCCCACCGCGGCAGGCGTTCTCCACCTGTATGCTCTCCTCCACCACGTCGAAGCCAGCCTTTTTGAACGCTCTGGTGAGAAACGTGATGCAGGCCCAGTCAGGGTGAGACTCATTCTTCAGTATCTCTAGCACCATTTCTGCTTAGTTGTAGGTCAGGTACCTGCAAGTAAAAAACATTTTTGCTTGATAATACACTTGCTTCAGATGTGGTATTCAGTGCAAAGGATGTTTCGAAACAGTTTCTGTAGATAATCTATCTGTGTAAGCCTTGACATCTATGTGTATCTACTGCAACCAACATCCATCTGAACCTCTTTACTAGCCTAGACTTGACGTCCCCCATCCAGGTTCTTTACGCCTTATTGATAGAACTTTTGACAAACATATTTCAGCTTTATGTAACATGTCATGACCTCGATGTACTTCTTATTCAACAACGAATTTTTTGAACTGTCAGATGGAATCGCTATGGGTAGTCCTTTATCACCTTTGGTGGCCAATTTGTTCATGGAGGATTTCTAGGAATCTTCTGACTTGATACTCACAGTATTCTGGAGGTATGTTGATGACACCTTTGTAGTTTGGCCCCACGGGGAAGATAACTTGCCGGCCGCGGTGGCCGAGGGGACTGAGGCGCTTCAGTGACGGTCTGCACGGCTACTACGGTCGGGGGTTCGAATCCCCCCTCGGGCATGGATATTTGTGCCATCCTTAGTCTTAGTTAGTTCATAAGTAGTTTGTAAGTTTGGGGACTAATGACCCCGTAATTAAGTCCCATAGACTATACCAACATTTGAACATTTTTTTGAAGATAAGACATCTGAACTCCATTCACGATCAAAGAAAGTTCACGTTGGAAATTGAAAAGGTTGGATGCCTTCCATTCTTTGATGCTCTGGTTCAGCGCAGAGAGGATGGTACTTTGGGACATGAAGTTTATCGGACGCCGATGCACACGGATTTGTATCTACGTGCAAATAGCTGCCACCATCCTTCCCAGACAATGAGTGTTCTCAGAACTTTGGTGTACAGAGCACATATTATTTCTGACGAAAGCAGTCTTCAAGATGAACTTTCTCATTTCCAGCCGAGTGTTTGAAGACAATGGGTACGATCCGCAGCGAATACAGAAGGCATTGCAAATGAAAGCGAAAGAGGCCACAAAGAATACAAAGGAAGACGAAGTACTTTAAATCAGTGGCTTTCCTACCATATGTTGGTAGCCTCTCGTCAAAAATAGGACGGATTCTCAGCAGACACAAAGTGAAAGTGATTTTTGTTCACCACTAAAGACAGCTGCACTCGTGTACTCCGTCAAAGATGATTTGCTGCTCCGAAAATCTGGAGTTTACAAAATTCCATGCGAATTACATCGGACAAACAACTCGTACTGTCCGTGAAACATGTACAGAACACCAAAGGTTCACACGACTTTTACAACCTGCAGTCTGCAGTAGCAGAGCACTGTATTGACACTGGTCACAGTATGTTGTATGACAACGTTGAAATTTTGGCAACAATATCATCTTTTTGGAATTCAGTAGTGAAGGAGGCAATTGAAATTCGCATGACGACGAATTTAAGATAGTGGTTTCAATCTAGATAAATCATGGAATCTGGCACTTTCTGTAATAAACTCACAAAGACGTCGTCACAGTGCAGTTCATAGTGATACATCGACATGCCAACACCGATTGGCTGCGGAGTCATAGATTCAACTCGTGCATTATGCACGTCTTTGCCGCTGACCAACATATCTGGCGCATATGTATCTGTGGCCGGATACACAGTCGCGCGGTACGCGAGTATAAAGAGCCGAAGCGAGCACTGGAGCGTCAGTCTTTCGGCTCACTCTGAAGATGGCTGAACGTTATACAGCCGAAATATTAGAAGAAGGAGAATTCTTCCGGCTGCACACCCGAAACTTAATGGAATAGCCTAGACTTGCTTATCCTCCACAGAATATACGTCATACAAATCCCTCTCGTGGAAAACTGACAATTCCTTGGTGCTTTCTACCAATTCCCTCTTTAATTCGACTTGTACAGCAAATATCTTTGTAGATTTTATCATTATACGTTTACTGACTATGAGACATATAAAAACTTATCTTCAACATTATTCTGTGGTGCCATATTCTATAGTGTTTAGTCTCTTCTTGTCTTTAGTGTTTATTACAAACATTTCACTTCCATCTTCTTCTTCTTCTTCTTCTTTATCTATGGCCATTTTTCCACACATGAAGGGTCAGCTTTGTTAGTTCGGATTTTGGGTGTTTACGAGATGGCCAGTTGCCTTTCCTGTTGCCACCTCATGCCCTCCCCCTCTCCCAGGAGGAAATAAGTACCTCAAATCTCTTTATATAGTATTATATGTCTGAAAGTGCAAAGTGTTACGAAAAGTTAACGAATCGTGTAACTGAGGTGGGACATGGGGGCCAGCCAGGTATTCACCTAGAGGGATGTAGAAAACAGCCTAAAATCATATCCAGGCTGGTCGGCCTGAAGATTGTGAAGATGGTCCAGAAAGTTTGAAACATGTAAATGTAAAATACACCATTCGCAACTGTTAGTTGATAATCAGATAATAAATTGTTTCAACACTTTTTTAAGTAGTTTGTAAGTGTAGGGACCGATGAGCTCAGCATTGTGGTCCTTTAGGTTTATAAATATTTGACAGAATCTGAAGCAGTGAAATGTGCTACCGTCAGGGAGCGGGGCAATCCTGTTGCAAAAGAGCAACCTTAATGATTCGAAATATCCAACAAAACCCTAATTAGCTTGTTTGGTGTGCATGAACCATAGTGAGATTAAAAAATCCCCTTTAAGTAGCCAGTAAAGACATAGTCACTTGGAGAGAGCGTGCAGTTACTCACCTGGTAAGTCAGTAGCGCGCTGGAGATTCTCTGCCTATGACTGCGGTTGTCTAGATGCGCCTTTATATCATAAATGAACTGTGTGTGTATCTGCTTGGTGATAATGCCTGTCCTTGAAAGACAGATAGCTTCCTTCTGATTATGGACTTTTCAAGATCACACGAATGCAAATATTGTGTAAGCGAATAACAGCGTGACTGATAGACGTAATCGGCAAATTGTTATCGCTGAATATCTTTGGCGCTGAAGTTAGTTGTTCACAGCAGTTTTTTGACCCCCAGAAGCTATTCTTTCGATTTCTACGAACAACCCACGCAAATTTCATACTCGTAGCACATCTTGTCAAAGAGACTGTTGTTCGATTCATAGTGTTACCGTGGAGCTGAAACCACTTAGTAATCCCTCCATGTTGCTCATAAGTGAACAATGCATACAATTACGGAAATGGTTTTGATATTGTGAAAAACTGCACTATCACCATGAGGCGAAATACCGAGAAAATATGACTCAAGCTCCATCGATATTTTGAGAAGTAATAAAGTCGTAGTCCATTACAGTGAGGCTGGACTGAAAAGATTGGGTCCAAAGTCACGGTGAAGATATGCGTATTTCATACGCTACGTTCAGAAGACGAACCGGGTCCAAACGAGGGACAAATGTTGATCTACAATATGAACAGTGTCGAAGGGCAATGCTAGGATGAATAAAAGGTCATTTATATTTAACTTCCTTCCAAATTTGAAAAATCTCTTTCATGCTCTTACTTCTAAACATTTTACACGGGAATTGATATATTATTTACTATATTTCTGTAACTAAGTTTCGTAAATCCTTACAGAAAAACAAGGTAATATCGCTCGAGTACCACAAAAGTGAATACACACTCGAATATCTAATGAATATTTCGTGAGCGCAGATGTGCCATAACAAGGTTGATGCTTCAGCTACTACTGCCATTTGCCTTCTCATGACTGCAGTCACCCATCATCGCATCTGACAGTGTTACGCTACGGATACTGTAGTCTACGGATACTGCATAGTAACTACCTTCTGCCAATGGAATAAGTTGTAAGACATTATTTCTGTTTACTGGATGGAGCAGACCGTTATTTGTGGGTATTTTCAAGCTCGGACAGCGAGTCCAGTGTTCTTACTGGCAGTTAATACAATCGCTTACTTGTCTTCGCCTGTGTCGTGCGAGACCCTTTTGATACATCTACATCTACATACATACTCCACAATTCACCGTAAGGTGCATGGCGGAGGGTACACTGTACCACTACTAGGCATTTCCTTTCCTATTCCACTCCCAAATTGAACGAGGGAAAAAAGAATGCCTATATGCCTCCGTGCGAGCCCTAATTTCTCTTATCTTGTCTTTGTGATCTTTACGCGAAATGTAAGTAGGCGGCAGCAAGATCGTACTACACCCAGCTTCAAATTCCGGCCCTCTAAATTTACTTAACAGAAATGCACGAAAAGAACGTCGTTTTTCTTCCAGCGATCCCCAATTGAGTTGCATTTCTGTGACACTCGCGGATTGGTCGAACCTAACGGTAACAAATCTAGCTGCTCGCCTCTGAATCGCCTCTATGTCTTCCTTTAAACTGATCTGCTGCGAGTCCCAAACACTTGAGCAATACTCAAGACGTGGTCGTACAAGCGTTTTATACGCGGTCTCCTTTACAGGTGAAGTACATCTTCCCAAAATTCTTCCAATAAACCGAAGTCGGCTGTCCGCCTTACTCACAACTGTCCTTACATGTTCGTTCCATTTTATATCGCTCTGCAATGTTACGCCTAGATATTTGAACGACGCGACAGCATCAAGAAGCTCACTACTAATGCTGTATTCGAACATTATAGGATTGTTTTTTCTATGCATGCGCATCACCTTACATTTTTCTACATTGAGAGCTAGCTGCCATTCTTCGCACCAACTAGAAATCCTGTATGCTATTACAATCAGTTACAAACGACACCCTCCCATACACCACAGCGTCGTCAGCAAACAGCCGCAAATTACAACTTACTCTGGCCATCAGATCATTTATATAGATAGAAAATAATAGCGGTCCTATCACACTCCCCTGGGGCACGCCTCACGATACACTCGTCTCTGATGAACACTCGCCGTCGAGAACAACGTACTGCGTTCTATTACTTAGGAGGTCTTCCAGCCAGTCACAAATCTGTGAACCTATTCCATAAGCTCGTATCTTCGTTAGCAGTCTGCAGTGTGGCACCGCGTCGAACGCCTTTTTGAAGTCGAAAAAAAAAAAAAAAAAAAAAAAAACACAATCCTCCTGTTGCCCTTCATCCATGGCTCGCAAGATGTCATGTGAGAAAAGGGCAAGCTGAGTTTCACATGAACGATGTTTTCTAAACCCGTGCTGATTCATGGGAAGAAGCTTTTCCGTTTCAAGGAAATTTACTATATTCGAACTGAGAATATGTTCTAACATTCTACATGAAACTGATGTCAACGATATTGGCCTGTAATTGTGTGGGTCAGTTCTCTTTTCCTTTCTTATAAACGGGAGACACATGCGCTTTTTTTCCAATCACTAGGAACTTTGCGCTGAATTAAAGATTCGCGATAAATGCAAGCTACATGATTATTTCGTGTGTCTCTGATGCCAACTATCGGACACAAAGAACAACAGAATTTTGATGTTGTGACAGCTTGGCATTTGTAAAAGTGGACTGTGTGAAGAAGAAAGATTAACAACATTTTAGAATCGTAAATTTAACATTGAAGAGTGTGGGGGTAAAAATCGTAGAGGGAGACTGAGAGACGAATGCAATGAGCAGATCCAAATGGGAGTGGATTGCAGTTCTTCTTCGGAGATGAAGAGGCTTGCTCAGGGCAGTGTAGGGTGGAGAGCTGCATCAAACCAGTTTCTGGAGTGAACACTACAACAACAACACAGCATATAAAACAAATTCCAAGGCTCAGCCTATTATACAAGCATGTCACATCCATTTTCTACGTTAAAACTGTTACTGATAAATTTAGTACCAAACATCAAGCTCCAGTTGTGCCGTCATATTTGATATACATCTTAGCTTCTTTCGATTTACCACTTTTATGACCAGAAATTTTAATCAACCAAATTATTTGTTGGCTCACTCGTCGTTCCCAAACTTAAAATTTGTTGGGTACTGAGAGTTTGTTAAAAATAGTTGGTGCAAGGGTAAAAGGTCACTCTGCCCTGCCGACCAGTTTATTTCAAATGTTTGTAAATATGGGACTTAACAACTCTGCTCATCAGTCCCTAGACTGACTAACTACTTAAAATAACTTATGCTAAGGACAACAAATACTCCCATGCCCGAGGGAGGACACGAACCGCCGGCGGCGAGCTGCGGCGCGCTCCGCAGCTAGGCGCCTTAAAACGCTCGCCCACTCCAACTCGGCGACCAGTTTATTTCACCAACCCCTATATCCAATGATCTACAGTAGAGATTCACAAGTCGCCGAAATGGCGTCAAGTAAGAAGACTTGCACTATGTGGCCGAACTATCCCAGACGCGAGCTCCTGGCCAAAACTGTCATAATCGTACATTCATTTCATTTCACGATCAATGCCCGCTCAGAAGCAATGCAAAACCTGCCGATATATTTCGACCACGAAGGGCATGACTCAGTGTATAGCAAAGTGAAAACAAGATTCAGTTAGATGTGTGAATATAAAGAATGAAATGGGGATTCCACTATTTAACGCAGAGGGGAGAGAGAGAGAGAGAGAGAGAGAGAGAGAGAGAGAGAGAGAGAGTGCAGCACTGCGAGTGGGCAAAGCTGAAAATGTGTACCCAGCCGGGATTCGAACCCGGGTCTCTCGCTTTCTAGGCAGTTGCGCTGACCACAACAGCACTGGGGATATAGTTGGTGTCACATATTCTGTGAATATGAAAGTTCTGCAAGACATGAGATTAAAAATATGGATAACATTCCATAGGAATTTCTAAAATCACTGGAATAAAAGGGAAGCGAACAATGGTTCCGATTGATGTACAGAATCTGTGACACTGACGACACCATCAGACTTGTGGAAAAATATCACCAACTTATTTAGGAAGACAGCGGGGTTACTTAAATGTGGGAATTATCGCACAATAAACTGCTCACACAAACGAACTACTTACAAGAATAATATAGGGAAGAATGGAAAAGAAAACTGAAGATTCTGGAACCGCAGAGGGTGTGCTAACGCTACCCTTGATAAAAGAAGCAAGATTGCATGAGTAAATCAAGAGAACGCCATAGAGTACGTTGACCTATAAAAAAGCGTTCGACAGTGTACAATGTTCCAAGTTGTTCGACACGCCTTATTGGCCCTTTCACAACTGCCGGCCGCGGTGGCCGAGGGGACTGAGGCGCTCCAGTCACGGTCTGCCCGGCCACTACGGTCGGGGGTTCGAATCCACCCTCGGGCATGGATATTTGTGCCGTCCTTAGTAGTAGCTAGTTCATAAGTAGTTTGTAAGTTTAGGGACTGATGACCACGTAGTTAAGTCCCATAAGCTTAACAAACATTTGAACGTTTTGAACTTTCACAACTGGAGGCAATGCGCCTCCTGAGCTGGAGATGTAAGTTCCATTTTATTTCCGTAACGCAGGTGACTGTACGAGGATATCGCACGTGGTTACAACAATATTTAGAAATAAGTTTCCAGTACACGAATTTAAATAAACTATGAGTTCCATAAAGGTTTTATTCTTTCTCTTTGCTAGTTTGTTCACTTGAGAAGAAATATAAAATTACGTAGGCGACGACAGGAGAAAATAAAGGGAATTAATTATTTCACATATGTGTGTGTAGATAGCAGCATAACTCATAGTCAGTGCGATAGAATTGCAACACATTAAATTCTTCAAAGCGCATTGCGATGACGTCTTAAATTTTTGAAGTGTTTTCAGGGTATTTTATTGCGGGTGGATTGTTATATTGTTCTGTTCATCTTTCTTTTGCAGATGTCTTCTTTCCCGCATTCGCTAAAAAGTCTTTCGACTTGTGATACTTCTTCCCTCTCTGTAATCTTGAAGTCTTCAAGTTCCATATTCAAGACCCATTTATAGTTTCGTAAATTACTTTCGTCTTTCTAGCCTCTTTCATTAACCACCACCCATAGATCTAAGCATAAGGAAGAGTGAATTGGTGATAACCTAAAACATTTCACATCGTGGCATAAGTGAAAGATGCTTGCATAGGAGAGCACTTAGCTTTACAAATCAAATCTTCAAATGTTTGTATAGCTTACGGGACTTAACTACGGGGTCATCAGTCCCTAAACTTACAAACTACTTATGAACTACCTTATACTAAGGACAGCACAAATATCCATGCCCGACGGGGGATTCGAACCCCTGACCGTAGTGGCCGTGCAGACCGTGACTGGAGCGCCTCAGTCCCCTCGGCCACTGCGGCCGGCACTTAGCTTTACTTGACATACGAGTGAGAAATCTAAAGCCGGGATTCACTAGTATGCTGGTGTGTACAAATCGTCCTGCTTCACTAAAAATTCAAAATATTCCCACACGCAAACAGCATTTATTTATTTATTTATTTAATTCCGTATTCTAAGGTAAATCAGTCAACAATCCGAAGATTGGTTTGAACACCACAGTGTTTTACTAGGCATGGTCCTGTTTGGAGGTGGTATGCCGTTGCCTTTCTCCAACCTTCGAACTGACTTACCACAGCCAGTTATAGGAGGACCTACAGTTTAACGTGAGTTCCGAACCACGGTGCTACTTGGTATTTTTCACATTAGCAACACTGCCAGAGGCGAAAGTAAGTGACAGATAAAAATCCTAGGACCTGGCGGGATCGAACCAAATGTTCAAATGTTTGTAGAGACTATGGGACTTAACTACGGGGTCATCAGTCCCTAAACTTACAAACTACTTATGAACTACTTACAACTAAGGACGGCACAAATATCCATGCCCGAGGGGGGATTCGAACCCCCGACCGTAGTGGCCGTGCAGACCGTGACTGGAGCGCCTCAGTCCCCTCGGCCACCGCGGCCGGCGGGATCGAACCCGCGACCTTCGGATTTGTAGTCTGGCACTCTGCCACTGTGCTATGGAGCCGCACTTCCGATATTCAACAAAAGATTTTTCAAGTAATTGGGACTTCTTGAGGGTTTTTTTTTCTTTTCTAGCTAATGTTTCCATAGTATAACGAATCAAAAACACAGCACTCTGTTACGGCTCCGAAAATGCCGCAATTAACAACTTACGACATCTGATGACATTATCTGTATAAATCGTGTCCTCATGTGCCACAAATGTGGGTCAAAAATCGTCCACCAAATCGGGAAACAGATACATTATCAGCACCTGGGGATTTATGAGAGACATACCTCTCCAGAGTTCAGTGACACAGCACAAAATAGTGAACCGATTATGGTAATGCCTCGTAAGACATGTGCAGTTTGAATCCCAATGCAATAATGTTCTCCAAATAGCCACATTCAATAAGGAAGTACATATTTTCACACTTTAATATCTATTGAAACAAGTCTTTGACTTAAATATGCGAGTTAACGCAAATGCTAATAGATTGATTGTAGTTTTAATTGTTTCATCACGATATTTCTTTTTTGTGCTTGGCTTCCTTTCGACTGTGGGCTATCACTGCTTTCCTTAGCCTCAAATATTTCAATTATCAAAGTAGGGAATCAAAATTATTGGTTAAAGTTTCATCAATGAAGCCCTTACAGGATCACTAGATGTAGGAAAAGGACAATTTTGTTTCTTAACGAATTCACCTTGGATATTCACCTTAAATAAATAGATGATACAGATGGGAAATTTAATCGACAAGAAGAAGATGCTGTGATATGCAAATGATTAGCTTTTCACAGCATTCACACAAGGTTGGCGCCGGTGGCTGACATTAGGAAAGTTTCCAACCGATTCCTCATACACAAACAGACGTTGACCGGCATTGCCTGCTGAAACGTTGTTGTGATTCATCGTGTAAGGAGAAGAAAGGCGTACCATCACGTTTCCGACTTTGCTCAAGTTCGGATTGTAGCCTGTCGCAATTGCGGTTTATGGTATCGCGACATTGCTGCTCGCGTTGGTCGCGATTCAATGACTTTTAGCAGAATATGAAATCAGTGGGTTCAGGAGGGCAATACGTAACGCCGTGCTGGATGCCAACGGCCTCGATCACTGGCAGTCGAGATGGCAGGCATCATATCCGTATGGCCGTAACGGATCGTGCAGCCACGTCTTGATCCCTGAGTCAACAGATGGGCACGTTTGCAAGACAACAGACATCTGCACGAACAGTTCGACGATGTTTGCAGCAGCATGGACTATCAGCTCGGAGACCATGGCTGCGGTTACCCTTGACGCTGCATCACTGACAGAAGCGCCTGCGATGGTGTGCGCAACGACGAACCTGGTTGCACGAATTGCAAAACGTCATTTTTTCGGATGAATCCAGGTTCTGTTTACAACATCACGATGGTCGCATCCGTGTTTGGCGAAATCGCGGTGAACGCACATTGGAAGCTTGTATGAGTCATCGTCATACTGGCATATTAGCCGGCATGATGGTATGGGGTTCCATTGGTTACACGTCTCGGTCACCTCTTGTTCGCATCGACGGCACTTTGAACAGTGGCTGTTACATTTCAGATGTGTTGCGATCTGTGGTTCTACCCTTCATTCGATCCCAGCGAAACCCTACATTTCAGCAGGATAATGCACGACCGCATGTTGCAGGTCCTGTACGGGCCTATCTGGATACGGAAAATGTTAGACTGCTGCCCTGGCCAGCACATTCTCCAATTCTCTCACCAATTGAAAACGTCTGGTCAATGGCGGCCGAGCAACTGGCTCGTCACAATACGCCAGTCACTACTCTTGATGAACTGTGGTAACGTGTTGAAGCTGCGTGGGCATCTGTACCTGTACACGCCATCCACGCTCTGTTTGGCTGAAAGCCCAGGCGTATCAAGGCCATTATTACGGCCAGAGGTGGTTGTTCTGGGTACTGATTTCTCGGGATCTATGCACCCAAATTGCGTGAAAATGTATTCACATGTCAGTTCTAGTATAATACATTTGTCCAATGAATACCCATTTATCATCTACATTTCCTCTTGGTGTAGCAACTTTAATAGCCAGTTGTGTATTTTCTTTCATCGCTTAAGGTCAGTATCTCCTGTGTTATTCAGAGATTTTGCTAGGGTATGTACGTCTACCAATATGATCCTTTGTGTTCTTCACTACTCTATCTCTCACATCTACTCATTCTTCTCTTACTGTATTACTTTTCCCCATTTCAGCCAATCCTTGCCTAATGCTCCCTCTGAAACTCTCATCTACCTCTACTTCCCTCAGTTTATCCATACACTTTATTACAATATTTATTAACCTTCAATAGCCCAAAAAGAAAACAATGTTCTTATATTGGCTGAACAAACAACAACGTGCTCTACCATTTCATTTTATCGTGCCGTTTAACTGAGCAGAGCTTTAAAATATAGAAATTACAAGAAAATTGTAAATGGTAATTTTAAAACAACACCTTTGACTGAGCAGAACTTTAAAAAAAGACATTACAAGAAAATTGTAAATGGTAATTTTGAAACAACAATATTAAGGGTTTTAATATCTGGAACACGGTACAGTATACCCAATGCACTTAACGCTTTTACTGTTCATAATCAGGTTATAGTGCTTTCAGTTATTGCCCACGGGAGCGGTGCTTCGGCCAATTAGGAAAGTTAACAGTTCTTTACAGCAATTTACACAGCCGTTAAACTTTAACAATTTAACTTAGTTCAACCAAACCTTCACGAGAACATCAGATAAATATTTTAAAAGCTCATCCAGAAAATTAACTACTTCTATTCTCATGCAATATTTATTTTAACAGTTTACCACAAGAAATTCAATCAACACCTTATCATGAGAGCTCTCAGTGATATCCGTAATTACTACTCTGTCAATGCAAGGAACTTTCAGCACTACAAACAATAGCACACAGCGAGATGTTACAGTAACAAAAACCTGATTAAAGTAACACATACAAACTAAGCTGACTTAAAATTACTTAACATTTACCAACCCCTTAGACCGGTCATGCTTTTATACTACTGGTACCCCTCGTTACAGGACTGACTTCCAGATCAACAAATGTTGTCCAACTAAGACAGCAGTTCGTGCCTTAGCTCCGGCCAACCAAACGACTCACTCCTTACTGGTGCTGTCCGTATTCTCCCCTCTTAGAAAACTTCATAGCAGTTCCAGCAAATGACAATATTACTTGATCGGGGCGAATTCGGGTTTCAAAAGTTGCAAGGCGACATACCGTCGTTCTACACAGGATGACTGCCACAGCGTGCCGAAGTCTTGCTCAGAACTCCTGACAGTTTCTGTCGATGCATCACACATGAACGCCCCTCTGCCCTTCGCAGCTGTCCAAGACCACCGCCGCTCGCTAGGCGTTCCGATCACCAACTTCACGCATGCGCAGCGCCACCTCCTCGCTCGCCAGAGTGACTTTTCTTTCCTCGCCCGCCTTACTCGCCTCTTATCAATTGCACCAAAGAGCTTCGATCAAATGGCCGCAGTCAGTCCATGGCAAAGGAACACTCGAACCATGTAACATGGTTCAGTTGCTTTTGATCCTCTGTTGACTTCACTAACCGTTAAACGACAGCATCATCCGAGAACAGTCTAAGAGAGCGATTCTGATTGTCTCCTAAATCCTTTATAAAGGCGAGGAAGAGTAGGGGACCTATAGCGCTTCCCTGGGGAACGCCAGATATCACTTCTGTTTTACTCAATGACTTACCGTCAGTTATTACGAACTGTGTCCTGTCTGATAGGAAATCGCGAATCCAATCGCACGCATTTTCATTAGAAGCCGCTTGCGAGGTCGTGTGAAAAGCCTACATCTGCATAAATATTCTTCAGATCACATTTAAGTGCATGGCAGAGGATTCGTCAAACCGCTTTTATGGTATTTCTCTACTGTTCCATTCTCTAGTAGCGCGCAGGAACGATGTATTCAATCATACATCTCACAGGAACTGCAGCCTAATATACACTGTATCATGCACTCACCGTTACAGTATGCATAGTTTCCTGCTAGTGAATGGTACTGCTCCACATAAGTGTACAACTTGCCTGGTGGAAATTTATTTTAAAAGTTCATAAAGGGGGGGAAAAATTGTCACTGGCCGAGAGCAAGTCTTTATATATGAGGTTAACTCTGTCTAGTTGGAAAGTTCCTAACAGACTCTCAGCACAATCTTCCACCCTCTTATAAATTCCCCCTGCTTCACCCTCACTCTTGTTACTAGGGGTGCATGCACTTATGGTCCTATTTGCACTATGCATATTGCATGAGGGGCCATAGGTTTCACCAATTCTTCAGACTGGTGAAACAAAGTTCTTTTATTTATTACTGACCTTAGCTCCCGACGTAGATAATGTCCCACGCAGTTTCAGCACACAGGTTGCAGATTCTTGATTTCTGATGCTAAAATGCGGCGAAAATGATTTAAAACACGGGATGCCAGTGGATTTTAAATTTATTCCTCCAACGTTTACACGCTCAGCGCATCCACAAATCTTAGCAGTACATTGAACGATAGTCAGTTTACAATAAATACTAGTGCCATGATGATAAATGTAAAAGTTCCGTAATGAGACAAGGTGCTACGTGTTAACTGTTCGTAGGTCGGCACTGTACTGTGCTCAGACAGGCGGGGCTGCTAGTTGCTGCCTCCGTCTTTTTGTCCTCAAACGAACCTTCTAGATTCGTCGCTCGTATTTTGTTTATATAAATTACAATGAACAAAGTGCCAAATGGTTTCAAATGAAAGCTTATTATCAGAAATGTGTTACATTGAAATGAAGCTATTATCTAACGTTTACTTTTTTAAACATTAATAACTGAAATGTAGGGATGGTAGCACCGGGAGGGGAGGCGTCAGCCAATCAGATAACGTCTATGCTACATTGCCGTCCTTTCCCTTGGTCCATACATGATCTGTGCCATCTGTTATGCTTCTTCTACCGATTGCATCATACTACTTTGCCTGATGCCAGCCAGCTGCTTGGCTTCTATAAAATTCACAAGTTCAAACTAAGATATGAAAACACTGAATACTATTATTAAAGTAATAAAATGGATAATTGCAGACTCCAAGAAGAAATCATGGGAAGACTTTGGAAACAAGCTAGAAACTCTTGGTCAAGCCGCGGGAAAACCATTTTGGAGCGTAATTAGCAATCTTCGAAAGGAAGGGAAGAAGGAATTAACAAGTGTTTTGGACAGGTCAGGGAAGCTGATAGTCAGTCCTGTGGATGCCTTGAGCAGATTGAGGGAATATTTTGAAGAATTGCTCAATGTAGGTGAAACGGAACGACGATGGAAACAGGATCTCATTTGAGGAAGTTGAGAAAATGGTCAGTAGATTACAGTGCAATAAAGCGGCTGGGGTTGATGAAATTAAGCCGCAACTCGTCAAATTCAGTGGAATATCAGGTCTCAAATGGTTACACAAGATAATTGCAAAGGCGTGGGAATCGGGACAGGTTCCGTCTGACTGGACGAAAGCGGTTATCACGCCATGTTTCAAACATGGAAACAGAAAAGATTGCAACAACTATCGATGTATCTCTTTAATTAGCGTTGTAGGCAAGCCGGCCGCGGTGGCCGAGGAGACTAAGGCGCTCCAATGACGGTCTGCACGGCCACGACGGTCGGGGGTTCGAATCCCCCCTCGGGCATGGTTGTGCCGTCTTTAGTATAAGGTAGTTGATAAGTAGTTTGTAAGTTAAGGGACTGATGACCCCGTAGTTAAGTCCCATAAGCTTAACAAACATTTGAACATTTGATTTGTTGTAGGCAAAATAATCTCAGGTATTGTTGAAAGGAGAGTGCGAGTATTAATTGAGGACAAGTTAGATGAAAATCAGTGTGGGTTTACGCCTCTTAGAGGCTGTCAGGACCATATCTTTAGTCTATGGCAGGTAATGGAAAAGTGCTATGAGTGGAACAGGGAATTGTATCTATGTTTCATAGTTCTGGAAAAGGCTTATGACCGTGTTCCTAGGAGGAAGCTACTGTCAGTTCTTCAAGATTATGGTATAGGAGGCAAACTTCTGCAGGCAATCAAAGGGCTTTAGGTAGATTGTCAGGCAGCAGTTAGAGTATATGGCAAATTAAGCCCATGTTTCAAGGTAGTTTCAGGGGTAAGACAAGGCTGTAACCTGTCACCACTGTTGTTCATACTATACATGGATCATATGTTGAAAACAGTAGACTGGAAGGGCGGGATTGAAATAGTTGCTGGCCGCGGTGGCCGAGGTGACTGAGGCGCTCCAGTTACGGTCAGCACGGCCACTACGGTCGGGGGTTCGAATCCCCCCTCGGGCATGGATATTTGTGCCGTCCTAGTTTGTAAGTAGTTCATAAGTAGTTTGTAAGTTTAGGGACTGATGACCCCGTAGTTAAGTCCCATAAGCTTAACAAACATTTGAACGTTTTTTGAAATAGTTGAAAACAAAATAAGCAGTCTCGCATATGCGGATGACTTAATTATAATGGCCGATTCGATTGAAAGGTTGCACACCAATATTTCAGACCTTGATCAGAAGTGCAAGGATTATGATATGAAGATCAGCATCTCCAAAACGAAAGTAATGTCTGTGGGAAAGAGATTCAAACACATTGAGTGCCAAATAGGAGGAACAAAGTTAGAACAGGTAGATAGTTTCAAGTACCTGGGATGTATTTTCTCACAGGGTGGCAACATAGTGAAAGAACTGGAATCGATGTGCAGCAAAGCTAATGCAGTAAGTGCTCAGCTAAGATCTACTCTCTTCTGCAAGAAGGAAGTAAGTACCAAGACTAAGCTAGCAGTGCACCGCTCTATCTTTCGACCAACTTTGTTGTATGGGAGTGAAAGTTGGGTGGATACACGTTACCTTATTCATAAGATAGAGGTTACAGATATGAAAGTAGCAAGAATGATTGCAGGTACTAATAGATGGGAACAATGGCAGGAGGGTGTCCATAATGAGGAAATCAAAGGAAAACTGGGAATGAACACCATAGATGAAGCAGTTAGAGCGAACAGACTGAGATGGTGGGCTCATGTTACACGCATGGGAGAAGCAAGGTTACCTAAGAGACTCATGAGCTCGGCAGCGGAGGGTAAGAGAAGTCGAGGTAGACCTAGAAGAAAGTACTTAGATTCGGCGCAGAATGATTTTGAAGTAAAAGGCATAACATCAGACAAGGCATCAATGTTAGCATTGAATAGTGGATCATGGAGGAATTTTATTAGAGGTACTATGCTCCAGACTGAACGCTGAAAGGCATAATCAGGCTCTAATGATGATGATGACGATAAAGATATAAAATCAGACTTGTCACAAGTGCCATTGATGATGTGAAGAGTTACGTGGCTGCTACCTGATGGTCCTCAAGCCCTCTTCGATGTTACTGTCCGGATGCATCTCAACCGCGTCTCCCCTCGTCCATGGATCAGACAAGAAGGTTCAGTTATTTTGTTGCATTCATGGGCCATCGTCATGCAATATTTGTTAAATGATTTAATCGCTATTTGACTTTATTATTTTATTATGTTTCGTCACAATCCGGATTTCGTCTGTAAAATTTACAACAAATTAATACATTATAAGTAATGGTTCAGAAAACTGTGAAATAAGATATAATATTATTTACTTACATTCTGTCTATTGGTTGGTACATGTAGGAATTGTACAGAGCACACTTGAAAATGTCTATACAGCCGAAATCCGGATTGTGACGAAAAATAATGAAATAATAGAGTCAAGTGGCGGTTAAATCATCTAAAAAAGGAGGTTCAATTGCATGACCTACTTCTTCACCGAATAACAAAGCGTGCTATTTCTGGTTATGGGTCCACCTCAGAAGTATCGTGTATGCAGAGCGCACACAATATGGGGAGACACTGGAGCAACGTATTCGCGTATTCCTGCAGCGTTGTCACCACTGCTATTTTATCGCTTGTGTGTTCAAGGCAGCAGGTTACGCCTATTATCAGGCACAAAAAAACCATCTTCAGCACATACTGTGGTTGCGTGACAACACGGTCTGAGACGCCATATCACGCATTCCGCGTTCGCTTCCGTCGGACGTTTCAGTCCTCCCTCGGTATGGATGTGTTTATTGCCCTTAGCATAACTTAGATTAAGTAACTTGTTAGTCCAAGGAGCGGTCAGCTTAGCAGTTGGGTCCCTTAGGTTTACAAACATTTCATTTCTGAGTACCGACAGAATATCCGAGGTACTTTTCGCTTTACATACGTATAAGAATCGAAAATAAATGTACAGCCACTCTGTGACAATAATGGCTTGAGACAGACAGTAACACTCAAAGGCCCATTATAGCTTCTTCTAAAGCTGTTTAACAGAGGTTGATCGCACTGTATGTAGTTCCTTTTCTAAATTGTCACGTGAACGACAAAATGAAGTGCTGTTGAAATAAATGACGGAGTGTTAGGTTGCTGGAATCGTTGGCGTATACCAGTTCGATTCAACACAGTGTGTGCCGATTGTCTCTAGACAAGCGAAGCGGTTCCAATGATTGAAAAAAAGCGTACGTCATTTCCAATTTTATGAAGGATCGTCTAACATATGTACAAAACTGTAAACCTATAAGTCTCCTATCAATCCCTAGAGTTTGTACACACTGGGAAAAATCATCCTTCAATGTAGGCCATTTCTGGCGTAGGAGTGGCAGTGTGAATTAACTTACTGTAACCAATGCACCACGTTTGTTGTTCCTCTCGATTAGCTTGCTCTTCTCACAAAGCCAACTGTACTTTATTGCCAGACAATTCACGTTTGAGATGCTACTAATGTATGATCTCCTTATTCTCATTTATCTGTCGCCCTTAAACAAATCAACCTTTTTAACAACAAGTCTCCTTTTAGTAATTTCACAAAAGTATTTTAATTGTCGTTTTAGCTAACAACGTTCAAACATATTTCCAAGCTTCAAAACAAAAGAAATATAGACTGCCATGCAATCACAAAATTGTAACAGAAACAACACAAGACGATGGACGATTTTAGTCTCGAATTTCAAGGCGATATTCTCTACCGTATTGTCCTCTTTGTTACAGGATCCATTCTAAACTTCTCTAAAAATATCACATTCCATAAAAAAAAACTCTTTTTCTGGAGAATGCTGATCTACATTTTCCAAATTGCTTGTAAATAACATCCAGCTGTTCATAGTGTGTCCTCTACATTAACACTTAATACTTTTAAGAATATCTTCACTCATCGAACTAAATATACGTTTTAGCCGAATATTTTTTACCAGCTAAATATGTTCATCTTTCTACACCTGGAAAATCACTTGTTGCACACAAAAGACACTAATTTCATGTGGTAGGCGAGGCAACTGAATTAGAGGAAAGATAATCAAAACGCTCAATACCTCTGAATAGTCAGTAGAAGTTATTTTTGCCGCAAGGGAGTAACCGAGCGGTCTGGAGCGCCACGTTGCGGATCGCGCGGCCTCCCGCGTCGGAGGTTCGAATCCTCCCTCGGGCAAGGATGTTTGTGTCGTCTTTAGTATAAGTTAGTTCATAAGTAGTTTGTAAGTTTAGGGACTAATGACCCCGCAGTTAAGTCCCATAAGCTATACAAACATTTGAAGTTATTATTGAGAGTCATCAATAAGGAAAATTAGCTTTTTTGTGAGGAAGATATTTTACAGTTACAATCGTCACCCTTCCTGCTTTTAGTGAAAGTTACTATTCAGAAGGCTATTCAGAAATACAGATGTAAAAATCAGTTTCAGTACTAACAACAATCTAAGTAGAAAGCTTATTCACAATATAAAACTACCGGATTCAAAATTTGATTCATCTGGAATTTACAAAATTATCTGCAGCCAATGTGATAAAAATTACATAGGCCAAACAGACAGAGGTTTGAAAACCAGGTTTATAGTACATATGGACTGCTATAGACTTAATAAATGTAATAAATCAGCAATAGCAACATGCATAAATAATTTTTTTAAAAGAAAAAAATAAATAAAATAAACGGGACATCCCATCCAAATAGAAGACAACCTGAAAATTTTACACAGAATCAGTAAAAGTAAAGGAATGAATATCATGGAAGAAATGGAGATCTTCATCCATTATACTAAGTGTGGTGTAAACATTCTAAATGAAATTACACAATTCAAAACCTCAAAACGTCAGCAGGAAAAATCGAAAATATCTACAGCCGAACTGTTAGGTCGTTTAGAAATTGAAACGACGGTTACAGTGTCAGCGACTGAATAAAAACATGACAGTAGTATCTTTAACATCAAACGTGTGCTTTTTATACAGAATTGTTTGTAGATTGTGGTATAATCAGCTTCGAAATTATTTTCATGAACGTTTGGGAATAAAGTAGTACAATTAGTGTTGAACTTTCTCATACATTTGAATATATTTATAGCCAGAACCTTCTTTAATCGAATTTATTTGTGTAATTTTTAAAAGTTGGGAAAATGTACTGTAACTCCATTTATGAATACAAACTTTAACAACTAATGAATTGTTGCTGATTACTAACAATAATTTAAATAAAAGAATTTATCAGGTCACTAATGTAGTTTGTTAAGAAATTTGGCTTCGTATTGTTACCAATGTCCCATCTGTTTTTTCTAAAATTACACATCTACATAAATACATGTATTTTTGTGGCGAATATTTGAAATTTGCGCTAAATGCTAATTTGTATTTCTGTCGAATATTGGTCTCTTAAAGTTACGATATTTTCAAAGAAAGCATTGTCTGAATTTCAAATGTAACCGATGTACTTTTAGACCCTGAAAACATTTGAATTATCAACTCTAACAGAATTACTCAGATGGCATATAACGATACAGATCATTTAAAATTTCCAGATTGAGCTGATGCCGCTATAGTAATGTTTTATTATAATTTTTTTCGCCATGGACCTCGATACAGACGCTTCGTTGTCTATGGCGTCATGTTTTTTACATTGCTCATCTTTACTCAGATCACGATTTGGCGGTCTATTCCGGTGTGGCACATACTTCCCAACCACTATTGCGATATATAAAACGATGCTCCAGGTGAGGCTCGAACTCACAACCCCGGCATTGCTCACGGCGACTGCCTTATAAGTACCGTGCGCTAACCGATTGCGCCACTGGAGCCACGGCCGAGCTAGGCCGCGCGAGCGACACACTATCTCTCTCACGCTACCAGGATTCCCTAAGTTGTCAGAGCCCTTTGAGGCGTCGTTTACGAACACATTCTGTAGAGAGCTATGCTCACTTGGAAGGGCGATTATACCATTTCTCTGATGACATATTATTCGATTGATAATACACAGCTTCATCTGCAACCAAAGAGTGATTCGTAGCTAGCATCTCAATTTTTCAGCATTTGTCCCGGTTAGGATTCAGCAGGGACGCTAAATATTTTGAAGTATTAGAATAGAAGGTTTATATTCTAAAGGTTAAATATAGTAATATCTATCGCTATAATTATAAGATAAAAACAACCGCCAGCGACTTTCTTTCGTGTTTAGTTTAATGGGTTGATGTTGGATCACTGTGTTACAACCGTGATTAACTTGTTCTTATAGTTGAATAAATTGAGTTCCACAAATTCGTTGATTATTGTGGTCGCTGTGCGTGTTATTTTACAGTGTGACATAGTGTGAATTGTCATTTATTTGCTATGCCAAAAGCGAACCGCAAGTGTTCTTTCAATGGTCGAATAGAAAACAATATGACGTTTCACAAATAGAGGCTGCACAGATCGTGAAGCATTGTGGTTTTGTTCATGTTATTCCTGAATTGATCATACTGATTCTAACTTGACCTGTTGTCATACAAAAGCGGCATATGTAGAACATCACCATTCATTTTTAAGTCACTTGATAGCACAACGAAATTGTATACAGCAATATGTCCCGATTCTGTGACTGCCAAAAAGCAAAGTCTCGCAAGAGCAAAATCCACAGCGATAATCAGACATCTGCAAATCACACTGAAGTCTATGCACTGGGTTCATCGAACCGTATATATATATATATATATATATATATATATATATATATATATATATATATATATATATATATATAATTCTACAGTTCCATCTCTAATAGTGTGTGAGGAAAAAGGAACATCTACATCTTTCCATTTCGTTCTGATTCATCAAATTTTATTACGATGATCATGGCTCTCTATGCAGGTGGGTGCTAACAAAATATGTATGCATTTGGGAGAAAAAGTTGGTGAAATAAATTACTCTTAATTCATCATCCATTTGCACTAAGTACTTGAAAAGAATTCTATTGTATGGATTGTTGTCGGCAATCACAAAACACCGAAAGTATTCTCTAAGGTTTTTCAGTATTTTGATGCAAGTGAAGGGACAAAAAGTAACCTAATTAACCGTATTTTGCACAAAGTGAAACAATGGAGACTATACTATTTATGCGCTCCGGCAATCACAGGTATTAAAATTTGTGTGGCATTTTTCAGCACCAAGTGCAGCACAAATTTTGGTTGATTAAATTGTAGTGGTGAGAAACAATATATTCGGTACTAAAATGTTCCGGACTACTGTGTCGTGTTTCGATGGATCTATTATTAAAACCGTACGTTTCGTTCCCATGTGCGAAGGACTCGCTACTAATTGTCAGCCAGGATGTGATTCGGACGTACAAATAATCCACGATCCCCGTTGTAAATGTCCATCGCCGATGAGTACAAAGCATTGGGTTTTGATAGTATATCCATCCGACCATGGCACCATGGCCGGAATATTTTAGTAATTATAACATTTCCGGCCGTGAAAGTTCATATTTTACAAAATATTCAGTAGCTCAAAAGCGTAACTTGGAAAGAAATTGGTCGGAGTGCACTTTGAAGCACACATTTACATAACATTGTTTCAGCTTAAGCACACATTTTATCTGTTGATATGAACGGTGATAAAACTTTTTAACTACTTTTTGTCTGCACCAAAAAAAAAACCTCAACTCTTGCTAACTTTTATCATTTTTTGGATACTTAGTGTAGAGAACTTTTGCGACACTCGATAAATAGAGGGATGTCTTTAATGTAAGCATTCGAGTGAATCTTAAAACTGCACGAAGAGCTGAAATAATTTTTCTCGTTTTGACTAAAACCATAAAAGATATTTTCTTGCTCCTATAAGGAATACTTTTTATTTATTTCAGTTTATTTGTTGTTTTAAATATTCAGCATCAGCTGATTTTGTTTGGAAGCACATCTCGAAATCTGAGAACAGCAAGATCACTGTGGTTGAAGCGAAAGTGTCAGCCCAGGAAACATCCGATCCGACTTCGGTCTCAATATTCTCGTATTATTTTTGCTAGATATATTGTAGTATTTCCTTGGGTGACAATAGCAATAATTGTAACTACATTATATTATCGTAATTACTTGATTGACTTTTAAGTATTCTAATATTTTTCATTTCAAATTACTTAGGAGAACTCTAAAAAATATTTTAATCATTGTTTGTTATTCAAAGGTATGTGTTGAGTTAGATTTAAAGTGGGTAGGTACCTATTGCGTGGTAAACACATAGATCGTACCTACATACTGATGAGCAGAAAAAGTAAGTTGATTTTTAAGCTCTGGAGGTATACGCAATTATATTTTTCCTTTTTAGTGCATATTAATTTGTTTTGGAATCGTTTTTAATTGCTTATTTTAATTGTCGCGGAGGCATTAAAACCGCTCACAGTAAAAGCAGCACACGTTCTCAGTGGCGGCATCAAGTTGGCGACCCATCGTCACGTTCACTTGCGCTTGGCAAATTATAGTTACGTTGTGATTGATTACTTGTATACTATTTCGAATTTCCGGTGCCGACCTGTTTAAAGAAATAAAATTTGAAACAAACAAAAAATTATAAAAATAAAGAATATTTGCAAGGTGCCGGGGTTGGGGGGGGGTGTCTTCGGCCGAATTAGCCCGCCCCCCCCCCTCCGTTCCGTGGCTGCACCACTGCTCTCTAACCATTTCCTGGTTTCATAGCGAATTTCTGCTTGCGTTTCACTTGATCCTCGGAACGCATTAGCTGCACGTTTCATGTCTTTCAAACCACAACTTCTCTTCGCATTTTCTCCGAATGTAATTGACGTATAGCTATGCAACCAACGCCACTCTTTTCGTGATTTTCCATGCAACTAATTGCATAAGGAGTAATGTTGAGTATCCACTTAAAAAATCATATGTTTGTGCTGGAAATAATATTTGTTTACATCTTAGACTGTCTCGTAGTACTTTCATAAGCCCCTGTCGTACGTTTGTAACAACCCCCCCTCACCTACCGGTTATTTTTCTATTACGAGGCGCGTCCAGAAAGTAAGTTCCGTTTCAATTTATCTCCGCTACAGCGCTGAGACTGCAGTTCCGCACATGAGCTGTAGACGGTGTGTATCAAGGAGAAGAACGTGCGCCTTTTGGAGATCGCTGTCAGTTACGTACGCTTTCTTGTGCTTGTTTGAAATGTTGGCGTTGATTGAAAATCCCGCCGCCTGTGAAATCAGGTCGGTGATTCGGTTTCTGAATGCGAGGAAAGTGAAACCAAGTGAAATTTATCGGCAAATTGGAAATGTTTACGGACCAAATGCGATGAATGATTCGATGGTGAGAAGATGGGTCCGACAGTTGAATGGCGGGCGTAGTGATGTGCACGATGAAGAACGAAGTGGGCGTCCACCTTTGGTTACAGAGGAACTGGTTCACGCGATTGATGACAAGATCCAGGACATCGCAAGTCTTTCCTTAGCGGTCATCACTTCACCAATGACGACGAGCTGAAAGAAACTGTTTCCAACTGGTTGAAGACACAGGCGGCAGATTTCTATGAAGAAAGTATACAAAACCTGGTGCCACGCTATGACAAATGCCTGCAAAATTTCGGCAGTTATGTGGAAAAGTAGTTTAAGAGTTGTAGAATTTTGTGCAATAAAAATTTCTTCTGTATCTGTGTACAATTTCATTTTATTGCCAAACGGAACTTACTTTCTGGACGCGCCTCGTAATTTAAGTGAACCGTTTTTAAATGTTGCCTACAATTATTTGGATAAAGCTATCGTTTCCGAATATTTTGCACGAAAGACCGACAACCAAGGGAGAGTTGTCACAACAGATAACCCGCTCCACCTACTATATTCTCTGTTGATTTTACTAGCTGAAATTTTAAACATTTATGGTCGAACACACAAGTCTGGAAGTACGTAGGAAAGTGGAGCGTACAGAAACTAAACATATGTATTAAAAAAAATTAATTTAGAAATATCTCAATACGGTCCAGTTTGGCACTATCTGTGGAACCTGCAATTAGCAATAATAATTAATTACTCTAGCGGGTGCAGCGCGACAGAAGATCGTGACACACGTGTTCCATAATACAACACTTTCTACGAAAACAATGGACTGAATTTACTGATTTTAATAATAAGAATTAAATTGGAGAATAAACATTTTCAGTGAGAGAATTTTGATTGACCGGCGGTAAGTGACCAAACAATTGACGTTGCCTCAGACCAACAGTTACTGCAATTGCAAATAAACATGACTTTGATTAATTTGCGGCTTAATTAATACTGAATTACCAAACAATTCATCAGAGCAGATACAGCGGAATGTCAACACATGGACAACAGCAAAATACGAACCTACACGACAAGAGACAAATAACAAACCGTTCAAAATATATAAAAATGTAATAGTATGAATTTTATATTTTATAATTTAGATTTTCATTAGAGTCAGCTTTCAGTAACAAGAAACTATTTTCAAGTTCTGACTAACTGATGTTCAGTTACTATTGTTGAGTATCCAAGTTAATGAATTTTAGTTTTATAAAATAATAAATTTAACAACTTTGGCACTTCATTTAATTGTTCTTTTTGTAACGACACTCGTTTTTAACTTCACTGGACAGGATACGACCCTGTCGTATAATGAACAGGTCGGTGATTCGGTTTCTGAATGCGAGGAAAGTGAAACCAAGTGAAATTTATCGGCAAATTGGAAATGTTTACGGACCAAATGCGATGAATGATTCGATGGTGAGAAGATGGGTCCGACAGTTGAATGGCGGGCGTAGTGATGTGCACGATGAAGAACGAAGTGGGCGTCCACCTTTGGTTACAGAGGAACTGGTTCACGCGATTGATGACAAGATCCAGGACATCGCAAGTCTTTCCTTAGCGGTCATCACTTCACCAATGACGACGAGCTGAAAGAAACTGTTTCCAACTGGTTGAAGACACAGGCGGCAGATTTCTATGAAGAAAGTATACAAAACCTGGTGCCACGCTATGACAAATGCCTGCAAAATTTCGGCAGTTATGTGGAAAAGTAGTTTAAGAGTTGTAGAATTTTGTGCAATAAAAATTTCTTCTGTATCTGTGTACAATTTCATTTTATTGCCAAACGGAACTTACTTTCTGGACGCGCCTCGTAATTTAAGTGAACCGTTTTTAAATGTTGCCTACAATTATTTGGATAAAGCTATCGTTTCCGAATATTTTGCACGAAAGACCGACAACCAAGGGAGAGTTGTCACAACAGATAACCCGCTCCACCTACTATATTCTCTGTTGATTTTACTAGCTGAAATTTTAAACATTTATGGTCGAACACACAAGTCTGGAAGTACGTAGGAAAGTGGAGCGTACAGAAACTAAACATATGTATTAAAAAAAATTAATTTAGAAATATCTCAATACGGTCCAGTTTGGCACTATCTGTGGAACCTGCAATTAGCAATAATAATTAATTACTCTAGCGGGTGCAGCGCGACAGAAGATCGTGACACACGTGTTCCATAATACAACACTTTCTACGAAAACAATGGACTGAATTTACTGATTTTAATAATAAGAATTAAATTGGAGAATAAACATTTTCAGTGAGAGAATTTTGATTGACCGGCGGTAAGTGACCAAACAATTGACGTTGCCTCAGACCAACAGTTACTGCAATTGCAAATAAACATGACTTTGATTAATTTGCGGCTTAATTAATACTGAATTACCAAACAATTCATCAGAGCAGATACAGCGGAATGTCAACACATGGACAACAGCAAAATACGAACCTACACGACAAGAGACAAATAACAAACCGTTCAAAATATATAAAAATGTAATAGTATGAATTTTATATTTTATAATTTAGATTTTCATTAGAGTCAGCTTTCAGTAACAAGAAACTATTTTCAAGTTCTGACTAACTGATGTTCAGTTACTATTGTTGAGTATCCAAGTTAATGAATTTTAGTTTTATAAAATAATAAATTTAACAACTTTGGCACTTCATTTAATTGTTCTTTTTGTAACGACACTCGTTTTTAACTTCACTGGACAGGATACGACCCTGTCGTATAATGAACAGTTGAGATGGTTTTAAATGAGTACTTATTATTTCAAACACAAGAATTCTGAGTAAACGACTCGCAAACTGCCTAAACCTTCGTGTGGTAGAAAGTATTGGAGCGTTCTTACAGTTCGTCGTCGTTATTGAGAAGTTGGCTGCGCTATCATAGACAAATGCTGAAATTGGAGATTCGGGCACATTTCCATTTAATGAGAAATTACAGGGCAGGTTCTTGATGTAATTAGAGAATGTGACATCTGCCCTCACTCATCACCGGATAACGAGCCACGAAATTAATACTCCGCTAGCGAAGGCTTGGTAACATTGGAAGTGGCACTGCACGTTCCTGCCTTATAGTCCAAGCATTGGGAGAAGTGGGTGCAAAAATTATTACCTGAAAAAAAAGGGCGTATAGGAAATTAAATTTCAAACAGAGTTTCTAGTTATGAAACTTGAGCCGAGATGGCGAAATTTGCCAAAAAATTCGCAAAGTTGCGGAAAACAGTTTTCCTAAATAAACAGAAATGACAACTCCGTTTAGAAAATGTTAAATTAGAAAGTTATAGGCCTTAATATTATCTATCGATTGCCTTTTTGTACGTATCAATTGCATTGATACCTTTCGAGATACGACGAAAAAATACATAAAAATCATTAATTTCTCGATTCCTTATAACTCGTTAATATTCATGTTTACAATTTTATTATCTACCATAAGTATGTCACGTCATCATCGTAAACTAAAGAATATGCCTTCTCGATTTAGCCACGTCCCTCTTTCCATTGTCATCCTCTTCAATTCTTCATACGATTTGATCCCCATATCGTCTTTGATGTTATTAAAATACGTTGCTCTTAGCCTGCCTTTTGCTTTTTTCCCTAAAACTTTTCCTTCAAATACATTCTTTAGGAACTGGTTGTATCTCATTCTGTGCCCTATCATTTTTGATTTTCTTCTTCCTATATAATTTAGCAGAGTTCTGATCTCATTCACTTCTCTTAAAACCTGTGCATTACTTTTCCTATCTACCCGGCTTGTTTTCGTCATTCTTCTCCATATCCATATTTCCATTGCTTCCAGTCTCTTTTTCTCTGCCTTTCCCAGAGTCCACGCTTCACATCCGTATGTTAAGACACTCCAAACAAAAGTTTTGGCGAACTTTTTCCTACTTTGTCCGTTAGTACATTCCTTTTATTTTGGAAAGCTTGCTTTGCCAAGGCTATTCTTCTGTTTACATCTGTGATACATTTATTGTCGTCAGTGATTGTGCTCCCCAAATAACGGAAGTTCTCAACCTGTTCTAGAACATCATCTTCTAGTTTAATATTAACTTTACCCTTTTCTTTTGTCTTTCCAACTAACATAGTTTTTTATTCTTCTTATTAATTTTTAGATTAAATTCTCTTAGGATTTTGGCAAATTTTAGCAACATTTCCTTTATTGAGTCAGCAAGTACTACCACAGTCTAATATTAGACTGTGGTACTACTATATCATCTACAAAGCGGGTACAGTGTATTCTTTCCCCGTTAATTTTAATTCCTTTGGTATGTCACGAAGTGAGTTAAAATTAATTGTTGGAAAAAATTAAATGGCCTCCTCGAAGCTTGGTTAGAGTTGGTCAGAGGATCGACCTAGAGTAACAGTTTCTCGTTTGTTTTCTACGTGAAGAGTTGTAATATCATGCTATTAAATTTTTTTATATTTTGTTAATTAAAAGTAACAGAGAATGAGTTTTTGGGCCGGTTTTCCTGAACTGACAAATTCTGTTTTTATGTTATGAAAGTAATTGTTAAAGAAATACGTTTCTGACAGTTTTTTACAGATATCAAAACAAATAATGTTGTTCTACGACCTTCTGGAGCCGAGATAAATATTTTCCTTAAAAAATATAGAACATGTAATTAACACTTTACAGCGATGTGCTTCATGGAGCTTAATGTATACTAATAATAAATCTGTAAATGTAGGCCTCTCGCTGTTCACTTTAATCTTCAAAACTAATGGACGAATCTTCATGCGGTTTTCACAGAAAACAAGAGAAACGTTCGGGTCAACATATAGGCATAATTTTATCAAATTCGGATCACGGGAACAAAAGTTATCGTAATTTTAAGTGTTTTCAGTAATCGTCGTGTCTCTTGGTTCAACTATTAAAAACCACTTATCTTCAAAACTACTTCACGAATTTCCATGGGGTTTTCACAGGTAACTTAGGCGTAACTTGGGCAACATATAGACTTCGTTTCATAAAAATTGGATCATGGAAAAAAAAGAATATCGTAATTTGAAATATTTTATAAACGACCGTCATGTCGGTCTGTCTCTTTCAACATGTTTATCTCCTAAACTATTTGGCGAATTTTCATGGGGTTTTCACACGTAACTTGAGCATATCGTGCGGTTACATACAGGCTTCAATAATTAAAATCGGTTCTGATAAAATAAAGATATCATAATGTAATCATTTGTTGAGGGTAATCTCCAATAGTACTACACGAACTTTCATGGCTTTCTACAGGTAAATTTACAATAGTTTGGAGAGTAACATAAGCGTCATTTCATCAAAATTGGATCAGAGGAAGGAAAGTTATCGTAATTTGATGTTTTATGTGTATACTTTGCTTATAAGTATGGTGTAGTACAGCAAATCTCCAAGAGTACTATACGAACTTTTCATGGGATTTCATAGGTCAACTAAGAGTACTTTGGGGCAACATATAAGCTTCATTTCATCAAAATCGGATCAGCGCAAGAAAAGATATCGTAATTTGTAGTTTCTGGTGTAAGCTACGCTTGAATTGCAGCGTAGTATAGCAAACATCCGGTAGAGGCGCTGTTACATAGCATAGCAAATAATTAATAGATAGCAATGCTGCGTTAGAATCCTTTTTGAAAAATCAGCCACGTACAATAAGGGAAATAATTCTTTATGTTGATAATAAAATACATAATTAATGTTGTTCCGATTAATAAATTAATGATCCCCCTAAAGTGAATATTTCGTTGCCAACGTAAACATACTAAACCGCTGCCACTGCAAGTAAAATTTAACCCAGGTACGACACAAAAAAATAATTTTTTACGAGCTAACCCCCGCATGCCTTGCAATGACATGGAAAGAAAAAAAGTGCTTCTTTCCGCGGGTATCATTTGGATTTAAGACATAACGACGTTCCTTCGCGTCTATCGATGTTTTAATTTACCAAGAATTCTTTGCAAGGAAAATAAAATTTATGTACTTCCCTTTCTGATTTCAGTGCTTCTTCATTACATTTTGAGTGCGTTCTGTTGAGGAATACAGGAAAGGACAAAGTGAGGCGACGTTAGTTAAATAGTACACCAAATAACTAATTATGTTTTTTTTTTCATTCTCATAACTATGGTGTAATAAGTTACAATAAGAGGTACAATTTTACTGTCGGCGGCGGCCTTGTGTGTTGATGTTGGCAACGGCCGTTGAATACTTTTTAAAAAAATCAGTCACGTAGATTGAAGGGAATAATTATTTCACGGTGAAATAAATAATTTATGCTGTTCTGGCCAGTAAATTAATCATCCTCCTAAAGCGAATAGTTCGTTGCCAACGATAGCAAACTAAACCGCTGCCACTGCAAGTAAAATTTAACCCAGGTAGGAAAAAAAAAAAAAAAAAAAAAAAAAAAAAAAAAAAAAAAAAAAAAAAAAAATTCTTCCTACCGGTATCCCATATGCTTTGCAATGTCATGGACAGAAAAGAAGAGCATCTTTCGACGGGTATAACCACTAAATGGTACATAGAGTAGAAATATCTATGGAGTGAGCATTGCTTTCTGTGCATCTTCTCAACATTAAGATGGAATTACAACGTAATATTGCGATAAATCCACTCTTCCCACGCATTTATTTGCTCTTGCGATTGGTTTGTACCGCACTGGCTGCAAAGACGCCCCACCTCCTATTCGCAGAGCAACCACATAAAATGAAATAACATCTAAAAATAGTTTCACAGAAGCAACAAGAAAATTGAGGAAGCGTCGCCATTTACACAAAGTCATCCGTCTTCACCGAACACAAAAAGGACCAAGATAAAGATTATTAGATTTTTTCCCAATATCATAAGACATTTCCATCTTATTGTTGAGGATACAAAATCTATTCCGCACATCTGAATCAGTGATCTCTATACAAACTGGAGGTATAACTCTGGTGTTTGAACATATAATTGCAGCGTGCCTGCACATTCATATGTTTTGTACACGATTTCACCACAGTCTAACACAGACAGTCGCGAAACTCCCTAGGAAAAAATTGCGACTGAAGCGATACTAGCGCTCCAAGCGGCCAGTAGGGGATAACAGTGTAATGACATGATACGAAATGAGAAGTTGCTGTTTTTAATGCTGTTACTTTCATATTTCCTACTCACTGAACGTTGTTATGAACTTTCTAATACAAATATGAAAACATAATTAAAGTAATATCACTGCTTCTGTTAATGGCAGTCTATAATAACAAATTATCAGTGCAGTGTAATTCATACAGTTCACAATACGCGAGTCATATTGATAACGTCCAAAAGTTTTTGAAAGAAGAAATGAATTGCAACTTGATATGCTGAAGTATATAAAAGGAACTGATTATGTTTAGTTCGCGTGCTCGTTGCGTATTGACATGTTGCAGGAGTTTTGTTTTGGCGAATTTCGGACATTGTAATATTTTCGAAAGTACACACGATTTTTATATCGTAGGGGACTACATTCTACATCGCCGAATAAACCATCTTTTCACCTTGTCCTTGCTTCTCTGCCTTTCATGTAACTATATTTTTTTAGCTACTTGTCAGATATCGAACTGAATATCTTCAAGAATGTGATGTGCTAGCATTAACAGTTTACGTATGGAAATATTATTTATCAAACTAGTAGTTAACCGCCAAAATATTTTAGTATACAAGCTTGTCATTTTTGTGAAACTGAGGTACCAACCTAAGCATGTTCTACTGAAATAGTTGATTAACTGCTACTGGAAGTATTCAGATATAACTTTTATACAGCAGTAATGTTACCAAATAGTGGTCAAGTATTTTATTTTGATTAAGAGCAGAAATTTGGGCATGAATTAGTTGTTAAAGGTTTACTTCTATGCCTAAAAGTATAACTAACCGCCGTAAACGAACACTTATTCATGACATTATTCTGTCACTTCTGAGCATCCTTTGCAAATGAGAGATTGCCGAATTATATTTTAAATAGTTGCTACAATTTATAGCGCCACAAAAGCTCGTAAATACGAAGGTATTTTGAATGTGCTGCTTCACTACAAAAAGCCATTCAATACACAATCGTTTCACGGTGTGTTTCTGCGACCCAGCCGCTTGGCAGCGCTGCAGTCGGGGGTTGCAGAAATACTCTGGGAGTTTCGTGACTCTTATGTTCGACTCTGATTTCACATTGTCCGCCATGTTTAAATTTGGCAAACGAGTTTCCCTCAGTTACTACGTGACAAAGAATTGCTTGCTTACCTCTCGATTTGGAATTTAATTCAATATTCGATGTTGTAGGTTGATATGGAAGTGTAATCGAAACATATTTTCTTATCTTTTTCTTGAAATGCTGCTTAGCAGGCCTGTTTGAATTTGGCAAGAAACTAAATATGAATATCTTTGCCTGGCAGGCTAAGACAGCTGAAATTCAACATCCAGATGGTATAGAGATCAAAGATCTAAATGCTCAATCCAGAGATATTTCTGATCTGTGCCTGTCACTAGAGATAATATACACACGCGAGCCACAAACTCATCAGAAATCTCTCTGCTTTCATAACAGTTCGGTGCAATATTGTGATTAATGTTTGTAATTACTTACTTTTGGTACATACTACATTAAGATAAAGACGTCTTCTCTTCCAGAGGTAACTGTACTTAGATTTATAAACCGGCTTCTGGATATATAGTTCTATTCACAAGGTCGATTTCAACTTCTTGCTTTAATACGTGGGGACATGTATTAGCTGAAAGAGTGGCCGATGCTGCTAACACAGTCAAGACTATTCCCTGGAATACTATGTTTAATGGAAAGTTCTATACAATCGATCAACTGACGCCATTCCTTTAACGATTACCCAGACTTACTTTATCGTACATTGACACCACCACGACGTCTTATTTAAACAGACGTGAACTGCTCTGTTGATTTAATTATCAGACTTTCAGCATTCGTCGGGTTTTCGATAATAGGGAGCACTGCATACAGAATAAATACATTGTCCCCAGTGCAACATACTAATAATTCAGCATGCACTTACTGTGAGAGATAAACAGTTTATTACTACACCATAGAACCAATACATGGCGCTGTTATTATTATTACACCAAACAGACAATTACACACCGCACTCTTAACTTTATGAACACAACCTAACATTGAATTTACATCGTTCCGGAGTACGGACTTAAATTAATTTCACTTTTTGTATGAAAAACTTGATGAGCATTCATCGTTTACGACAATGACTTCTACTTACATTTGACATCTTGGCTATGAGAACTGAGTTTATTGACAGAGCGCTCCAACAAGGAATCTGTTTTTACTGACCTATGTCAAGAACCCTAATAAACAATGATATACACAGGTCCCTCTTTAACAACCGTTGCGAAGCACGGGCATATAAGCTAGTATTGAATAGTTCTAGTAGGAAATGCATAGTCTTCTAGTACTTTTAACCGATTGGTGATGTGAAACGTGCAATCGCGTAGTATTTAAAGCTAGAGCGGGCGAACGGGCGAGCGACCATTGGGGAAGTGGAAAGGGGGGGGGGGGAGCAGAAACTGGCGCGTGAGAACGTTCTAAACGGCCCGCACTTGCAAAATCTTTGATATGTTGTTGGGAACATAACTGATTCCTTTGGGAAGCAGCGCCCTTACATTTTTTATACTGTTTTATTTCTGTTATGTAATACAGTCTGGAGCAGATTGCATAATACAATATCGGTGTCACAAAAATGGGCTGTGCTTGCAAAAATGAAAAAAAAAAAGAGGTAGAAGAATTTATTTTTTTATCTTGTGTATAAGATTGAGAGTAAGTTTTCGTGCCTCAGAATACTCGTAACAACATTCTATGGAGAAAAAAAAAGCAGCGAAATTTTGGCACTTTCTACAGATTTTCGCTTATTACTCGGAAACTGTGCATCCTACTGAAGATGTTAGAAGTAGCAAAGTGAAAGAGTATTAAATTTTAGATAAAAAAATAAAATCTTCTACCTCATTTTTTCAATTTCGCAAACTGATTCTCTGATATTTTTAATTAACAAAATCTACAAAAATATTTAATAGCATGATATTAAAACTCTTCACGAAGAAAACAAACGAGAAACCGTTACTCTTGGTCGATCCCCTCACCAAGTCTAACCAAGCTTCGAGGAGGACCATTAAAAAAATCGATATAACTCGAAAAAATAATGTATTTTTTAATTTTTTCGAACAAATACTTTTCTGATTCACTTCGTGACTTACTTATGGTAAATAATAAGTTTGTAAACGTGAATGTTGACGTGTTATAAGGAATCTATTATTTAATGATTTTTTTTTATTTTTTCAATATATCTCGAAACGTATAAATGCAATCGAAACGTAGAAAAAATCATCGATAATTAATATTAACGGCTTTAATTTTCTTATTAAACTGTTTTTGTTTTAAAAAACCGTTTTTACGACTTTTCGATTGTTTTTTGGCAAATTTCGCCATCTTGGCTCGAGTTCCATAAATAGAAGCTCTACTTAAAATTTAATTTCGCAAATATAACATTACGCCGTCACAGAATGCTGTGTCTATTAGCTGTCCCTACTGTCAGGTCAAGTGGTAGCACACGACTCCCTCTTTTGGCGCACATCCGCTCTTACTTACTCGTCAGAGGCCACACTCCACACAATACAAACCTCTGACAAAGACGTTATTTCTGATTTCCCTAACAATGTTTGCCCAGTGCTTACAATCTTTCTTTACAGTAAAATTACTGTGAATGAACACCATAGATGAAGCAATTAGAGCGAACAGACTGAGATGGTGGGGTCATGTTACACGCATGGGAGAAGAAAGGTTACCTAATAGACTCATGAGCTCGGCAGCGGAGGGTAAGAGAAGTCGAGGTAGACCTAGAAGAAAGTACTTAGATTCGGTGCAGAATTATTTTGAAGTAAAAGGCATAACATCAGACGAGGCATCAATGTTAGCATTGAATAGGGGATCATGGCGGAATTTTATTAGAGGTACTATGCTCCAGATTGAACGCTGAAAGGCATAATCGGTCTCTAATGATGCTGCTGCTGATGATGATGATGAGTAAAATTACACATGAATAAACGAAACATTATTACAAAACACACACGTAATAATCCATACATACATACACACACACACACACACACACACACACACACACGCAAACATATCCAAGTTCAAGTTTTCAAAACAGTAAAATCACATCTGTACTATATAGTCTTACACTTTCATAACCACGAAAGACATTTTTCAATTTCTGTTGTAGTTTAAGAAATACTTTAGGTGAAAAAGTTGAGTGGATCGCGAAATGTTTTCTCGGCAGATTGTGGGTCCTATTACAAAAAAGATTGGGAACCAGGAACGAGGAGAAGTTTTTCAAACTATTTTGCCCTTATTAGCTGATACGTTGCATTCCCCTTTCACAATATACACCCGCGAGTTGTTGCGTCTCGCATGTACTTATGGTCCTGTCTTCTGTTGGATACTCGTATGACCATATTAACACGTCAGGCTTATCAGGGTAACCCAAAAAGAGAAAGTAGGTCTTTATAAAATAGACGCAAAACGCTGATTCTCTAGTTTCCCTGTAACTCGGTGGCGACTGGACGTTAAACCGTAATCCTCCCTTCTCTGTTATTGTAGGCCGCGGTGGAGTAGCCGAGCGGTCAAACTGTAATTTAATATTCGTGGCTCAGCACGCCCGGTCAGAGAGCTCAACGCCCTCTGTAATAAAAAAGCTGAGCCAACAGCACACCGAACATGAACGAACAAAAACGATCAGCATCCGCAACAAAGAGAACTACCCACAGGGGAAGGAAAAAAAAAAAAAAAAAAAAAAAAAAAAAAAAAAAAAAAAAAAAAAAAGGCGGTCTAAAGCACATATTCTGTTGACACCATGAATAGAAAATACCTTTATGTGCTGAAGTTGAAGTATATTTCCTCCACCCCTATATTACAAATACTGTCCTTACACTTTTGAATTAATTATGTCAACATTACGATTGATTTACTATGTGAACGCCGCAGTGGAGTAGCCGAGCGGTCTAAAGCGTCTCGCTGCGGAGCCCGCGGTTGCTCGCCGTGGAGGTTCGAGTCCTCCCTGGGGCATGGGTGTGTGTGTTTGTCCTTAGGTTAGTTTACCTAGGTTTAAGTAGTTTGTAAGCTACGGACTGATGACCACGCAGTTTGGTCCGATAGATTTACAGACATTTGAACATTTTGTTATTGTACAAACTGTCACGGTAAAAACCACTTAAAACGAATATGGATTAATTCGTGGTGATAAGTAAAATGATAAACGAGAATGTTCGAATGTTTGTAGAGTCTATGGGACTTAACTACGGGGTTATCAGTCCCTAAAGTTACAAACTACTTATGAACTAGCTACAACTAAGGACGGCACAAATATCCATGCCCGAGGGGGGATTCGAACCCTCGACCGTAGTGGCCGTGCAGACCGTGACTGAGCGCCTCAGTCCCCTCGGCCACCGCGGCCGGCCTGATAAACGAGAAGAGTTGGTTAGGAAACAGAATGCGGGACAAAATTCCTGCAACAACATTAATAACAATGACCTATAGAGCTTTTTTGCGCTTGGTACGTTGGGGTAGCTGATAGCAATATTTGTAAGACTACTTTTCATTTCTTTGAATTTCGAATAATTCGTTGACAATGTACAATTATTATTTTTTGCACAAACTTAAGAACTGTACTGTAAATTCATGCATTTAAAATTCTGCAGGTTGCGAAAAGCTTTACAGGGTGTATCTAAATTCGCACACTCAGGCTACGCAGCGCAATTCCTCACATGATATCAATAAAAAAAATGTCTCTCTCAAAATTTCGTCCTGCGCATATTTCCGACAGTAAATGGACGTCGAAAATTGAGATGGGTGTGTGTCCCATATATCAATGTGTTTCATAATTACACTACTACACCAACAAACTTATAGGGGACGTGGGAGGTGTCTTGGGGAACATAGTGAGCATAGAAACCCATGCCCGGAAACGTCATCCAATGACGCTACAGAGCGTCAAAGTTGCTGGAGGGGATGTCTAGCGGCTGGAGCTGGTGCCTGTAACTTGGACTCTCCGTAGCGTCGTTGAATAGCGTTTCTGGGCTGGGTTTCCATGCTCCCTTTGTTCCTCAAGACACCTCCCACATCCCCCGGAAGTTTGTTAGTGTAGTAGTGTAATTGTGAAACACACTGACGTATGGGGCACACACCCATCTCAATCTTCGACGTCCATTTATTGCCGGTAATTTGTGCAGGACGAAATTTTGTGAGACACATTTTTTTATTGCTAGCATGTGAGGAATCGCGCTGCGAAACCCGAGTGCGCGAATTTAGATTCACCCTGTATAGTGATTTTAATAAGCGGTTTGTTACCTTTCGAAAGAAAAATTACTTCGAACCACCCACAGGTTCTCCATCCCTCGCACTGGTGGCAAACGAAGAGGTGGAATGTAAGATCGCGGCGTGTAGCTGAGAGCTCTAAAGCGCCTTGCTGCGGAGCGTTCGGTTGCTCATCGTCGGAGATTCGAGTCCTCCTTCGTGCCTAGGTGTCTGTGTTTGTTCTTACGTTAGTTTAAGTTAGGTTAAGTAGTTTGTAACTCTGTAACAATTAAATTTTTTTTCAAAAAAATATACTCTATTTACAATTTCTAGAAGCGGTTGAGGAATCGTTTTATGGGAACTACCCACTCTCACAAAATATGAACCGTCGGACCTGACAACAGCTATATGTAGTTCAAAGATGTCTGACAGAATGTTACCTAGGAGCTGAAACCTGAATCGGTACGTACTGTTATCGATCAGTTAAGAAATGCTACGTCTGTTGTTTCGCACATCTCTGAAAGAACACATGTCGCTCTGATGCTACACCTCTTCTTAAAATATATTGTAACTGGTTGGACATACGAAAATATGTGCCGGTGCGGTATTCAAAGCCGGGACCTCTTCCGTACTAGGCAGTTGCGCCAAACCCCTGCACCACCCTAAGCTTTCGTATGTCCTTGAGGCCATATGAAAGCTTTAATCGGATAGGTTATGTACTTGGTTAACCCGTGCAGGTGAGTTTCCCCCATAGACTAAAGATAACATTGATTACGTGTGCACTATCTCTGCCGTGATGTGGTTTGAAACCACCATCTTACGTTTTGTCCCGAGTCAAGTAACTGACATTCCGTCATTACCAGCAACAGTTTTTATCATTTACTGCTGATATCATCCATTGACTTTAACAATAAATCATTTCTCCCACTTCTGTAGCTCTTGTTTTTTTTTTTTCCTTTCTTTTCAGAATTACAAATCCTCATTGTTTGTGTTACACCACGAAACTTTTACTTTCAACTGATTAATGCGGAAGAAATTTCTCAGCTGGTGTTAGTTGAGTTTATATCCCAGGAAGAAAGTCAATTCTGATGCAGGTTTACTTCTAATATCGTTGTACACAGCTAAAGAGGAATATAGTCCATTCATTACACCTAAAAACCCAGTTGCATTTGTTGTGTGCACCGGTAAAGATTCTCCAAGACATTATTTTAGTACAAATAGCCAATTTTTTTTTACGTGTTGTGGTCACTGTATATAGAGAAGTCATTAAATATAAGATCTTGTACTGTTATAATCGGACACTATGCGTACAAACTGACTTCGCCCTTATAAAAGCGTAATAAAACATGTCACACGTATAGTTGAGGAATTGTAAGAAAACTGCTGCTGCTTGTCAAACTGATGTTTTTCTTCTACTCACTTAAGAAATCCAATTCTGTAGTTTGGACAAAGAACTGTCTGTACGTTTCACCTAAAAATATGCGGTAACTGTAACTATCGCCTTAATATTAAGAATTGTGGAGAAGTAATGTTAATTGTACTACAAAACATGTGATAAGAATATACTAAGACTTTTATAGTTAAAATGTTGTGCTTGATGTTAGGTATGAAGGAGAAAAACTACAATTGTCAGCTCCAATTTACATTGCTCATAATGACCTAGATGATGGTATCAATATAAACGACGGCTCTCGCAAGCGCTGGCGCAGGGGATTGGCGCAACTGCCAACTAAACAGGAAGTTTCAGGTTCGAATCCCGCTCGCGGCACAATTTTTCGTGTGTTTATGTTGTGTTATAACAACACCAACAAGAAGCATCGTTACAGGACCAGTCCTGGCCTGCCGTAAGCTAACATTATCCAGAAAAATTCACTACCATCATTTATGACTATTCCCATAACTAATAACACACGTTAAGCTTAAATTTTGTGTCAAAATGCGTAATACACCGTAAAATGAAACCAAAATCAGTTCCGGGAACGCAGGTCTAATAATTAATAAGAATGCTGTGAAAGTATTATCGTAGGAAAGATAGACTCGAAGCCAACATCGACCGCAGTAGTTCAAGTTTATGTGCCAACTAGAAATAGCAGTTATAAGGCGATTGAAAAAATGTATGATGAGATAAAAGAAGTACTTCAGGCACTTAAGGAGACGAAAACTTGATTGTGTATGGACTGGGAGAAAGGAATGAAAGAGGAGTGCGCCTGGTAGAATTCTGTGCAGAGCACAATTTAATTTTCATAAACACTTGGTTTAAGCACCTTGGAAGAAGTCTGTAAACACTGAACAGTCCGGGAGATACCGGGAGGTACCAAATTTAAAATGCTAAGATACAGATTTCGAAATCAGGTTTTAATCTGTAAGACATATCCAAGGGCAGATATAGACTCTGACCATAACTTATTGGCTATGAACTGTAGATTAAAACTTAAAAACTGCAAAAAGGTGGGAAATTAAGGAGATGGAACCTGGATAAACTGAGGGAAGTAGAGGTGGATGAGAGTTTCAGAGGGAGCATTACGCAAGGATTGGCTGAAATGGGGGAAAGTAATACAGTAGAATGGGTAGCTGTGAAAGATAAGAGTAGTGAAGAACACAGAGGATCATATAGGTAGACGTACAGTGCCTAGTAGATGTCTTTGAATAACATAGGAGATACTGAATTTAATCAATGAAATGAGAAAATATAATGCAGCTGCATGACTATCAAGAGGGCAGATGGCAAATCAGGGGAAAGCTGAAAGGTTAGTGGAGTATATAGAAGGCCTATTTAATGGAAATGAACATTCTCAAATATAGTAAATTTCTTTGATGACCGGAATCTTGGGGACAAGAAAAGCAATTCTACGAATATCAAGAACTCAGATGGGAAACCAGTTCTCAGCAAAGAGGGGAAAGCTGAAAGGTGCAAAGAGTACATAGAGCAGCTCTACAAAGGAAATGAACTTGGAGACGATGTTGTAAGAAGGGAAGAGGAAGTAGATCAAGATGAAATAGGAGATACTATACTGAGAGATGAATTTGACAGAGCCCTAAAAGACCTAGTTCAGAAGAAGGCCCCAGGAGTAGATGACATACCCTCAGAGCTACTAAAGTCTCTAGGAGAGCCAGCCATGACAAAACTATTTGAACTGGTGTGTAGGATGTATGAGACGGGCTAAATACCCTCAGACTATAAGAAAAATGTAATAATCCCCATTCCAAAGAAAACAGGTGCAGACAGGTGTGAAAATTACAGAACCATCAGTTTCATAAGCCATGGTTGCAAAATTTTAACACGAATTATCTACAGGAGAATGGAAAATCTGGTAGAAGCTGACCTCGGGGAAGATCAGTTTGGATTCAGGAGGAACGTAGGAACCCGGGAGGCAATACTTACCTTACGTCTTATTTTAGAAGATGGATTAAGGAAAGGCAAACCTACATTTTTAGCTTTTGTAGATTTGGAGAAAGTTTTTGACAATGTTGACTGGAATACACTCTTTCAAATTCTGAAGTCAGTAGGGGTAAAATACAGGGAAAGGAGAGTTATTAACAACTTGTACAAAAGCCAGACCGCAGTTATTAGACTCGAAGGGCATGAAAGGGAAGCATCAGTTGGGTAGGGAGTAACACAGGTTTGTAGCCTTTCTCCGATGTTATTCAATTTGTACATTGAGCAGGCGGTGAAGGAAAGCAAGGAAAATTTTGGAATAGGGATTAAAGTTCAGGGGGAAGAAATAAAAACATTGCGTTTTGCTGATGACATTGTAATTCTGTCAGAGACAGCGAACGACCTGGAAGAGCAGTTGAATGGAATGGACAGTGTGTTGAAGAGAGCGTATAAAATGAACATTAACAAGAGCAAAACAAAGATAATGGAATGCGGTCTTAGAAAATCAGGCGATGCTGAAGGAATTAGATTAGGCAACGAAACAATGGAGGTGGTAGATGAGTTTTGTTACTTGGGTAGTAAAATAACATGCGATGGTCGCAGTACAGAGGATATAAAATTCAGAATGGCAATGGGAAGAAAAGTATTTTTGAAAAAGAGAAATTTGCTAACATCGAATATTAATTTAAGTGTAAGGAAGTCTTTTCTGAAGGCATTTGTGTGGAATGTTGCCTTGTACGGGAGTGAAACATGGTCGATAAGCAGTGCGACAGGAAGAAAATAGAGGCTTTTGAAATGTGGTGCTACAGAAGAAAGCTGAAGATTAGGTGGGTAGATCATATAACTAATGAAGAGGTACTGAACAGAATTGGCGAGGAAAGGAATTTTTGGCTTACCCTGACTAAAAGAAGGGATCGCTTGGTAGGACACATTCTTAGACATCGAGGAATCGTAAATTTAGCATTGGAGGGAAGTGTGTGGGGTAAAAATCGCAGAGGGAGGCCAAGAGACGTGTATAGTAAGCAGATTCAAGTGGATGTGGGTTGCCGTTCTTATGAGGAGATGAAAAGGCTTGCTCAGGATAGAGTAGGGTGGAGAGCTGCATCAAACCAGTCTCCGGACTGAAGACCATATTCATCAGCACCCCTTTAGAAGTATCCATCATGCAAAATTGCTTGCCGTTTTCTCTAATGACATCTTGCGAGCTGTGAATGTAGGGCAACAGACTGACTGCATTTTTCTCGATTTTCGAAAGGCACTTGATACAGAACCGCACTGCAGACAATTAACGAAAGTACGAGCATATGGAATAGGTACACAAATATGTTAGTGGCTCGAAGACTACTTTAGTAATATAAACCAATATGTTGTCCTTGATGGCAAGTATTCATCAGAGACTAAGGTATCGTCAGGAGTGCCCCCAGGTAAGTGTGACAGGACCGATACTATTTTCTATCTATTTAAATGATCTAGCGGACAGAGTGACCTGCAGTCTCTGGCTGTTTCCAGGTGATGCTGTGGTGTACAGCAGGGTGTCGTCATTGAGTGACTGTAGTAGGATGGTGGTGTGAGGAATAGCAGCTAGGTGTAAGGTAAAAAAAGTAAGGTGATGCAATGAGTAGGAGAAACAATCCCGTAATGTTCGGATACAGTATTACTTCTGTGTTGCTTGACAGTCGCGTCAATTACATATCTCGGCGTGACGCTGCATGGCGATATGAAATGGACTGAGCATATAATGACAGTCGTGGGGAAGGCGGATGGTCGACTTCGGCTTATTGGGAAAATTTTGGGGAGATGTGATTCGTCTGTAGATGAGAGCGCATATAAAAAGTTTGTACGACCCCGTCTTGAGAACTGCTCAAGTGTTTGGGATCCCCACCAGAACTGTTTAAATGAAAACAGAAGCAATTCAGAGGTTTACTGGTAGATTCGATCAGTGCGCGAGTGTTACTGAAATGCTTCGGGATTTCAAAGTGGAGTCGCTGGATGTAAGACGACGTTCTTTTCGAGAAACGCTGTTGAAGAAATTGGCCGGAATTTGAAACGAACAACAGAACGATTCTACTGCCGCCAATCCACATTTCGCGTAAAGACCACAAAGATATCAGAGAGATTACGGTTAATACAGATGTACCAGCATTCTTTATTCCCTCGACGCGGCCGATAGCTCACTGCTCTGATGCTAAACCTCGTTTGGAGCGACCGCGAACCAGCTTGAAATGTTCAGAAGTTAGTAAAGCTGTGGGACCAACAGCAGTGGCCCCGTGTCCCTAGACTTACAAACTACTTAAACTAACTAATGCTCAGGGCAGCACACATATAAATGCCCGAGGTAGGCCTCGAACCTCCGACGGGCAGCAGACGCGCACTCCGCAGCAAGGCGCCTTAGAGCGCACGGCCACTCCCGCCCGGATGCCACTTCTCGTTCTCTCGAGCAGATCGCTGCGCAGGCCTGCGCTAAGCACAACAGTCTTCTCCAAATGTTCAAATGTCTGTAGACCTTATGGGACTTAACTACGGGGTCATCAGTCCCTAAACTTACAAACTACTTATGAACAAGCTAACACTAAGGACGGCACAAATATCCATGCCCCAGGGGGAATTCGAATCCCCGAACGTAGTGGCCGTGCAGACCGTGACTGGAGCGCCTCAGTCCCCTCGGCCACCGCGGCCGGACAGTCTTCTCCAACTGCCCTCAGGTGGCGGTCGGCAGTTTTACTGTCATCGCACTTCCTTAGCTTATGAGGCGAAATGAATCCGAAACACAAAATTGGTAAAATTAACCATGAACATGGCTTTAAAGAATATTTTTCTTTGGATTCAAATGTTTGTAAAGCTTATGGGACTTGACTGCGGGGTCTTCTGTCCCTAAACTTACACACTACTTATGAGCTACCTTATACTAAAGACAGCACAACACATCCATGCCCGAGGGAGGATTCGAAGCCCCGACGGGGAACGACCTCGTGCAACGTAGCATAGCGCCTCAATGCGCTCGGCCGCTCCGCCGCGGCTGCTTTGGATTGATGGTATTAAGAGGTACACCTTATTTATTTATTTCATGGTCAACAGAAAGATTTAGTTCCCTCATTCTTAACGATTAGTTTTCAAATAGCATTCAACGGTTGTTGCCAACATCGGCACCGTGTCCCTCTACGACCGTAATCTTTAGCTCATGTACACTAATATTCTTTTTCGTTTTAGTGTTTGTAATACATTCTGAAACTTTCTCAATAACGTAATATAAGTACATTCAGCAATGTGAATACAAAAATCCGATGTGGTGTATTTGTCACAGCAGACAACAAACACTTATTGGAAGACGACAAACAAGCCTCGCATATTCATAGTCATTATTCAAATACAAGCCAAAATCGCTTAAAACATTTATCTGGATGACTAGTTTCGGCAGAATTAAATGTAGTGCGCGATTTTTATCACAGAAATAAATATGCTTCTTGCGCTTTATTTCTTTATCCGGACAGCAAAGAAAAGCAACAACAAGTAAAGAAAACGTGAGATTTTTCTGTCTAATCCACATATCGATGTAAACAAGAGCGGAATGCAAGCTGAAAGTAGTACGATATAAGGATCTATGCCGGGAATTTCTAAAATATTTCACTAAACTTGAACAATACAACACTGGTAGTGTAAGCAACGTGCTGTGTCCAGCATTCGCATGGAATGAAAATGGCGGCTGCGCCAACCTGTGTTTTAGGAGCTCTAGGCTAAACCAATGTGTTTAATCTGTCTCACTGTACTTTAGTATACCAGCGATGCAGTATTCGACAGCCTCACAGATATTTCTATGTGATTGAAAGCTGCCAAACCGTCGTATAATGTTCAGTGGTTCTAAAACAGTCGGTATGACGTTACTCTGAAGGGACAACATCTGAAGGGGTCGTTGACATGTGCTCGCTGAGTAACGGTTCTCTTGGGCCGGGGTATACGGAGTGCAGCCAAGACTAGAGGGCGTCATCTCTCAAGGAAAACTGGCCTCAGTATTCCAGGCCGAAATCACTACTATCAGGGCGTGTGTGGAGGAGAATTTGCGTAGGTGCTACAAAGACCGTAGCATCTATATCTATTCAGAGAGCCAGGCAGCCCTGAGATCAATGGCAGCTCCTGCAACAAGGTCTAAAATTGTTGCATAATGTCACAGGGTTCAGGTGGAGCTAGGGGAAAGCAATAGAGTAAACCTATTGTGGGTCCCTGGGCACTCGGGGATCAGTGGCAACGAACATGCCGACAGATTAGCCAGGATGGGGGCAGAGACTCCATTTATTGGACCAGAACCTGTCCTGACAATCACCAAGGCAATGATCAAATTCGAGCTACGTAACTGGCTCAGAAGACAGCACATAGAATATTGGACCAAAGTCTGTCAACACAAACATGGCAAGGTAATGATGCCAAAGCCATGTTTTAAAAGAAGCTCTGCAATCCTGGGCCTGAACAGGAGAGAGATTAGACTCCTGGTTGGATTGCTGACATGCCATGGGAATTTCAAAAAACACCTACATACAATGGGAATGACAGAAGAGGACCCTAAATGTAGGATCTCTGATGACGGTGATGAAACTGCATTACATCTAATCTTCGAATGCACTGCATGGGAGAGCAAAAGGCACAGAACATTTCGGACAACCAGACCCGAAGAAATTGTGTCTAATAAAGAACTGGTAAAGGGACTCCTTGCACTGTTCAAGGGCATTGGTTGGCTTTACTAGATATACAGGAAGCGATACCGCACAATAAACTTAGTTTCGGTGCGGGCAGTGGCGGGTTGGACCAAGACTGTTTTGTCTTCCCTGAGAAAATCAAATCAAATGGTTCTCTTCCGGAGCATTTACAAAGGGACGGTCAGGCGGGTCATTGTCCGCTCGGCAGTATCAACGCCGTCCAGACGCAGATACGCGCTGCCCGATAAGATACGGTCCACTGACCGGCATTCCACTGGGCCACGGCCTTTGGCGACAGATCGTTATCTGAAGGCAGCCGCGACTGCAGAAGTGACGTCACGTCTGCAGTGACGTGGCAAAAGTAACGGGGTATCCCTTAGCAAACGTCTCGGGCCTCATCTTTCCCAGCGAAGTGCTGGGATGCCGGACACTTGCCACGCCGGACACTTGCCATGCCGGACTTTTGCCACACCTGACCCTTCGCCAGGTAGTCGGATTAGCGGCCCCTCAGGCAAGGGATGCCATTCCCCGTACTGCTACTGTTTGCTTCTAAACCCCCGTCTTCGATCTTACACGATACAGCCAATACGAAAGAGATATTTTTGTTCGACATCTCGCCGAAATGTACAACTTCTTTTCAATATCGCGAAATCGAAATATTTATAACTTTTGGGAAACGAAAGCAATACCATCGGCTATGTCAGTGTGTAACTAGTTCTTCCAACCACAAATATGGATCCATTCTCCCTCCGTTTGTACGGTAGCTTTCTTCCACACTTACTGATTGCGATAGAAACATTCCATCGCCATGGAAGGAACATGAAAGGAACGATATAAAGATAATTCGAATGTTCGCTGATCATTCAAGTTTGATCACTGCATTTGTACACATATTAATTGCTACAACTGCGTGAAAAAAAAAAAAAGGAAATAAGAACGACACACTTCATAAATCTACTCTTTTGCGGCGAAATATTAGTTAATAAAGTAAATTGGGACAATGTTCAAATCAATGACAGAAAATACGTTTACAAAATATAGATAAGAGCGTCTATGTTTGACAGATCACCTGAAGTCGACATACAAATTTGAAATAAATAAATGAAGGAATATAGAATGTTATGCTTGTAAAGTACACTGTTCTTCTACATTGTTTAGCTGAGTCGCAGATAAAACACTCTAGTGTTTTAATGGAAATACCATAATTTCTATGATATGCTCTACAAAAGAAACAAAAATCACAATGTAATACGTGTACTAGCTCGCATGCGAAACTGAAGTCGATAGTTCCTGTCAGTTAGTGTGAGCAGACGTCATACTCGACTACCAGAATAAATTAATAACTACCGCGGCGTAGCGGCCAAGCGCATTGAGGCGCTATGCTGCGATGCGCGAGGCCGTACACCGTCGGGGGTTCGAATCCCCCATCAGGCATGAATGTTTGTGTCGTCTTTAGTATAAGGTAGCTCATAAGTAGTTTGTAAGTTTGACTGATGACCCCGCAGTTAAGTCCCTTAAGCTTAACAAACATTTGAACATTTTAATTTACCGTCCCCGGCACTCTCATGATGCAGCTGCTGAACAGTTCATAGAAAATTTGAGTCTCAACACAAAATAGATACACTACTCATACAATTATAGTTGGCGGTGGCTTAAATCTACCATCCGTATGTTGACAAAAATACACCTTCTCACAAGGTGGCAGATACATCTTCAGATATTGTTCTAAATGCTTTTTTAAAAAATTATTTCGAACAATTAGTTCACGAGGCCATTAAAATTGTAAATGGGTTCGGAAACGCGAGCTCTTAGTCACAAATACTCCTGAGCCTCACGACGAATACAGGGATAAGTGAACCGAAAGTTGTAGGGAGCTCAAATCTGTAACAAAGATATTCACCAAAACTAAACGCTAAATACGTCTATTAAAAAAGGAAAAAAAGATGAAAATTCGGTTGACATATTCCTAGCAGAGTCTCCATTTTTTTTCTAAATTAACTATGTAAGTGAAGACTATATGTGGCTTACATTCAAAGAAATAGTACAAACAGCATTGGAGGGATTCCTGCCAAATAAATTAATAAGAGACTGAACTGGTCCCCCATGGTGCATAAAACAGAACAGAAAGCTTTTGCAGAAAATTTAGACGAATTCAAAATCCCCAAGATTGCCGATGTTTAACTGAAGCTCGAAATTTAGCGTGGCCTTCAATGCGACTTTCGTTCAATATTTTTCACAACGAAACTCTTTGTAGAAATGTGGCGGAAAGTCCAGAGAGATTCTGGTCCTATGTGATCTACACCAGCGGAAAGACTAAGTGAATGCCTTTACTGCGTGATAGCGACGGTAAGTTTACTGAACACAGTGACTCTAAAGCGGAGTTATTAAATGCAGTTTTCAGAAATTCTTTCATCAAATAAAACGAAGTAGTGATGCAAAGTAAATTACCCTATCAAATAAGTGATGTGGCAGACGAAATGATAAACTATGTTTTCAAAAGTTTCTAATGCATAAGAAAAATACGTCTAATACATTTGTTTATGATATTCTTTTGTAACAATTATTTTTGAATAGTCAGCTGCTTGCCTTGTTTTCATAGCTTTTACTGGTCTAATTAACGATAATCAATGGTGAGAATCTTTAATTTTTAAGGACTACAGTTAAATGTACTTCATGAGATCTACGCCTACTATAAAGTTATTTCTATCCTTGTCCAATTTTGGAGATATGGGAATTATTTCAACACTATAGCTGCAGAAGTTGTCAATCTTAAGAGCAGATCTGTTTTAGGGTGTGTATTTCAGGTGCAATTGTAAAGTTCAGATTCTTTTTAAAACCTGAAGCGTACCTTATCAGTTTAGGAGCTAATAGCGGCTCTAAAGTTACAGGAATAATTTTAGAACTCGCAATCTTTGACGGTATGGCCATAATATTAGAAGGTAGAAAAAAGTTCTCTTAACGTGTCAACTGTAGGAGCTTTTACCTAAATAGGAAATTGCAAATTGAAAAGCGCTAGACTTAACTATGATTTCTGGTTGCAGGAGGTCACTTAAATGTGATTTGCAGAGTATCCCATGTAGATGTAGATTTGGGAGATGTTTAATGTATTTGCCTCGTTGAGTCAAATTTCACCGCGTATTGATTAAACGCTAGTGAACCGAACTGTGACCAGCTAGCTTCATCATTAAGTTATTTAAGGATACTGAGGTCTGATACACTCTTTTTATTTTTATAATTAATAAAGGTCGCACTGTTAGGTGGTCCTCACAGGTGTTCTCTGCGTTCAATAGGTCTGCGTTCTTCGAAAGCAGCTTTCCCTTGCAATGATCCTGTTTTCAAAGTAAGCACATCCACACCTTTTTATCGCGTAACCATTGTAGTGGGCAAAAGGCCTGCCCTTGGCCGTTGTAATAACTTCCATACTGACGGTCGTACTATGAAATGCGGAAGCGACCAGTATGCATATGTCGGGACACCGTCCACGGAGTTCTCGGGCCGGGCAGAAAGGGGGGGGGGAGGAGGAGACAGGGGCAGCCGACCCTTCGGAGCAGGTAAAAGTGTGGCAAATGTCCGGCGTGGCAAGTGTCCGGACACCAAGTGCTGCCCCTCGCCGTTCCCCTTTGAGCACGGCGCCCATACGTCACAAGGGCACGTTCAACTGTTCGAATAAACGGAGTATCAGTTATAAGAAGACCCAAAGCCAGGTACCTGGGCGTAATACTGGACGAGCGCTGGAATTTCGCGGCCCATGTGGATGCAGTTGCAGACCGAGCCCTGGTAGCACTTAACAGACTGGTTGGGATTGGGCAGGTTCCACCTCCCACCCAATCTCATTAAACTTTACCACAACAGTATTCTGACATCCATCATGGGCTACGGATCTTGCAGCTGGGCCCACAGACTCACTAGGGTGGCGCCTGCAATGGCGGTGAGAAGAGTTCAGAGAAGTATCCTCCTCCATTCAATTGGGGCATACAGGACGTCGCCGGGCGGCGCCCTCTTGGTATTGATGGGGCTTTGTCCTTTAGATATCAAGATTCGGGAGCTGGCGGCGGCGTACTGGCTGAAAAAGGGAAATGGGGACAAAATACAGGAGATCATGGAAGCCAGGGTGGAAGGAAAAAGGGAAATCGAAATTCGGGGACTAGAAATTTGGCAAAACATCTGGGACCAGGACAACACTGGAAGGAGGACACACCAGTTCCTCCCATTTGTGTCAGAAAGACTTAAAATGGGATACTTCCAGCCAAGCAGAGGATTGATTCACTTTCTCACCGGCCACGGCCCGTACCCGACGTATCTATGTCGGTTCAGGAAGCAGGCGACTCCAGAGTGTGGCTGTGGAGCTCCGGAAGGAACTCCAGAACACGTCACTTTCGAGTGCCCTACATACGATCATATTGTCTCTCATCTCAGACTACAACTACCTAACTCAGACACATACCAACTCATCAGACATGAAGCACATTTTCAAATTCTCAATGAATTAACCGACAAAATCTCAAACCACATCAGACATGAATTTGTAAACCGATTATGAGACATTTTTTTCAGGCATGACTGCTGCACCAGGCCGTGCCGCCGGGGTACTCCGCCGTGCCCTGGATCAGGAGGATTGAGTGCAGCCAAATCACCGATTGCGACGCTAGATATAAGTTAGATTAAGTTAGGCTTAAGAGAAAACACAACAACAACAGAATGACTGCAGTGCAAAAGGCCAGCCCAGTGCCAGGGGCACGCCCTCCGGAATTAGTTCGGGGGGCACAGGCCAACCAATAGGTTTGTACATTACTGGCACACCTGTAAGCACTGCAGGGGGGGGGGGGACTCAAAATAAGACACTAAACGTAGCAGTAGCGACTTCCACATGAAACACAACATGCCAACGGATCCTGCATGACACAGCACATACGGCTGACACAACAGCAAAAACAAAACGTATCATGTAGCTCAGTAGAAACATTAGAAGTAGCATAAAAAGCACAAAAAATGTAGTCGCATAAGAAGACCCATTTATGTATAGGTATTGGTTTATTGTATAATTAAAAGAATAATTGCAATAAATGCTTTCAGAATACTAAAAAAAAGGCACGTTCAACAGCGCGTTGCCAAAAATCAGTTTTCGTCTCGCGAAATCCGTCCCCTCACTTGGTGTAAAAGTAGTTCATTGTTCTTGTGCCAGTGGTCGGCTTTCACCGACTAACTTAACCAAGTGCCAACTGATAGTAGTACAAAATCCGAGTGTTTTGTAGTCCATTCGCGCGCGTTTTTAGAGATCGTCAATGCCTTTTAGCGTCCAAGTTGTTTCACATCCAGAATTTTCTTCGGGTAACAACAGACACGGAAAACAGTACTACTTGTTTGTAATTTCGCAACCACATATCCAATCTACTACCCATAATTATCTGGTTTGAATTTTCTTATAATTTCTTTACTTTTTATTATTTTTCTTCTAGGCTAATAACTTGATATCTGGTGTCTGTCTGTCTACGTACTTTCTTCAAGTGAAAGGAAAGAGAAATTAGTCACCCTTCGCCTCTGCACTGTATTACGACCATGGCCCCCACAAGGGTGGGGCTGGGTGGACCCCTGGGTCCAGGGCCCGGACCTGAAGGGGGCCCGGGAACGGTCACGTGCAGAATAATTTTTTAATTACGTTAATTCAAACTCGAAAAATATTTTTGTCCTATTGAATGTTAGAATATTGTTTAACTAACACACAGATATTTTAAACAGATAATTATGATAAACCATTTATTGTAACAATTTCATGAAACTGGTGCTATCAGTTAAGGCTAGTATACACGACGACACTGCGTTTCATGAAACTGCACTTCTGGCTTGGGCGCATGCGCGGTAAGCGTAAGGCTAGTTTACACGACGACACTAGGTTTCATGAAACTGCGCTACTGGCCAGTGCGCATGCGCGGCAGGCGTTCGTGCAACTCGTTGGCGAAACTAAACAGTTTCTTCAAGGAGGGGGGAAAGGAAGAAATAATTCGGTTTTTGAACATATATGCGATCACAGGTTTTGTGCCATTTTAACGATGAAAATTTCAGGAATAAGCATCGGTGTGTTAGCGCTCTTGAAGCAATTATTCGTGAATTAAGTATTGATGGGTTGACGATTAGTGAATTGCAGACTAAAGTACATTCAATTCCAAATAACTACACAAACTTACTATGGCAATTGTGGATTTGGTAACGCGGTAAAGGTGCTGTAGAGACGAATATCTATTTGACAAGAAATGTAATGCAATTTGTAATTTCAGTTCTGGTAACAATGCTTCAGACATACCAGTATCTTGTTTCTTTATTACATTACTAACTCTGTTTAAAAGGAACGTAAACTGCTCTGGTGACATTCTGAGTTGATTAAAATAACTTATAGATTCTTCGATCACAATATCAGCAAGGTCGCTAAGCAACAGAGCTGACGTCTTTTATTAATCCATTCACAAACCCAAACACGTTTCTTATTCTTTTTATGTTTAGTCTTATACAGCGACTTCACACAGACAAGCAATATTTCCGCCACAACTCTTACAGCTACCAAAACTTCCATTCTACGGCGACTACGGCACTCACAAAGCAACGAAACTGAAGTGTATAGTATTGACGTACACGAAACCATTTGGCGCAACTCATTTCATGAAACGAGTGTCGCAACCTAGTGTCGTCGTGTAGACTAGCCTGTACGCGTAACTCGTTGGCGAAACTAAAACAGTTTCGGCTCCTCCCAACTTTGGCGAAACTGTTTGCGCGAGTTTTTAGGTTAGGTGATAACCAAATCACAAAATGAAGTGGGGAACGGAAGAAATTGTTCGGTATTTGGACATATATGTTGTGCGTAGGTGTTTATGAGCTTTTAAACGCTTTCTGGAATAAGTAGCGGCGTGTTGGTGCTCTTGAAGCAATCATTCGTGAATTAAATATTGATGGGTGAACGGTAGCTAATTGGCGGGTTAGAATATATTCAATTCAAAATACCTGTACAAAGGAACTGTGCAAAATGCAATCTAGTAAAACATTTGGATGTTGATCAGCGCAAGATAACAAGACCAAGATCACGTGGTTTGAACTTGGAGACTTTTTTAAGGAAAATTGTACACAGAAGAAAAGGCTACACAAATGTGTTAAGCTGAATTCTTTTATTTAACATTTTTTGTTTGAAACGTGACAGCTTTTACATTTACAATTCTTTGTAAATATTTATTTAAAACGTGATAGGGTTTTACATTCACCTTTTTTATGTAAGTACTTTTAAACATATTGTTCACTTTTTCCTGGCTAAGCAATTGTGGATTTCGGAAAACGCGATGCAGGGTCAGTAGAGACGAATATGAATCCCCACTTGACGAGAAACGTAATGTAATTTTTAATTTCAGTTCTGGTGACAATGCTATACGCATAAGAGTATCTTGTTTCCTTATTGCATTACTATATTTGAAAAAAAAAAACGTAAAAAATACTCTGGTGACATTTTAAGATAATTAAAATAATTTGTAGGGTCTTCAACTACAATCTCTTTCAGCAAGGCCGGAGATCAACCGAACTGACGTCTTCCATTTAACAACCGAAATACGTTTCTTAGTCTTTTTTATGTTTAGTCTTATGAAGTGACTTCACACAGAGCAGTAATAGATCCGCTGCAACTCTTACAGCTGCCAAAACTTTCATTTTACGACGACTGCGGTACTCCAAAACAACGAAACTGAAGGGTATAGTTTCGTGCTATTCATTTCACGCAACGAGTGTCGCAACCTGGTGTCGTCGTGTGGACTAGCCTTTACTGTCACTGCGTATTAGAGTTGGCTACGGTTTCATGGCTTCGAAACCAGGTTTCGATACACACAACAGTTTCAGTGTTTCAAAACCGGCATGTTTCACGGTTTCGAAACCATTCGGTTTCATTCCATTCTGTTTCGGATCGCATTCGCGGTCGATTGTCGATACACTGAAACCGTTTCTTCGTGTCGGTTTCACGGAAAGTGTCGGTTTCACGGTTTCGTGTCGGTTTCACAACACCGGTGTTTCAAACCACTAATGCAGAAAGGCGGAACAGACTTATGGTATCGAAACGTGGTGTTTCATTTTACTGAAGAGAGTGTCAAATAGTAGTTGAAATCGTGAGTCTGCAACTTATGATTACTAAAATCAAGATTCGTTTGCAAGAGACTGCTGTATTCCGAAATGACATAATTACTGCTTTATAAATGTAAAAGAACAATAAAACAACGTTCACTATTTGCATTGAAATAAACACTTAAATTCTAGGTTTATCTACCATATTAAAAACACGAGTGAAACTGCATTTTTTAAAATAAGGTATAACATGAAGCCTGAAAAGACATTTTTTTATACCAACAAGGGTAGTCGCATATTTAATCTCGTGTTAAAGAGTTAGTTTCTTACGAAGTTACCTACTTTCGTCATAATTTTTCGACTGTCACGTTAAAGAATTGCGGTGGTGGATTAACGGTCAAGACGTACAAGTGGTGAACTTATCTCTTATTTTATTATTTTTGTAATTCCATAGCATTATTTGTGATTATTTAGTGTGCCCTTTATTCCCTATAATTTATTTAGTATGTATAGAAAGTAGCATTTATGATCCATCTCTGTAATATGCGTACCATATTGCAGTTTGTGAGTTCCTAACGGGGTAAACTTTTACCTACCATACCGGCGGCCTCGTGTGACTATGTTGGCAGCATCAACAACACGGGAGAAAATCTTTATCAACATGTTCCGTACAGACCAAGAAGTAAATATGTACTCTATGATTGTCAGGTTCTTGTATGTACCCTTGTCCTTGGAGTGAAAAATATTGCCCTCCTAGAACGATGATTTCATGATAAAACATACATTGCTTCACGGTTTCATGGTTTCGAAACAGTGTTTCGAAACACTGTTTCGAAACCGCAGATGGTACGGTTTTATTAGTTTCGAAACCGTCAGATGTTTCAGTTTTCCCATCTCTACTCCGTATGTCGTGTGAAGTTGCGTGCCAACCGGCGTGACGCTAACGTCAGGCCGGAGTTGCCTCAGAAGACGGACTCGCCGCCCTGGCTTAAGGGTATATTACACGGAGCGTATTTGGTCGCTAGTCGCTGGCGTCAGTTGTCGCTCGGCGTATAGGCGAATAGCGAATGAATACGCTGACGCAATGACACGCAGCGACTTCAGACGCTAGCGTCTTCGTAAAAACAATTGAAACACGATGTAGCATATGATACATTGTTTTGGAGGTTAGGTGATACCAAACAGTTCTGTTTCCCACATGGTCGCGAATTTATATCAGTGATCCATTTTGTAATTACTTTTAATATCTTTATTTACGTAGATCACAAAATTTCTCGTCGTTCGTGATGACCACTTTCAAGTCTACAGCAAATCAGAAACATAAGGACACATTTAGTAACAGACCTTACCTTATAAAACATAAATAAGGCATTACAGTCATCAATATAAAAAAATGTTAAAAATATTATACATCATACCTGTTGTTACATTCATTAATGAAGATACAGTTGTGCTGTGATGATGCCATATGGATATATTATATGTATTGATGTTTGTAAGTTAATTCATTATTTATGTTTTCTAAGGTAGTCTAAAGCCGGGTCCACACGCTACGATCTGTCTGCGCAAATGTCTGCGCACACCTCGCAAATCGTTGCGTGTGGACAGGACATTTGCGCAGATATGAGATGTGCGCAAACCTGAATGTTGGAGTTGGAGGTTTGAGCAAAATTGCTCAAATCTGTGGGTTCAAATCACATCTGCGCAGACAAGTTGGAACGTGTGAACAGTGGATCGCTGCAAATCTATCTCAGTGTATACTTTTTTCGTGTGTTTACTATGCTGACAGTGGATGAATATGGCTAAGAACTGAAAAAACCGACTGGGAAACAAAGTTAGCCGCAGCGTATTGGCCACATATATAATATAAAGCGAAGTAGGCGTACAGTGTTTCAAACATATCTAAAACTCTGACAATTTTATTTGTATCTTGTTAGAAGGTAGGCCTACTTCTTGATTTCATGAAATCATTCTTCTGGGCAGCGTAAATAGCTTCACAAGTGTTGGAGATGATTTAATTCAATGCTTGTTTAGAAATTGCTGTTGAAAATTACAGGTCTTTGTAGGTCCTTCCGGTGGCCAGGAATCTTAATGTCACAGTCAGCCAATCATGTGGAGAAATAGATCTCCTCGTACAAGTGTCTTTACGTATTATACGAGGAGTTACCAGTGTCAAAAGATAATTATAAGTTTCCACATCCATTCGCAAATAATTACGCCAGTCATCGGGTTTGCACTCCAACTCATGATGTACAATCACATGTGACAACTGCCTTCTTTTAAGCAGCCAGTGCCTAGACCTTTTCTGTTTATTGCGATATGTTTGAACCTGTTTTTTTCTTTTCTTTTCCTTTCTTTTTTTGCAAGACACTTTGCAAATAGTGTCCGTAAAAAGATTTCCTCTATCACTACCAAAAATAAACTTCGTAAAAAAGCTTATCATATTCGTTTTCTTTTATCACCGAAAGATGTCAGGCGCGAGAATTTGCAGCGAAGTGAACACCCGTCCACAGCAACGATTAGTGTGCGCAGATCGTGTGGACCCGGCTTATTACTAGATGTATCCTTCTGTTTCTGATTTGCTGCAGACTTGAAAATGGTCATCACTGACAGAAAGCGGTCGTCAAAACGAAAAGAAATTTTGTGATCATTGACGTAAACAAATAAATTAAAAGTTCTGCGCCCCACCAAACAAAATATGAAGTGGAATTGTAATCAAATTTCTGAAAATTTATCGAAGTTTTCCAGTATTATGGGACATTAAAAATAACGATTATTTAAATTTTATATCGCCATCCTCGTGATGGTATTCTGTTTCCTTATTTTATCCTCTACCATTTACAGTAATCTATAAAAATTTTCTTATGTGATCCTCACTATATTTCTGTAGGCAGAAGGATCTTCACACGATAATTCACCCAAAAGATATGCAGAAGCACCATATTTATCCCTCCTCGCAATCAACCTTCTAATCCATTTTCTTTTATTCATTTCTACTTTTCCGTTTTGCTTTTGGTTCATTAATTGTTCTTTTAAAACTGTTGCGAGAAACACAACGCCAGCATTTACAATTTTCTTCGACATTTTAACTCGACTGGTGGCTACTTTAGACGCTCTCGTATATGACACGAGTCGACCAAAGACGCCAGCGACCAAAAACGCCAGCGACCAGCGTCTAAAGTAGCCCACCCTTCAACTTTAGACGCTCGCATTTCGGAGCAGCGACTTTGTTCGCTGTCCCTGTTTACACTGAGCGAATTTAGAAGCCGCGTCCAAATACGCCAGCGACTAGCGACCAAATTCGCTCCGTGTAATATACCCTTTACGGCAGCTGTTGGCGCATTTGACTGCTGTGTGACAGCTGACCATCTGCGCCACGCAAACGTGCCGGACACACAAGCCGCTTTCACTGGTCATCAGTCGCATGCAGTCCACCTGTCAGCTTCTTGTGACGTGTGCTGAATTTGACATTTTCATCTCCTGCTACGAAAGTAATTACATTATTTGGTTCAGTTTGATGTAAACTTACATTACAGAAAGTACTTCTTTTTGCTACGAAGATTTTTATGTGATAACATTACTGAGCAACGTAAGGTAAGAGAAACCATTACCAACAATCCAATTCGAAAAACGTAGATTAACTGTATACTCAGGTGTGGATCCAGGATTTCTCTTAGGAAGGGGCACTTTTTATATTCATTGCCTATTGTAACATTTACTTGCATATTAAGTAATTACAGTTCTTTCTACCACTTTCAAAAGAGATACTCAGCTCTTCGAGATTACGTTGTATGGGGGTTCTGCCAGCACCCCATATAGAAGAAAGCCTGCGCAAAACGTCACAACATAGCGGCGGTGAGAGGCTTAGTCCTCTGAAAGATTGTAAACATTAGCAGTGCACGCTGTTTGTAGTGAGCTCTTTCGTTCAGGGGTATATTTATTACGTTAATTGGTGTTGTGTACGGTGTGATCGCTACGCTGGGCGATTTGTGTGTGTGAGAACAACGTGTGATCTCTTTTTTACTGACAAAATGCCGTTTCGCTGTTCTGTGCCGAAATGTAGAGGAAATTACGACTGTGGCCCAAAAGTTACCGTCTTTAAACGTCCGGAGACGAATCAATGGATATCTACAATTCCCAGGATAACTTGGCTCCTTCAAATTGATGAGTAAGTTTTCGCTTTTGTTTAACCTTATAAAAACGTTTTAAGTCATGACTGTTTACCGTTGGATATTGCGATTCATTTTATTTACGTAACCACCCCCATTAGCTTATTCTTCTCCGGATGTTTAAAGACGGTAACTTTTGGGCCACAGGCGTAATTTCCTCTACATTTCGGCACAGAACAGCGAAACGGCATTTTATCAGTAAAAAACAGATCACACGTTGTTCTCACACACACAAATCGTCCAGCGTAGCGATCACACCGTACACAACACCAATTTACGCAATAATACACTCCTGAACGAAATAATGCACTATAAACAGCGTGCACTGCTAATGTTTACAATCTTTCAGAGGACTCTAAGCCTCTCACCGCCGCCATGTTGAGACGTCGTGCGCAGGCTTTCTTCTATAGGGGGTGCTTGTTCTGCTCGCTGCAACATTATTCTCCTGGGGCGTCGTGGTCGAAATAAATACTCGATATATACAATTTTTCACTTCTTCTTTAATTTGCAATCAAACTTCTCCACCAAAACAATACGAATTCAAAACATACACAAAGCATCAGAACGGTAGTACTTCCATTTCAAAACACAGACTGACATAGCTTCCAGTGCACTTTAGAAAAGCCAAAACTCGAACTCCCCCACGCAAGGCGGTGAGGCAAATATATAACATCGACAATAATGGCATTACATTATCCATTGTTCATAACAATAGTATACACTAATTTACAATGAACAAATACACAAAGAAAACATTTCTTGTACAAAAAATAATCACAATATAGAATGAAAACTATACATACAATAATTTTAAATGGCGTAAATCGTTTTAAGTTTTAATCGCGGTACTTGCTGTTTGACAACAGAGTGTGATGTTAAATGTCAATTAATTTCTTAATGAGTACATCATACACGTTCCTAACATCTACTGAACTATCACATATCTCGGCCATTCTGAAAATAGGTTTAACATCTCACGTCAATCAATATATACAAAGAAATACAATATAGGAATTTCGACTATTACATTATCACAATTAGCTGGTCAATACAACTTGATTATGAGCCTAACATATATACAATGTTATTTATTTTAATGTCTTTATGTTTTACAAAAGTTTTTACCCTTCGTCTGTCTATTTATTGAAATATTGTACGATAACAAAAGTATTGTTTATAGAACTATCTGGAAACGTCTTATACAAATATCTTAATTAATGAAATTTATCATTTGTTTTGATCACAGTATCACCGAGACACTGTCCTAAACAGACTCCTAGACTGGCTATTTCGTTTGTAACTTCACACGCAATATTACACCACACGATTCCGGGTCCTACACAGACGGTATTGTACAATAACATTGAGATGAGAGGTCCAGCAGTATCGTCACACTATCTTCTCAAGAACTTAGTCCAAACAAAAATATTAACAAATGTTTAGTTTGCTATATGCCTAATATTTGCACCTGAGTTATGTTCTGTTTGTTTTATAAGACAGGTTGAAACAAAAACTCAGAGATATTGAGAATAAATTAAAATTCAGCAGAACATAATTTAAACGTATGTCAGGGGGAAAAATTACTTCTAACTCAGAATTACTTAGAACTGAGATACAGATATCATTATTTACGAGCTCAGTCGAGCCGCGGTGGAGTAGCCGAGCGGTCTAAAGCGTCTCGCTGCGGAGCGCGCGGTTGCTCGCCGTGGAGGTTCGAGTCCTCCCTGGGGCATCGGTATGTGTGTGTTGTCCTTAGGTTAGTTTACCTAGGTTTAAGTAGTTTGTAATCTACGGACTGATGACCACGCTTTTTGGTCCGATAGATTTACAAACATTTGATTTGAGCTCAGTCGACAGCACCGCTGACTAACATGCAGGGGCCCGGATTCGATTCCTAGCAGGGAGCTGGCTGGCTGTTGTGTGTTCTCTTTGTCATCATTTTCATCATCATCGACAAGTGCCCAAGTGGCGTCAAGCAAAAACACTTGCACTAGGCGGCCGAATAATCCAGACAGGATCTCCCAGCCAATAATGCCATACCATTCTTTCATTTTTTAGTGAAAATAAAGGATAGAGTGGGTGTATTATTTATAAAATTTATGAACGATAAAGACAGAATAAGTATTTAAATAAAATATTTCATTTTGTCCTGTTAAAAAAAAATAGATGCAATAATGTAATCCACTTCGCACTGCTTTAACAAGATGTTATTTTTAACTTGATCATGCTTTAAAGGAATTAAATATTTGTCTTGTTTCACCTTCCATGCATTAAATGCATACACCTCATTTTGCGAATTTATTGATTATTTTAGATATTTTTCACTACAAATTTTTGCACAAATTTAACGCCTGCACAGATCGACTGCACTAATCATTTCCTCAGTTCAGGTGTTTTAAGATTAATGTCGTCATCTCCATTACTCTCGCCTTTTTGATCACCATTGCGTTGTTGGCAAACATCAGCAATAATCTTTTCATCTTGTATACACACAGCGGGGCTGTCATCAAAATGTACAAAACTGTCGAAATCTGTAGCGCTAACTTATTACTAGACACTACTTCACAATAACCAATATCGACTTCATCATCATCGTCATTATGTGGAATGTCATCTTTCATTACCACGAAACTTTTATCGGTGTGTACGTGCAATCAAATTGAATCATAGTTTACTCTCTATTCATGAGAAGCGCTCGCAGCTGTCTTTCCCCAGGCGACGTTAGTGAAACAGCTTGTAAATACTTTTCCTTTTTTGTTTACGGTATGCCATTTTAATATTTATTTTTACATTACTTTAGTGTGTACAGCAGAATCGCTCACACCGCCCCTATGCCTCTCTAGCCAACAATGCAACCTATAACCTCAGTTTCTATCACCATACACAATCAGTAATGATTAAGAGAGTAAATTACTTCATTTCATCACATTGTATCTCTCAAATTACTAGCATAAGGCCAGCTAAATTGTCGTCAGATTGTTCTCTATGCACCGTGACATTATTAATGACATCGAAATTCTCTCAGACAGTTGATAATTTTGTGCAACACACACGAAAATAGAACTGTGGAATTTACGAGAGAGTCTTACACTTGTTGCTTTCCATTTTGTCTTTTCCACTTTTCAGCCTGTCGAGATCTCTTCCTAGGTTTGCCTTCTGTGGCTAGTGAAAAACTTCGTTTCATTGCACTCACTTAAAAGTTAATTATTAGTAACAATCCTGCAAAAATGATTCAAAAACTGAAGTACGGCCTAGCGTTTCATAATATCTGGGACAGGTTGTCGCCATGACAGATTTTCCGGGTCATTTGATTAAATATGCTGTTACCATTGGTGCAGATTGCTTTCTTCAGCAGATTTCCGTTTTTGTTACCAAACATCTGTGTAGATGTCCGCTTTTGAAGTGAACAGTGAACCTTAATGTTTATCATACTTCAGTCCGTTAAGAAACAAACGAACTTCGACAATACAAGGGCCAGAAAATTCTTATTAGACTTCGTTAATTAAATTTTGACTCGGGGGTCAGATATCCGGGTCGTATTAGGCTGCTCATATTTCCTTTCTTTTGAGGACTTCTTCTTAACTTTCTGTCGGCTAGAGCATTTCAGATAGTAATTTACCATATTTTAGTGAATTTCATAATAAAATGCAAATAGTAGTCTTTAGCTTAAATATGCTGCCCTTCTACGATTGGCAGTGATGTGACTGACCAAGAAAAACAGGTGGGTTGATAGTTGTGGAGGAACCGTAACCAGCTCTTATTTTTGATCGGTATAATTAAAAATAAAACATTATGGGAAACAGATTCCTGGCCTCTACAACTCCTCCATGTCGGAGTAGTTACTAAAGTATTATTCGAAAGTCTAATTTTTCGTAATTTGTTGTCTTAAGGTCGGGGTGTTTCAAGTTGATGTTTCAGTCATTCTATCAAAATGTTTGACTTCTTTTGTATAATTTACGTAGTAATGACGAGTGTCTCAAAGATTTAGAAATGCGATCACTCGAAGAAAATTTTGCTACTAATAAAACAGAGTATTCGGGTCGTAATCCAAAGAAGGAGGGCACTTGCCCTGTGATCCCATTACCGTACTGGATTCGCGCCTCTTGAAAGCACTGTGCTTTAAACGGAATGTATTGTTTAGTTTCAGATGACATAACTATTTAAGATGGCGAGCTAAAAGCATAAATCTGGAGCGTTAAAAAGAAAACTACAAAGAGACAAATTAGAAAAAGTAGCTACAGGGCGGCAGACTATTAAAAATTTTTGAAGTATCATGATGAAAGTTGCAAAAAGTCCAGCTTCATGCTATGTCAGAAGATACAACAGCCCCAGATAACCGACCTTCGTGTTCTGTAGTTCATTCGGTTTCAGCACAAAAAGAAATCGCACCACAACAAGATACTGTGATATATGAACATCTAACAGAAGCCGAACAAACAAAAAATGACGTAGATTTCCTTCGTAATGTAGTGAACAATGTGGTAATCTAGACCTTGGTATGAACTGATGAAAGCAACTGTTGTATTTTGGACGATCCTAGTACTTGGCCTCGAGTGATGAGTGATAAACTGCGACAGGAAATAGCGTCGTATTACGTTGGTTTCTTAGCTTTTGAAACCAGATAAAAGTCTTTTCCTGTTGATCTTTCAGGGAAACGCTTTCATGAGACATTGTTGTACATGAAAACAGCTAACAGAACAAGTAAACCATTTCCACGTGAATGGTTAATGTGGAGTGAGTCGTAAAACAGTACTCATTGTTTCCCTTGCAGTATTTTTAAATCAAATCAAAGCAAACTTGGAAAAGAAGGATTCTCTGCACAAAAAACTTCCTGCAAAAGACTCGACAGGTTGTTACCGATGGATGAAAAAAGCCCTGAGCACCGAAAACTTTACCTCGACTGGGAAACCCTTCAGTTATCACTGAAAGGCGACGGTGTCGATTGTAATCTCCAACAGATGATCAACAGTGAAGCAACGAGGTGGAAAGCTATATTGCAAAGAATTCTTGACACAACTTTATTCTTGAGTAGTAGAGGTTTAACTTTCCAAGGCGAAAATATCCACACTGGTGATGTTCACAATGGAAACTTTTTAGGAATTTTGGAACTTATTGTCGAATATGAACATCTAGCCATAGTAAAAGAATACCGACTGATGAATAAAAGTATGACAGGTCAAGCTCACTATCTATCATGGACCTCGTAAAATGAATTTATTTCCTTGTGTGGCGAAAAACTATTGAAAACTATTTTACATCAAAGACAAGAGTCTGTATTCTACGGAATTAATGTTGATGCAACTCCTGACATTTCTCGCCAGGAGCAGAATGTGCTCATTCTGCGTTATGTATACCAAAATATAGAAAAAAAGTCATTCGAAATTTATGAAAGATTCATTGAATTTATGAATATTAACAGGTAAACAGGCCAGGCGATAACTGATAAAATACTGTTCACATTGGAAACTCATGGAATACCACTTGCCGATTGTCGTGTGCAGGGCTATGGCAATGGCTCCAACATGCGAGGTCACACAAGTGCTGTTCAGTCAAGAATACTCGGAAAAAAATCGGCCATTTTTTCTCCCTGCGGAGCACACTTTTTTAACAGAGTTGGTGCCAACGCCGCTAAGCTGAATTCCGATGTTGTGACATTGTTTGGAAACATTGAAAGTTTCTATAGTTTCTTCTCTAGCAGCTCTGGTCGTTGGGAACTGTTGAAGTAGCATGTCTCTTTGTCTCTGCAAAGCTTTCCTGAAACTCGCTGGAGTGAAAGACTACAAGCTGTGCGACCTATTTTGAAGCACTATCCTTCAGTCCTCACACTTTTAGACTTGTTCCAAGTGGATACGGTAACCACCACATTAACTCCATCAGCAAGAAACACTACTTTGTGACCTAAGAAGTACTTTTCATCCTTCAAAGGCCTATTGACGACATCATTTTGGCACAAGATCTTGGCCTCTATTGATCAGGAAAAATGCATTATACAAAAGAAAGGAATTTCTCTCAACGTAGAGACGCAACTAATTAAAGATTTGCTAAATGAAATGCAGGTCCTTCGAGATTCATGGGAAACTATTTTAAATGAAACTAAGGTAGTTGCCGAGGCAGTTGGTATTACATCAGAGTTTGATATTAAAAGGAAAGCCAGCGGAGATGGAATGACGCCCGAATACCTTCAGCTGGAAGCCCCAAATAAGTACAAATTATGTTTTCCTTCCTGTTTTGGATTTCATCATGACAGACTTGACAATACGACTTACGAGTTGTTAACAAATTTGTGATCTGTTTTCAACAATTTTGGATTTCATGGACTTAGAAAATGACGAACTCTAAGTTAACCAATCTTGTCTCAAAATATTCTTCAGACTTCTCAGATTCAGACAGCTTATTTGAAGAAATTCTACACATGAAGAATGTCCATAGTACAGTCTTCCAATACGAAAGGGACCCGATGAGACTTCTAAATTCCATATACGAGAAAAACCTTGAAGCAATTATTTTGACCCTATGTACTGCAATTAGACTTTTCTGTACCATACCAGTGACAGTGTCTATGGCTGAAAGGTCGTTTAGTAAACTGGCGAACTCTTTAAAAACTTGGCAAAGGAGTACAACAGGCCAAAGTCGTTTTTCATTTACCAATTTTATCAATTGAGAATGAGCTGGCGAAGACCGTCGAAAAAAAAATGTTCAAATGTTTGTATAGTCTATGGGACTTAACTACGGGGTCATCAGTCCCTAAACTTACAAACTACTTATCAACTACTTACGAACTAGGACGGCACAAATATCCATGCCCGAGGGGGGTAGTGGCCTTGCAGACCGTGACTGGAGCGCCTTAGTCTCCTCAAGACCGTCGACTTTTCCGACGTAATTGTTCGGTTTAGTCAGAAGAAAGCGCGCAAGGCTATTATTAAGTAGTCTTTATCTCTAGCCAGTGTCTATGGCTGACATTGATTGTAAGTTTAGTTTTTTGTAACTATTTTTATTTTAATCTTTATTAGATAAATAAATATACTAGTTGTGAAAATTTATCATCATCAATTTTATAAGTAAAGTCTAGAATGGTCTAATAAAATACTGTAACTATACCCTGTATATTCTAGTTAAATTACATTCTAAGCACAGTATGGGTAACAAATTACCATGGAATTTTAATGTAGCATGTGACTATAATTCAAATGTTTGCTAAGCTTAAGGGACTTCACTGAGGGGTCATCAGTCCCTAAACTTACAAACTAATTATGAATTATTCTATACTAAAGGTGACACAAACATACATGCCCTACGGGGGATTCGAACCCCTGACGGGGAGCAGCCTCGCGCATCGTAGCATAGCGCCTCAATGCGCTCGCCCGCTCCGCCGCGGAACGTGACTATAAAATTTGGGGAGGGGGGGAGGCGTGACTGATGCTGGGTCCAGGGCCTATAATCGAATGTGGAGGCCATGTTGACACAGTAGCAGTAAAATAAAATAAAATAAAAAATAAAAAAGAGGGAGAGAGAGAGAGAGAGAGAGAGACAGGGGCGGGAGGAGGGAAAAGCCCGTCTCTGATTCTGGGTCCAGGGCCCGCAATCGAATGTGGGAGCCATGGTTACGACACATTAACTTCACAATTGAGACACTACAAAAGTGACAACGCTCATCTTCAAACTCAAAACCGGATATCGAACCCTCGCCCCCCGCGCCTGACCAGCTGTAAAACTGCAACAAATAACGGAACACTATTATCTTTGAGTGAAAACATTTTGGTTTAGGCTTTTCCGTGACTATTGTTTGAAATTGTATAAAACACAAGGTATTTCTATTACCAGTCACTTTGTTTTATTGAACCCACAAGACGTTTCGAGGGTTTAAACCCCCATCATGAGGTGGAATACTATTATGCTGTGTACATGTAGATTACGTTGTCCTGTTGCACTGTCTGCAAGAGAAAATACAAAACCCTACATCAGAATGTGACTTTGTACTATTGCTCAATGAAGTTAAATATAAACTATTAAAATAATATACCTCCAGTGGTCATAGGTCCCTTACGTTGTCATAACCACAATTAGCTGTAATAAATCACCTTATTTGTAAGAAATACCTTGCTTTTTAATCTCTCGTTGCTAACTAGACTGTACGTATTATTGAAGTTTAAGAAGCTTAACTGCTAGCGAGGATCAGTGACTACAAGAGACATTATAAAGCTACAGGAGAGCGTAGATATGAATTAGTTTCGGATTCTGCTGTTTCTGATGGCTGAAGAACTAGGGAGGAAGAAGAACTGCACGATGGCGAGGTGTGGCAGCAGGACGGCAAGTGGATGCTTTAGGCAGATTGACGACGGGGCATGGCTCCAATGCTCAGGACAGTGAAACGCTACCGCCTCACACTTCTTGGAGATTGCAAAAAGTGGGAGACACACTTCCAACTAATTGTCGAAAACTTTCACACATTCTGCGAATAAAGAGCAACCCATTCCAAGGTTATTCGTGATTCAACAGGAACTTGCATATAAACACTTGTCAAAGAAAGATATGAAATAAAATGTTCACAAGTTGTTTATTCACTTCTGTAAGGTGAACATCCCCACCTGACTTTGCCCTTTCACAACAGCAATGTATAATTTCCATCACATAACCGACAACAGACACTTTCAAAATACAGCTGCATATTGCCAGAGTATAACTGACAACTTCAAAAGTACAAACCCGACAAAGTCAGTTAAAAATGTATGTCAGTTTCAAAGTACAGGTGATCACTGACATACAACTGACGTCTGTTAGAGCCAAGCTCCGGCTTACAACAACAAATTGCAACTCTTTGCTCTACAGATGAAATACATCTACTTCATTTAAAGTACAATTTGCGCATATAATTTATCTTTGGCATATAAGCGACAGCGCTTTATCGTAAACATAGATCGTGGTAACAGAATATACAAATTATAGATGGGAAAAATAGTTCCTTGTGCGGAAACGTTCATTTCGGAATAGTTCTTCTTATTGAACCACTTCAAATTATTTTGAGTGAAACACACGAGATAATTGTGCAATATTCCGCAATTTTTTATTTTATTTTTTTATTTTTTACTAACCAGTTTTCGGCAGTTACGCCATCGTCAGGTAAACACTACAGAGATATAGTTATGCAGCTTAGACATTCACAGGTCAAAGATCTTAAGTTGTACAGATAGTAAGTATACAGGAATTTCTTAAAGAAAACTAGTGTTATAGGTATAATTACATCATTGAACTTGTAGAACTTTGATAAAATGTGTGACACAAAATATAAATTACAACACAAAGAAATAATTAGTAACATTTAAAATTGAACAAACTGGTCTATTGATTAACTGCACAAATATTCAGAATATAGAACGGTGAGTATAAGATGAACGAAACATCAGTGAATATATAGATTCCAGTTTATGAGCTATTACCTGTTATTAATGTTTCATTCATCTTATACTCACCGTTCTATATTCTGAATATTTGTGCAAACATCTGTGAATATATAGATTCCAGTTTATGAGCTATTACCTGTTATTAATGTTTCATTCATCTTATACTCACCGTTCTGTATTCTGAATATTTGTGCAGTTAATCAATAGACGGTTTTCTTCAATTTTAAATGTACTAATAATTTCTTTGTGTTGTAATTTATATTTTGTGTCATATATTTTATCAAAGTTCTACAAGTTCAATGATGTAATTATACCTACAACACTAGTCTTCTTTAAGAAATTACTGTATACATACTATCTGTACAACAACTTAAGATCTTTGAGCTGTGAACTTCTAAGCTGTATAACTATATCTCTGTAGAAAAAAAATGCAGAATATTGCACAATTATCTCGTGTGTTTCACTCAAAATGAATCAAAAATTCTGCCAAGAATCGACGAAACAGTCTGTAAATACTTCAAATTAACTACATAGTTCAGTGTTCACTAAGTAGTTCGGTGAAACAAAATATCAATACTTATAATTCTAACTTCAACATTGTCTCAATAGGGATGTATTTTCAGAAAGATTTGCACGAATATTTCGCCTTCTGTTTCACCCATTTTATGGAAGAAATTTCGAAAGATTCCTTCTAAAATCATACCTCTAGGATAACATGAACATTCTCCAAATTTCAAGTTCCTCTCCATAGCGATTTCGTTTGGGCTACGGTGAGTCATATTTCACCCCCTTAGAGGTTTAATTTCCAAAAATTCCAAAACCCGTATATATTTTCTTCTAATCAAGACGTCAAATATAACATACGTATCCTTAAAAATGCTTTATAAATTCTTTTTTTTTATTTTCATAAAAAGCTTTCACCCATTATTTCACCTCCCTATGGGCTGAATTTCCAATATCTTTGCAATATGTATTTTTGTATCTGATTGAAAAACTATACACCAATTTACTGAGTTCTGGATGCAAAATTGCGGTAATAACAATATTCTTCACCCAATTGTATCTGAAGATTAATTTTAAAAAATTCAACTGATGTACACTCTCCTCATAAGTGAACTAGCAGAACTGTTTCAGCCTTTTGATCTGAAGTAGTTCACACAGATTGGCTAGTTCATCTCCGAACTAGTTCAACAACTGAAGCAAGTGATCTATTTCCGTCTTCCCATCTAGTACAGTCACACTGTCGTAAGTTTGGACTTCTGAAATGCTTACATTTAGGTCCTTGGGGTGGGGTTTACTCAGTTTCGAGGGAAGGGATATTTCACCATGCACCTTCTAATTTCCAGTAGATCAGGAAAGGAACTATGGTTCAGCAAAATGAACTAAAATGAACTGTAGTTAATTTCACGGAATATTTCAATTTAAGTAATTCTTTCACGAACTACACATCCCTAATACAAATGTATTACAGATATAAAAAATCAAAGATGTTCAATAGTGAAATTAAACATAAGTGGTAATAACACAGGATATTAAAACAAAGTTACCAAAAACCTGCAAATACATATGCATAATTACGAAAAAATGCATTTTTTATTACAAGTATAGACAATAATAGTATTTACCAAAGAGTTTCAGATATTCTGTTATATAATGCAATAATCACATAAGTAAATATTACAAAATAAATAAGTATTGCAGTTATACCACCCTGTTTAAATATAAATGTGTATTATATAACAGTGTCTTGCAAAAGACTAATTTGTATCTGAACTCTATGAGATACGTTGGATTTTATTCCGCAATGATTGGTATTGTCACTTCTTCCCCTTGCCTTGGAATTCAGTGGCTGGAATGCGGTCGCAGGGGGGTGCAGAACTTGATTTTGAACGAAGGCCAAAGCAGGCCTGGAAGAGCTGGCCACCAGTTTCGTAATTGACCGCAGATATTACTAAATGTTTATCCATCAATAAAGGGGGGGGGGTGTTGGTTATTTAAAGTTAAACATCATGTATACTGTAAAGTTTTCTCAGAGGCGTCTCTGTTGGTGTTTCTTTTGGAGCAGGTGGGTTCAGGAAAGGGGACGAGGTCGCCCCAAAGTGTGGTGAAGAACTGACGTCACCACCAGAGTTCAGTGGGGAATGGGGCGGAAATGCTAAGGTTGGTGGCAATCACATAGGTCGTGTAGAAGCGGTCTATGTGGGGATGGGGGAAGTGAATTGGCCATAAATGGTGGCAACAATCGAAGAGGAAGAGGCTAACGATAAGATGTTCGGTAGGATCATTCTGGAGGGGTTGTCGCCAGACAGGGTGATGAGAGGGTGACTGATTGTAACTCTGCCACAAAGGGGTGGCGGACCGCCAGTTCAGGAGGAGAAAGGAATTAATACTGACTGAGTGGTGGGGTGGGATAAAGGTTTCATTTAGGAGAAAGGCACCCACATGGTGTTGGAAGAGGGTATGCATAAAGCGGTGTTTGTTGGTGGGGAAAGTCTAGGATTCCCATGCACATTTTAGGTAACTCATTTCGTCAAATCTCTTTATACAAACTTACCGATCATAGACATTAAATTCAGTGAAATTTACCAATAGAAAAGGACATCTCCTCTTGATAGAAAGTACTTGAGATTCGCTAAATCCATGAGACGTGGAGAAAGGTGAATCTTATATCAGAAATATTGCTCGAATTCCTAATCTAATAAAAACTCATTACAAGAGCAATAATCATCTTTTAATGTAATTAATACTTTAAATAAAATTGTCAACTTGGTGCTATTATAATATGACAAAGCAATATAGTGATAAAACACAAAGTTCTCATAAATGTCTTTATTAAATTCAGAACCTTAGGACTGATTACATTGACATTTTATGTTATCTGTGATAAACTCGAAAATAAAAGCTTTGAAACTCTAATTCAGAGAATACATTTCTTTTCAAAAGTGTTTGTCAGGTACTCAGCAAGTGACAAATACTCAGGGTTTGTGTAGCACTTCTGTAACAACTTGTCCACATTGGCAGCATAGCAGGGTGACGATGTGTCAAGGTCGAAGTCGATTGCCTTTAGGTTGAGCATGACAGGCAGCAGGTTGTATGTGCAGAAGACGGCCACCGGCGCCAGTTGCTCCATCTCCCACCTCAGCTGCTGCAGCGGGTAGGCGTCGGCCTGCGAGTGCAGTCCCAGGGCCCGCAGTGTGTGCTGCAGACTGCTGTGGTACTCGGACAGCAGCAACTCCGAGTGTTGACGCAGTACCTCCAGGCTGGCGCTGGTGTGCAGGAAGTACTGCAGGTCCTCCGCTGGAGACCCAATGTGTGCACCCTGAAAAACCAAACAGCAATGAATAAACCAATGGTCGGTGCAAGATACGACCTTGTGCATAGTAATCAGTTCTACAATGAAATGGTACTTTTCACCAGTTTCCATACAGGTTGAGGTAAATAAAGTGAAGTGAAAAATATTCATGGAATTTAAGCTAAATACTCCAGCGCCTCGGTTGCAGAGTTGTAGAGTGCCACACTACAAATACAAAGGTCCGGGGTTCGATCCCCGCTAGGTCCTAGGATTTTTATCTGTCACTTTCCACTTCTTTCACCTCTGGCAGTATTGCTCATGTGAAAAATACCGAGTAGCACCGTGGTTCGGAACCCACGTTAAACTGTAGGTCCCCCTATAACTGGCTGGGTAAGTCAGTTCGAAGGTCGGAGGAAGGCAACGGCATACCACCTCCAAACAGGACCATGCCTAGTAAAGCACTGTGGTGTTCAAACCAATCTTCGGATTGATGACTGCTTTACCTTTTACTCCAGCTTATGTAACTTTTAGGCTTTTCCGGCGATCTAGTGACATGATGGGTAGTCGGGTGTTCTGCCGGCTGTCAGTGTCTACTCTGCACAATATTTCGGCACCTTCATCAGGTGCGACCGTAGACTGCTTTCCAACTGCTCACTCCTTTGCTTCCCTCTCTGTGAGGGAGAATGTTGGGGAGTTTGTAGCCTGTTGGCTTTTACTCCTCTTTGTGCGTTTTGGTGTGTGTGTGGCTTTTACGGTTTATTAATTGTCTGTGAGTGGTGTTGGAGTTTCTGTTTGAGTGTCTAGTGCTTGCCGTGGGTAGGCATGGTGTTGGGTTTGTTGGGAAGGAGTGGGAATGAGGATGGGTGTCTAGGATTTTCCTCTTTGATCTAGGGATCAAAGATGGTCTTGGGACGTTTGTGTTTATCACGGGACACGTCATACCGACCTAAGGAGCGGATAAGTTCGTTTCCAGATCTGGAGGAACTCTCATAGAAAGCCCTTGCCAGATCTTGGAAACGATCTTTCAGGAGGGAAATTCCAGCAGCAACGTGCAGGTCGATCGTGGGAAAACCATATGGTAGGTGCAAGGCTCTTCTGAGGCAACGGTTTTGGAGCTTTTGGAGTCTATCCAGGTGTTTCCTGGCTGCGTACGCCCAGGCAGGGCAGGAGTACTCCACTTGGGGACGGATTAGGCATAGGTATGCGTTGATTCCAACGGAGGGGGATAAGGAGCTATTGTCGTTAAGTATGGGGTAGAGGTCGGACATTCTAGCGCAGACTTTCCTGTAGACCTCGTCCACATGGGGTTTCCATGTGAGATGTTGATCCAGGGTCACTCCCAAATATTTGGCATTTCTGCGCCAGGGGAGTTGGGACCCTTGGAGGTGATTAGCATAGCCTGAGTCTTTTCGGCGTTGATGGTGATTCGCCAGCGACGGGACCATGTGTCTGTGTCATCTAGAGCCCTTTGTAGCCTACGTATGACCAGGCCCTTGTTCGCAGTTCTTGTGAAAAAGGCTGTGTCGTCAGCATATTGAGCTGTGTGCACCAGGGGGACAGTCGGGATATCTGCTGTGTACAGGCTGTACAAAACAGGGCCCTGCTTTCCAAGTGGATCTGGTCCAGTATTTATGTCTGCGGCCTTCCCCCTCCACTGGTGGTTGTAGGTGCTCCCTCTGTGGTCCGCGCCCGCTCCCGACCGTGTCTTTTGCGGTCTGGCGCTCCATCTGCGGTCCGCGCCCGCTCGCTGAACTGTTCTGGGGCGCTGATGTCAGTAGTGACCCTGGGTGCTCCGTCTGTGGTCCGCGCCCGCCAATCCCGCCTCCCATCGTACCATCTGCGCTCTGGCGTTCCGTTTGAAGTCCGCGCCCGCTCGCTGAGGCGTTCTGGGGCGCCGAAGTCAGCAGCGACACTGACAGCCGGCAGAACATCCGACTACCCTCATGACTCCAGCTTATGTCGTTCACACAGTAAATCAATAGTAATGTTAACATAATTACTTCAAAAGTGTAAGGACAGTATTTGAAATATAGGGATGGAGGAAATATACTTCAACTTCAGCACATAAAGCTATTTTCTATTCATGGTGTCAACAGAATATTGTCATCCATCACCAAAAAAATTGTTCAAGACTGCAAGTCAGTGTAATACTATTTCTGTGATAATTACCTGATAATCATAAAAAAATGACTTCAAGCTCCTCATTAGAGTCTCGAAACATCATATTGTTCTTCTGGAAATCCCCGTGCAGAATGACAGTGAGTTTTCTGTCACTGCCACTGACAGCATCGATAGCTCGCGACAGCAAGGTATCGGCCAATTGTAGGAATTTGTCCTTATACGATTTGAACCAGGGATACTGGCTGAGTATTTGGACCATTTTGAGAATGGTGGTCTTCGTCTGAATCTGGAGCACTGGGGCCTGACTGGAGCCAAATGAGACGGACTCTCTCAGCAGGGGCTCGGCCTGGGCGTCCTGGTGTGCGGTCCTCGCGGTGGCGGCGTGGAGGCGTGCCAGGGCCCGCACCGCGGCCAGGCAATACTGGAGATCCAGCCCGCGGTCGGCGGCGGGTCTGGGCGCCTTGTGGAAGCCCGCTGACGTCACGTCCTGCAGCAGCAGGCAGCCGCCCAGCACTCCTGGGCAGGCGGGCCACAGCGGCCGCCACGCCCCGCCCTCGGCAGCCTCCAGCGCCGCCTCCGCAGCGGGCAGTGTCCGCGTGTACAGCGCCACCTCCCTCCGGAAGAGACCATCAGAGGTGAACGTGCCATTCCCACCTCCAGACAGAGACGCCTTCGCCACCAGACGCGCCACGCCTCCACTGACCGTCCGACCGTGCAGCAGCAGTGTCTGGCTCATGAAGCCAGCCCCACCGCTGAAGCCAGCCTGTTTGAAGGCTCTGATGAGAAACTTGCTGCAGGCCCATTCAGGATGCGACAAATTCTTCTCTAGCACCATTTCTGCTGTGGTTTAGGTCAGGTACCTGTAAGTAAAAAGCAATTTTTCCTGATAATATGTTTGTTTGTAGAGATAAAAAATGTTTGTACAGTCTATGGGACTTAACTACGGAGTCATCAGTCCCTAAACTTACAAACTACTTATGAACTAACTAAGACTAAGGATGGCACAAATATCCATGCCCGAGGAGGGGATTCGAACCCCCGACCGTAGTGGCCGTGCAGACCGTGACTGAAGCGCCTCAGTCCCCTTGGCCATGTGTGTAGAGCTTATGGGACTTAACTATAGGGTCATCAGTCCCTAAACTTACAAACTACTAATGAAATAACTAAGACTAAGGACCGCACAAATATCCATGCCCGAGGGGGGGGATTCGAACCCTCGACCGTAGTGGCCGTGCAGACCGTGACTGAAGCGCCATGTGTGTAGAGCTTATGGGACTTAACTATGGGGTCATCAGTCCCTAAACTTACAAACTACTAATGAACTAGTTAATATTAATAACGTCACAAATATCCATGCCCGAGGGGGGATTTGAACCTCCGACCGTAGTGGGCGTGCAGACCGTGACTGGAACTCCTCAGTCCCCTCGGCCACTGGGTCCAGCCCCTGATAACACACATTGGAACCATTCCCCACAGTAGTCTACTTGTGCAACCCTTGTCGTCTGTGTGTAACCACTGCAACCTATATTTATCTGAACCAGCTTATTTCCCTACTTTACCCTCCACAGTTCTGACTTCATACAATAGCAAACACAGTCCTTCTTTCATTCAACTTTTGCAGTCAGTAGATTTTTACTGGCTACAAGGTATATAAAATCTTATAACCATTTTTTGGTTCCTTATTCTGAAGTTTTTAGTCTCTTATTGTGATTATTGTTCATCATCAACATGTTACTTACTGAGAAACCGAAAGAAAAAGAGAAGAACCAATTATATTTAATATTGACTAAAGTGGAAAGTAGGGAAATGAAGTTTCCATGCCGCGTCTGTGGTGTCGCACAAGTATGAAGTGCGCGCCACCTACTTTCGCTGCGCGCCGCCAAGCTCGCACGGCGCTGCGTTCTTACGACGTCAGCCACGAGCGCCCTCTGCTACAACTCCGCTCGTGGCTACGACTGCTGCATCGTTCACTTGAGACTGAGATAGGAACCAGCTAACACTTGGGAATCAGATGGGCACCAGTGAAGACTTGGCTATCGGATAGGCACTAGGAATCATCAGTAGTCAGGTCTCTATCTAAACTATGTATCAGCATTCTGCAGTCAAGAACTATGTAAAAGTTAAGTATTACCAAGACTCCACGAAATATGTATCTTCTTCTAATTTAGCCTAGTGTTCTAGTTTCTGCTGCCCCACTGGCTGGTTGTATGGTTGTAAAGTCTATGGGACTTAACTACGGGGTCATCAGTCCCTATCCACTGGCTGGTCACCTCCGTACCTACACAAGCGTGCATCCTTTATTCCTGTGTCGGTCTCTTTCTACTCGGCCACCGACACCTACAACTGGCGGAAACGAGACACTATAATATACACGTTTTTCTCCATTTAAGCATTTGTGTAATCGTGGCACAATCTTTTCGATCCCATCTGAACGTCACATGTCTTTCGTTTTTTGTGGTGAAGTGAAATTCACTGGTCTTGACGCGTGTGAAAATTTCCGATGCAGCCCGTCTGGATGGCCTTGTGTTATGAATGGACAACAATTCTCATTCATGAATTACAAAGACAGAATCTGCAGCATGTGAAAGGTCACTGTGATGTGAATGAATCATAAGAAGCCACGCTTAGGTTCAATACCGCCTTTAAGTAGCCAGTAAAGACATATCATGGAGAGAGAGAGCGGTTACTCACCTGGTAAGTCAGTAGCGCGCTGGAGATTCTCTGCCTATGACTGCTGTTGTCTAGCTGCGCCTTTATATCATAAACGAACCCTGTGTGTATCTGCTGGGTGATGTGTTGATAGTGTCTGTCCTTGAAAGACAGATAGCTTCCTTCTGATTATGGGCTTTTCAAGATCACACGAATGCAAATATTGTGTAAGCGAATAACAGCTTGACTGATAGACGTAATCGGCAAATTGTTATCACTGAATATCGTTGGCGCTGAAGTAAGTTGTTGCCAGCAGTTCTTTGACCCCCAGTAAATTTCTTCCGATTTCTACGAGCATGCCAATCAAATTTCGTACCTATAGCAGTTCGTGTGAGAGAGACTGGTGCTTGTATCATAATGTTATTGTGTAGCTGAAACTTCTCAGTGATTCCTCTATGTTGCTCATAAGTGGATGCTGCATAGAATTACGAAAATGCTTTTTGATAGTGTAAGAAGCGAAACACCGAGAAAATACAAGTCAGCCTCCATCGATAGTATTTACAGAGGTGATCATGAAAATGTAATAATATCTGCATTCAGTCGATGGGCAAAATAAATAAATAAATAAATAAAAAGAATCATGAAAATGTAATAATATCTGCATTCAGTCGATGGGCAATAAAAAAAAAAAAACAAATAAAAAAAAGAGAGAACAAAGTCACTGTGATATAATCAATTTTGCCGGCCGCGGTGACCGAGGGGACTGAGGCGCTCCAGTCACGGTCTGCACGGCCACTACGGTTGAGGGTTCGAATCCCCCCTCGGGCATGGATATTTGTGCCGTCCTTAGTAGTACGTAAGTGGTTTGTAAGTTTAGGGACTGATGACCCCGTAGTTAAGTCCCGTAAGCTATACAAACATTTGAATTTATAATCAATTTAGTGAAAATACACATATCGCATACCTTCGACCAGAAGCCGAACTGGCTCCAAAACAGGTGACAAATGTCGACTCCATTATCAACCCAGTATCGATGAGCAATGAATGATAGGAGAGACAAAGGTCCCTTCCAAATTTGAAATATCTCTTTCACAGGAATTGATAAGTTGTTTGCTATATTTTCTTCAAGAAATCATTGCGAAGGAACTATGAACATTTAAAATCAGGCATCACCGCACTGACGCAAAAACTCGAGTCATCTAATGAATATTTCGTGCGTGCTGATGTACGGTATCATAACAAAGTTGATAGCTCAGCTTCTACTGTCATACTAGATATTCACTATTGACTCATTCCATGATCGTGGATGACAAGCTCGTGGCTGCATTAATCATCAGCGCATCAGGCAGTGGTACGGCAAGGATACAGTACGTTAACTGCAAGTACAGTAACTGCTTTTTGCCCAAAGGAATAAGTTGTAAGACATTACTTCTGTGAACTGGATGTAGCAGACCGTCATTTGTCCATATTTTCAATCTCGGACAGTTATGCCCGGTTTCTGGAAAACTATAGTTACCGTGCCGTTAGCTACCGTCACGTTATAATTTAACATGCCAGATAACTTCCTTGGGTTTCCCGTAGCTGATTTCAACGACCGTTAGTTAACTATGAGGTAATTACACCTTCTGTCGAAGCAAATAGTACGTCTCAACAGAACAGATGGCACTACTAACGAAAATCGCAATTACTTGTAGTTTATCGATTATTAAGTGAAATCGAAGACGCGTCTTAGTTTGTATAGCTGTTAACGAGTTTTCTGTTTCTGTTTTCAAAGGCAATGGGCGACAAGGGAGCAAAAAATTTGACTCTATTTGAGAAAAATCGTTTAACCGACTTCGTTTTAGAAACGAAAGTAGTTATAGTAAATGAAAAGGCAGATGGTTTGACTATTTTGGAAAAACAACACGCTTTGGAAGTTGTCACAAAACTGTACAATTCGTTAAACAGACAGGAGAGAAAACGGTAAGGCAACTTAGAGAGCTGTATTCTTTTTTTAAAAAAACTAAAAACAGGACAAACAACAAGACAGCGTTAACAATAAAATCATACGTATTATTTCTGTTGTCAACATATATTTTTAAAGAATTTAAGTTTTCTTCTTCCCATTGTTCTGTGAATGTGACATTTCTTTTCACAACACAGACTGGTCAATTTACGTCCACCCATCCACCTACCGGAGCCCCGCGTTGTAATAATAATAAAAAAACACATTTTTTTAAATTTTTTTATGGGACTTAACTACGGGGTCATCAGTCCATAAACTTACAAACTACTTATCAACTAGCTTATCCTAAGGACGGCACAAATATCCATGCCCGAGGGGGGATTCGAACCCCCGACCGTACTGGCCGTGCAGACCGTGACTGACGCGCCGCAGTCCCCTCGGCCACCGCGGCCGGCGATTTTTAAATAGTGGTCGAAATAACCCACAGTATAAAATCACATTTTCTATTTAATTCCTTTTACGACACTTGATGGTGTGAGTCGTGACAAAATCGACCTACTTTTGGAAAAAAATAACGTCTAAATCCTAGCCTGTGTTTACATTCATTACATTCATTAAAAACTTTATTTATTTTCGGTGAATATTCAAGATGGATCAGTAAAGAAATCAAATCTCAGTTTGCTACTTCCAGTGCTCTTCCAAAAATGCTTTACTGATGAAACGTTAAACTGTAATTTGGCTTTCTTAATTTTGTAAATGAAACATTTGAGCTCGGTGGAAAGTGCTAATTGCTCACAGTTGCAATGAGACCTAGCGCACAAACGGAGAGGCCTGTTGAAACAGTTAAAACTACAAACAATCGATTAGCCAAGTACGGTTCTATGGAAACTCCCAAATGTATCTCAGAGAATTGTCTGTATAGATATTAATGTTTGAAAATGTACACGTCCGTATTGGTAGTGGCTATTCAGAAAACATTATTGCATTGTGGCTCAAACTGCGTGTGTCTTAAGAGGCATTACTATTTTCGGTTCGCTATTTTGTACTGTGCCACAAATGAGAAGATAAACATCTCGCAGTCACTGAATTCCCCTACAGATCCCCAGGCGCTGATAATGCATCTGTTTCCTGATAACCCAGACGACTTCTGACCCACATTTGAGGCACCTGAGGCCGATTTACGCAGTTAAGCGAAGTCTCCAGATGTCGTCGGTTGTTACTTGCGTCTTATCCGGGGCCTTAACAGGATGGTGTGTTTCTGATTCGTTGTACTTATAAACATCGGAGAGCAAGAAATATTTTACGAGTGCCAAATAAATTATGAGCACACTTACTTTAAAAATATCTTGTTAAATATAGAATAAAATTATTCTGCTTGGGTGCGCGTGGGAATATTTTGAATTACGAGTGAAGCAGAATAATTTTACTAACTAGAGATTTAGAGCATCATTCTGGCGAATTCTATCGGGTGCAAATTGTTCGATTTTATGTCAAATAAATCTAAATACTCTCCTACGCATTCCATATTTCCATTATGCCACTATGTCATTAACGTTACCCGAAAGAAAAAAAATCACATGTTTTCGGTTATCACAAACTTACCCTCACTATTTGTGGCGGTTTATGGAAGACGACGCTAGGAGGACGAAACAGTAATGTAGGAAAGCTTAAACTGGTCTTTTATATGGAACCTGAAACTTTAAGCCTACGTAGAGACCGAGAAAAAGTATCACATTTTGAAAGAGTTTTAGCAAATGTGGCAATGGAGTCATCTGCTTAACCAAGATGAATAGAGCAAGATAGCAATTCAGCCGCCGTGAAATACTCCGAAAGATGCTTCAATTGTATCGCAAAGACCGAGATTTCTACAGCTATCTATAGGGTAAGGTGGTACAAATTCGATATAGGTACAATTCTGATCAACATAAATTTTCGCGCCATTTGTCAGACTCGTAGAGTCTCGTTGTGTCGCGTTGTAGAGTAGCAGGTTTCTACACCTCCTGTCTTTTCCAAGAATATACCACTTTGTGCTAAGGAGATATAAATTTTTTTCACGTTAGGAGGTAAGTGAAGCTACTTAGTCTAACGAGCTCTTATAAATTTTCTATTTAAGGGTGACTAGATCCTCTACCCAAAATGCAATGTTTGGTACAACGAAGTCTGCGTTGGTGCCTAACGGAAAAAGTGCTTTCTATGTGGAAGATACCCTTAGTCAAAATTCTACTAGGAAATGATCATAATTGTGCCTCGTGTGGTACATTTTCGATCGATTTTTCTCAATTCTGTAACTTTTTTGTGTGTCTATGCCGACATTTGTAATTGCCTAATATTTGTGTTACATATTAAACATCCAAGAACAAGTGCTATAATTAAAATTAAATCTTTTCTCAATATATTTCCAGTTACAATAACATTTGTCCGAAATGATTGAAATTGTACCACCTTACCCTACACGCGTCAAGTAATGAATTCCTTTATTTTCTCCTGTACGTCAACTGTGTAATTTTATATCTCTTGTCAAGTTAACAAACCAGCAAAAAGAAAGAAAAACACCGTTTATGGAGTTCCCCGATGGGGAACGGCCTCGCGCATCGGAGCATAGGTCCTGAATGCGCTCGGCCATTCCGCCGCGGCTATGAAACTTCTTTCTTAATATTGCTTTGATCAGAATCGATATCATCGTACAGTCATCTGCGTTACGGAGGTAAAAGGAACCTTACATTCCCAGTAAGTAGGACACCCATTGTTTCCAGATGAGAGAGGTCCAACATGACGTGTCGACTGTACACTATCGAACATTTTTTCTAGGTCAACAGATGCTGTGGCGTTCTCTTCATTTACTTCTTCAATTTTACTTCCGCTGTCAAGAGCAGCATTATGGCACCCTCTTCGGTGACTACCTGCAGTTTTGTTTCTCACTCTTCTCTATATTTTTCTTGTGAGTAGTTGGGGTGCATGAGCATTTATTGTGCAGTAATTCTTACATTTAACTATGACGATAGTCTTTCTAAGGTCTGACGGTGTCGTCATGTCACAGATTCCGGACAACAATATGAAGTATTATTTGGTTCCCATATCCTGCAATGATTTTAGACCGCTGCATTCGCACCCAGAATAGGCACTCTAACGGTATACTACGCCTTCCACATCGCTGGAAAGGGGTTCTACACAACGCTGGTGACTACTTCGAAGAACAGTAACAGATGGAAACATGTAACGCTTTTTTATCGGTTGTGAATAAATAGTTGCCACTATTTAAGTTCTAACCGTCGCACAAAACTTAGTGAAAATGTTTCGGTCTCTGTGGAAGAAAATGTTAAGAAGTTTGTAAATCTATGGGACTTAACTACTGTGGTTATCAGTCCCTAGGCTTACAAACAACTTAAACTAACCTCAGAACAACACCCACACACATGCCCGAGGGAGGGCTCGAACCTCCTACGGGTAGCAACTGCACGGTCCGCAACAAGGCGCCCTAGACCGCTCGGCATTCCACCGCGGCGTCTGTTGAACAGCAGCCCGGAATTTGCTAGTTCTTCAAGACGTAATTAGTGGTTCACTTCAGTTAGGAACGACGTACCTGAAATAACGCGCCGGCCGCGGTGGCCGAGGGGACTGAGGCGCTCCAGTCACGGTCTGCACGGCCACTACGGTCGGGGGTTCGAATCCGCCCTCGGGCATGGATATTTGTGCCGTCCTAGTTCGTAAGTAGTTTTTAAGTTTAGGGACTGATGACCCCGTAGTTAAGTCCCATAGACTATACAAACATTTGAACATTTTTCTGTAGTATTAATTGACAAGCTAAGTAATGTTTAGCGTTTTATTTTTATTCTGAAGTAAGACAGCCGTAAATGTGAAGGATAATTTAAACGCAAATTGGAAACCATGCAACAGCTCGCCATTTTACTCATTCAACGTTACTAAGAGTGAAATTAATGATAAATGACATAAAATTGGTAGGACTGACCACACATCGGAAACGGACTGTTGGATCTGTAGTCCAAGTCAAACGCCGAGTTTAAGCCTGGGATGTCTAACCTAGACATCAACTTTCATTAACAAAAATATATTCATATGTTTGTAAAGCTTATGGAACTTAACTGTGGGGTCTTCAGTCCCTAAACTTACAAACTATTTGTAAACTACCTTATACTAAAGACGGCACAAACATCCATGCCTGAGGGGGAATTCGAACCCCCCAACGGGGAACGACCTCGCGCATCGCAGCATAGCGCCTCAATGCGCTCGGCCACTCCGCCGCGGCTTTCATTCACACCCTCTGTAGTCGTCTATTACAGACACATCTGAACTTTGGTTTCCGTACTATTCTTCGGCATAAGTGTCTTCGAGGGAGCAGCAACTAATGGCATGAATTACATTTGGTCATATGACATTCCAGTGAGAAGCCTGAAGTCTTAAGCAATCGACCTGGCCGGCCGCGGTGGTCGAGGGGACTGAGGCGCTACAGTCACGGTCTGCACGGCCACTACGGTCGGGGGTTCGAATCCCCCCTCGGGCATGGATATTTGTGCCGTCCTTAGGATAAGCTAGTTGATAAGTAGTTTGTAAGTTTATGGACTGATGACCCCGTAGTTAAGTCCCATAAAAAAATTTAAAAAAATGTGTTTTTTTATTATTATTACAACGCGGGGCTCCGGTAGGTGGATGGGTGGACGTAAATTGACCAGTCTGTGTTGTGAAAAGAAATGTCACATTCACAGAACAATGGGAAGAAGAAAACTTAAATTCTTTAAAAATATACGTTTGTGCACTAGGTCTCATTGCAACTGTGAGCAATTAGCACTTTCCACCGAGCTCAAATGTTTCATTTACAAAATTAAGAAAGCCAAATTACAGTTTAACGTTTCATCAGTAAAGCATTTTTGGAAGAGCACTGGAAGTAGCAAACTGAGATTTGATTTCTTTACTGATCCATCTTGAATATTCACCGAAAATAAATAAAGTTTTTAATGAATGTAATGAATGTAAACACAGGCTAGGATTTAGACGTTATTTTTTTCCAAAAGTAGGTCGATTGTGTCACGACTCACACCATCAAGTGTCGTAAAAGGAATTAAATAGAAAATGTGATTTTATACTGTGGGTTATTTCGACCACTATTTAAAAATCGCCGGCCGCGGTGGCCGAGGGGACTGCGGCGCGTCAGTCACGGTCTGCACGGCCAGTACGGTCGGGGGTTCGAATCCCCCCTCGGGCATGAATATTTGTGCCGTCCTTAGTGTTACCTAGTTCATAAGTAGTTTGTAGGTTTAGGGACTGATGACCCGTAGTTAAGTCCCATAAGCTATACAAACATTTGAAACATTTTGATTTAAAAATCAGAAATAATACAGCTTTCGCCAGTTATTGTTTACGATTCCATATTTCTGGAGTATTGGTCAAGAAACTAAACTGCATACCTCGTTGGGGGAAAAGCAATGCAAGCTATAGTGTATACCCATCGTGTTGGACGCTCTCTCTCTGTCTCTCTGACTGAGTTGGCTGTTACGTTAACATTACTAATTTAAACTTAATAATAATTGTAATAAAAAACTTTTATAGGCATTCTCCAAATTTAGTTATGTTTTACCTTACTGGTAAAGTAGATCCGTAGTACCGATGAGAAGACCAACAGATTCAATCGTTTATGCTGTGAGAATTCACAATGTTTGAAGGTAAAATTTACACATGTCTCAACTTCACATTTTTATGTGCATCTTCAAGGAGTTTTCATTATTCAAAGACGATTTTTGACAAACCCTTTGAAACACATATTTTCTGTTGAACAGGTGATCACAGGTCTTTACGTATCCTGTTCCCAAACTGTGGAAACCGGCTTTGTTTACCAGGATTTTTTTCTATGTTTTTTGGAATACCTAATGTAACACTAGTCGTAACTGCTCTATGAATCTTTGTAATACAGACAATCAATTTGATTCGTATTAACATATTCACAACAGTTTCTCTGATACATATAAATACTATTTCTAAATTTCTAAGTCAACAGGTTCCTTTTTTTAATTTATTTTTATTTTTATTTTTTACTATAATGCATAGATGTAGTCGTGGTTTCAGTTTACCGTTGCCTCTATTTCGCCACGCAGCTGGAAACATATGTTTTTAGGTTCATTGGGACATGTGATTTCAGCACCGTACATAAAATTGTTGCTAGCTTTTCTGGTTACTGACTTTATTACCACGCGACCATTATTTATAATCTCTTATCTACGTCTACATCTACATGGAATACTCTGCAAATCACATTCAAGTGCCTGGCAGAGAGTTCATCGAACCACCGTTATACTATTTATCTCCCATTCCATTCTCGAATAGCGCGAGAAGAAAGAACACATGAATCTCTCCGTTCGAGCTCTGATTTCTCGTATTTTATTCTGATGATCATTTCTACCTATGTAAATGGGAGTCAACAACATATTTTCGCATTCGGAGGAGAATGTTGGTGATTTGAGTTTCGTAAGTAGCCGACGCCGCAGCGATAAGCGCCGTTGTTGTAATGATTCCCACCCCAGATGCTGTATCATTTCCGTAACGCTGTCTCCCCTGTATCGTGACAATACAAAACCAGCTGCCCTTCTTTGGACTCTTTGGACACACAGCTACTGGTATCTGAGCAACTAATACCGGTACTATGTACTCTGTAAGAATACTGTCTCCAGGATTGAATGAGTTACAGTTAAGTGATTCTACTCTTCCTGTTGCTTTGTACAGAGTTCGATACCGATTTCAGTGGTCTTACTACAGCACAGTAAATGGCATGCCGTGTGTTCACGATGTTACCACAGTCTACCACAGACAGTCGCGAAACTCTCTAAGAAAAGATTGCAACTGAAACGATACTAGCGCTCCAAGCGGCCAGTAGGGAGTAACAGAGGAATGGTGTGATACAAACTGAGACGTTTCTGTTTTTAATGCTGTTGCGTTCATATTTCCTAGTCACTGAACGTTGCTGTGAACTTTGTAATACAAATATGAAAACATCATTAAAGTAATATCACTGCTTCTGTTAATGGCAGTCTATAATAACGAATTGTCAGTGTAGTGTAATTCATACACTTCACAATACCTGAGTCGTAATCATATCGTCCAAAAACCTTTTGAAATCAGAAATAAATCGCAACCTGATGTGCTCGAGAATAAAAGTAACTGATTATGATTACATTCGCGTGCTCGGTACGTAACTACTGACATGCTGCGTGAGTTTTGAGTTAGCGGTTTTCGAACATTGTAATATTTTCAAAAGTACACACGGTTTTTACATTGTAGATTCTACATCGTCGAATAAACCATATTTTCACCTTGTCCTCGCTTCTGTGCCTGTCTTGTACCTATCACAATTTTTGTAGCTTCTTGGTAGGTATCAAACTGAATATCTTCAAGAATCTGAGTTGCTAATATTAACACTATATATATGGACATATTATTTATTTGTAGGTACACATTAACTTTATCAAACTAGTAGGCAACCACCGAAATATATTGGTATACAGGCATGTAATTTTTGTGAAACTGAGGTACGAAACTAAGCAGGCTCTGCTGAAATAGTCGATTAACTGTTATTGGAAACTTTCAGACATTACTTTTATGCAGCAGTAATATTATGAAATGGTGCTCTAGTACTTCAGATTCTGATTAATTGCAGATGTCTGGACATAAGTGATTTGTTAAAGATTTACTTCTGTGCCTAAAAGTATAACAAACCACCATAAATGAACACTTGTTATTTGTAACATTATTATCTTACTTCTGAGTATCCTTTGCTAATGAGAGATTTCCGAATTACATTTGCTACAATTTATAGCGTCGCAAAAGCTCCTAAATACCAAGTATTTTGATTGTGCTGCTTCAATCCCAATACACATTCATTACTCAATCGTTTCGCGGTATGGTTTTACGACCCAGTCGCGAGGTTGCAAAAAAACACTGGGAGTTTGGTGACTCGTATGTTAGACTCTGATGTTACAGTGCGAAGCATAAGCACTGACCGGCACTGTTCAGAGACACGACCGCAACGCACCTCGTCGCAGCCACAGAGTAAATACTGTAGCTTCGTTCGAGTGGCGCTGCTGACGGTCAGGAACAGTTTGAGGCGTTCGAGTGGCACTTCTGACTCTTGCTGACGATATCTGACTGGCCAATCTGGTGTTCGAGTGGCGGAGCTGATAGTTGGCGACCGAAAGTTTAAGTCAGCGGATTTTCGTCAAACTGTTTTCTGACTAACTCCAAGGCGTTTAACAAGCCTCGGCCAAAAGACAAGCCTGCACATTTACGAAGAGGTTTGTGCTCCAAGTCTTCCATTTTCTCTTGATTGAGGCTGAGTTTGTATATTAGACAGGCATTCTTTCAACTTATGTGGCCTTCTAATACAGTACGTCCCCTTTTTATTACACCCATACATACTATAAATGAAAGGTGTGGAAATTTTCATAACACGAATTTAAAGATGAATGCGTATGTTTTTACAGTTTGGATTGTGATATATTCGCCTGAAAATGAAGTAAAAATAGTCCTACTGAGATTTTCTGTGCCATCTGTAAATGAAGTGATTGACACATAAGAATAATATAGTTCACAACAGGCATTAGCAGTGATAGATTTTTATAACCGACATATGTGCCACTATAGCGTCTCACAATTACTATTCCGTGTTTCTCCTTGTGGTTATATATTATAGAAATCTATTAGTGCCAATGTGGGCGTTTCTACACGAAATGTGTAACTTCTGGGAAAATCATGTACGATGATAATTCTTGCAAAACAACTGCAAATTTTTGTATGTTTCATTTTTTAAATTTTATTGTAACTCATAATAATGGGACAAAATGCATATGAAGTTGTATGTTACCAAATATTCCTTTCACACACAACTATCCTAATTTACCTCATTTTTGTATGAGGTTTTGTCAGGTTAAATTGGCTACATTATTTATAAATGGAGAGACATGTTTACGTATATTTTGCGTTTTGACGAAGTTTATGATCAGAATTTAATCCACAATGTATTTCTAATGGTGGAATGCACACTGTCCGTCGCCGGTCCGCCACCTCACGTCAACGTGAGCTTTCTCAAGAAGAATGTTTTGATGGAATGGTCGTCTGGTAACATCGCGACTCGCAAGTTAACCTAGTTTCCTCACACGAATTTTATACTCGACAGATACACGGTTTTCAGGCAAATGTGTCTTGTTAATCTTTATTATTATACTTTGGTTTAACGGTAAATTGCAAATGTTTCATGACGACTTAAATAGTTTTCTCAATTGAGAAATGCATAACATATCGCCAGTCATAACTTCACTTTCAACATTGGTAGAGAGAAAAGATGCCAACTAGCGCTATGGGTGGCCAATATGCGAAACAGGTGAAATAAGCGTTCGAGTTGGCTTCGGAGTTGGCAACTGTCAAAAAGCGCGCATGCGCAGTGGAGGCCTTCCAAATCGTCAGCAACTGTCAGGAACTATCAGCTTTTGGGCCTCTCGAACGAACCTTGTGTCGCAGCCTAACAGGGCGCAGTCCCGGTCCTATTGTCCAGCGGAAGGCACCGTTAGGTCGCCTCAGGCAGAAAAGGCTGCAGGCGGGAGGGGTGACACTGCAGAGCGCAGGGGACGAGCCAGCCGCTACAGCTGACATGTCCATTTCTTTCCGAAATCAAATAATTCGTGAAATGTGCAGAATCGATCATCACAGATAATTACCATCCCTAATGTCCACCTGAGCCATGAAAGGTGATTCCAGAAAATAAATAAATCATTGCGACTCTCAACCAGCTATTCTGTTAATGTGACTTTTCAAGCTTTCACGGCGGATCTGTTGCAAATACACTTCGCGGGTTTGCCGCCGGATGATATTGTGAATCTCCCACAATATTTCGTCGACCCAACTGTTCGACATCTTCAGGTGGTGGTGGTAGCTGTCAGTACTTAAAGGCCCGCTACCACCACCTGAAGATGTCGAACAGTTGGGTCGACGAAATATTGTGAGAGATTCACAATGCCATCCGGCGGCAGACCCGTGAAGTGTATTATTCTGTTAATCCCTGTACTCATTTGGCTTGGAAATAATGTTATTGGTCCCAGAAAACAACCATCACGGTACACTGAGTTAACTAATACAAAGCACAAACAGAACAAATAAAAGAAAACGTAAAGGGTAGAATACGAATACGGTATCCACATTAGTACCACCTTATTCACTAAAAGACATTGCCTATTGGTCGCAAGAAAACTTTATCCAGGTTCATTTTCTCCAATGTGTACGGACTCTAGGGATTGATCGATAAGAGGACACGTAACAGAAATGGTCTAATGGACTTACGTCCCAAAATGCATGATTTCCATGATACTGATTGCGGTCTAATTTTAATTCACAAGTTATCTTTTTACAACACCATTGTAATCAAGGTTAAGGCAAACAGACTTTTTTTTATTACAATAGCGTTGAGAAAGTTAACTTGTAAAATCAATCGATCTTTAAATATTATCAAGAAAACGATAGCTTTACACACATTTCAATAAAAAAAGAACATAATAGTTTTTGCAAAGTAAGCTATCTTCAATTTTGTTTTCATGTACCTTAAATAAGTTTTATAGTTTCATAGTTAATCTTTTAATGTCAGTAAATTTGCATAGAACACTGCAGAACCACTTATTGGATATCTCTGAAAATATCGATAAGAACCTGACGCAATTTACGTCAGTATTTAAACGTTTTAAACTTCAGTTTACATATCAGAAAAATGACTATAATTTTTTTTATCTCAGACAGTGACAAAGAAATGTACAGTTAATTATAATACTATATTTTGTCTAAATTTATGTATGTAGTCTTTCCATTGGCAACCAAACATGGGTAGAGGTGGCAAAGGGGCGAAGCCTTAGCTATTTAAGAGTAGTGACATCGGACAGGTCTCATATATACAAACGGCAGCATGAATGCGCTGCTCCATTGTCTCCACGTCTGAAATGGGTTCTACATAAAAGATACTTTTGGGGTGGCCCCATAACGAGAAATCGCATGGTTTGATATATTACGAAAAATTAGCCGTGCAACTGGACCTTCTCGTCCTATCCATAGAGCGGGGAAGACACGGGTGAGATACGTCCGGACGTTACCGGCGAAGTGGGCTAAAGCACATAATTTAGCGGCCCCATAAGCCATAACCCTTCACTCATCAATAGTACTGTTTGAGGAACAGTACCACCCGCTAACAGGAAGCCATGCATAACATTAACTGTAACTGCGTGGTACAGCAATAATTACAATTAGTATTTATACAGGGTAATCCGAAAATGCCTGAAATGCTTGTCACGACGTTGTAGGGCACGTTGTAACGTTGTACTGAGACATAAATGTTAAGAACAAAATTTGATACGTCGCGCCGTTTCCGAGTTATTTAGCTTAGAAGTTAGCCAATCACGTCGTTTGGTACGCAGATTCGAACAGCCCGCAAGAGGCAGTGGCATAGCTAGATAGTTTGGCACCCGGTGCGGTGATCAAACTTGTCACAACCCCCCCCCCCCCCCCCACCAACACCACAACCACCAACACCGACACTCTCGCGAAAGAATGGGAAAAAAATCAAGGAGAGAGGAAAAAAATTTTGATACACGTAATGAAATGAGCAAAATAGAAAGTTATTTAGTTTGTAAACAGTCTGTATGAAAGGAAATAAATGAAACTAGTTTTTATAAATAACATAGTATAACTGATTATTAATCAAGCAGAACAAATAGCTAACGATTGTCTTAATGACTGGAGACTTTCACATGCAATTTACAATCTCACCCGTCAAACTTTGTAGCAAATTTTGAAATTGGATCATCAAAGTCAATAGCTTTAGACCCACTATTTTCAATTGTAAAGTTAGTCTTGCTTGGCTCATAGTAGACCTATGGTAGTTCTTCATGATTCTCAGCTGTGAAAAACTTCTCTCACAGGACGCTACCGAAACACCAAAGAAAAATCTTAATTTCAAAGTGAGGTTCGGGGCAGACTCAGAAATTTCATATTCAACAACAAACTGTAAAACTCTTAAAGATGTCCATCCAAGAGAATCATCTTTTGGAACATTAGCAGCCATGAAATTTCTGCGAGGATACCATCTTCAGAAATCTCATCGTAATTGTCAATTAAACATTTTACAATTATGGGAAGTTTCTTTTCTGAAGTTGTAATCAGATATCTGGGCTCTAAAACAGCCAAACGATCTGATATACATTCCATGTTTCTGCAACACTTTTTAGTCTTCTTTAGACAAATATTGCTTAAAAAAGCAATGCAATAAGTTAGTAATCAGTAGTCTGTTGTTCTATAGGAAATATGCTTTTATGCATTTTTTACGAACGTCAGATACTCATGAATAGCAAACAATAAGGAGATTTTTCTATTTGACGTTACAATTGCATCAAATAATAAGCCTATACGGTTTTTGTTTGTTTGTTTGTGTGTGTATGTGGGTGTTTTTTAACATTTTTGTTATACACTATACCAGAGCTTTCCATACTCTTCCCATCGCGACACCATTTCGAATACACAAAGTTTTATGAGAAACACTTACAGTGATTTTAATTAGAGAGATTTATATCAAATGATACTTTATGAGACTTTAATTTTCATGATTCACTTGTAGTTAAAGTGCACACTGAACGAACTGAAGGACGTTTAGCCGACCGCAGTGACCGAGCGGTCTGCGGCGCGCCATTCACAGTCTGCACGGTCGGGGGCTCTAATCCCCCCTCTGGAATAGATGTTTGTGTCGTCTTTAATATAAGGTAGTTCATAAGTAGTTTGTGAGTTTAGGGACTGATGACTTCGCAGTTAAGTCCCTTAATTTTATATATAAAAAACAGTGCAAACAATTTTTATTTTTTTCGACTAGTTTCGGTCTTTTTTAAACCACCTTCAGGAAATTAAGCTCCACAACATCAAAGGGTGCTTGATTTCCTGAAGATGGTTTAAATAAGACCGAAACTAGTCAAAAAAAATTGTTTGCACTCTAGACTGTTTTTATATATAAATTTAAATAAGAGTGCTGTTTCCCATAAGTGGAACAAAAATGTGTCCAAAAATATGTAAGTCCCTTAAGCTTAACAAACATTTGAAGGATGCTTAGTATTTTTTCCACAATGTTCTATCTTATTTTATCTTAAGATTTTGCTGTTGTTGCGTCACTCTTAGTGGCACTACGTGACACCCCTGGGTGTTGTGACATCCAGTTTGGAAAGCTCTGCACTGTACATCATAACGTACCACATTGATAGCCACGGCGGAAAACAGTTCTGGTTTCATGCTAGACTAGTTCCTGGGTCCTTATTTTACATTTTGACCACTTGAACACCCTAGCAAAAAGTAAATTCGTGATTTACAATTAACACGGCTGCTTTGGCTCAGTGGCCGAAAAAAGGAACACAGTGACCGTTTATATTCTAAAAGTGGCAGCAACATCTGAATAAGTATCGTAATCACTTTTAAAGCTGGGAGAAACATCTTACTAATTCTCAAAAAATTATTAAAAAGAAAAAATTCTGGCATTTGGCATCAGCAGAAAAGAAAATCCTTGTTATTTTTCTTACAACTATGGGAAGAAGAAGTTGTATTAAAAAAGCATAAATAATTCCAATTACGTACATGCAAATGAATAAATATTTCATTCAATCTTCTGAATCCTGCGGAAGAAAACTCTGGCGTCCGGTCACTCACGATAGTAGACGAAGAATGGCAACAGCCCCGTCAGTTCAGACCATTAACAATGGTACATTAGCGTGAAACATTTACACCAACAATGACTGTGCGCGTTTAAAAAGGAGAATGATTCGGCCCAGTCCATAGGCTCTCTCGACGCCATCCGTTCCCATTTAGTGTACTTATGCAATTGATCTTTGCCGGAAGCGTTCGTGTAGCGTGTGCTACCGCACCGGTAGAGCAGTGATGGACGTCGTCGTGACACACAAGTAGTGGTAAAATGGCGCGCCATCGGTACTCCTTCGAGGAATACACAGATATGCATTTAGCTTACGGCGCTGCGAGTCAATATGCACCAGCTGCCCGCGACATCTACCACGCAAGATTTTCCAGCCGCGTTATGCCGTGTGTAAATACCTCTTTAGCTGTTGGTAAACGGTTAAGGGAGTCTGGAAGTTTTGCTGTACCCATTGTTGACGCTGGACGAGAACGTTACATACGGAACGTTCAGTTCGAAGAAAACGTTCTCATAATGGTTGCTGCAACACCTAGTACCAGCTCGAGGGCCATTGGTTCTGCTTTCGGAGTAAGTCAAGTTATTATTACATTCTTAAAGAATGCCTGCAAACTACACATGGTAAAATGTATCCTTTTGTTTGTTTTTACAGGTTTCGCACGATGTAGTATTGGACGTCTTACACGACGAAAACCTATTTCCGTAGGAAGGTGCACGATTTGGTTGAAGAGGAATTCCCCTCTCGTTATGAATATTCCGTGTGGTATTTAAATAAATGTAACGAAAATCCACATTTCGCAAAGATGGTGTTGTGGACAGACGAGGCATGTTTCACCAGAGAAGGACCATTCAATTTCCGAAACAGCCACATTTGGACGGACGCAAATCCGCATGGAACCGACGACCACTGCTGTTACGTCCCATAACTTTACAAACATTTTAACATTTTATATTAGTTACGCGATCTACCCACCTAATCTTCAGCATTCTTCTGTAGCACCACATTCCAAAAGCCTCTATCCTCTATTTATTGTACAAGTTTCACTCCCATACAAGACAACGATCCACACAAATGCCTTCAGAAGACTTCCTTACCCTTAAATTAATATTTGATGTTAGCAAATTTCTCTTTTTCATAAACGCATCTTCTTCCCACTGCCATTCTGCATTTTATATCCTCTGTACTGCGAACGTCATATGTTATTTTATTGCCCAAGTAACAAAACTCATCTACCACCTTTGTTGTTTCGTTACCTAATCTAATTCCTTCAGCATCACCTGATTTTCTAAGACTGCATTCCATTACTCTTGTTTTACTCCTGTTAATATTCATACGCTCCTTTCAACACTGTCCATTCTGCTCAATTGCTCTTCTAGGTCCTTCGCTGTCTCTGACAGAATTACAACGTCATCAGCAATACGCAGTGTTTTTATTTCTTATCCTGAACTATAATTCCTTCTCCAATTTCAATTTGCTTTCCCTCATAGCTTGCTCAAGGTACAAATTGAATAACATTGGAGAAAGGCTGCGACCCTATCTTATCCCCCTCCCAACCACTGCGTCCCTTTCATGCTCTTCAACTCTAATAACAGCTGTTTGGTTAACGTACAAGTTGTAAATAACCTTCCTTTCTATACATCATACCACTGCTGACTTTGAAGGAGTGTATTCCAAACAACATTGTCAAAAGATTTCTCCAAACCTACAAAAGCTAGAAATGTAGGTTTGCCTTTCCTTAATCCATAGTCTAAGATGAGTCGTAAGGTGAGTATTGCATTCCGTGCTCCTACATGTTTCCTGAATCCGAACTTATCTTCCCCGAGGGCAGCATCTACCAGCTTTTCCGTCCTTCTGTAAATAATTCGTGTTAAAATTATCCAACCATGACTTATTAAACTGGTCTGTAATTGTCAAACCTGTCTGCGCCTGCTTTCTTTGGAATGGGGATTATCACATTTTCTTAAACTCTGGGGGTATTTCCCCTAGCCCATACATCTTATGCACCAAGTGAAATAGTTTTTTCATGATTGGCTCTCCCAGAGACTTCAATAGTTCTGAGGGAATATCATCAACTCCAGTGGCGTTGTTTCGACTTAGGTTATGATGTCAAATTCATCTCTCACTATAATATCTCCTATTTCATCTTCATCCCCTTCTGTTCTCTTCCTACCATATTGTCTCGAAGTTCATTTCCTTTGTAGAGCACCTCTATATACACTTTCCACTTTTCAGCTTTCGCTTATTTAATCAGAACTGGTTTTCCATCTGACTTCTTGATAATCCTACTGTTATTTTTCTTGTCTCTGAATGTCTCGATTATTTTCCTGTAGGCGGTTGTCCCCCTAGTTATACATTCTTCTACAGATTTCCATTTGTCTTCTAGTCACTGCAGCTTAGCCATTTCGCTCTTCCTACCAATCTCATTTCTTAGTCCTCTGTACCCCATTTTACCTGCTTCATTTATTGGATTTTCATATCTTCTCATTTTATCAATTAAATTTAGTTCTCTCCTGCCTTCATTATTTCATCTCTTAAAGTTAAATGTTCCTCCTCTACTGTTTTATTTCTCCCCGTTTCTGTCAATTGTTGCCTAAAGCTCCCTCTGAACTTCTCAAATACTTCGGGTTCCTACAATTTATCCAGGTCCCATCTCCTTCTATTCCTACCTTTCGGCAGTTTCTTCGATTTCACTCTACAGTTCATAACCTATACGATTTGGTCAGAGGCAACAACTACCCCTAGATATATCTTAAAGTTTAAAACCTGGTTCCGAAATATATGTCTTACCATCATAAAATATATTTGATACTTTCCGGTGTCTGTTGTTGTGTTCCACGTATACAACCCTCTTTCATGATTCGTAAACCAAGTGTTCGTTATGATTAAATTATGACTCGTACAAAATTCTACCAGGTGGCTTCCTCTTTCTTTTTCCCAGTCCATATTCATCTACTATTTTTCCTTCCCTTCCTTTTCCTATAACCAAATTCCAGTCCCCCATCATAATTAAGTTTTCCTCTCCCTTAAGTGTCTGAATAATTTCCTTTACTCTTCATACATTTCTTCGATCTCCTCATCATCGCCAGAGCTAGTGGGCACATACTTGTACTACTGTGGTCGGTGCTGGCTTCGTATCTATTTCGACTACGATAATGCGATCACTCCTCTGTAGTAGTTTACCTGCTTTCCTATTTTCTTATTCATTATTAGAAATATCCTGTAATACCCTAACTGATTTTGTATTTATAATCCTGTACTTGCCTGCTTCTACATATTAATCTCCCTTTTTAAATTTTCTAACCACCCTATCCGGTTAAGAGATCCAACATTCCTACGCTCCGATCCGTAGTATGCCTGTTTTGGTTTTCTTGATGACGACCTCCTCCTGAGTAGTCCACGCCCGGATATCGGAATTGGGGATATTTTACTCCTGGAATATTTTACCTGAGAGGATGTCATCATCATATATTCATACAGTAGAGCTGCATGACCTCGGGAAAAGTAACGGTCGTAGTTCCCCGTTGCTTTCAGCCGTTCGCGGTAACTGTATGGTAAAGCCACATTAGCTGTCGTTACAAGGCCAGCTCATTCAGCCATCCAGTCTATTGCCCCAGCAACTACTTAAAAGGCTGCTGCCCCTCTTCAGAAACCACACGTTTGTCTACCCTGTCCGTTCATATTATACTAAATTATAAATATCAAGTCTGATGTAACAGTCATAAACCGTACCTAAAACAGTCATGCCTTTACATGGGAGTTAACGTAGATAAGTGGAAAATTGGCAACTCAAAACATATTTCCAAAATTGATTTTAGTGTTTCTTCAATGATTATCCATAAGCAGTATTGGGAAATACCCTTAAGAAATCAGGTTCCGGTAACGCTACAGAAACAATGCATGTTTAATATGGCACAGTATTTACCCACTAAATTCCAGACTATGTATATTGTTTCAGCGTTCCTTCAACACATTCTAATTTCAGGCTTAGCATCCTAAAGTCTGATACTAACCGTTCAAATCTTCTGAACCATCAGGTTTTACTGAGGACAGGAAGGTGTATCTGTATTCGTCTTTGTAACTAAATGAACGGTGGTTCTTTGTATTAAGGAACCATCAAAATCAAAATTTGATATAATGTTCAAAAGTTTGTATAGCTTATGGGACTTAACTACGGGGTCATCAGTCCCTAAACTACTTATGAACTAACTAATGCTAAGGATGGCACAAATATCCATGCCCGAAGGGGGATTCGAACCCCCGACCATAGTGACCGTGCAGACCGTGACTGGAGCGCCTCAGTCCCCTCGGCCACCGCGGCCGGCAAGGAACCATCATCACTGGCCTGTAACACATATTTGTTTTTGCATAATCTACTGTCTAGCATTTACAATTAGTTAACATTATTGGTGATCTGTCTTGGTGATAAAATTTATTTGGACATGACAATTCACCTGCACCGTGAATTTAGCATTATGCTGCAAAAGAGTTTGTTTTTCAATGTTTAGTTTTGCCAACTGTCGCAGTGTGCTTTTTATCCACCCCTCTCTCACACAGTCACCTACTTAATTAAAAGGAAAAAGAAAATAACAACAGCGCACACACACAACAACAATTCTCTAAATTCCCACACTCATAACAAACGCCTAACTGTTTACTCAAAACTACACACCGATTCAAGAGAAACGAAATAAGGTTGATAAGCACGGAGCGACAGTTGACAACATTATACACTGAAAGGAAACTCTTTCAAAACACAGTGGACAGTGCCGGTGGTAGTGTCCTGTCCAAATAAATGTGGTCGTCGAGAGACACCAAAATTCGACCATCTAGAGCGTGTACATACAGTACCCCCTAAATTTAGGGGGAGAAATGTATTTGGGGGTTTATTTAGGGAGATACAAAATTTTTGGGGGCTTTTTACGAACATTTTGCAAAGAGTTATTTAAAATGTTGTAATCAGTTATTTGATGAATATAAGAAAGAGATTTTCTGTCAAGTATTTCGTTACTTGGCAGAGTATTCCAGTGACGAGTACTTGGCAGTAGTCATAGAAAAGTCTCGTTGGTTCAACATCAGAGTGCCATGGTTAGATTATAAGAACGATAATAAAATGTCCAAAACAATTCAAGGCCTTAGCGGAACTCGCTGGCTTGCACGCTATGATGTAATTAATACCGTATTAGAGCAATGGGACTAACTAAAGCTAATGTTTTCTATAGCTCAATCAAAAGAAAAACGTTACATGGTAGAACAACTTCACAATATTATGACGCTATCAGCAATCAAAACTTTTTTTTTTTTTTTTTTTTTTTGAAAGGCGAATTAAAAATATGATCAAATTAAATTTACTGTTTCAAAGTTGTTTGAAGACTTGTTTTTGTCATATAAGAACTTACTAAAACGACTTGTACCTTCAGAATTGGAGAAAGTATCGGACTCTGAATTAGTGGATTACGATTTTCAGCAGCATATAATGCTTTCAGCAGCTATCTATTTCGAATACGATTTCCAAATCGCATCACAAGAACTTTAAAAAAAAAAAAAACTCTGTCAGAGAAAGGCTACTGGACAATTTAGCGACATTGAAAATGATTGCTGATATCCATCCAAAGTTTGCAACTTCCCAAGCTAAAAACTTAAAATGTTTTAAATTTTATACAGCGAACTCACATTTATGGCAACAAAAATGAAATGGAGTAAGAGTGGCTTCAACTCAGTAACAAAGCATTGCCTAAGATTTTCAATACAACACAGTTTTATTCAGAAGTTTACCATGACTGCGATTCTGTGGGAAATAAATGTTTTGAAAACATTTCTAAATTTGCGCTGGCACTACTCACTACACCTTTCTCAAACGCCAGTGTTGAACTTGCATTTTCAATTTATAATACTGTAAAGGACAAGCTGCGGAATAGACTATCTGTTCAAATGCTTCAGAGTATTATGATTGTCAGATTTTGTATACAAAGCAATGGTGGATCTCGTGTAACGTTCAGTCCATCGAAAAAAATTTTACAATTATTTAATGTGGCTTCAAAACTTCAGAAATTTCAGAAGAAAGTGATATTATGTATGAAATGTTGGAAAATTTGTAAATAATATGTAAATACAGTCATTTCTAAGTTTAAACATCGCTATTTTCTTTCAAGTAGTTGAAAACTTTTTTTTTTTTTTTTTTTTTTTTTTTTTGTGAATTTTGAGTAGTATTTATGGGGGTGGGGGGTGGGGAATTTTAGGAGTGGCAACCCTGTATAGTACATAGAACACTGTAATAAAGATTAACGTTGCTAATCTCGTGCTATAGACGTTGCTTCTGACTTAGTAGATCATCATCATTAGAGACTGATTATGCGTTTCAGCGTTCAGTCTGGAGCAAAGTACCTCTAATAAAATTCCTCCATGATCCCCTATTCAATGCTAACATTGATGCCTCGTCTGTTGTTATGCCTTTTACTTCATACAAGAAAAGTGTAATATATTTAAATAGATGGTTTCCAGTAATAAAGTCACGAATCGCGTGCTGCGTAAACTAGCGCCTTTAATTTAGCCGCAAAGATGAAGTACAGATCCACAAATTTCTAAGCAACTCAGGATCGTAAGTAAATAGTCATAGATAAGTTATTCTTCGGGAGCGGGGTTCACTTTTCTTCCAGGGAGGCAGGTCAGATGCAGTTCTCAAGTTCAGAAGCCAAAATATCGGCATTTGGATTATCAAAGCGTTGCAACGTGAGCGACTAACAGATAAATTTAATTATAATATAAAGCAGTGTCGTTTGAATTTTACATTTTCTGAAAATTTACTATATTTGCAAACAGCTTTATCTTTAATCGGATTTATGTATGTAATTTATAAAGATGTGTGAGAAATTTTCGTTAACTTCATCCATAAATACAACCCGTAAGAACTACTGAATTGTCACTGGTAACTAACAGTAATTTAGATTAAAGCATTCAGCATGTCAAAAAAGTAGTTCCTCAAGAAGTATTTTTCTGTATTGTTGCTGACGTCCTATCTACTGTCAAATTACATATACGTAAAAACAAATATTTCTGTGACGAATACTTCAAATCTGTAATGAATCGTTTTCTTTATTTCTGTCAGATAACTGTGTTTTAAATTTTCGATATTTCAAAGAATCTTTCGTTACAGTTTCCAATGTAACTGATATACTTTTACACCATGTTAACTCTTCAGGAGACGTAATCAACTCATTTCGTATAAAATTTTCAGTTTGAATTTATCCTGCTAAAGAAATTATAATTTTTTCGCCATGCACTTCGATGCAGACTCTTTGTTGTCTATGGCATCATGTTATTTACATTGCTCATTTTTACTCAGATCACGATTTGGCGGTCCATTCCGGTGTGGCACATGCTTCCCAACCAGTACTGAAGTATATAAAACGATGCTCCAGGTGAGGCTCGAACTCACAACCCCGGCATTGCTCACGGCGACTGCCTTATAAGTACCGTGCGCTAACCGATTGCGCCACTGGAGCCATGGCCAAGCTGGGCCGCTCGAGCGACACACTATCTCTCTCACGCTACCAGGATTCCGTCAGCTCTGTCTATTCCTTTGAGGCGTCGTTTACAAATACATTCTGCAGAGTAGCTACGCTCACTTTAAAAAAGTCCTTACTAAAGGTCACACACTTTTTCGTGGGCCCTTTGTGATCGGCGAAAGTCGGCTGAGTTCGTATGTCTACGGAATGTTTATGCTCTCTACCAACCTTAGGCCGGTATTACATTGTAAAAGATCTTTGCCAAAGATTTTTGTCAAAGATTTTATCCAAGATCTTTGACGAAACTACTTCATAGGAGCACATTACACTAGCGTAAAATATTTCGTTATAGTTGCTCGGAGAAGACTCCAAAATAGTCAATCGTCTGTATTATAGTACGTAATATAATTAATGTTGCTCAGGAGTGCAGTCATTGGAAAGAACAAAAAATGGAAACAATCTTAGGTGAATAGCGAGAGGAAATAACGAAAAGTGTTTGCACAAATGTACTTCACGAGCTACACTGCTAGGATATAATAGCCTAAATTGGTTAAGAACGTGTGAGCAAACATTTTAATTCGCCCACATATTTATAAATACTTCATCATAATCGATGTTTCAGAAAGTCCTAAAGCTGTGTCAATGGGTAAATAATGAAACACTGAAATAATTTAACGTGTGTCATGAAGGTGTCATGCTAAACATAATGTTTCCTTACGGATTGTGCGCTGTGAAAGACATTTTTATAGTTTACTGCAGCCTGACATTTATTTAGCCCGATTTTCCGAAACATAAAATATCCGTATAAATACCTTGACTTGTGGTTAAATGTCGAAAAGCATCGTGCAAAGAAAGAAAAAATTGGAGCTAACTACTGCAGTACCTCATTACGCAAATCATGAATGCCTTTTCCGCTTAAGATCGTCCCATATATAACCACATACAAAATTATTCCAGCAGGCAGTAAAATACAGTATAGGCCTAAGATTTCACGTGTTATTCCAGACATAATTGTACCAAAATGTATATCATTTTAGGAGGAATTACGAAGTTAGGTTAGAGTACAAATAAAAACATTTATTTCACTTATGCATCTCCATATATCCTTTGATCCGCATAATTTCTTCCCTTTCATCGTCCACATGAGCCACTTTGAATACAACTAACAGCAGTAGCTTTTTCTTTATACGATTCTTACCGATGTTTTAGTAAATGTTCTTTGTATTAAGAAATATTCCGTACACTTCACACTTTGAAAGGATCACTGTGGCAGTAGCGACGCAACAAATACACTTTGACATTAATTTGTAGGTTGAAAGGTGCTGTAGCATAAGGTTCATTAAACATTAAATTTAACACTCATTTTTCCACACATTTATTTACTTCTATCTTGCACATCACACATCATGGAAGCGTAATACAGTGACAAGTGAAGAAGTTTTTTGTACTCTTTTTTGTTTACAATCAAAGATAATAACAAGAATACCAATTAGCTTAATACAGCTCAGAAAATACAAGTAGTAATTTGTCGTGTCCCCACATCACCCCCTTCTCAGTCATATAGTCACTTAGCACTGCAGTTCTTCAACTAATCTTGCAGGAAATCGAACTTCACGACCAGATCTTGTTCTTCTTGGTTTTCCACTGTCGGTTGTGTCTGGTTGTTTGACCCGGGCTGACCGTTCAGTTGAAGTGTCTTCAGGCTGCTTCTCATTATGATTCATGAGGTACGCAGGTTTCAGTCGATCAACGGAGATATTCTTGACTTGGTCTTTTATTTTAACACCAAAAAATTTTGGGGTTCTTTCTATTACTTCGTATGGGCCTTCATATGGAGGTTCCAATGCTTTTTTGACTCGGTCAACTCGCACAAATACATGTGTTGACTCATTGAGATCCCTGTGTATGAAAGGTCTTTTTTTTGCTTTGTGGGAGTATTGTACAGGCTTCAGACGATTCATGCACTGCTTCAGTTGTGAAACGAATTGAGGTAAGTCTGCATCCAATTTTGTTGCATACTCTTGAAAAAAAAAATCACCTGGTATTCTGATGGGTGTGCCATAAACCATTTCTGCAATTGTAGCATTACTGTTCTCTCTGATGGAGCATCGCAGGCCAAGGAGGATTACAGGTATTACTTGAGTCCATTTGGCAGTTGCATGGGTACGGATAGCTGCTTTAAGTGTGCGATGAAATCTTTCAATTTTTCCATTTGATTGAGGATGGTATGCTGTAGTTTGTGTTTGGTTACAACCACACAGTTTTGACAGTGCTCCGAATAGCTCAGAGTTAAACTGCCTGCCTTGATCAGTCACTATCTGATATGGTGTTCCAAACCTAGTGATCCAACAATTGAAAAATGCTTGTTCTATTGCCTCTACTTGTATGTCCCAAAGAGGTACTACTTCTGTCCAGTTTGTAACTCTGTCAATGCATATTAAACAATAAATATATTCTTCAGATGGAGGCATTGGTCCTATCAAATCAAGGTGAACAATTTTGAAACGTTCATCGTTACTAGGGAAGTGTCCTACTGGTGTTTGAATGTGCCGTGATATTTTGTTTTTCTGGCATGCCATACATGTTTTTGCCCAGTTTTGGACATCCTTTTTTAAACTGATCCAGACAAATCTTGATGAGATCATTTTTACTGTTGTCTTAATGCCTGGATGAGCCAGATTATGATAGTGTTGGAAAATAGAGTATCTAAATGGTTTAGGAATATAAGGACGAATGATTTGTGTTGACACATCACACCATAGCTGTTTTCCTCCATGTGTCAGATGGTGTTTTAACTTCAGTGATGTATGAGGGCTGGTCTGTAGTTGACGAAGCTCTTCATCATCTTCTTGTGCTTGGGCTACCTCATCATAGTTACTGGAACTAGTTCTTCAAGCCTTGATAGACCATCAGCAACAACATTTTCTTTACCAGATATATGACGTAGGTCAGTGGTAAATTGCGAAATGTACTGGAGGTAACGTAATTGAATTGGTGTTGCTTTTTCATTCTTTTGTTTAAATGCATATGTTAGAGGCGCATGGTCAGTATAAATAATGAAATATCTTCCTTCCAACAGATATTTGAAATATTTGACAGCCATATAGATGCTAAGCAGCTCTCTATCATACGTGGAATACTTCTTCTGTGCTGTTGTAAACTTTTTTGAAAAGAATCCAATTGGTCTCCACTGTTCATCTTGCCATTGTTGCAATGCAGCACTTGCTGCAAAATCTGATGCATCCACAAATAATGCAAGTTGATTGTCCAAACCAGGAAATGTCAAAAGTGCAGCATTTGCTAGATCTTCTTTGCATTTTTCGAATTGAGCAATTGCTTCTTCTGTCCAGTTAATATGTCGTCGTCCTTTTTTTGTTGTTCCTTTTAGGAAATCCTTCAGCAATGCTTGGTTTTCAGCAGCATGTTCCAAATGTCGACGATAAAAGTTGATGATCCCTAAGAATTTTCTAAGTTCACGGACTGTTTTGGGTCGTTTGTAGTTCATTATTGCTGCAACTCTCTCTGGATCTGGCTTTGTTCCAGCAGGTGTAATTAAATTTCCTAAAAATGTTAGCTGTTGTGCACCAAATACTGATTTGGAAACATTTATGACAAGACCATACTTATTCAACTGCTCAAAAAGTAAATTTAGATGCTCAACATGTTGTTCTGCTGATTCAGATGCTATTAGAATGTCATCCAAATATGGAAAACAAAATTCTAGTTCTCTCACAACTTCATGTATAAACCTTTGGAATGTGCTAGGTGCATTGCGAAGTCCAAATGGCATATAATTAAATTCATAGAGACCAAATGGTGTTATAACGGCTGATTTTGACTTATCTTCTTCGGCTAGTGGAATCTGGTAATAGGCTTTGAGTAGGTCTACCTTTGAGAATATATTTTTATTTTGAAGCATAAAATTTACATCATCAATTCGCGGATTTGGATACTGGTCTGGGAGAGTCCTGTCATTCAAACGGCGATAATCTCCACAGACTCGCCATTGACCACTTGGCTTCTTAGCAAGGTGTAGTGGACTAGCCCATTGTGATTTTGATGGACGTATAATACCATTATTTAACAGAAATTGAAATTCTTGTTTAGCAATTTTCAATTTATGTGGGTCCAATCTACGAGCTTTACAGTATACTGGTGGACCAGGAGATGCAGTGATATAATGCTGCACATTATGCTTTAATATTTTTGGTACTATAGATGGTTTAGTTAGATCAGGAAAATTCTCTAAAAGTTTTGAAAACTGGCATGTTGCATAGAGTGAGCTTACTGATTCATTAGCATCCACAGTGGTTACTTCTGCTACAATTTTTAATTTTGTGGTGTTGTCTATCAACTTTTTATTTTTGAAGTCAACCAGTAGCCCATAATGATGAAGAAAATCGGCTCCCAATATGCCTTTTGATACCTCTGCTACTATGAATGGCCATTCAAAATTGCGTTTGAGTCCTAAATCAATGTTTAACAGTTTTGAACCGTAAGTTTTTATCTGTGACCCATTTGCAGCATAAAGATTGAAGTCAGAGGGTTGACCTTTATGGCTTTTTGCAACTGGTATAACGGACAAATCTGCACCGCTATCTACCAGAAAATATTTTCCACAATTTCGATCTTTGACAAATAGGCGATATTGGCGGCCTAATGTGTGCACAGGGGTAGAACACTCAGCCGCTATTGTGTCTACCACTTCTAGTTTTCCTTATTTTGCCATTGGCAAGGCTGAACACATTTTTCAGGCTTACATCGTGTGCCGAATCTGAAATGGTAATAGCAGTATTTGCCGTTTTTATCGTATCTTGCTCTGCTTCTACTTCTACTGCGCGATCTTTGCCTGTGGTTGCGAGTGTTTCGAAGCATTTTAATCTCATTTTCCAATTCATCAATTCTCACGAGAAGATCTTGAACTGACTAAGACGATGTTGACGGAATGGAATGGGTGGAAGCAATTTGAACCTCGTCAACAGCGTTTAATTCGATCATACGATCTGCCATTTGAGCAATCTTATCCACTGTTTCGTCAGATATAAGTAAAATGCTTCGGATACTAGCTGGAAGTTTGTCAAGCCAAAGTGTTTTTAGGATCTTTTCTGATACATTTGTACCTGCATAGCTCCTCATTTTTCGTAATAATTGGGTAGGTTTCATGTCGCCAAGTTCTAAGCCACTCAAAAGTTTTTTAATTTGGCGCTCTTCACTTTCTCTGAATATGTTCAGTAGACGTTCTTTTGCGAGAGAATATTTGTTGTTATCGTTACTCGTAACTAGATCCCATATATTTTCAACAAATTTTGGCTCCAGCTGAGCGAGTAAATAGTTAAATTTAGTCGCCTCCGTAACAATACCAGCGATCGTAAATTGCGCTTCGGCTTGACAAAACCAGATGTCCGGCTTTTCCGTCCAAAACGGCGGTAGCTTAACGCTTACCTTATCAATTTCCACTTTACTGCTACATTCAGAACGATTCCCTTGATTACCGTTTGCTTCTCCTGTCGACATCTTGCGTATTGTTGGACACAGAATACGTCGAACTCAAGTTACGGAAATCTCGTCGAAAATTACGCCGAAAAATTTCGTCGCAACTGTCGTCTTGTCAATCACGTCGAGGTCACCAATTTTGTAGCATAAGGTTCATTAAACATTAAATTTAACACTTATTTTTCCACACATTTATTTACTTCTATCTTGCACATCACACATCATGGAAGCGTAATACAGTGACAAGTGAAGAACAGTTTTTTGTACTCTTTTTTGTTTACAATCAAAGATAATAACACAGAATACCAATTGGCTTAATACAGCTCAGAAAATACAAATAGTAATTTGTCGTGTCCCCACAGTGCCAAAGCAACGAAAGACGCATCTATACAATGGCGAACTTTTATAAAAGCAAGGCTCTCCCGCTAACTTTTATCAAATATCTTTTATAAAAGAAATCTTTTATAAAAGATGACCTAGTACACCGTGAAAGATTTGATAAAAGATCTTTGTCAAAGATCTTTTACAGTATAATACCCGCCTTACCTCGTAACAGAGTTGTACACCGTAGACATCATCAATGTATTGTTGATTTGTGCTTGGTATTAATTATTGTCTTCCACTTTGTTATTTGCTAAAATAAGTCCACATACTCCAAGGACTTCTTTTAGAAAAAGGAAGGCTGTCGTTGAAAGTGGTATGAAGAATATTCTGATTGTTATTCAGTGACGACAATAAAAAGGGGCAGAAAGCGTTGCTACACTCGTTTATTAAGTCCCTTTAAAATATTTATATTTCGTAGATATACGTTCCAAATATGGATTATATTTAAAAAAAAATACCTTTCAAGTGAGTTTATAAGTGGAAATTTTATAATGCGATAAAAATCCGAAAAGGTGAAAAAAAAAAATCCGTCCGAACTCCGCTTAATAGTGTTTCAATATGTTCCGATTAAACGGGAATGTCTCATTTTCTAATCTCTCGTCCGGTGTTCCAAAATGTTTCAATAGCGATATCCGATTTTGAAGTAAGAGAAAGCAGTCAATAAAATCCTTCTGGGTATGAAACCGCGTTGTCATTTTTATAAAATCTACCGACGTTTCGGCCACTGTTGCAGGTGGTCTTCATCAGGGTCTGTATCTGTCTGTTTGTCAGACACAGACCCTGATGAAGGCCGCCTGCAACAGTGGCAAAAACGTCGGTAGATTTTATAAATTGACGACGGGATCTCATACCCAGAACGATTTTATGCGACAGCAGCCGCGAAAGCCTACGCTTGCACAAGAGAAAGCAGGTTTATATTCTACGGGATCAACATATTAATATGAATTTTTACGAACCTGAATCCTTATGACGTCATATCTCTGGAACTATGTGTCGCACCATCATTTCATTATGAATGTATATTCGGTGGTGTATGTGTATACGGCCCACAAATAAGGTGTCGTGAATACCGTTAGTATTAAATTGTAATGACAAGCCTCATGAACAGCGAAAACGGAGTCAGCGATAAAATTTATGTACTTCCGTCATATTAAAGTGGTTACTAGCTTTAAAAAAAAAAAAAAAAAAAAAAAAAAAAAAATTGTTTCGTAAAGGTCTGAAATTGTGTGTAAAGTTCGGTACAAGTCGCTAAGTGTATTTATCAAGTAGTGGATGAATGATATCTTCATTACGGACTACCCTTCTTTTTCACACCCACACTTTGGGAAGGTAGGTACTTCTTACCCGCAGAGCGAGTATTATTGTATGACAGTAAGGATTATTTTTCAAATGTTTGTAATCCTATGGGACCAAACTACGTTGGTCATCAGTCCTTGGCCTTACAAACTATTTAAACTAAGTTAAACTAACCTAACGACAACACACACATCCATGCCCGAGGCAGGATTCGAACCTCCGACGCGGGAGACCGCGCTATCCGTAACGTGGCGCTCCAGACCGCTCGGCTACCCCCGCCCGGCAGGATTATTTTTACCAAATTTGGTTGAAAAAGTCCAGTAGTTAAAGAAGAGAGGTGGAATTCATATGTATGAATTACGCTCGGAATTTTTCCAGGAATTTGAATCTTATGACTAGATTTTTGTGGAGTTTGTCATGATTTTAGCACCGACAGTTATGTCAACCCTATAAATTACTTAAATTACCTGTGACTACAGGACTGACTCCATGGATTTTTCCGCCCTCTACAAAATTTTCATTTGGCGCCACCCCTCGTCCACTTCGAAGCAATTTCCGAGTAACGAACTTATGTGCAATATCATTCATCAGTGACACTTTATTTTACGACGAAAGTTGATAAACAGTTCATGGATTAAAGTTTTATTGCTTCCGAGCCAAAGTTGGATTTGATTGACTTTTTCGTTTCATCTTAATACAGCTGAAGCTCCAAACTTTTTTTTGGACCAGGGACCACTTTGATTTCCTTGCTGTGAGCAGGGACCATAAGGTTACAGGGAAATAAACTGTAGTCTAAAAATAAACTTTAATGAGAACTTTTAACATACTCATTAAACTCAGAAACTATATATATTGACAGTACTCTTATAATAGAAACTTTTAGTAGAATATTAAATTCGGTTTGCAGGAATGTGAGTTTACAGCTTTCATCTTCTTTTCAAGTACGGTAATTGTAGGACTAACACTGCTGCTCACCGCTACACGCGCATCATCACTTACTTTAAATAGATTCCTGGTTTTGCTTTTAAGCAGGAAATCTTGTTCACCTAAATAAATGTAGAGAAAATCATAAGACAACAGACGGCGGTTTCTGTAATGTTATTGTGTGATTGTGTCTTTTTACAACTACCCAAGAGGATGGATTCAGATGCGTTCTTACATTTGCCGCCATTCTGGAATTCAATAAGAATTCACTAGAAGAGATGAACACATTTTAAATGGTAGCGATGTTGTCCACTTCGGTCATCACCAGCGAATTTGTCAAGTTATCAAGATCACACAGTATGACTGACTGACGACGTAACAAGAAATTAACAATTTAAAATTAATGAAAGTTTGAAATTTTTGATATCTTTCGCGGACCATGTTTTAGCTCTTGCTAACCACGTGTGGTTTGTGGTTGACAACTACTATAACAGAGTAAGGGCCTCAAACACGCTTACCACAATTACTTCCCTGTTTATCGGCGGTCTGATCCGTGAAATCTAGCTCGAAACAAAATGAATATTACTAAAAAACAATCCTCCTTTGGTTTCCAAGCGCCAAATTGCTTCTAAGGCTATGCGCTTCATCTAGCTATTTCGGAAAATTTATAAAGTGTTTGAATTTTCCGAGAGGGTGCGTTTCTAATACCTTCTACCCCTGTTCTTGTCATCACCCACCCAGCGAAATTAGGAGCATTTGTTTAAAAATGGAAGAACTTATATTGATTTAGCTTTTATAAGTCGATTTGAACCTTGTTAAACGAAAATGTTATGTTCAAATGTTTGTTAAACTTATGGGACTTAACTACGGGGTCATCAGTCCCTAAACTTACAAACTACTTATGAACTACTTACGAACTAGGACGGCACAAATATCCATGCCCGAGGGGGGATTCGAACCCCCGACCGTAGTGGCCGTGCAGACCGTGACTGGAGCGCCTCAGTCCCCTCGGCCACCGCGGCCGGCGAAAATATTATGAGCAAGCACTTAACCTGGTAGCTCTTTCCATTCACTGCAGACAGTAAGAACGACTGACAAAACCTCCGACAATGAAAGTAAAGGCATGTTGTTCAAACTGTTGGTGGTTATACCGTTTAAATATACCATCTGGCAGTTGAATATATATGAAAAAAATTATCTGCAGGAAAAGATGCGATTTTTGTCTTCAAAATAGATTTGGAAATTATAACAAGGCTACAAAACCGATCAAATTTATAATGCTGATGAAACATGAATTAATTTCAAGATGTTGTCTGGAAAAACCATGTCTTTCTCAAAATAAAGTGAAAAACGAGAGGTAACTGCTCCTTTGGCATCGTTCTGGCACAAACCGACTGCCCCGAGTGAACATAGGGAAGTCGACAAAATACATCGAGTTTTGGAGGATGTTTACAAAGAAAAGGTAGCAGTCTTTTCGAAGAACACAAACACTGTTGTATATCTTTTAAAGTCTTTGTCAAGTGGTTTATAGATCAGTTCATACTGAAAATTGAAAAGTTCTCTACTGGAAAACATCTGCCTACAAGAGCCATTTCATTAACTGACATTTCACCTACTCACTCTTGCGAGTGTGCCGCGGCGGAATGGCCGAGCGCATTGAGGCGCTATGCTCCGATGCGTGAGGCTGTTCCCCATCGGGATTCGAATCCCCCCACGGCCATTGATGTTTGTGCTGTCTTTAGTGTAAGCTAGTTTATAAGTAGTTTGTAAGTTTAGGGACTGATGAACCAGCAGTTAAGTCCCATATAAGCTTAACAAACATTTGAACATTTGATTTGAAAAATTAGTGATATATTTGTGCGGTTCTCCTTATTCCCAGACTCCTCCCCAATCTTATCGTTTAATTGAGCCACTGGATCAGAACGACATTTAGCGGTGGCATAAAGGAAACTGGGATGCAGCTACAGAAGACACCGAATATTAGCTTCCGAACCATCGGTAAGTGGCGGCGACTACGTACTTCTTAAAGGGTATGTGTGTATGAAATCTGTTTCCATACATTCCATCGGAAACACCGGACCATATGTAAACCAAGTCGTAAAGTGTTGTGGATTAGTTAACGTGTAATGATTTGTTAGAAAGAAGTCTCAGACCAGAGTATATAGCCATTAGTTAGGTGGAGATGGCTTTCGCTAAAACTGCCGGATTTCACAAAACTCAGTTGATGACGATGCATCTGTTTTCTTTCCATGTAAGTTGGAATGTGCTGTTTTTAAGTGACATGCACGAGGGAGCACTCGAACCCCCGACGGGAGCGACCGCGCAGTCCATGGCATGATGCCTCAATCCGCGCGGCCATTTCCAAGTGGCGCCTGGTTCCTGGTTGTGTGATTATCGGAGGAAATCGCTAGAATCGATGTAGATCAACACCACCTAGAGAGAAGGCCGCGGCGCACTCGTATGACGTCAAGCAGTGTAGGCACCGTTCGCGTAGCTTACTGGGTGGCCGCTGGGGTACGGCCCACTATACCGTAGCGTGCAGCCAGTCAGCTGCCTAAACTGCGTGACGTCACACGAGAGCGACGCGGCCTTCTCTCTAGTGGTGGTGGTCAGATGCGGTGCCTCTGTGATGAACATATTCCAGTCCAATATCGGACTCTCGGAAAATGTTAGCTCATGAACCGACTTCAGTAGGTTAATCTCACATGTGCAACCTTTCCGCCACACCTACGAGTAGCCTTGGCCCCATCATATGTGGGTCAGTGGACTGCATCTTATCGGGCAACATTTATCTGCACCTGGCGACTATCTGGTAATCAGCTGCACTGCCTGGCGGTCATTGAACTGTAAGTTTCCTTCTGATGTAAGTGGAAGGCAATTACTCAGGGTGAAAATGTCATTGAACTCTAGCATTTCTTCAGTGACATTCCGCTACAGGACTTGCAAGTTGTGGATGTGCGTTTCTTTCATTTATTATCGTCCACTGTCACCTAATATAAGAAAGATGATGATTTTGGTTAGTAAATGTTGCAAAGTTGCGAGAACTTGGCTCAAATGCTGTAGTTCTTGATATATAAGGCGACACCCTATTGGAAAAAGGTGACAATATAAGACAGTAGAGTTAATACCATCACTTTTTCATTAAAACTAAATTTGAACGAATAGAGATTGAATTCTAGAATTCTAGAAATCTGTAGAAAACTGTATCTTTGCATAACGTGATGTTTAAAGCTTTCCCGGCGTACAGATATTTCCATAAAATCTCGGGAGAACTGCCGGATGTCTGTAACTTCTTGTACCGATATTTCGGCGCATAGTCATCTGGCCATCTTCAGGTGAGTACCGCCGAAGTACTGGCGAAGTCGCTTTTTTTCTTAATTTATTGTATTTTAAAACCCCTAGAAGGGGCAGGCGGGCAGCAGCTAACATGCTGCTCTTCAGCCGAAAGCATACAAACAAGGTAACTTGCTTCCTTGAATACCCATTCTTTACGAATACTGTTTGCAGGTGGGTATTAAAGGAAGCAAGTAAACCGAGCGATGCACACCTACAAACGACAGAACAAGGAAGAAGAAGAGACTTTCACATCGACTGCTTATCTCCCATATATTGGGAATATTTCATCGCAGATAGGCAGAATACTAAGGAAGTATAAAGTAGGAGTCATCTTTTGCCCTCCTCCTAAAATTTCATCGCTATTGGGTTCTGTCAAAGACTATCTGGAGCTGCGTAAAGCAGGTGTTTACAGGATTCTGTGTGAGTGCGGCAAGTCATATATAGGGCAGACGTCGCGCACTGTGCAGGATCGCATTGTGGGACACCAGGGGCATAATCGGCTACTTCAGGCCACCAAATCCGCAATCGGCGAACATTGTATTTCCGCAGGTCATTCAATGAACTACAATGAAACGAAAATTGTGGCCCACACATCAAACGTTTAGAGCTCAATTATTAATGAGGCTGTGAGTGAGACTCTTATTAATCGACCGAGCGAGGTGGCGCAGTGGTAAGGCACTGAACTCGTATTCGGGAGGATGGTGGTTCAAATCCACCTCCGGCCATCTAGATTTAGGTTTTCCGTGATTTCCCTAAATCATTCCAGGCAAATGCCGGGATGGTTCCTATCAAAAGGGCACGGCCCTTTTCCTTCCCCATCCTTACCTAAACACTCCGAGCGTAAGCTCCGTCTCTAATGACCAAGCTGTCGACGGGACGTTAAAACCTAAGCTTGCTTCCTTCTTATTAATCGAGACAGCGGTGTCCAAATAAATGCTGCATGGAATTCTGTCATTGAAAAACTTCGTAGTCGGCGTAGTCCCCTGCATCTGAAATACGACGATAATCGATCTGATATCGAAGCGGCAAGCCTCCACCACGGAGGGCGCTCTGAGCAGCGTACGTAGCTGTAGTGAACGCGCACGCTAAGTACGCGCATGCGCAATGTCGGCTGAATTGACCATAAATAACACAGCTCAGCGCGTCTTCGCCAGTACTTCGGCGCTACTCACCTGAAGATGGCCAGAAGACTGCGCCGAAATATCGTGGCAAGAAGTTACAGACATCCGGCAGTTCGCCCGAGATTTTATGGAAATATCTTAACATACTTTTAATAATTCATTGCATACTACATCACCATCTGAGTACTTTTCCGTACTTTGTAAGAGCAGAAATATGTTGGGGTTGACAATGTATTTACCGTAGTTACGGTAAATACATTGTCAACCCCAACATATTTCTGCTCTTACAAATAACGTTTAGATTATTGTCAAGGATTTGCTTCTGAGATCTATTCCTGTTTATTTTTTAGAACATTATGGAAAACAGAGATCTTATTTGCAATTATTAATTCAAGTAAGAATAACAAGTCAGTCCAGGCGATTTAGACTGACTTATTATTGTTACTTATTCCTGTTTAGTTACGCAATGGCTTCATGTGACCTGGAATGAGAGTCACAACATTCATCTAGATTCTAGAGTTTATTGTTATGCCTGTGTAACTACGAATGCTAATGTGATCAAAAGTATCACACCTGGGTGAAAATTACCTAAACATTCGTGGCGGCCTCCATCGGTAATGCCGGTATTCGTTGCGGTGTTGGCCGATTTTTAGCCGTGATGGCAGCTTTCACTCTTAGGGATGTTTTGGAAAGCCGACTTCGTACCAAGCCTCAGCGACCTCTCTTCAGTGCCACTCCGTGAAGACTGGGCTGCCATTCCCCTAGAAACCTCCCAGCACAACATTGAAAGTACGCCTGCGTGGCTGGCCGCAAGTTGAGACGCAGGTCCGTGACGCGGCGCAGGGTGAGTCACGGTGAGTTTCTGCCAACCACACCACTGGCTGGAGCCGCGCATGGTTGAGCGCAGCGTGACGTGACGTGACGTGACGTGACGTGACGCAGCCGCTGCGCGCGGTGAGCCTGCGCGCCGCAGTCTCCTGCACGCAGTTTCCTGCCAGAGTCACGTTCTGTACCACGTCTTCTATCTTTGTACCAGATGACCAGCAACATGCCACCATCTGCTGACTTTGTTGTCAGAAACGTCATTTTCCGTGTCACTACAGAAATGGAGGCATCATTGCGAGAGAACTCCACAGTCCATAACAGATCAGTGGCTATCACATCACAAGTTTTCTCCGTACAGTAACCAAACCCCCAGTCCATGCCACACCATTTCATCAACACTGCCTTCATCACATTCCCACAGTCCATCTCTAACCCCACGGGAGAATTGTGAATTGCAACAAAGCGCTTCAGCTACGGCTTCAAATCGACATGAGTTGCTTGCATTTACTAATGATAACTCTGAAAACTGCATTTCTGTTAGTAAAATTTCGATATTTACATTTGATGTACAGAGGCTATTTTTGTTTCTTATTAGAGAATAGCCGCGGTAGAGTAGCCGAGCGGTCTAAAGCGTCTCGCTGCGGAGCACTCGGTTGCTCGCAGTGGAGGTTCGAGTCCTCCCTGGGGCTTGGATGTGTGTGTTGTCCTTAGGTTAGTTTACCTAGGTTTAAGTAGTTTGTAAGCTACGGACTGATGAGCACGCAGTTTGGTCCGATAGATTTACAAACATTTGAACATTTTTATTAGAGAACATTTTGGCTGTTAGAATATTATTAGCCGGCCGCGATGGCCGAGGGGACTGAGGCGCTCCAGTCACGGTCTGCACGGCCACTACGGTCGTGGGTTCGAATCCCCCCTCGGGCATGGGTATTTGTGCCGTCCTTAGTATTAGTTTGTTCATAAGTAGTTTAGGGACTGATGACCCCGTAGTTAAGTCCCATAAGCTATACAAACATTTGAATATTATTATGTTTATTCAATAAAGATTTTTCTATAAACGCTGAGTTGTTACTCTCTGCCAATGTTGACCGTAATATTGTGTTACGTAATGCAGTATAGGCAATATAAGCGAAGCATTTCTTAAAAACACTGCTAGCTTGATACGTTGCATCCCTCACTCTCAATCTGATTCTTGATGAGACCATGCACTTCTTGGAATTGATCACGGTTTAATCTAAAGTAGTTATTGAATTTCTCATCTTCAAATTCCTTGGTTAAAGCGAATTCCGCATGACATTCGTTATCTTTATATGGATGCATATGTTTCATTTTGTTTCATCAACTTGATGTTTCGAGCAAAAACTCAGATTCGGAATCCGATTCTAAAGTCATTAACACAGCAAAAGTACTCGCCATGACGCCATCTCTGCAAGGTGCTCAGGTGCACGTGAGCCTCGTCTTCCCCCCACCCCTCGCGACTTTCACGCAGCGCAGCTGAAGTTCTACATAGACACTCTTCGAATCACATTCAAGTGCCCTGGCAGAGGGTTCATTTACCACTTTCATAACTTTTCACTACCGTTCCATTCTCTAATAGCGCGGAGGAAGAAAGAACACCCAAATCGTCCCGTTTTCGATCTGATTTCTCTTATTTTATTGGAATGGTCATGTCTCCCTAAGTAGGTGGGAGCTATCAAAATATTTTCAAATTCAGAACTAAAAGTCGGTGATTGAAACTTCGCAAACAGATCACGCCGCAATGAATAACGTCTTTCTTTTAATGATTTCCACCCCAATTCATGCAACATTTCCGTGACGCTTTCCCCCCCGTAACGTGATAAAACAAAACGAGCTGCCCTTCTCTGAACTTTCTCAATGTCTTCCGTCAGTCCCACCTGGTGAGGGTCCCACAAGGGGCAACAGTACTCCAGGAGAGGACGCACAAGTGTGATGTAGCCAGTCTCTTTGGTGGAGCTGGTGCATCTTCGAAGCGTTCTGCCAATGAAACGTAATCTTTGGTTCGCCTTGCCCACAATATTTTCTATGTGTTCTCTCCAGTTGTTCGTAATTGTAACTCCTAGGTATTTGGTAGAATCTACGACCTTAAGGTTTGACTGATCTATCGCGTTATTAAAGTTCAGCGGATTTCTTTTAGTGGTCATGTGTATTACTTCACACTTTTCTGTATTTAGTGTCAATTGCCAATTTTCGCACCATGCAGAAATTTTGTCTAAATCGCTTTGCAGTTGCTTTTGATCCTCTGTTGACTTCACTAACCGATAAACGACAGCATCTTCCGCGAACAGTCTAAGGGAGCTATTCAGATTGTCTCCTAAATCGTTTATAAACACGAGGAAGACTAGGGGTCCTATAACGCTTCCCTGTGGAACGCCAGATATCACTTCTGTTTTACTCGGTGATTTACCGTCAATTACAACGAACTGTGTTCTTTCTGATAGGAAATCGTGAATCCAATCGCACAATTGGGGAGATATAAGCACGCAATTTCATAAGAAGCCGCTTGTGGGGTACAGTGTAAAAAGCCTTCCGGAAATCCAGAAATATGGAATCTATTTGAGATCCCTAGTCGATGGAACTTATCACTTAATGTGAATAAAGGGCAAGCTGTGTTTCGCAAGAGCGATACTTTCTGAATCCGTGTTGACTATTGGTTAATGGTCGTTCTCTTCGAGGTAGTTCATAATATTCGAACAAAGTATATGTTCCAAAATGCTACTGCAAATCGACGTCAATGAGATAGGCCTGTAATTTTGGGGATCACTCCTATTGCCTTTCTTGAATATTGGAGTAACTTGGGCAACTTTCCAGTCTTTGGGTACGGATCTTTCGCTGAGTGATCGGTTGTAAATTATAGCTAAGTACGGAGCTATTGCATCAGCATGCAAACTGCGGCGTGGAACTGCAATCCAACTTGCGGCGATTGTCGCCGTGACTCACGCTCCGTGAGTAATGTGACGTGAGTCACCCTGCGTCACGTCACGGAGCTGCGGCCAGCCTCGCAGGCATACGTTCAATGTTGTGCTGGAAGATTTCTAAGGGAATGGCAGCCCATTCTTCACGGAATGCTTCGCTGAAGAGAGGTCGTTGAGGCCTGGCACCAAGTCGGCTTTCCAAAACATCCCAAACGTATCCTATAGAATTCAAGTCAGCACTATGTGCAGGCCAGTCCATTACAGGGCTGTTATTGTCGTGTAACCACTCCGCCACACGTCGTGAATTATGAACAGGTGATCGATAGTGTTGAAAGATGCATTCGCACCAAGAAGATGCTTAAAAGATCAGTGTAGGCCTGCGATAGTGCCAAGCAAAACAACAACAGGTGAAGGCCTCCGCCATGATAAACACTGCCACATAATAACGCCTTGGTCTCCGAATGTTACAGTTGGCACTACACACGCTGGCAGATGACGTTCACCGGGCATTCGCCATACCCACACTCTGCCATCGGATCGCCACATTGCGTACCGTGATTCCTCCCTCCAGACAACGTTGTTCCACTGTTCAAACGTTCAGTGTTTATAATAGGCTCCTTACACCAAGCGAGGCGTCGTTTGGCATTTACCTTCGTGATTGGCTTCTGGGCAGCCTCTCGACCACGAAATCCAAGATTTCTCACCTCCCGCCTAACTGTCATAGTACTTGGAGTGGTTCCTGATGCAGTTTGGATAGATGCCTGCCTATTACACTGCACAATCCTATTCATCTGTCAGTCAACAGACGAGGTCGGCTTTGTACGCTATCGTATTGCACGCGTCCCTTCATGTTTCCAGTTCAATCACATGAGACACAGTGGACGTAGGAATGTATAGGAATGTGGAAACCTCGGGTACAGACTTCTGACACAAGTGACACCCAATCAGCTGACCACGGTCGAAGTCCATGACTTCCGCGGAGCACCCCATTCTGCTCTCAAGATGTCTAGTGACTACTGGAGTACCTTGGTGTAGGTGGCAGGACAGTGCATCTAATAAGAAAAACGTATGTTTATCGGGAGTGTCCGGATACATTTGATCACATAGTGTATATAACAACCATTCAAAGTATTAAAAACTTAAATACGTAGTTTTTTTGTTCCACAATATTATTTATTTCCTTGTTATTAGCAGCTTTCGGCTTCTTAGGCCATCGTCAGATAATTTCATACTAAACAGATAGTCCACACGTAACATTGAGGTTACATACACAAAGATGGTTTTTCAAAGATATCTGAACTGCAAAATAATTATGTCTATGAATCGATACTACATAACAAATGTACTCCTACAAAACAAATGGATTTTAAATGAACATATCTTGGGATACAATGGTATTACAATATTAAAACTGTGTAATTTTATAAGAAAGTATTGTCAGCAGGTGATGGTAGAAACAAAATTCTTAAGAAAAAAAAAACACACATTTTGTTTCTACCATCACCTGCTGATAATACTTTCTTATAAAATTACACAGTGTGGGGTTAAAACCTACCTACTACACATAGTTCAGGAGATTTGACGTCGTAAACAATGAGCCATAGAAACTTTGCCATCACGCGACGCGTGATTTAGGAGACTTCATTCAATCACTATTGATTCATCGCAGGCAGTTTGCTAATATTACACTCTACAAATCTGGAAAAATATATTACTGTAGGACACACAGTCAAGGGTCTATAATGTCATAAGTATTGAGGTGCATGAAAACGAAACTTAAATGAACAGGTAGTAAGGTAGAAGCCGATGGAGAGAAAGGGAATAAAGAGATGGACTAAGAAAGAAAGAAATATATGTAGTTCATGAGATATGACGATACAAACTTTTAGGTTCAAGCAAAACCATCACGTCACACAATCATCCTACATTGTTTCATAATTTTCTAAGCTGTTTCATGAATACATGAAGATGAAATCTTTTCCGAATTTTTATTTTCGTTTCTAATATCAGACTGGAAAAATGAATATACATACGGTGAATACTGTGTTTAGCATCTAGTGTCCAATAATTCGAAAATAAAATTAAACAAAAAAACAACTAAACCTTCGCTCTAACAAAAAAGTTCCAGTATACAACAAACAAACAAATTAAGTAAATGGAACATACAAGTATGGTATCACCCTTCTGCAATAGTATATTGTAATTTTGAGATCATTCTTTAGTGCTTTCGTACTACCAGTTTACAGAATGTAATCACATGGCTTTCAAACTCGAAATTTTGACTCGGGAGATTTGAATGTGATATTTTCTTCACTGCTCAAATCAAATGTTTGTAAATCTATGGGACGTAACTACTCTGGTCATCAGTCGCAAAGCTTACAAACTACTTAAACTAACTTATTCTAAGGATACCAAACACACGCATGTCCGAGGGATGACTCGAACCGCCGGCCGCGGTGGCCGAGGGGACTGAGGCGCTCCAGTCACGGTCTGCACGGCCACTACGGTCGGGCGTTCCAATTCCCCCTCGGGCATGGATATTTGTGCCGTCCTTAGTATTAGCTAGTTCGTAAGTAGTTTGTAAGTTTAGGGACTGATGACCCCGTAGTTAAGTCCCATTAGCTATACACACATTTGAACATTTTGAGGACTCGAACCTCCGACGGCGAGCGGCGCACTCGGCAGCTCGGCGCCTTGGAACGCGCGTCTTTCTTCACTGCCATCAAAATTTATTGGGAGGAAAGAGACACCTTACAGCTGTTTACACCTTTCTCGCTTACAGAAAATGAGAAATATAAAAGGTTTTTGAATCTACTAAAATTTACGTGCTTTGGTGAAAAGCTGCAGAGACCTGTAATTTGCTGTCTTCCAGACAGTTAAAAGTTTGTTTTCTGAAGGCGACTTTATTAGATTTAGTTGTCACGTTAATCAGTCTCACTCACAAGTGTGCCAGCCAAGTTCTCTAAATCCTTCGTCAGGCTCACTTGGTGGGGATCTTACTGGGCAGTGGGCAGCAATACTCCAAATCAGGAGGCACAAGCGTGGTGTCGGTAGTTTATTTAGTAGAAATGTTGCACTTCCAAGTGTTCCACCAAAGAACATAGCCTTCGGTTCTCCTACCTTACAATATTTTCTATATGTTCTTTCCAATTCAGGTTGTTGGTAATTGTAATTCCTAGATATTTACATGAATTTACGGCCTTTTAGATTTGAATGATTCATCATGTAAATGAATTTTAACGGTTTACTTTTACTGCTCATATCTACGTCTTCACACTTTTCATTGTTTATGGCCAACTACCAATTTTTGCACCATTCAGTTGCTTCTTATCTTCTGGTGATAAACGACAGCATCATCCGTGAACAGTCCAACAGAGCTGCTCACATTGTCTCCCTAATCGTTTATAAAGACAAGGAATGCCAGATATCACTTCTGTTTCTCTCAGTGACTTTCCGTCAATTACTACGTACCGTTTTCTTTCTGACAGGAAACGGTGAATTCAGTCGCACAACTGTGGCAATGTTCCATAAGCACAAAATTTGATCAGAAGACGCTTGTGAGGAACTGTGAAAACCTTTCCGGAAATCGAGAAATATGGAATCGATTTGAAATCCCTTGTCGATAGCCGCGGTGGAGTAGCCGAGCGGTCTAAAGCGTCTCGCTGCGGAGCGCGCGGTTGCTCGCCGTGGAGGTTCAAGTCCTCCCTGGGGCATCGGTGTGTGTGTTTGTCCTTAGGTTAGTTTATCTAGGTTTAAGTAGTTTGTAAGCTACGGACTGATGACCACGTAGTTTGGTCCGATAGATTTACAAACATTTGAACAACATTTTCCCTTGTCGAAATAACTCATTACTTCATGTGGTAAACAGCTAGTTGTGCCAGAATGAAACTTTCACTCTGCAGAGGAATGTCCGCTGATATGAAACTTCCTGGCAGATTAAAATTGTGTGCCGGAACCGGTACTCGAACCTGGGACCTTTGCCTTTTACGGGCAAGCGCTCTACCGACTGAGCTATCCCGACACGACTCACGATCCCCCCCTGACAACTTTACTTCCGCCAGTACCTCGCCTCCTACTTTCCAAACTTCACAGAAGCTCTCCTGCGAACCTTGCAAGACTAGCACTCCTGGAAGAAAGGATATGGTGGGGACATGGCTTAGCCACAGCCTAAGGGATGTTTCCAGAATGAAACTTTCACTCTGCAGCGAAGTGTGCCCTGATATGAAACTTAGGCTGTGGCTAAGCCATGTCTCCATCATATCCTTTATTCCAGGAGTGCTAGTCTTGCAAGGTTCGCAGGAGAGCTTTTGTGAAGTTTAGAAAGTAGGAGGCGAGGTACTGTCGGATGTTGTGAGGCGGCATCGTGAGTCGTATCGGGATAGCTCAGTCGGTAGAGCGCTTGCAAGCGAAAGGGAAAGGTCCCAGGTTCGAGTCCCGGTTCCACCACACAATTTTAATCAGCTAGTTGTGTTTCACGAGAACTATTCTTTCTGAAACCATGTTGACTATGGGTTAATAGGTCGTTTTCTTCGAGGTTCTAAAATCCTGTTGCAAGGCGACCTCAATGATATAGGCCTGAAATTTTGCTGATCACTCCTATTGCTGTTCTTAAATATGGGGGTGACCTGTGAAATTTTGCAGTCTTTGGGTACGGAGTTTCGCTGAGAGTGCGGTTGTTGTGACAGCTAGTTATGAAGCTATTTGCATGAGCATACTCTGAAAGAAACCTAATTGGTATACATTCTGGACCGGGATAGTTGCATTTGTTATTTCAGCTGCTTTAATATTCCGGGAATATCTACTTCCAAATTACACATGCTGGCGGCTGTTCTTGATTAGAATTCTGGAGTGTAACATTAGGAAACTGTCCGCTAAATGTGTTGTGAATACATCTACATCTACATATCTACATAGATACTCTGCAAATCACATTTAAGTGCCTGGCAGAGGGTTCATTAACCACCTTCATAACTTTTCTCTACCGTTCCATTCTCTAATAGCGCGCGGGAAGAAAGAACACCTAAATCGTTCCGTTTTCGATCTGATTTCTCTTATTTTATTGGGATGGTCATGTCTCCCTAAGTAGGTGGGTGCTAGCAAAATATTTTCACATTCAGAACTAAACGTCGGTGATTGAAACTTCGCAAACAGATCACGCCGCAATGAATAACGTCTTTCTTTTAATGATTTCCACCCCAATTCGTGCAACATTTCCGTGACGCTTTCCCCCCCGTAACGTGATAAAACAAAACGAGCTGCCCTTCTCTGAACCTTCTCAATATCTTCCGTCAGTCCCACCTGGTGAGGGTGCCACAAGGGGCAACAGTACTCCAAGAGAGGACGCACAAGTGTGATGTAGGCAGTCTCTTTGGTGGAGCTGGTGCATCTTCGAAGCGTTCTGCCAATGAAACGTAACCTTTGGTTCGCCTTCCCCACAATATTTTCTATGTGTTCTCTCCAGTCAAAGTTGTTCGTAATTGTAACTCCTAGGTATTTGGTAGAATCTACGACCTTAAGGTTTGACTGATCTATCGCGTTATTAAAGTTCAGCGGATTTCTTTTAGTGGTCATGTGTATTACTTCACACTTTTCTTTATTTAGTGTCAATTGCCAATTTTCCTACCATGCAGAAATTTTGTCTAAATCTCTTTGCAGTTGCTTTTGATCCTCTGTTGACTTCACTAACCGATAAACGACAGCATCATCCGCGAACAGTCTAAGGGAGCTATTCAGATTGTCTCCTAAATCGTTTATAAACACGAGGAAGAGTAGGGGACCAATAACGCTTCCCTGTGGAACGCCAGATATCACTTCTGTTTTACTCGATGACTTACCGTCAATTACAACGAACTGTGTCCTTTCTGATAGGAAATCGTGAATCCAGTCGCACAATTGGGGAGATATTCCATAAGCACGCAATTTCATTAGAAGCCGCTTGTGGGGTACAGTATCAAAAGCCTTCCGGAAATCCAGAAATATGGAATCGATTTGAGATCCCTTGTCGATGGCACTTAACACTTCATGTGTTAATAAAAAATGTTTGTAAAGCTTATGGAACTTAACTGCGGGGGTCATCAGCCCCTAAACTTACAAACTTCTTAAGAACTAATTTATACTAATGACAGCATAAACATCCATGCCCGAAGGGGGATTCGAACCGCAGACAGGGAACGACCTCGCGCATCGTAACATAGCGCCTCAATGCGCTCGGCCGCTCCGCCACGGCAATAGAGTGAATAATAAAGACGTAACAAATTACAAACTTATGCGTGATATTTCATATGTATTACACTCTAAAAGTAATGTGACAAACACATTTATATGCATCAATATTTACGAATTTCCTTTATATATGTTTAACTGAACATTATCACTATATTCTGAGAAATTGTACTAACGAATAAAGTTATTTATTTGTTTAGTAACCGATGTTCGTGCAGGTCATTTCAACACCGTCCCTGTTCTTGTGACCTACGTCTATAGGTCGAAGTGTCAAGGTGCAGTGCACTGCCAGGCACTTAAATGTGATTTGCAAAGTATCCCGTGTAGATGTAGATGTGTAAGAGATTCCGCAGATTACGATGGGCCTACGTTTTCAGGAAAACTTAACTTGTTTTGTCGGTCAATATTGTCGATACTACAGATATATTTTTTGTAATAATAAAAATTAATAAACTGCCAAGTAATATTGGAAATTCAATAAATTATAAGCAACTAAACTTTTATTTTCATTACTTTACACTTCAAGTGTAATACACCGTATGTTATAGGGAAATTAGTAGATCGCGTTTGACTTACGAATCCACGACCATAAATGTCATCCAACGGCTCCAGGAGCACTTATATGAATGTTTGTCTGTATGTCCTCTATGATTTCATAAACCATTCATTCGATTGCAATGAAACTTTGGTGAACTGTTCACCGTACGCCTAGGAAGGTTCCTGACCCAATAAACAAAAGAGTATGACACATAGCTCAGGAGATATGACGTCATAAATAATGAGAGGCCACCGCTTGAGAATACCCAGATTTATACGTCAATTATTGGAAAATGGGAATCGTTAGGGACCTGCAACAAAGTATGCATGTAATTTCGGACGTTTATGAAGCGTTTTGTAACCCACACACACTAAATGATGAAACGGAAAGAAGTCTGCCGCTCACAACAGTTTCGCTGTAGATGCATCAGACATGACCTTGTGAAGTTTTACTTGATTACTGGCGACTGCCTTCGCAACATATTTCGTATACAGTGTCGATATGTATCACTAAATGTGCCATGAAATTTATGTCACTATACGGTACATACTTCAGGACACATCTAATATATAAAAATTAATCTTTGTTTGTTAGTTCTTTATGCATGGTCATACCGTACATCCGTTTGCAATAAAACTTTGTCAACTCATTGCTCGCACTCGCTCGAAGGTTATGCGCATACTAAAATTGACTTCGTATGGTGCATGGCAGAGGGTGCTTTACAATTAGTTACTTCGTTTCTTACGCCTTCTCGCTGATATGACTGGATGGATATGAATGACATTTGGAACAGACGTAGCTTATACCCTGATTAATACATGGGCTACGTTTTGTAAGACACAGTACGGTGCGGGACCGAGGGTACCTCACAGTATGTTAACACGTTTGTTACTCTTCATGCTGAATTGAATGAAATGTGGAAACCTTATACCGCGAAGTAATGCATGGGCTACCTTTCGTAAGCCTCCGTAGGTGTATGGCGGAGTGTACGTTACAACAAACATCCTAATTATTTGACTGATCACGATGTATGTTTTCACGAAGCGAGTGAATTTATCATGGCAGAGGGTACCTTGCGACTTTGACAACGTTTGACTAATCACCATGAAACTTGTCGCATATGTGTCTGTTTTCATGTATAGGAGGGCGAGGATAGGTGGAGGAAGAGACAGTCAGAAATTGGAGGGAGGAGACGGACAGAGAGAGGACGGAGGAGGAGAATGAGAGAGGGAGAGATGGTGACTGACAGGAGAAAGGAGGCGAGTAGAGGAAGGGGAAGTTGGTCAGAGAAAGCTACACGGGGAGATGGGGAGAGGTGCAGTTGAACAGAGAGAAAGGATATGAACAAAGAGAAGAGAGGAGACGAAGAGAGAGAAGAAAACAAGGTGATCAGAGACATAAAAGGGAAGGAGAAATATAGTAACTGAATATTGGAATAAACAACTACCCGGGCGGCGCCGGGTTTTCAGCTAGTCTTCGATATAATGAAATCTCTTTTACACTACGGTCGTTCTGTTCCATTTTTGGAAGGAGGTACTATGGTCGAAAACAAGAGAAAAAGTCCAATAAACATTGTATGCCAGATTCAAACCTCAAGAGCCTCGATAATGTGGAACACATCTCTTCCACAGGTAAATGTTCAGCACTTAAAGTACACATTTTAGATCCAGCATTTTTTGTTGTATTGGTTCGCAGTACCTCCTTCCAAAATATCGGCAGCAAAGAGCTTGCAATAGAATAGATTTGTTGCCAAGAAGGTCAGTGTGGTGTCGCACAAGTACAAAGTGCGCGCCACCTACTTTCGCCGCGCGCCGCCAGGCACGCACGGCGCGGCGTTCTTACGACGACAGCCACGAGCGCCCTCTGAGACAACTCCGCTCGTGGCCACCACTGAACTTCGGTCACTTGGGACTGAGAGAGCAACCAGTCAGGACCTTCGTAATCAGATAGGCACCAGTGAAGACTTTGCTATCGTACAGGCACTAGGCAGGCCTCTAACAACTATGTATCAACATTCTGCAGTACTATGTAAAAGTTAAGTATCGTTACATTCTGTGCAATATATATCTCTTTCTAATTTACTCTAGTGTTTATAGTTTCTGGCTGCTCCCCTCCGTACCTGCACCAGCGTGCGGACTTATTCCTGTGTCGGTCTCATTCCACTCGGCCACCGACACCTACGACAAGGCTGGGACACAAAAGCGGCGACGAAGTTGGGACACAAAAGTTAGAATAAAGGAAGGTGGCATTATCTATACGACATACGTCAGTTGAAGCCTGTCCGCCATCTTGGTTAGTTTTGGAATGCTGTTTCTCTGTTAAAATATGCGTTAAGTCGACCCTCTTAATGCAATGAACTGACAGTCATTGTGAAGTATGTAGGTACTTTCAAACAATATACTTTCTTGAGTAAATAGTAGTAAATACTCATCATAATAATTTGAAAACTTAATTTTTAAAGGCTAATTTGCACTCTTTTAACACTATGTAAATCACAGCAAAACCGTCGGACGTTTTATTCTTGTTTTGAGTGACATAAAACAATAGCTCTACAGTACGAACACTTCTCCAAAACTTAGCAATAGCCGCGCGGGAGTAGCCGAGCGGTCTGGAGCGCTACGTAGCGGATCGCGCGGCATCCTGCATCGGAGGTTCGAAACCTCCCTTGGGCATGGATGTTTGTGTTGTCTTTAGCATAAGTTAGTTGACAAGTAGTTTGTAAGTTTAGGAACTGATGATCCCGCAGTCCTGTAAGCTTTACAAACATTTGAACATTTTGAACTTAGCAATATGACGGAGGTAGGATTCATTTTTTCAGCGTAAGGGCGTCTCCCTGAATTCTAACCTCCGTAGTCGTTGCACAGAGTATCAGAGATGAATGCGTGCTCAAAACATCGTTGGGTGACATTTCCGGACATGAATTTCTATGTAAAATTTGATCTACTAAGTCGTCCACAATGTCTAGATGAGTGCAGCATGAATTGTGAATAAGAACTAATATGACGAGTTTTAAAAAAATGTATAAATTAAAAAAAGGTAGCCGGACTCGATTAAGCCATCTATTGACCAACGAGCTTGAACACAGAAGCGCAACACGCAGACAGATGAACGACGTATTAAGATTCTTATGACTTCCTTCAAACTGCCTACTTGCTTCACGTCATGTTGCCCTATCTAGTACTAAAGTTTTACCAAGTCTGAAGACATCTGTGATACGAATGTCGTCGTCTCCCAGCGTTAGTATTGTGGTTTGTTCGCTAACTTTATATCAAGCCTCCAGGAAACTTTTTCTTTTATTTTCATAAATTCTGCTGGAGGAATAAAATAGTGACAAAGAAGCAGGAATCTATTATCCGAGAGCATTGTATCTCAGTGGCGTAACTATGGGGGGGGGGATGAGGGGGATAGAACCCCCGCCAGAACCAGGAAAAAAAAAAAGAAAGAAAGAAAGAAAAGAAATCGTATAACAGCAATCTGCTAAAGGTAAAAATTGAAATCTTTCATTGCATGGGAGTGAATTAGTTTCTTCTACGGGAGTGGTAGATGGTAAATTTTGCTCGTCAAACAGATCTATCCCCCCCTCCCCAAGCCAAGTCCTAGTTATGCCACTGTTGTATCTATAGTTACCACTGTCCGTTCTGCGGCTATATTGCATGGCGCCAACAGAAAATCCTGAGAAGAGTTCTACTGTAGGTAATTGGCGATCACCGATGTGATATCGCTTGTGCTAGTGCCCTTGGCCGTATCGGATGTGGGTCAGTAAGGTGGGATATTCTTATGTGCTCAGTCTTATCTGCAAGTAGTTATCTGCAGATTAGTTAACACTGAGCAATGCATTAATGAGGCTGTTGACCCAGGATTGCCCATATTCTGATGAAAGATCAAAGTGCTTTACGTAACAATATTTTTCGATAAGGAGTAGAGCAAACATGAAAAAATATGAGAATTTCTGGATTACTTTACACAGGATTAATTACAGAAAAATATTATGTCATTGTGGAAAAAACAAATTTATGTGCTGCCTCAGCCCAAACATAATGATACGAGGCGCGTCCAGAAAGTAAGTTCCGTTTCAATTTATCTCCGCTGCAGCGCTGCGATTGCAGTTCCGCACATGCGCTGTGGAAGATGTGTATCAAGGAGAAGAACGTGCGCCATTTGGAGATCGCTGTCAGTTACGTACGCTTTGTTGTGCTTGTTTGAAATGTCGACGTTGATTGAAAATCCCGCCGCCTGCGAAATCAGGTCGGTGATTCGGTTTCTGAATGCGAGGAAAGTGAAACCAAGTGAAATTTGTCGGCAAATTTGCGATGTTTACGGACCAAATGCGATGAGTGATTCGATGGTGAGAAGATGGGTCCGATAGTTCAATGGCGGGCGTAGCGATGTGCACGATGAAGAACGAAGTGGGCGTCCACCTTTGGTTACAGAAGAACTGGTTCACACGATTTATGACATGATCCAGGAAAACCGTAGGTTTACAATTAGTGCTCTCACTGTGGACTTCCCCCAAATTTCACTGTTTCCATCTGCTTGAAGACACAGGCGGCAGATTTCTATGAAGAAGGTATACAAAACCTTGTGCCAGGCCATGACAAATGCCTGCAAAATTTCGGCAGTTATGTGGAAAAGTAGTTTAAGAGTTGTAGAAATTTCTTCTGTATCTGTGTACAGTTTCATTTTATTACCAAACGGAACTTACTTTCTGGACGCGCCTCGTATATAAGATGTAACTCTTTGGATTAAGCTTAGTCATTTTAAGCAAGTGCACACAAATAAAAATGTTACTGAGCCTGATTAATAAACAATACAACTTATAATTTTCATTACTTACAAACTTAATTTTTAGGCACATCAAAGGATTTGGTTTACTGAACAATATTTGTACTAACGACATTATGTTTTCTTCATTAAGTTTTCTTTTAAAGTATTGACCTTGCTGCTTTCTGGCAGCGATACATTTTAACGAATTTGGCACTTAGAAGTTTGGAAACAGAAATCTATAAAACTTCAGTATAGTGTTACAGATTATCTCGTACCGTATGGTAGAAAACATTGCACAGGTTCCCCACTCACCCAATTCTTTGGCTTAAGCGACCTTTTCAATAGCTACTTTTAAAAAATCCTCTGTCTCCATCTCCCTTTATCATCTCTGCTACATATGGACTCTTCTCAACACATATAGTAGACTTTAGAATGGTTTAATAATGGCATATTTCCGTATATCAGGGAAGACACACTGCTTCAAATTACTTTCACACTTACTTCAGGACAGTGGGTACTTAAGCCCATCATTTATAAACAGAGGTTCCATCTTTCGTTTCTTTTGATCTCCTTACTTGTTTTATAATATGTGCCCTTTTACTTATTCTTGTATGCAGGCTTCCCTGTGGTGACAGTCTTTCCCAGTTCTTTATACTACCACACTCTTTCTCTTAGTATCAGTTGATTTTCCACAGTGTAAGTTTTGTTTTAGCATCCCCCAGATTTTTACTCCTATTCTTACATCTATTGTGTGTAAATTTTGCAACACCCTGGACTTTGACTCATATCTTGCATCACTATTCCTGTCAACAATAATTTTTTTACCACATCGTCCTCCTACAACTATTATCACCACCTCTTCCATTACAGTTATTACTGAAATTATTGTCGCCGTTTCTATTTCCGCAGTTATGTTTCTCATAGGCAATATTTTGTCATTTCTTTAGGATGCCCTGCCCAATTTATCTACATACTTCGCGAAATTTTCTACAGAATAATGATGTGCATAAAAGAACCTCCACTGTATTCTATCAAACTGCCTTCGTTTTAGTGCATCTCAGGCCATCTAAGTACTAACCTTTTCAGATGATTCCTACAAAAGTTTCATACCGACAATCTGTTCCCTGTACCTAGGTCCTCATGACGGTAGTCAGTCTGTAGTACTCTTCCTCCAAATAACAGAGTTCCAGTTCTCTCTGTAAAAACAATAAGCTAGTCCCATTACACGTGTGGTCAGTTCTAACGATGTGTACGCAGGACAGAATATGCCGAGCACACGTCGTTGGTAACTACCTTCCACGCTATAATAAACGTCTGACGCAACACGCGAATGATCACTGTTACAACCGACAAGGGTACTGTGTTTCAGAACCGAGGTGGCCTGTATCCCCTTTAAACTTAAATGCAGTCTCGAATTTCATTACAATGTGAGAAACGAATCTGATAGTAGGTTTTGAGCCAAAAACAGGCAGGAACATCATAGTTCTGTAACATTTAAAATATCATTCCTAAACACAATTTCTTAAATTTCTGTTGCTTTCTGTTAAAAATCAGTTCCATTTCTCGCAAGACAAGGATTGTGTCAAATCGGTTACTGAGTTTCCATTCCACATCCGTCGTGCAAGCAGATCGTTGGCTGGCACAGGAAAAGCGCCATCGCTCTTATCAGCAGCCCAGCTAGTTTTATCTGGGTAATCTCTGGCGCGCGCGGCCTTGGTTCGTGGAATATGGGTCATCGGTACGTCGAGTACTCTAAGAACAGTTTTCCGTAATTAACACCTCCCCTAAACCACGTCTCTGCCGTGGGAGCATCGACCCTGCGTTGACTGAAGTTCCTTTCTTATGTGGATGGTTACCAGATGCCGTTGACCCCACCAGCTCTTTTTTTTTTTTTAATTATACAAGACTTTCCATTGTGTTTGGATTGAAGTCATGCGCCGCGGCGGAGTAGACGATCATTCGAAGGCGCCTTGGTGCGGAGCGCGAGGTTGCTCGCCGTCGGAGGTTCGAGTCCTCCCTGCGGCATGGGTGTGCGTATGTGTGTCCTGAGGTTAGTTTACTTCAGCTTAAGTAGTTTGTGAGCCTAGCGTCTAATAACCAAAGATGTTAAGTCCGATAGATTTACAAACATTTAAATTTGATGACTATCAGAAGTCAGAAGTAAAACTTCGCGAAAAGATCACGCCGCAATGAATAACGTCTTTCTTTTAATGATTTCCACCCCAATTCGTGCAACATTTCCGTCACGCTCCGCCCCCCCCTCCCCCACCGTAACGTGATAAAACGAAACGAGCTGCCCTTCCCTGAACATTCTCAATGTCTTCCGTCATTCCCACCTGGTGAGGGTCCCACAAGGGGCAACAGTACTCCAGGAGAGGACGCACAAGTGTGATGTAGGCAGTCTCTTTGGTGGAGCTGGTGCATCTTTCGAAGCGTTCTGCCAATGAAACGTAACCTTTGGTTCGCCTTCCCCACAATTTTTCTGTGTGTTCTCTCCAGTCAAAGTTGTTTAAGGTATTTGGTAGAATTTACGACCTTAAGGTTTGATTTATCGCGTAATTGAAGTTAAGCGGATTTCTTTTAGTGGTCATGTATATTACTTCACACTTTTCTTTTTTTAGTGTCAATTGCAAATTTTCGCACTATGTAGAAATTTTGTCTAAATCGCTTTGCAGTTGCTTTTGATCCTGCAACCGATAAACGATAGCATCATCCGAGAACAGTCTAAGGGACCTATTCGGATTGTCTCTTAAATCTTTTATAAACACGTGCAAGAGTAGGGACCTATAACGCTTCCCTGTGGAACGCCAGATATCACTTCTGTTTTACTCGATGACTTACCGTCAATTACAACGAACTGTGTCCTTTCTGATAGGAAATCGTGAATCCAATCGCACAATTGGGGAGATATTCCATAAGCACGGTGGGGTACAGTGTCAAAAGCCTTCCGGTAATCCAGAAATATGGAATAAATCATGCGAATTTGGAAACTAATTATTGTACAGTGCGATTTGGTAGCATGCCATAAACTGAAAAGGAGTTAATGGTATAAATAGTTGTAACTAAACACATACAGATGAGGTACAAGCTTATTAGTTTTGCCGCGAGATCTAGAACCTGGTCATTTGGAGCAAGGAGTACTGAACACGACAAGCACCAAATGTTTGTAGAGTCTAAGGGACTTAACTACGAGGTCATCAGTCCCTAAACTTACAAACTATTTACGAACTAAGACGGCACAAATATCCATGCCCGATGGGGGATTCGAACCCCCGACCGTAGTGTCCGTGCAGACCGTGACTGGAGCGCCTTAGTCCCCGCGGCCACCGCGGCCGGCACACGACAAGCATCATGTCGATCTAGGTACGAATGCCTTGACGGTTTCTCCGAATTTGCTGATGTGGGTAGCCGCGGAAACGTTCTTCTGCGAGACGATTGTTAAGCAGTTTGTTGGGCGCATTGTCGGTCATCTGGGCCACTGGGGTCCTGGCGCCTATGGCCATAAAATTTATTTATTTTGAGGTCTGGAACTGAAAGAGAGCATCCAAGAATTCCGGAGAGGTCTCGTGGACATGTGTACGGAACGTCTCTGTGGGAACTTTGCTGGTGTGGGAGGAGTTTGTAGGGGCGTCTCCAAGAATGCTGTGTGATTCGCCAAAGCTTAGGATTGTGACAGTTTTGTAATTTGTCAACGGCTTCTCGCGATATCACTGGGAAGACAATTAGCTGTATTTGGTAATTGGAGCACTTTAGCCGTGTAGGCGGCGTTGTATGTCGCGACCAGGAACTCTGGCATGGAGAGATTTGGAGAGGATTCGCTTGTAGGTCTCCGCAGTGCGCGGGCCGACTTAGATCTCGCGCCGGGGACTCGCAAGTGTTCGGTCCTCTTGATTTCGCATTTTACTTGTGCTGTTATCTGAACTTTGTTTTTTTTTTGCCCGGTGGGTTCGCTTCCCGCGGCCACAGTTGACTTGGATATTTTGGAAGTCTCACTTTGAGCATTCGCACTTCGCGCATATATTAAGATTTTGTGTGGCAATACATTTGTTGTTAGGTATGGTCCGCCTTGAGCAAACACAGTTGTTTTTAGTTTCTCCCAAACATGTTTCGCTGGCGTTGCAGCATCATCAGTGGGATATTTATTTTATACTGTCTGTCAAATGAACAATGGAATAATTGTTAGTTTTTGTACATTAAGTGTAGAAACTACAGATAATTGTGAAACTCTTTTCTTATTTTTATAGGTATATTAGGCCTACCTTAACACCACATGTAGTTGTGTTTGTGGTTCTTTAACTCACAAAACATCACTGTGTTTTGGACAGTTTGTCATCTGCAAACCAAAACGTATGTAGTTAATGGGGTGAATGGTTAGCTTGTAAGTATCGGGACTTTTTTACGAAAATATAGGACGTCATTTTTGTGTTCTGGTTTATTTTACTGTTGCGACTGTTTCTATAACGAAATGTCTATGTGTTTATAGCAAGTTTTTGTCACTTACTTTGGTGAATTTGCGGTATTTTCACGTCACGAACAAACACTGTGGCACTTTCACTTCATTCTATGTTTATGTTATGAAAACAAGATGGTGGGCAGTTGAATTCTAGGAGTAGTGTTAAGAACAGCTGACTGTGATGGGGGCGGGAGTTTTTGAATAATGTTACTTTCGTTTTAGTGTGTGTGTGTGTGTGTGTATGTGTTTATGGGTTTTCTATCAGTTCTTTGAGGGCAGAGAATATAGTTCCGTTGCAGAGGGCTGTGTATTCATTTATTATTTCTTTTCTTTCTATTATGGCTTTCTGTATGTGGTAGTTCTTTTCGATTGTTAATTTTTGTGGGAAGCTTTTGCTGTGTTTCAGAATCTTTAGATCAGTATTTATCTCAGTTTGTTTGTGGTTCATGTTTATGAGGTGTTCTACAAATGTAGAATGACTATTAGTTTCTAGTGCTCTTCTGTGCTCTGAAATTTCTGCATGTCTGTCCAACGTAAACTGAGTTACAATCCTGGCATCTACATCTACATCTACATGGGATACTCTGCAAATCACATTTAAGTGCCTGGCAGAGGGTTCATCGAAACACAATTATACTATTTATCTCCCATTCCATTCTCGAATAGCGCGCGGGAAGAAAGAACACCTGAATCCCTCTGTTCGAGCTCTGATTTCTCTTATTTTATGCTGATGATCATTTCTACCTATGTAAGTGGGAGTCAACAATATATTTTCGCATTCGGAGGAGAATGTTGGCGATTGGAGTTTCGCAAGTAGCCCATGCCGCAGCGATAAGCGCCGTTGTTGTAATGATTCCCATCCCAGATCCTGTATCATTTCCGTAACGCTGTCTCCCCTGTATCGTGACAATACGAAACGAGCTGCCCTTCTTTGGACTCTTTCGATGTCCTCCGTCAAACCCACCTGATAAGGATCCCACACTGGGCTGCAATACTCCAAAAATGGACGGACAAGCGCAGTGTATGCAGTTTCTTTAGTAGTTCTGTTGCATCTTTTAAGGGTTTTAAGCATGTCAGCTGGTAGGTGCCAGAAGTGTTATGTTTGTCAGTGTTATGTTTGTCTGTGTTGGTGTTGGTTGTCTTTAGTTTTTTCTGTACTGAGTTATCTGTTCTGTATGCTATTTTCAAGTCTTGTTTTTTGAGAATGTTTCGTATTCTGTGGGTTGCTTTGTTGTCATATGTGAGATTGTGCCATTTACTTGTTGTTTTGTTTGATTTTTGTTCCTGTGAGTGGGTGTTTTATGTATGGGAGTTGAGTGGGCTTATGTCTTGTGTGCTTGTGGTGTGTTTCTGGTCTGATTGTTTTTGTGTGTTAGTTGTTCCTTTTAACTTTTGTGTGGCAAGTTTGACTTGGTGATTTGCACTTGTGAACACTGCTTCACAAGTACACTACTATGGATTTGTCTGCTCGCGATATGAAATTGTGAAATCGTTGTTTAGCAGCGCCGACCCTAGAGAGGCTGTCAGTTTAAATATCATTTCTGCTTCACAGAAGGTCGCGTTTTATTTCAGCTCTGGTCTGCAGTCGTCACCTGCCGCTGCCGACTCCTGTCTGCTCCAAATATTTGGTTATGTGTCGCCTGTATCATTGCTAGGACCAGTATATTGCTGTTTTTGAAGGTTTTTCTCTTTATTTTCATAAATGGGGTTATTTGTTCAAATTGGAAAACTTCATTTGCCCTATGAGTTTGTGTATTTGCGGTAGTAGTTTGGATAATTATTCTTCCTGAATAGGTTTCCTGCTTCCTTGACTCAGTCATTTATATATATTAGAGCCAACGTATCTTCATGTTATTAATTGTCAATTTTAAAAAAATGTTGCATATAGGATCTCATTTTGTTTCAAAGTTTATGTAATGTTCCGTTAGCTTTGTCATGTGGCCGCGGTGGAGTATCCGAGCGATCTAAGGCGCCTCGCTGAAGAGCGCGCGGTTGCTCGCCGTCAGAGATTCGAGTCCTCCCTGGGGCAGGGGGTGTGTGTTGTCCTTAGGTTAGTTTACCTAGGTTTAAGTAGTTTGCATGCTACGGACTGATGACCACGTAGTTTGGTGCGATAGATTTACAAACATGAGAAGATTTGTCATGTGACAGGGTGAAATGTTTATGGTAATAAAATTTTAATAATGGTATACCTTCATTCAACTTCCCTATCATTCATACTTTTGGAGGGGCAAACAGATGTTAGCTAACGTGGAAGTGTCGAGTAAATTAGGTTTTCATTGATGGTGCCTGTCATTGTGATATTGGTTAGGAATTAAAAAAATAAATGAGTTTGGCCACATCATATGCCACCGAGCAAGTGAGGTCAATAAAAAATAATTTTCCATGTTTTTATAAATATGATGGTGGCCCAAAACTAATCATAAAAACATTATGATATCACTTTGATGTCTAGAAATTAAATAATTCATTCAAAATATTTTATCAAGTGGGAATTTGCATACTGAGTGCTGTCGCAGTCGACAAAACTCGCACACATAGAAGAATTTTCACCTACAGTCAGCTTACAGTTTACAGTAAGTCTTCCCACCTTCATTAATGCTAGCACAAACGGCATCCATACCAACGAGACGCTTCAGTATGAACCTAGCGCAACAACGTCCGAGTGGTTTTCCGTGATCATTAACACTGTGACTCTCTCTTTGCTACCTTGAACGTGCGTTCCAGCAACCGTTCACCTTGAGGCTTTCCCATTTTTTTTGAAGCTGTTTTCGTTATTATGTATCCTTATAGCTTTTCTAAATAAGCAGGGGTGGTGTAGTTTTTAACCACAGCAAGATCACAGAGGAGTTGTGCTGCTGTGGTTGGCGGATTTCTCTGCCTGTTTAACTTACGGTACCGTTTATGTTCTCGTGTTTACTGATCGTCTAGTCATTCCAACATAGACTTCTCGACAAGTGCATGATATATTTCCGACATTACATGTGAGTCCCTGTTATCTGCTTTGGCGATTTGTCCTTACGCCTTGTTTGCGTAATGTGCAGCCATCTGTCCGCCAGTCGTATTTTTAAAGATACAATTCGTTTACATGACAAGAGGAAATTATATTTTATTTTGCGGGCACCACGCTGATTCCACGTCTCATAAAATTTTCTTAAGTGAAAATGATGGGTTCAGTGACCAGCACAACTGGAACGTGCAATTCCACACGCTCCGCATTGGGTCGATGACCGCAGTGCAGGGATCCTTGCTGTACGGTCACAAGCCACAGGTTAATGATGCCCGATAAGTTGTCAGGTTGTTGACACACGTTCACTGGGCCAAGGCCGCGTACAGCAGAGCTTAATATCACACCGTGTGGCAGATAGCGTTCTGATAATACGCCATCAAAACATCCGCTTGGGTGACGTGTACACAGCCAAATCTGCCTGCCATAGTCCCTAAAAGTTCATATTTTTCTATCACACACACAGTGCAAATATGTTGATATGCTATGGAAGCAATAGCAATAATTTATATTACATTTAAAATAATATGGTTATGATATCAATAGTTCTCAGTGGCCAGTTTGCTCAAGTAGTTGCATTTGTCTTTTGACACACCTTCTACATTGATTTGTAATATGTGGATGCTTGGTCCAAAATTCTTAACAATCTTTGTTTGTCTCTGAGAAGAGTCTTTGTTGAAGTTCGTTTTCTTGTGCTGTTGTCTTGGGTAGCCAAGAGAGATCTTTGATTTAGTATGACTGCCGTGTGTGTAGACTTTTCGCCATCCTGCCTTAGGAGTCCGTTGCCCTGGGTGCACCATCTTGGAGGTTGTCTACACGTCGCCGCAGTGGAGTAGCCGAGCGGTCTAAAGCGCCTCGCTGCGGAGCGCGCGGTTGCTCGCCGTGGAGGTTCAAGTCCTCCCTGGGGCATGGGTGTGTGTGTGTGTCCGTATGTTAGTTTACCTAGGTTTAAGTAGTTTGTAAGCTACGGACTGATGACCACGCAGTTTGGTCCGATAGATTTACAAACATTTGAACATTTGAATTGTTAGACTGTCGTACTACTCTAAACAATGGCCCAACGTATCTAAACAAAGTTGTCAGGTGTATTTAGACCAAGGAGGTTAAAATAAGGAGAGATGGCGCTACTATCAAACCTTAGGTGTCAGGTGAAGTCAGTCCGCCATCTTGCGGAGCCAAGGAAATGTTTCGAGTTTCTTGACATGTTAACAACAATACGTTTAAACGGCTGTCATTTCTGAGTACATATTTGATTTAGTATACTTTTGTGGACAAATACTGGCCTTCCAGATGGCTTAAATACGATTTACAAACGAAAAATCTCATGATTTTAAGTATGACTTACATATCGGGATAGTACTACCCAAATGCTTTTGAAGAACTGATATTGTCAGCTGTAGTAGTTAACAGCAAATACAGAACAAGATTTTTCCCATAATGACATAACCAAGCTATACCATTTTCGTAACTTCCGTTTGAAGAGACGATTTTTATGTTGAATACATATGAAAATTCCTTCAACAGGTTCCATGTCAATATACATACATACTAAAATACTGTAGCACCAGGTTTTTGAAAATTCAAGGGAACCTATATCTCGTAAAAGTGGATAAGTCAATGAGAGAAAAACACTGAAATAAATAGCAAATATGAAGTTAGCAATACGATTTTTCTTTCTAAAATTGCAAATGATTTTCTTGTTTTGTTTGCACATCCAAAGGTGATGCAGGTAATCTTTTTCAGTGATGGACTAAGGCTGTCGGAGGCCCGGGGCGGCGGCAAAACGAAATGAGGTCCCCGTTCCACTTGGAAATACGTGTATTACTATTAAAAAGGCGCCCCAAGACGTGAAGCACGGAACAGTCCCTCACAAAAATAGCTTTTGGGTTTGGAGGCCCCTCACCCCCCCCCTCCTCTTAGTCCGCCACTGACCTTTTTTTTTTTTTTTTCTTTTTAAATAAAATACCACATTCAACACAGAATTCAATACACGCTCGTCATCACAAATGTTATTGGCTCCGCAATACGGCGACAATGGCTTTACCTCTGTGGCGTTAAGGGCATCCTCCTTTTTCAGGCTTCTTTGCGCTTCGAGCACTTGCATAGTTTGCTTCTCTGATATATATTTATTTAAAATATTTCACCTATTTGATATTTGCAGTCACCCAATAAGATAGCAATCAATGGCGCAGCCTGGGTTTGGTTCTAAGGGGGGTATAATTTTTTAAAAGTAAAGTCTATTGAATTTATTATTCTATGAATTACTTTTACACTTTTTATAATTTAACCAATTATACTAGGAAAACAATTTCACAAAAAATAAAATGAGTACGCTTGCATTAAATTGAAAGTGGAAGAGGAGAAACATAGTCCAAATGGAGTGTTTATAATCAGCTCGTAAAATAATTAAGCAGCTTCTATGTTACTAGTTCAATTAACATAAGACTCTATATGTAAAAATTGAACTAAAGCCGCGATGGAATGGCCAAGCGCATTGAGGCGCTATGCTCCGATGCGTGAGGCCGTTCTCCGTCGGGGATCCGAATCCCCCCTCGGGCATGGAGTCACTTTTACTTTACTTTTACTTAACTACGGGGTCATCAGTCCCTAAACTTACAAACTACTTACGAACTAGGACGGCACAAATATCCATGCCCGAGGGGGGATTCGAACCCCCGACCGTAGCGGCCGTGCGGACCGTGACTGGAGCGCCTTAGTGCCCTCGGCCACCGCGGCCGGCCGGCCACTACGGTCGGGGGTTCGAATCCCCCCTCGGGCATGGATATTTGTGCCGTCCTAGTTCGTAAGTAGTTTGTAAGTTTAGGGACTGATGACCCGGTAGTTAAGTCCCATAGACTATACAAACATTTGAACATTTGAACAAGAGTCAGCAAACCAGACTTGTTATCTCTTTTGGGAATTCTTGACAGTGTATTAGATGATCACTTAAGCAGCTCTAGTAATTCCGTGTATACATATACGTCACGCATTATACAAAATGAGCTTCTGGACTGTACGGATCAAGTATACATCGAAGAACTGATTAAAGAGATAAACGATACCACTTTCATTTCTGTGCAGGCTGACGAAACAATATTACGTGCGAAAGTCAATTTGTCATTATACTGCGGTATATTAAGGGGAAGATACCTGTTGAAAGATTTCTTTCCTTTGAAAACTTTAATGATAGGACAGCTTATGGACTTAGTGAGATTTCAAAAAGACGTCTGGAACCTTTCAATGAGCGGCAGTCTGGAACCTTTCAATGAGTGGTAGTCACAGTGGTGTGCAGACACTGATGCAGAGAACTTTCCCACATGTCAAGTACGTTCACTGCTATGCGCACCAAATGAATTTGGTTCTTCAGAATGCTTGCACTAAAAGCATTAAATCGATAAGGTTGTTCTTCGCAAATATTGCTGGCCTTACAACGTTTTTTTCTTCATCTCCCAAGCGAAGTGATTTGTTACAGACAGTCTGCAACAAGAGAATTTATCCAGTCTTTTCAACTAGATGGAACTTATAGTCCCGCATTTTAAATACTGTCAAAGAAAACAAGTGACACTTATTGGATAGTTTTGAAAAGTTAAAAGTAAAGGTTTCCTGAGATGATGTTACAATAAGAGAGGCATTTGTCTTAAGAAATTTACTTCACAATCCACACTTTTCGTTCCGTCAAGTATATCACATTGATATTTTCTATAACACAGTTCAGATGCAGACTGCAAATGCCGTTACTATATCCAATTCATTACATCATTCTGTGTTGTATCTGAAATACGAGAGAACATTCAACTGTTTCGAATTTCTGATGATGAGTATATTACTCCTCCAAGAGAATGTTCCAAATGTAGCAGTGAATTTAATCGGACAGCAGATGCCAAAGAAGTGTGTGACATCATGACCAACCAACTGAAAGGAAGATTTCAAAACTCTCATGTATTTAGCAACTTGCAAATGATTGATCTGAAAAAGTTTGCTTCTTTTAGAGAACATTTCCCAGCCACTTACGTCAATACTTTTTCATTAAACTACAGACCGTTTATTTGCCATGATAAATTGAGAAAAATGAACTGACAGTGATTTATCGCAGCAATACATTTAAAGGCATTACATCGGTTTGTGGGCTGTTTACTTTCTTTGTGGAACATTCCTTTGAAGAATCGTTCACTGAAGTACACAAAACATTAAGAAAATTACGCTGACTACACCTATTTCAACAGCAGAAGCAGAGAGCAGTTTCAGCACCTTGAAAAGAATCAAAACCTTCCTCAGGAACAAACAGTATGAATCAGGAAAGGCTGTACTCACTGGCGACTGTTTGTTCCATTTACAAGGAGGAAATCAGTGATATTCCAAACTTCAACAACAGAGTAATTGACAAGTTTGCAAGTCAGAATAACAGACGTGCATTTTTACTGTATACATAACCTGTCAGAGCACAGACCTCATTAGTTAACGTGCTAGTTAGGTAAAATACACACGAAACTGCTCCTAGCTAAGGTTTTTCCGGGAGCTTATACCTTGGCCTAAGGCAACAGCCAGGAGGGTCCCTGTTGTCTCTCTGGTGTATTCCCAATAGGGAAGAAGTCACATACGTCCTCCCACAGTTCATTTTGATTTTGACTTCACAATCAGTACACAGAAGCATAACTACAATAAGTACGAACTTCAGCATGAGAAGAGCTGGTGAACTTCGGTTCGAATCCAAACACCTCCAAGCCTCCAAGTTCTTCAATAAATTGTGTCACCACAGCATAAACTCAGACACCCACACAAGTACACGGAAAACCAGCGGAGCTGATGGACCAGACCAACTACAATATTACACACACATAATCCCCCCAACAACAAAAAAGTAGTAATAAAATGTTTATTGGACAGTTGTATAAAATTTTATTAGCTACAGTGTTTCGTGGTTTATATTAATTACTGCATAATTAGCATATATAATATATGTTTAAATGATGCTATGTAAATGGAGGTTATATAAAGCACTTCATACTGATTCCATTATACTGGGTACTAATTTTTTTCTGAGCTCCACCAACGAAACTCAGCACGAGTCGCCACTGTGTGGAAGACAGTTTTGACTGATTTCGTTACGATCCCATCCTCGGAAAGCAATGGTAACTCATGTGCTCAAGGCTGTCGGATCGTACAAGACCATGTGCTTTTTTAAATGGCTACTAGTTGTCCATTCTATTTCTGGTTCACAACATGCACCTGTTCAGAAAGTCAAATATCTCAGTTATTGAGAATATTATTTCCAATCCAATATCAATTGCTATTGCTTTCATATCGTGTCCGAATATTGCATTGCGTGTGATATATGATCTTGTATGGGCAGTGACAACAGACTCGACCGCATATAAGTCACCCAAGCGTAACTTAATGGAACATTTTCAGAAAGATAGCTGGAGAATAGTGTGTCGCTCGTTTACAAGGTAATGTTATTCTATATGACTATTAATACGATATGGACCGATTTGCCAAAGCAATAGTAACTTGCCTTCTCATAAATGTGGGATTGGCCACAATATGAATTTCATTGTCTTTCTACATCTACATAGATACTCTACAAATCACATTCAAGTGCCTGGCAGAGGGTTCATTAACCACTTTCATTACTTTTCTCTACCGTTCCATTCTCTAATAGCGCGCGGGAAGAAAGAACACCTAAATCGTTCCGTTTTCGATCTGATTTCTCTTATTTTATTGGGATGGTCATGTCTCCCTAAGTAGGTGGGTGCTAGCAAAATATTTTCACATTAAGAACTGAAAGTCGGTGATTGAAACTTCGCAAACAGATCACGCTGCAATGAATAACGTCGTTCTTTTAATGATTTCCACCCCAATTCGTTCAACATTTCCGTAACGCTTTCCCCCCCGTAACGTAATAAAACACGTTCTCTGAACCTTCTCAATGTCTTCCGTCAGTCCCACCTGGTGAGGATTCCACAACGGGCAACAGTACTCCAGGAGAGGACGCACAAGTGTGATGTAGGCAGTCTCTTTGGTGGAGCTGGTGCATCTTAGAAGCGTTCTGCCAATGAAACGTAACCTTTGGTTCGCCTTCCCCACAATATTTTCTGTGTGTTCTCTCCAGTCTAAGTTGTTCGTAATAGTAACTCCAAGGTATTTGGTAGAATTTACGACTTCAAGGTTTGGCTGATTTATCGCGTAATTGAAGTTAAGCGGATTTCTTTTAGTGGTCATGTGTATTACTTCACACTTTTCTTTATTTAGTGTCAGTTGCCAATTTTCGCACCATGTAGAAATTTTGTCTAATTCGCTTTGCAGTTGCTTTTGATTCTCTGTTGACTTCACTAACCGATAAACGACAGCATCATCCGCGAACAGTCTAAGGGAGCTATTCAGATTGTCTCCTAAATCGTTTATAAACACGAGGAAGAGTAGGGACCTGTAACGCTTCCCTGTGGAACGCCAGATATCACTTCTGTTTTATTCGATGACTTACCGTCAATTACAACGAACTGTGTCCTTTCTGATAGGAAATCGTGAATCCAACCGCACAATTGGGGAGATATTCCATAAGCATGCAATTTCATAAGAAGCCGCTTTGGGGTACTAATGACATCCGCTACACATCAGGCGTCTAAAGTGTTCAAATGTTCAAATGTTTGTACAGCTTATGGGACTTAACTACGGGGTCATCAGTCCCTAAACTTACAGACTACTTAAGAACTAGCTGACAGTAAAAATTTACGGGCACCATAACTTATTCCCTTCCTGAGTAAATGAGCTGCTTCTTATAGTTGCAACACCTTTTTCTTGAATGTTCTGAGTATAAATCTTCACACAGACTTCCTGAGGAGGAGAGTGATACGGATATCTGATTGTAAACCACTGCCTATTACCTCAGACAAAAAAAAAATAAATCAAATGTTCAAATGTTTGTTAAGCTTATGGGACTTAACTACGGGGTCATCAGTCCCTAAACTTACAAACTACTTATGAATTACTTACGAATTAGGACGGCACAAGTAACCATGCCCGAGGGGGGATTCGAACACCCGACCGTAGTGGCCGTGCAGACCGTGACTGGAGCGCCTCAGTGCCCCTCGGCCACCGCGGCCGGCGTCTAAAGTGTCTCATGCACTAAAAATTATCGGTTATTGAAAATATCATTTTCAATTCAATATAAATTGCTGCTGCTATTGTTTCCAGATTAACATTTTCCACTGTGTGTGATAGAAAGATAAAACTTGTAGGGGCTGCTACAATCTGACTCGACCGCATGCACGTTATTCAAGCAGTTATTTTGAAGGCTCATTATCAGAGTGATATCTGTTATGTGGCGTGAGATTAAGCTGTACTGCACGTGTCCTTGGCACACTGAATGTGTGCCAATAACCTGCCAACTTATCGGGCATTATTAACCTGCAGCTTGTAACCGTGAAGTAAGAATCTTTGCACTGCGGCCATCGACCCTATGGCAGAGCGTGTGACATACATGTCGCGGGTGTGTGGTCACTGAACCCATCAGCTTCACTTAGAGAAACTTCGTGAGACGTGAGATGACTGCGGATCCCTCAAAATGATATCACATTTTCCTCTGTCATGATAATAATTATACCCTTAAAATAATAACAGACAATACATTTACTGTCAAATATTTTCATTTGTGAGGCCTTCCTGGTGCTACAATATTAAATTAAATTAACATTCTCTTTTCTGTAGCTACAGAAGGACAGATTTCAGAATGGATGCAGATTATGAGAGTCGAGCAAACGGAAGGTAGATTCGTTTCTTGATTACACGGTAGACTGCATTTAACGTATTGGATTTGAATGCTATCAATTGACATCTACATATGGTAATTTAGGTCAAATATAGATCCTGGGATCTATGTTGAAGTATTTCACTTCATAAAAATCCAAATCTTACTACACTTATGATTACCTATTTCGGTCGTTAATGTTTAGTGTAAGAACACAGAGTATCTAAAAGAAATTTTGTTTTATTTATGAAGTATTTTATTTACCTGTGAGATTAAGAAACTGTCGCCGGCCGCGGTGGCCGCAGGGACTGAGGAGCTCCAGTCACGGTCTGCACGGCCACTACGGTCGGGGGTTCGAATCCCCCCTCGGGCATGGATATTTGTGCCGTCCTTAGTATATGGTAGTTCGTAAGTAGTTTGTAAGTTTAGGGACTGATGACCCCGTAGCTAAGTCCCATAAGCTTAACAAACATTTGAATTTAAGGAACTGTCACGACTGGTACAATCGCTTGCGTCGAATGGAGCCGTCATGATATCACTTTCTTGTGTGCGCTTTTAGTGTCTGTATATAATTTTATTTTACTTCCGAACTACAGTTACAATACTTTGCAGTGTGATTGTTCATTAAAGAGTAAAAAACAAAATGCGACTGGAAACCTATTCTTATCATAACGAGAAATAGCATAGAACGATTAAAAAGTTTTCACTTTTGTAACAATGAGTACCTCTTTATGTGATTGTAGATTTTCCCTGTGTATGGTGATTTTGAAATCTCCTCGAGTTCTCGGCTGGGCAGTGTAGTCCAAATGGTTCGATATTTAGGTAAGTTGAAACTTTTACATTTTCAGGCGGTCCTGACGACTTGTCATCTATCCTTTTCATTTTGTTGCTCTTTATGCTCCAGCTCGACTGTCATGCTTAAAGTCATGCAATACGTACTTTTCGGCCACATGTTGAACAATTAGTAGATAATTTTGAAACAGTGCAAATGGCCTCATGTTACATATTAATAAAGATAAGACCTTTTATATTTACATATTCTTGAAAGGCGTTGGATATCTACAGAAAGTGATACACATTACTCGCGAATCCAGCAATCTTTGTAATTGTTAAACATGCATGGGAATTGGATATACATCCTACACTCCTCCCCCATCTCTATTTCTGAGCTGGACGCGGTGGCCGAGCGGTCTGCGGCACGCCACTACGCACCACTACGGTCGGGGGTTCGAATCCCCTCCTCGGGCATGGAAATTTGTGCCGTCCTTAGCTAGTTCATAAGTATTTTGTAAGTTTAGGGACTGATGACCCTGTAGTTAAGTCCCATAAGCTCTACAAACATTTGAACATTCTATTTCTGACCTCTTCGTCTGCTTAGGCTTCTCACTGTAAAGGCTACACCTACCTCAAAGCCCTGCATTGCTAGGGTGTTTGTTTATTCCAATTTTTAGTTTTAGTCGGCATCACGTAGTAAGGCGACCTAGTTTTCAGCCATTATGAGCTTCCCCCTCCATTACCGCAATGACAGCCAATAACGTTCATCCTGTAGACGTGTGGTTGGCCGCGTGTTACGCAATATTTCTCCTGCAGGCGCAACTGTTGGCGCTCGGCCGTAGCTCCTCCCCTCCTCGCTTCCTCTATCGCCCCGCCTCTTTGCGCGGAAGCGCCTTCTTACATGACGCCAGCTATAGTGATTGTACAGCTGCCCCCCGCCCCTTCTGCTCCTTCCTCCTTGCTACATACCTCTGCCTCGTCATCATTCTCACTCCCCTCTATCTCTATGAACAGAGAGAGGGGGTACAGGAAGAGGTTACAGACAGCGAACGAGATAGTCCCTCCTTTCCCCTCTCTCTGTTCATCGCCGCCCACTCCTGTATATGAAAAATTACGATACCTGTCAAACCCATTGTGATCCACCTAATGGTGTCTCATTCAGGAGTAAGGTATGAAATCTGATGCAGTGCACGACGTTTCTCTTGTTTTGAAGTCAAGTGTGCAAAATTTTAACATAGTCGTATGAACGATATGCCAGCCCATAAAATACGAATCTAATCCGAAGTGGCGATGCCCACTTACAAAATTACTAATTTTGAATCTTCAGCTATTCCTTTAGGTTTTCTTTGTCATTTTTTAAAGAACCCCGGTATTAAAGGGAGCAATGCAAAACGAAAACATTATCCATATCTGTGAAGTCTTTTCTGAGTTTTAGCGAGACTAGCGCACAGCAGTTGATTTATATATGTGACGATAATACACAGCAAAATTAGAAGAAAACGAAATACTCAAAAAATTTAAGAGCGCGGTTGACCTTGTGTAAAACTGTGACCTGAAACAAATTGTAGCATCAAGGATACTTCTTGAATGGAATATAATGTTATTAAAATTTATGTGTCTCGTTGATCTGGTGCAAGTCTTTCAACTGGACTCAACTTCAGGCCCTAATATGTCCCTAACTTACCCCAATTATTCAACCGGGAAAAGGGGACCTACAGTTTAATGTGGAATCAGTGCGACCTGTCGTTTTTGGAGGCTTCTTACATCGTTGACAGGTGAAGGCTAACTTAAAACTCAAAGTGAAAAAAAAAAGTCCGTCATCTAGCGAGGTTTGAATCCGTGACGTTCTCCATTTCAGCATTTTCTTTTAGCTTTCTTTTTTCCCTCTCATAGAAAAGAAAAAGAAGGGACCCGGAAAAAGGGTACCTGCCACCACCACTTTTACCCTAGAAAATGGAATTAAATATATGACAAACTACACCACTTCAGGTGTCGGCCCCGATCTTATCCTGGACCCAGTGCAACTACCCTAATTCCAATAGGGGGAAAGAAAGGGTAAAACGGAAGGACATTTAGGGGAGCTATGAAAATTAAGTGTATTATATTTAGGACAGAGAATTATATTTAGGAGCCCGTGTGGAGTTTGTTGGTCTTCCATCGGGCGCCTCCCCAGGTGCCGGATAGGAGAATGCTTACCAGAATATGGCACAAGGTGCATTGGACATTGTGCAAGACTGGTGCAGAAAACAGGGTCTCCTAAGAAGACTGTTGTTGTACCATTCACAAGGAAACGTATCCAACACTCTAGTTGGAATCAAAAGCTTTTCAATGAAGCGCTACCTTTGAGGGGACAGTGAAATATCTAGGGGTTACCCTAGATGAGAAACTGACATGGACCCCTCACATTAAGAATATTTGCTCCAAGGCAAAAGGTACTTTGGTAAGTACCAGGAGAGCTTGTGGCAAAAATTGGGGCCTGAGCCCCAAGGGCATGCACTGGATATATACCACGGTGATTAGACCCAGAATCACCAATGGGGCGGTCGTGTGATGGAAGAAGGTAGAACAGCAGGTTCCTGCTAAGGAGCTTGGTAAGGTGCAGAGACTAACCTGCTTAGCCATAGCAGGCGGAATTAGCAGCTGTGTGGTTTGTGCTGTATTTAGCAACGCCCAATCCTGTCGTTTGGCCCTCCCACGCCTCCCTTGTCGTGCGCCCTATCCCATTAATAATTTTAATGTACTTAAATTAGTGTCTTATATATTTTATATGACCTAACACATTTTTGTAGACATGTCTTTCACAGTTTCTATGACTGCACACAGTATAGTGTGCCCAAGATGTTTTCTGTGTAGTTTCATTCACGTAACTTTCAATGCCAACTCTGCGCCATCTGGTGGCGAATGGGGCCTAGGTTACCTGTTACGGTGTTCCCCCCCCCCCCTCTCACCACAGTTGGGCATGTGAGTCTGGTTCAACACTGTCACCAGACGTCCATGATGATATTTTAAGTTGTAATCAGGCATCTATACCAAGATGGTTGTTTTTCCCATCGTTTTTAAAATCTTTTGTAAGTATATATGTATTAATATGGTTTATACTGCTTATAGATATCATAATTACGTAAAAATGTAATTTTCTTCTTTTGTACCACAGTCTGATGATGATGTTCTCGAAACGCGTCATATGAAATAAAGCTAATTGCGACCAAGACATTTCAAAAATTTTTTCATGCATGCCAACGTATAGTCGCTTGTCCACAAAATGGAAGGTTTTATGAACCAAATGATAAATAAAACAATATTGCCATGATCATTATATCAAAGAATGGAAAAACTTGTGAAAGATCAGATTGGAATTAGGAGAAATGTAGGAACACGGGAGGCAATACTCACATTACGACTTGTCTTAAAAGATAGGCTAAGGAAAGGGAAACCCACGTTTTTGGCGTTTGTCGATTTGGAGAAAGCTTTTGACAATGTCGACTGGAATACACTCTTCCAAATTCTGAGGGTATCAGGGGTAAAATATAGGGAGCGAAGAGTTATATTCAACCCATTCGAGTCGAAGGGCAAGAAAGGGACGCAGAGGTTGGGAAGGGAGTAAGACAGGGTTGTAGCCTTTCCCCAATGTTGTTCAATCTATACATTGAGCAGGCAGTGTAGGAATAGGAGAAATTTGGAGAGGGCATTAAAGTGCAGGGAGAAGAAATAAAAAATTTGCGGTTTGCCGATGACATAGTAATTCTGTGCCGGCCGCGGTGGCCGAGGCGACTGAAGCGCTTCAGTCACGGTCTGCACGGCCACTACGGTCGGGGGTTCGAATCCCCCCCTCGGGCATGGATATTTGTGCCGTCCTAGTTCTTAAGTAGTTCATAAGTAGTTTGTAAGTTTAGGGACTGATGACCCCGTAGTTAAGTCCCATAAGATTTACAAACAAACAACAAGTAATTCTGTCAGAGACCGCAAAGGATCTGGAAGAGCAACTGAATGGAATGGACAGTGTTTTGAAAGGAAGATATAAGATGAACATTAACAAGAGTAAAACGAAGGTAATGGAATGCAATGTCATGAAAATCAGGCGATGCTGAAGGAAATAGATTAGGTAATGAGACAATAAAAGTAGTAGATGAATTTTGTTATGTGGGTAGCAAAATAAATTCTGATGGCCGAAGTAAAGAAGATATAAAATGCAGAATGGCTATGGAAAGAAACAAGTTTCTAAAGTAGCGAAACTTGTTAACATATAATATTAATTTAAATGTTAGGAAGTCCTTTACTGAAAGCATTTGTCTGGAGTGTAGCATTGTATGGGAGTGAAACGTGGACGATAAGGAGTTCAGATAAAAAGATGATAGAAGCTTTTGAAATGTGGTGCCACAGACGAATGATGGAAATTAGATGGGTAGATCACGTAACTAATGAGGAGGTGCTTAACCAAATTGGGGAGAAATGGAGTCTCTGGCACACCCTGACTAAGAGACGGGATAGATTGGTTGGACACATTCTGAGACATCAAGGAATTGTCAACTTCGCATTAGAAGGAAGTGTGTGGGGTAAAAATCGTAGAGGGAAACCGAAGGAGGAATGCAGTAAGCAGATTCAAAAGGATGTAGGTTGCCGAACGTATTCTCAGATGAAGAGACTTGAACAGGACAGGGTAGCATGGAGAACTCCATCAAACCAGTCTGCGGACTGAAGACCACAACAACATACCAAACAGTTGGAGTGTTACATGATCCCCTCAACATCCTAACTCAATTTACAATGACACGATCAAATGGTTTCCATTGTTTCTCGACACAGCAGAGCTGAGGGTCCACTAGCATGTGCACAGTGGACGTAGGGCCCCCTCTCTTCCTTACCCGCCCATGCCGACAGCTGAGGGTCAGGGGCAGCTGGCCCGTACCCCCCTGCAACCCGAGCTCCAAAGACTGCAGTCGCAGTCACGTAACAGAGCTGTTTCCATTTCCCCTCCTCGCTCCTCGCCATACTGCTGCTTGGGGACCGACATCCACGGCCCAGTGGCCTCTCCCCCTTCAACCCGGTGAAGCGGAATGCAGTCTAAGAAATCAGACGATGCTGAAGAAATTGGATAACGAAACAATGAAGGTGAGAATGAGTATTGTTACTTTGACAGTAATATATTATGGTCGCAGAATAGAGAATATAAAATGCAGAATGGAAAAGGGAAGAAAAACGTTTTTGATAAATAAAAATTTGCAATAATCAATTATCATTAATAACAGCCGACATTTGTCGGTAGGAGAGTAATCTTAAATGGTTAGAATGAAACACTTCTTAAAGAAGAGTAGCCTTGATCACATTTAAAGCAACATTACTTTATTTCACTACTAGTTTCGGCAATACTTGTTGCCATTATCAAGTGACAGGCCTACATTAAAAACTACAGTGAACAAGTGCAGGAAAAGACTTCTAGAATTTTTGGTTTACCAAATGGCCGACCTATAGCAAAAGAGGGGGGGGGGGTGAGACAACTGTTGGGCATGTCGTACAATTGCTGCTGCCAACTTCAAATCAGCTGTTACATGTTCAGTGGTGGTTCTCTTGATGTTAATTGAAAGACACACAATAATGTGTTGTCAAAAATAAAATGGTGACACACCACTGCTTTAACGCCAAGCAAGCCCTCATTGACAGACAGCGAAGGACTGTACACAGTAAATTCAACAACAGGCCAGAAGCGGTTACATTTGAATAAAAGTCCATGGTACATTGCGACTAATAATAACACATAAAAACATGGTTCGCTGCTGCAGCAGCTGATTTGAAGTTGGCAGCAGCAATTGTACGACATGTCCAACAATTGTCTTCCCCCCCCCCCTTTTGCTATTGGTCGGCCATTTGGTAAACCACGATTACGAGAAGTCTTTTCCTGCACATGTGCACTGTAGTTTTTAATGTAAGCCTGTCATTTGATAATGGCAACAAGTATTGCCGAAACTAGTAGTGAAATAAAGTTATTTTCTTTAAATGCGATCTAGGCTACTCTTCTTTAAGAAGTGTTTCATTTCCATCAATTATCAATTTAAATGTAAGGAAATCTTTTATGAAGACATTTGTGCGGAGTGTTGCCTTCAACTGGAGTGAAACATGGACAATTAATAGTTCAGACAGGAAGAGGATAGCGGCTTTTGAAATGTGGCGCTACAGAAGAATGCTGAAGGATAGTTGGGTGGAGTAAATAACTAATAAGAAGGTTCTGAACAGAATTGAGCAGAAAAGGAATTTCGGGAATACCTTGACTAAAGGAAGGGGTCGACTGGTAGGACATAACCTTAGACATCAAGAAATTGTGAATTTAGCATTGGAGAGGTGTGTGTGTGGTAAAAATAGCAGAGGGAGACGAAAAGATGGATACAGTAAGCAGGGTCAAATGGTTCGTGTTGCCGTTCTTATGAGGAGATGAAGGGGAATGCTGAGAATAGAGTAGTGTGGACAGCTCCATCAAACCAGGCTCCTGACTGAAGTCTATAATGACAACATATTCGTTAAACTCAAAAGTGAAATGCATTAACTGAATTATTATAATACAACATTTTATTAGAATATTAAATTTGGTTTATAGGACTGAGATTTTACATTTTTCCACTTCTTTTCAAGTTCGATAATACCAGGCTAATACTATTCCTCTGTTTTAAATCAAGAAATCCTTGTTGACCTAAATAAGTCACGGAGAAAATAGTTAGATAACAGAAGTCGATTTCCGGAATGATACTGCATGTTTTTCACAATAAAACTGTCATAGGAGGGGAAGGAATCGTAGGGTTTAAAGTCCCATCGACAGCGCGGTCATGAGAGATGGAAAACTTTCCTAGAGGGTGTGTTAAAATGTGTTCTTACAGTTCCTATAATTCTGGAATTCAGTAAGCATTCACAGCACTAGGGGACAAAAGAGACCTGTGTTACCAACCTTTCATATCAACAGTGAAGTTATCGAGTTATCGTCGTGACACAATATGAACTGCCCATGCAACAAGGATTTAAGAATTTGATAAAAGTTTGGCATATTTGGGTGCGATTGTTTCAATTAATTTATTAAGGACAAGAGGCAAGAACACTTATAATTTTTATTTCTATCGCCGGTTTCTGAAGATTTAAGATTTGGACTTTGAATTTATTTTAAGAGTTTTGACATGATGAATGAAATGAAAGATCTGAAGACAGCAGTTTAACCTGTTGAAACTTGGAAACGAAACAAAAATTATAAGCTATCCTAGCTACTGTCCTTAATAAATTGATTTATAGGATCACCGCCCCCCCAGATATGATAAACTGTTATTAAATTTTAAATCCTTGTTATGTGGACAGTCAGTCGTACTGTATGACCATAATAACTTGACATCTTTACTGTTTCCAGAATGAAACATTCACTCTGCAGCGGAGTGTGCGCTGATATGAAATTTCCTGGCAGATTAATATTGTGTGTTGAAACCGGGACACGAACCTGGGACCTTTGTCTTTCGCGGACAAGCGCTCTACCACTGAGTTACCCCGACACGACTCACGTCACCGCCCCACAAGTTTGGAAAGTAGGAGTCCAGGAACTGGCAGAATTGAAGTTGTGGGGCGGTGCCGTGATTCGTGTCGGGGTAGCTCAGTGGTAGAGCGCTTGTCCGCGAAAGACAAAGGTCCCAGGTTCGTGTCCCAGTTCCGGCACACAGGAAGTTTCAACTTTACTGTTGATGATAACAGTGGCTAACATTGGTCTCATTTATCCCCAAGTGTTGTGAATGTTTATTGAATTCCCCACACTCACAATGTCATCCACTGTCAGGCTACCCCACTGATGTAGAAGTCGCACCGTCTCAAGAGGGCCACAACTACTTTGTATGTCATCCAGTCAGGCAGTTGGAGAATCGAAATAAAAATTATAAGCGATCTTGGATGTTATCTTCAATAAATTAAAAAGAATAAAAGTTTGAAATTATACGCGCGGCGGAATGGTCGTGCTCACTGAGACACCGTGCTGCGGTGTGCGCAGCCGTTGGCCGTGGAGGTTCGAGTCCTCCCTCGGGAATGGGTGTGTGTGTTGTCCTTAGGTTAGTTTAACTTAGTTTAAGTAGTTTGTAAGCCTAGGGACTAAAAACCAAGCAGTTGACGGGAGTTTGGGAACCTGTGTTGAGTTCCGCAAGGCATTTGATACAGTTCCCCACAGACGTTTAACGAACAAAGTAAGAGCATATGGTCTATCAGGCCAACTGTGTGATTGGATTGAGGATTTCCTAGATAACAGAATGCAGCATATAATTCTCAATGGAGAGAAGTCTTCCGAAGTAAGAGTGATTTCGGATGTGCCACAGGGGAGTGTCGTGGGTCCGTTGCTGTTCACGATGTATATAAATGACCTTGTGAATAACATCGGAAGTTCACTAAGGCTTTTTGCGGATGATGCTGTAGTGTATAGAGATGTTGTGACAATGGAAAATTTTATTGAAATGCAGGGGAATCTGCATCGAATTGACGCATGGTGCAGGGAATGGCAATTGAATCTCAATATAGACAAGTGTAATGTGCTGCGAATACATAGAAAGAAAGATCCTGTATCGTTTAGCTACACTATAGCAGGTCAGCAACTGGAAACAGTTAATTCCATAAACTTAGGAGTGATTTAAAATGGAACGACCATGTAAAATCAATCGTCGGTAAAGCAGGTGCCAGACTTAGATTCATTGGAAGAATCCTATCGAAATGCAGTCCAAAAACAAAGGAAGTGAGTTACAGTACACTTATTCGCCCACAGCTAGAATACTGCTCACCGGTGTGGGATCCATACCAGTTGGGGTTGATAGAGGAAGTAGAGAAGATTCAACGGAGAGCAGCGTGCTTCGTTACAGGATCATTTGGGAATCGAGAAAGCGTTACGGAGATGATCGATAAACTCCAGTGGAAGACTCTGCAGGAGAGACGCTCTGTCGCTAGGTACGGGCTTTTGTCGAAGTTTCGAGAACATACCTTTACCGAGAAGTCTAGCAGTATATTGCTCCCTCATAAGTATATCTAGCGATCATGAGGATAAAATGAGAGAGATTAGAGCCCACACAGAGGCATACCGAGTATCTTTCTTTCCGCGAACAATATGGGACTGGAATAGGAGAGAGAATTGATAGTGGTACTCAAGGTACCCTCCGCCATAGACCATCGGGTGGCTTGCGGAGTATGGATGTAGATGTCATGGCATTCTCACTGAGATGCTATGATCATTTTATCCTACGCCACATTAATTATCAATTGACATATATTCTAAAACTAGTTGAAAACCCGGCGTTGCCCGGGTATTTATTTACTTGTTCCTGCCATCTTTCAGGTATATATTCATTTGTATATTTGCTGTATGTCTGTAAAATCTCTTGGGAATAAAATTAGTAGTAAAGAAGTAATAGATTAAAACTTGGTGCATGATGTGGCGGTTTTCCATGAACGTTACTATTTATCTGCTCCTATCTCATGAACTACATGTCGTGCTGTGGCACAACTTAGAAGGTATACTCAACTATATGCGTGTATACTGTCTGTAAAATTTTCTGCGGCTATAATTTGTAGTGTGCATATTACAAATTATAACATCATACCGAATGCCATAAACAGCGGAAAAGTACTAAGCGAGAAACTTTTTTCTTTTCATCACTTTGCTATGGTAGTCAGCGAGAAAAAAGTTTAATAAAGGTTTTAAATTATGTTTAAAGTTTGTTGCAAGTCGCTAAGTACTGTCATTCTCATACAGTGTATTTCGAAAGTCTCGCCGCATTATGTGGCAGTGTTTTTGCTATTCCTATTGGTTATGAGGTAATATCTTTTGAACCATGTGTCGTATGTGGTTCTTAACCATGCAGCATTTGTTACCCCACAAAAGGAATGTGTGTAGCAAATTTGGTTGAAATCGGTGCGGTGGTTTAGGATAAAATGAGCATCATCGTAGCTAAATGCCGCAGTTTTTCGCGCATCTCATTGTTTATGACGTCGTATCTCGTATGTGATTCTTACACTTACGGCGACCGTCCTCATGGATTGAAGCCTTACGTGTACAAAAGTTCATAAAGATTGGAACAAAACTGTTGATTTGTATTGCACTGTTTTCACGAGTTTTAAGTAATTACACTTCATTCTACCACTTCCAAACAAGATACTTAGCTTTTCAACATTACGATGTATGGGGGTTCTGCTTGCTGCAACATTATTCTCCTGGGGCGACGTGGTGGAAATAAATACTCGTAGGTACAATTTTTCACTTCTTCTTTAATTTGCAATCAAACTGCTTCTCCACCAAAACATTACAAGTTCATAATAATGCAAGAGAACTTAGCTGACAGAACTTCCATTTTAAAACGCAGGCTGACATAGCTTCCAGAGCACTTGCCAAACGATTAAAACTGGACCCCCCCCCAAGCAAGGTGGTGAAGCAAATATATAACATCGGCAATAATGACCTTACATTATGCATTGTTCACAACAATTGATTATACTAATTTACAATTAACAAACATACAAGTATAACATTTCATGTACACAAAAATAATCACAATATAAAATGAAAACTATACATACAATAATTTTAGATGACACATTTGTTTTTGAATTGAAATCTCCGATCTTGCTGTTTGACAACAAAGTGTGATGTTAAATGTCAATTAATTAGTTAACGAGTACATCATATATATTTCTAACATATATTGAACTATCAAATATCTTCGCAAATCTGAAAATAGGTTCAAACTTTCACGTCAGTCAATATATACAGAAAATCGCAATATTGAAATATCGACTATTACATTAATTAACACAATTAGCTGGTCAACACAACTTGTTTATGAGCCTGACATATATACAATGCTATTTATTTTCTTTGACATAACGTTTTTGACGTCTTTTCTTTCTAATTCTTGAAATAATGTACAATGACAAAACTGTTGTTTATACAACTGTCTGGAAAGCATCTAAACAAATCTCTTAATTAATGAAATCTGTCACTTGTTTTAATCACAGTATCACCGAGACACTGTCCTGCACTGATTCCTAGGCTGGCTATATCGTTTTTAACTAACTTCACACGCAACTTGTATCACTATTGAACCACACGATTACGGATCCAACGCAGACGGTATCGTACGATAACATTGAGATGAGAGGGCCAGCAGTATTGTCACAGTATGCAACACGTACAAACATACGGACACTGCTTTATATATTAGATTGAATAATAGCCAGAAGTTTTACCTGGAAGTCGTAAAATACGACTTGAAGTTCCGATCCGGAGTACCGGAACATCATGTTATTCTTCTGGAAGTCCCCGTGCAGCATCACGGTGAGTCCAGTTTTGCAGGTGGAGACAGTTTCCATCGCTCGTGGCAACAAGGTGTCGGCCAGCTGCAGGAATTTATTTCGGTAAGCCCGGAACCAGGGGTAGCGTTTCAACACTCTGACCACTTCGAGGATCGTCTTCCTGGCCTGCGGCCGCAGCAGCGGGGCTCGGCTCACGCTTCTCTTGACGGACCTCGACCTTGGTCCGATGGGTTGCAGGCTAAGCATTTACTGCTGTTCCTGCGGTGCCTGAAACATAGGAAACACATATTAATGGCCTGACTGGAGGAAGGGTCTTAGGGTATCAGATAATGACCGTGTGGTTTCCTTCACAGTTGCTACGAGATTATAAGATTAATATCGTAGCAGGTCAGGCCAACGAGTCGTTGGCCTGAAGTGTTGTTGTGTCCCAAGATTCCGGACGAGTCGGTTTTGGGACTGCTGCGACTTCTCGTAGAACTTCCTGGCGGTGTCGCAGAACCTCTCCCGGAGTGGCAAAATGCCGACTTCGTCATGAAGCTGAGCGGTGGAGTACCGCGTCGGAAGATGCTGGGCAGTCTTCAGGGCGCGGTTCTGGAGCCTCTGCAGCGACTGGATGTGAAGGTCTGCGGCGTTTCCAAACATTGGGGACGCGTACTCGAGCACTGGGCGAACCAGTGACAAGTACAGCGTGATCCCATGTTGCGGCGGCAGCGACGACTGCGGGTTAAGCAGAATGTCACAGGGTTCTGTTGGAGCTAGGGGAAAGCAACAGAGTAAACCTATTGTGGGTCCCTGGCCACTCGGGGATCAGTGGCAATGAACATGCCGACAGATTAGCCAGGATGGGGGCAGAGACTCCATTTATTGGACCGGAACCAAAAATGTTCAAATGTTTGTAGAGCTTATGGGAGTTAACTACGGGGTTATCAGTCCCTAAACTTACAAACTACTTATGAACTAGCTAAGACTAAGGACGACATAAATATCCATGCCCGAGGGGGGATTCGAACCCCCGACCGTAGTGGCCGTGCAGACAGTGACTGGAGCGCCTCACTCTACTCGGTCATCGCGGCCGGCGGGCCGGAACCTGTCCTGACAATCACCGAGGCAATGATCAAATTGGAGCTACGTAACTGGCTCAGAAGAAAGCACGTAGAATATTGAACCAAAGTCTACCAACAAAAACATAGCAAGGTAATGATGCCAAAGCCATGTTTTAAAAGAAGCTCTGTAATCCTGGGCCTGAACAGGATAGAGATTAGACTCATGGTTGGATTGCTGACAGGCCATGGGAATTTCAAAAAACACCTACATACAATGGGAGTAACAGAAGAGGACCCTAAATGTAGGATCTGTGATGACAGTGATGAAACTGCATCACATCTAATCTTCGAATGCACTGCATTGGAGAGTAAAAGGCACAGAACATTTGGGACAACTAGACCCGAAGAAATTGTGTCTGATAAAGAACTGGTAAAGGAACTCCTTGCACTGTTCAAGGGCATTGGTTGGCTTTACTAGATATACAGGGAGCGATACCGCACAATAAACTTAGTTTCGGTGCGGGCTGTGGCGGGTTGGACCAAGACTGTTTTGGCTTCCCTGGGGAAAAAAAAATCAAAAAATCCAAATAAGCAGTGGGTAACTTACGCGCAAGCGCCCAATGGCCCTCTGTCTTACATCACTGACGTGATGTTTCCGGGTGAGCCTATGATCTAGGGTAACCCCTAGGTATTTCGCCGTCGTGCTCCAGGGGATGGGAGCCCCCAGAATTTCGATCGGCGGTAGCCCGATAGGCACTCGTCTTCTAGTGAAGACGACTGCCTGGCTTTTCGCGGCGTTCAATTTCAACCGCCACTTAGTGGCCCATGCCCCCAGGACGTCGCATCCAGCTTGCAGGCGGCGTCTCATCGTGTGCGCGTTCATACTGCGGGTAAACAGCGCTGTATCGTCGACGTAGACCGCCAGTTCTACGCGTGCTACCCGAGGTGCGTCTGCAGTGTTCAACGAGTACAGCAGGGGGCCGACAACCGACCCCTGCGGCACTCCTGCACGTATCGGCCTTTCCGTCGATGTACCGTCTCGATGTACCGTCTTGTGCCCTCACATGGAAGGTTCGTTCAGACAGGTACGACTGGCCACGCCGCAGCGCCCAGCGTCCGCCCGTAGAGCGACCGCTCGCACCGGAACCACAGATGTTACTCTGTGCTGGAACAGCTCCGCCCAGCCCGGGCTCGCGCAGCACCCCCTATAGAAGAAAGCCTGCGCACGACGTCACAACATGGCGCCGGTGAGAGGATTAGAGTCCTCTGAAAGGTTGTAAACATTAGCAGTGCACGCTGTTTATACTGCATTCTTTCTTTCAGGAGTGTATTTATTATGTAAATTGGTATTGTGTATTGTGTGATCGCTACGCTGGACTATATGTGTGTGTGTGAGAACAACGTGTGATCTCTTTTTTACTAACAAAATGTCGTTTCGCTGTTCTGTGCCGAAATGTAGAGGAAATTACGACTGTGGCCCAAAAGTTACCGTCTTTAAACGTCCGGAGAAGAATAAGCTAATGGGGGGGGTGGTTACGTAAATAAAATGAATCGCAATATCCATCAAAGTAAGAGCATATTGAACAAAGTAAGAGCATATGGTCTATCGGACCAATTGTGTGATTGGATTTAGGAGTTCCTAGATAACAGAAAGCAGCAGGTCATTCTCAATGGAGAGAAGTCTTCTGAAGTAGGATTTATATCAGGTGTGCCACAGGGGACTGTCGTGGGTCCGTTGCTGTTCACGATATATATAAATGACCTTGCGGATAAAATCGGAAGTTCACTGAGGCTTTTTGCGGATGATGCTGTAGTATATAGAGAGGTTGTAACAATGGAAAATTGTATTGAGATGCAGGAGGATCTGCATAGAATTGACGCATGGTGCAGGGAATGGCAATTAAATCTCAATGTAGACAAGTGTAATGTGCTGCGAATACACAGAAAGAAAGATCCTGTATCATGTAGCTACACTATAGCAGGGCAGCAACTGGAAGCAGTTAATTGCATAAAGTATCTGGGAGTAGTCATTAGGGGGGATTTAAAACAGAACGACCATATAAAATGAATCGTCGGTAAAGCAGATGCCAGACTTAGATTCATTGGAAGAATACTAAGGAAATGCAGTCCGAAAACAAAGGATGTAGGTTACAGTACACCTTTTCGCCCACAGCCTGAATACTGCTCACCGGTGTGGGATCCGTACCAGATGGGATTATAGAGGAGGTAGAGAAGATCCAACGGAGAGCAGCGCGCTTCATTACAGGATCATTTGGTAATCGTGAAAGCGTTACGGAGATGATCGATAAACTCCAGTGGAAGACTCTGCAGGATAGACGCTCTGTCGCTCGGTACGGGCTTTTGTCGAAGTAACGAGAACATACCTTTACCGAGGAGTCTAGCAGTATATTGCTCCCTCCTACGTATATCTCGCGATGAGACCGTGAGGATAAAATCAGAGAGATTAGAGCCCACACAGAGGCATACCGACAATCCTTCTTTCCGCGAACAATACGTGACTGGAATAGGAGGGAAAATCAATAGTGGTGCTCAAGGTACCCTCCGCCACACACCGTCAGGTGGCTTGCGGAGTATTGTTGTAGATGTAGAAACAGACATGCCTTAAAACTTTTATAAGGTTAAACAACACGAAAACTTACTCATTAACTTGAAGAAGGAGCCAAGTTATCCTGGGAATTATTGATATCAATTTCTTCTTCTCCGGACGTTTAAAAACGGTAACGTTTGGGCCACAGTCATAATTTCCTCGACATTTCGGCACAGAACAGCGAAACGGCATTTTGTTAGTAAAAAAAGAGATCACACGTTGTTCTTACACACACAAATCGTCCAGCGTAGCGATCACAACGTACACAACAGCAATTTACGTAATAAACACACTACTGGAGGAAAGAATGCACTACAAACAGCGTGCACAGCTAATGTTTACAATCTTTCAGAGGACTCTGAGCCTCTCACCGCCGCCATGTTGTGACGCCGTGCGCAGGCTTTCTTGTATAGGGGGTGCTGGCTGGCGGCGGCTTCACTACGAGGCTGTCGACGGCGCCGCCCCGCGCGCGGCCGCGCACGCGCAGCGCCTCGCTCGTGAAGCCGCCGCCGCCGCCTCGGCAGGCGTCCTTCACTGTCAGGCTGCCCTCACTGACGTCCAAGCCGCACCGTCTCAAGACGGCCACCATAAACTGGAACGTCATGTTCAAATGTTTGTATAGCTTACGGGACTTAACTACGGGGTCATCAGTCCCTAAACTTACAAACTACTTATGAACTAGCTAACACTAAGGACGACACAAATATCCATGCTCGAAGGGGGATCGAACCCCGACCGTAGTGGCCGTGCATACCGTGACTGGAGCGCCTCAGTCCCCTCGGCCACCGCGGCCGGCTGGCACGTCAACCCGTCCGGCAACTGCGACTCGCTCAGTAGGACCATTTTGGGGACGATTCAATCAGACACCTGAAGACAAATCCGTGGAAACAAATATTCACTACGTTTACATGTAACACATCTTCCGGAAGCCGCGGTGGAGTAGCCGAGCGGTCTTAAAGCGTCTCGCTGCGGAGCGCGCGCGGTTGCTTGCCGTGGAGGTTCGAGTCCTCCCTGGGGCATGGGTGTGTGTGTTGTCCTTAGGTTAGTTTACCTAGGTTTAGTAGTTTGTAAGCTACGGACTGATGACCACGCAGTTTGGTCCGTTAGATTTACAAACATTTAAACATTTTTCTTCCGGAAGACGAAAACCAATTTTCATAAACAGTTTGTCTTCTGTCGTGTTTACATGGCACGGCCTGAATCGGATTTCCTAATCCACTTAAGATGGCGGCTGAAAAACATCTGATTCAGTCCCAAATTTCGTCAGCATAATCGCTATTTTTCTTTACTTAAATACACAGATTCATGATAATTTAATATTAATAGTTTTATTTCACATTAGAAAATATCGCTCTGTCCATATGTGCAGAAAATTGTTATCAGAAAACACAATCTGACAAGCCAAGAACGTTTCAAAAACGGTTGCGTTTACATGGGCACCAAAACCCATTGTGTAACTGGAAAACCGCTTTAGAGAAATGGATTTCCAGAACCAAAAGCGGAATTGAGAAATCGGTTTACGAAATCCGGGTTTGGGACCCCATGTAAACGAGATGAAAAGGTTACCCCATCTGCGGCTCTTCTGCCGTCTAGTGCAGGTCTTTTTATTTGACGCCGCATGTGAGACTTAGATTATATTAGTTGTTCGTTCAAAAGATCCATATTGAGGAGATCCTCCATGAGAAACATTTCGGTGAATATAAATTCACGCACTCGGGCTTCGCAGCGGGATTCCTCATATGCTACCAATAAAAAAAAAGTCTCACAAAATTCGTAGTGCGCATATTTCCGGCAGTAAATGGACGTCGAAGACTGGGATGAGTGTGTGTCCCATACGTCAGTGTGTTTCATAATTACACTACTACACCAACAAACTGCTAGGGGATGCGGGAGGTGTCTAGGAACAAAGTGAGCATGGAACCCATGCCCCGAAACGCCATCCAATGACGCTACAGAGCGTTGAAGTTGCTGGATGGGATGTCTAGCAGCAGGAGCTGGTGCCTGTAACTTTCCGAAGCGTCGTTGAATGGCTATTCCGGGCATGGGTTTCCATGCTGATTTTATTCCTCAAAACACATCCCACATCCCCTAGAAGTTTATTGGTGTAGTAGTGTAATTCTGAAAGACACTGACGTATGGAACACACACCCATCTCAATCTTCGACGTCCATTTAATGCTGAAATATGCCCAGGACGAAATTTTGTGATAAACTTTTTTTTATTGCTAGCATGTGAGAAATCGCGCTGCGAAGCCAGAGTGCGTGAATTTTGATCCACCCTATATATATTTACAGGGTATTACAAAAAGGTACGGCCAAACTTTCAGGAAACATTCCTCACATACAAAGAAAGAAAATATGTTATGTGGACATGTGTCCGGAAACGCTTAATTTCCATGTTAGAGCTCATTTTATTACTTCTTTTCAAATCACATTAATCATGGAAGGAAACACACAGCAACGGAACGTAGCAGCGTGACTTCAAACACTTTGTTACAGGAAAAGTTCAAAATGTCCTCCGTCAGCGAGGATACATGCATCGCCGGCCGCGGTGGCCGAGGGGACTAAGGCGCTCCAGTCACGGTCTGCACGGCCACTACGGTCGGGGGTTCGAATCCCCCCTCGGGCATGGATATTTGTGCCGTCCTAGTTCGTAAGTAGTTCATAAGTAGTTTGTAAGTTTAGGGACTGATGACCCCGTAGTTAAGTCCATAGACTATACAAACATTTGAACATTTGATACATGCATCCACCCTCCGTCGCATTTAATCCCTGATGCGCTGATGCAGCCCTAGAGAATGGCGTATTGTACCACAGCCATCCACAATACGGGCACGAAGAGTCTCTACATTGGGTAGATGTCAAGAGAGCGTGGAGGCCATGGAATTGGTCCGCCTCTACCAATCCATCGCTCACCGAATCTGTTGTTGAGCTAATCCATACATCAAATGGGCATCTGCCAACTCTGCATTTGTAAACATTGCACTGATTGCAAAACAACGTTCGTGATGAACACAAACCAGTTGATGCTACATACTGATGTGCTTGATGCTTGTACTGTAGAGTAATGAGTCGCATGTCTACACAAGCACTGAAGTCGACATTACCTTCCTTCAATTGAGCCAACTGGAGGTGAATCGAGGAAGTACAGTACATACTAACGAAACAATTAGGTATTTTGACAATTGTCCGCACGAATTATTTCAATTTACATTTAAAGAGAAATACTAAAATGAGCTCTAACATGGAAATTAAGCGTTTCCTGACACACGTCCACATAATATATTTTTCTTTCTTTGTGTGTGAGGAATGTTTCCCGAAAGTTTGGCCGTACCTTTTTGTAACACCCATATAGGGTGTTTCACTAAGTGTGTTTGCCTCTGTAACTTATAAAATAATAGGTGACGGGAAATTTTAATGCGGTAGGTCAACACAAGAAATGTTACACTTTCTGCGGAGCTATGAACATAGTTTATTGTATCATTTTCCACAGAGTTACAGCACAAAGATATATATATATATTTTTAAATCGAACAATAGTTTTTCTATCGTGCATTGGAATCGTTGAAACCAGCTGCGTCCAAATCAATTTAAATCACTGTAAGTTTGGAAGCTACAACCCTTCTAAGTTTCAGAAAGCCACGGCGCGCACGTCGTATCACGTGATCAAGAGAGGCCCGTCCCAACGCCACGTATCTAGTAGGGATGGGAAAATCCGACCGGTTAAAACCGATACCGGTATTTTAGTTTTAAATAACAGGTTTTTTCGGTATTTATTTGGTGTCGGTTGTAACTGGTTTCTTTTAGTTATTGCCAAGAACCGGATAAAAAACCGGTACGACTACTTCCTGTAGTAGTGGTTCAAAATGTGTTTTTTGTAAATAATTAAAAAAATTAAAACTAGTAACCCTAATATTTAGGGCTATTCCTAAAATTTCCACTGCTGTGAAATATTAGGTCATAGCAGAAACTAAGAAAAGCGATCAGTGATAATTTAAGAACAATTCCGGCAGTCAGAAACGCGCAACAGACGCTTGGCATAAGAACTTAAGGACTGGTGCAGCTATTGAGGCATCGATGCACCTGTTGCCGTGTGGCGTGGCCTATTAGACGACGCGCGTGCACCGGCAGTGTACGAGACTTGCCTCCGTCTGGTCATGTGGCAGCTCCCTGATGTCGTCGCCAGACATCGGTTGTGTCTTAAATGGCACCATCCCGATGTAGGAGTACTTCACGAAGTACGGGAGCAGTGAGGTATAATGCCCCATTTGTTTTAAAAGACTGAAAACGGGCGGAGGTACTACAAACATGCTATGTCATTTAAGGAGAAAGCATCCAAAATGTTCCTTGGAAGAAAAGGTAAATTCGATTCATATAGCTATTTTGTAAGTGATGTACTCTAAGCTTGGAATACTAACTTTTAATGTATTATCATATTCTTGGGCTAACAAGTTTTATTAATGTGATTCCTTGAAAGCAAGGGGCTTTTTTAATAACCAATATGAGTTTAGGTAACATTGATCATGTGCTGCGTCGCGAGGTAGCCGTGCGGTCTGAGGCTCCATGTCACGGACTGCGCGGCTACTCCAGTCGGAGGTTCGAGTCCTCCCTCCTCCCTCGGTCATGGATGTATATGTTGTCCTTACCGTAAGTTAGTTTAAGTTAGATTAAGTAGTTTGTAAGTCAAGGAACCGATGACTTAAGCATTTACGTCTCATAAGAACTTTCTTTGCTCATGTTGTACAGAGCTTTCCTAGTTAAATTTGCGTAAATTTACACTGACAACAATCATACTGTTAGTCGGAACTGTGACTTTATTATCGAAATACTTCTGCAACACTGACTGAAGGTCATTTACTGACTGTAACTTATAAATATTGTGTATATAACGAGATTTTCGTATGCGCTGGCTCACAAGTCCAACATACGGAGTGGTTGGCTCAATATTCGCAACTGCCGGATGCAAATACTAGGCCAGTAAATCTGTATGTTTCGTATATCGTCTTCTACACACACCTGGCTAGGCTTACACACACTCAAGAAGTCGTAGTATTGGGAGGGGACCTTGCAGAATATGGAAAGACTAGTGATTTGTCACATAACGTAAATTTACATAAATTTTAACTAAATCTCGTAAGTTTCGGTTTCGGCCGAAACTAGAAGAACCGACGATTACGGTTTCTGTTTCGGTCGCAAAATATGTTTCGTTCGAACTCTACTGGAAATAATAGCAATAAAAACCGAAAACCGGTTATTTAAAAAAAAACGGTTATCTTGATCAATTTTGACGGTGCGGTTAAACTGGAGATGAAAAGAACCGGTATAACCGAAAACCGGTAGTTTCAGCGATAACCGCAAGCCGGCCGCGGTGGCCGAGGGGACTGAGGCGCTCCATTCACGGTCTGCACGGCCACTACGGTCGGGGGTTCGAATCCCCCCTCGCGCATGGATATTTGTGCCGTCTTTAGTATAAGGTAGTTGATAAGTAGTTTGTAAGTTTAGGGACTGATAACCCCGTAGTTAAATCCCATAAGCTTAACAAACATTTGAATTTTTGAATTTAAGATAGGTTCAAATGGGATATTAAATGCATAAAAGTTAGTGTGTGTGTGTGTGTGTGTGTGCGAGTAATTACTTGAAGTATCAACTAAGTCTTTGACTATTAAGAACGTGAATGTGATTGAAATCTGTATTAATTTTCTTTGTAGAAATCATCTCCAAAAGGAAAAACGCCAAGATTGCAGTAGGTTTAATTCATTTATTGACGATCGTGGTCGATGGGCTATGCCATCATTTTGGGTCGTATATATACTACAACGCAGTCTTGCTATTTTTAAATGGATGTTAAACAGAAAGTGCAACATTGCAGTCAAAATTAAAATACACAATTTATATTATGAACTGCTTCTTCTTATTGATTATTTGGAAACAAGATAAGTTCTTGGTTGTTGGTTGCTCCTTTGTTTTTCTTTTTATAGAATTTACAAGAATCAGCTACATGTATTGTTATACTTTGTCGCCACGGAGCGCCTTCTTTTTCATTTTCCGCAAGTATTCTTTACGATTAAAGTACAGTTTAATGATTTTGCAATCTCGCACACCGAGACACAAACACGTACTTTGGAGTAAAGCTCAGTGAAGCTTTCTATTAAGAGTCGGTGACGAGAGGCAATGTTTAAAGGTAGTTTAGTAGGTACGCCATAAAAACGGGTCAACTTCTGAAGTGGCAGAGCTTTGTATATAAAAAAAATTTCTAGTTTCGGTTAGTTAACGTTAGTAATAGCTTGGGGTATAAAATTCTGTAGCCTGCCCTATTTCACAAAATTTGACAAATGTATATTGTATACTGTGCGTTAACAGAAAGTTTTCGAAAAACAGTTTTGTGTAGTTGCTCGATTAAAGTAAAAGCAATAGTTAAAAGAACATGATCGATATACAATGTGATTCAATTACATCTACAAACGTGGAAAGGATTTTATTTCTAGTTATGAAAGAATGGTAACGGTTCGTTTCTGAAATCGGCCGACAGAGAGTATTTGAACGCAGAATCTGTAGAGTATCATCTCTGGAAGAAAAAAAGTAGTCGCGTAATGAACAAATCTGTGTATATGTAAAAAACCAGGTCACCTGTGTTGTCACATTAGTTTTGAATACCAATTCAGGGTGGGTGTGTTCACAAACGAGAAATAATGAAATGTATTTCAGATTATGTAAGCAATAGCAATATTAAGTGATCAAACAACACACTGAAAGTGAATTACATATACCATGTGTATCTGTTTGACAGCAGATTTGATTGCTGCTTACTGATTGTGCTGTTCAAAGTGCTCCTTTGAATTTATTGCCCTCGTTTAGGTACTGATTACAATGTATGGAATCTCCCGTTCATGTGCACATCCAATAAAAGGATTTGGGATCGTATAGAGGGTCAGATGCCTTAATGTAAAACTGATATTCACATGTACCACAACCCAACTGTACTGGGGTTATTTGGAAGAATGCTAGCAAGCGATATATATCGAAGGAGCGACTGTATGGTGTAACATATCGATTGTGAGATTTACTAACGTCATTAGCGTGAATCGTAAACGTACTTCGAAAACGAGTCACTAGATGAGTGTAACGCTTTGATTACACTAGATGAGTGTAACACTTTGATTACGTTACAAACATTTAACGGAAAAGTCTGCGGATATAAGTTGTGGATCATTTATAGGACTCGATTCCTAGAAACATGACTCAAAACGTAGATTAAAATTATGTCTTTAAAAAGTGCTCTGTAGCTTTACTCTGATAGTGAGGTATTAACAGGGGGCAAATGTTTGAGCTGAGACCTATGTTCGATGATCAGTCCTCTGAGCGATGATCTGTTGTGGGTAAAACTTTACAACGCTTATCGCTTGGCTTCATTGTTTACGTGGCAACAAATGAACAATGAAGTGTAGAATTGCTTCAATATTTTTCATGAGCTACAGAGTGTTATTGATGCTCGTTTCACTCGCAACAAAATTAATACTGTACGTGCTCTATGGTTGACAGGTTCCTGTATGTACCCTTGCCCGTTCAGAAAAAATAATTTTCGTTTTGATTGAAGTTGGTCATCTGCTGTGATCTCTATATAACCTGGACGTATAACTCTGGTGTCTGAACATAGAAATGTAACGTGCCTGCACATTCATATGTTTTACACACGAATTTGCATTGTCCGCCATGTCGTAGTTAGTCAAAAGAATTTACTTCAGTTAGTACGTGACAAATAATAGCTAGATTACCTCTGGATTTGACATTTGTGTCAATATGCAAAGTAACAGACTCGTGTGAGTACGGAATCCAAACATATTTCCTTTTCGTTTTCTTGTAATACTTCATAGCAGCCATGTTGTAATTAGTCAAGAAGCAGAATATGAACAACGTTGGCTGGCACGGTCAGAAATTTGTAGTTCAGCTTCCAGGTAGTATAGAGATCACTGGTCATCTGAGTTGTCGCCATTAACCATTGGTGCCAACATAACCACTGGAGCCCGGCGAGAACCTTCATAGCCTACAATTTAATCCTGTTGTAGTAATCTGTAATATAGGAGGATAATCACAGATTATTTATTATCTACAACACATAAGTATTAGGATATTATCCTGTATGTTTATATTCGTCGATAATGTTTGTTTTACTAGCTGTTCCGACATGTTAGTTCCCTGTCACAATCTATGTATTACTCCGTAACAGTTGAACGTTCGATATATATTGCTTGCAAGCAGTGATCTGTATACTATCTGTATGTTGAACTAGAGTTTTCTGAGTGTGCCAGCCAAAGATGTTCATATTCTATTTTTTGACTAATTACAATATGGCTGCTATGAAGTATTACAAGAAAACGAAAAGGAAATATGTTTCGATTACGTACTCTCGCGAGTCTGTTACTTCACATATCGACATAAATTTCAAATTCAGAGGTAATCTAGCTATTATTTATCACATACAGTGATCTCTCTATAACCTGGATGTATAACTCTGGTGTCAGAGGATAGAACTGTAGCGTACCTGCACTTTCGTATGTTTCGCACTCGAATTTTCATTATCCGCCATATTGTAATTAGTCAAACTAGTTTCCATCACTTAATTCGTCACACATAATTGCTAGATTACCTCTGGATTTGAAATTTATGTCAATATGGGGAGTTACTTGCGTGAATACGTGATCGAAACATATTTCCTTTTCGTTTTCTTGTACTACTTCATAGCAACCATGTTGTAATTAGTCAATAAACAGAATATGAACATCTTTGGCTGGCACGCTCAGAAATCCGTAGTTCAACATCCAGGTAGTGTAGAGATCAATGATCACATACTAACTGACGGAAATTCGTTTGACTAATTACGACATAGCGGACAATGCAAATTCGTGTACAAAACTTGAATATTCAGGCACGCTACTGCTCTATGCTCAGACACCAGAGTTATACATCCAGGTTTTGTAGAGCTCGCTGCTTGCAAGCATTCTTCCAAATTGTCTGTACTGGTGCTAGGATAATATTCATTTGTCGTGTGCTGGGATACTATATCTTCTATTCTATATTTGATGGCTGTTATTAAAGGTGAAGGTTTGATGCAACGCACAGCAGGGCCCGGTTTATATAGTTGTAACTATTTATACGAAATATTACGGCCAGCAAAAGATGTTTGATATATATCAAAGACTGCGGGACTTTTACGTTACTAGTCAGGCCTGCTAAATGTGTGCAGTCTCTAGTTTACATCCCTTAGCTCCTCACAGCCTCAACCATACGATAATAAATAGCCAATGCGCAATTGAGCTGTAGAGTATTAACAGGTATGTGAATGATATTTATTCAGATGACAGTACTACCGAGGATCTGCCATTGCTGCACTATTGGAACGGCTATCTCGTAGTGTTTGACGAGCTTCCTGAAGGGTATGGAGCAACTCCAGTTTAGAAAAACTAAAGCCAGTTACCATGAGAGCGGTGGCAGTGATCTGTCCATGTGCTCCGCCGTACACGGCACCAGGTGCGTGGCAAACAAGCAAGCGTAGTGGTCTCAGTAACTCGTGGCTTCCTTGGAATGATTTCACTGCTTGGTTTAACGCAGTAGGCAGTGAAGGAATGGAAGGAGAAATTTGGAGAGGGCATTAAAGTGCAGGGAGAATAAATAAAAACAATGCGGTTTGCCGATGACATAGTAATTCTGTCAGAGACCGCAAAAGATCTGGAAGAGCAATTGAATGGGATGGACAGTGTCTTGAAAGGAAGATATAAGATGAACATTAACGAGAGTAATACGAAATTAATGGAATGCAATATCACAAAATCAGGCGATGCTGAAGGAATTGCATTAGGTAATGAGACAATAAAAGAAGTTGATGAATTTTGTTATTTGGGTAGCAAGATAACTTCTGATGGCCGAAATAAAGAAGATATAAAATGCAGAATGGCTATGGGACGAAAAGCGTTTATAAAGAAGCGAAACTTGTTAACATCCAATATTAATTTAAATGTTAGGAAGCCCTTTCTGAAAGAATTTGTCTGGAGTGTAGCATTGTATGGGAGTGAAACGTGGACGATAAGGAGTTCAGATAAAAAGATGATACAAGCTATTGAAATGTGGTGCTACAGACGAATGATGAAAATTAGATGGGTAGATCACGTAACTAATGAAGAGGTGCTTAACCGAATCGGGGAGAAAAGGAGTTTCTGGCGTATACTGACTAAGAGAAGAGATAGATTGGTTCTACACATTCTGAGACATTGATTGTCAACTTAGCATTAGAAGGAAGTGTGTGGGGTAAAAATAGTAGAGTGAGACCGAGGGACGAATATAGTAAGCAGATTCAAAAGGATGTAGGTAGCCAAACGTATTCTAGATGAAAAGACTTGCACAGGACAGGGTGGCGTGGAGAGCTGCATCAAACCAGTCTGCGGACTGAAGACCACAACAATAAACCTCTAACCACTTCAGTGAAAATGAGACCATTTGCACTAAACATTCTGTTGACATACCAATGCTGCAGTAAATGTTCCAACACTTTAGTTGGACGTTACATTTTGACTGCCTATCAATTATTACAGAATGTAATTTTGTTATATGCAAAGAGTACTGTTTCAGTGGAGATGACACTGGAGAAGCTCGCCCGTGGAGTTGACGACCACCAGGTGATGTAAATATAAAACTATTTCTGTGCTACTATGATTTGCTGAACACTCACTGCATACGCTTTGCTACATCTTGTTTCAAGTACTTTCTCTATGTCGCCATCCTGTAAGAAAATTATCCTAGGTACTTGAAATTGCCTGCCTGTTCCAACTTTGTTCCTCCTATTTGATACTCAATCTGTTTAAATCTCTTTCCCACAGACTTTACTTTCGTTTTGGAGATGTTGATCTTCATATCGTAACCATTAAACCTCTGATCGAACACTGAAATATTAAATTGCAATTTTTAATCGAATCTGCTATCACAACTTATTTTAATCCCGCACTGCCAGTCTACTGTTTTCAACATATGATCCATGAATAGTATGAACAACAGTGGTGATAGTTTACAGCCTTAGCTTTCCCCTGAAACTACCCTGAATCATGAACTTAATTTACTGTCTACTCTAACTGCTGCCTGAAAGTCTAGCTAAAGAGATTCAATTGCCTCTTATTTCATAATCTTGTAGACCTCTCAACAGCTTCCTCCTAGGAACTCGGCCATAAGCCTTTTCTAGATTTATAAAACATAGATACAAGTCCCTGTTCCACTCATAGCACTACTCCATTATCTGCCATAAGCTGAAGATCTAGTCCTGGGAGCCTTTAAGAGGCCTAAACCCACAATGATTTTCATCCAACTTGTCTTCAACTAATACTCGTACTCTCCTTTTAAGAATACCGGAGAATATTTTCCCCACAAAGCTAATTAAAGAGAAACGTACGTAGTTGTTACAATATTTCCTGTTTACATGTTTGAACATTGGCTTGATTACTGCGTTCGTTCAGTCAGACGGAACCTGTCACGACTCCCACGCCATTTAAATTACCCTGTGTAACCATTTGAGACCTGACATTCCACTGTATCTGATATGTTCCGGAGTAATATTATCTACCCAAGCCGCTTCATTGCACTGCAATCTATTGCCCATTCTCTCCACTTGCTCAGATGTGATCCTTTTTCTTTCATCATTCCTATCCTATTCTACCTCAAAATCTGACCCATCATTGAACTTTTCACGTACATTGAGCAATTCTTCAAAATATTCCCTCCATCTGCCCAAGACATCCACGGAATTCACTAGCAACTTTCCAGACTTGTCCAAATTCCTTCTTCCCTCCCTTTCGAAGACTGATACTCATGCTCCAAAATGTTTTTCCTGCAGCTTGACCCATAGTTTCTAGCTTATTTTCAAAGTCGTCCCATGATTTTTGCTTTGATTCTGCAATTATCCGTTTGGCTTTGTTTCTTTCTTTAACATAACTTTCTCTGCCTTCCTGATTGAAAAAAAATTAAAATAACGTTCCTCTCAAGGGTAATTCACTAACGTATATTCCACTATTTTCAACTATATTACGTCGCTCTGTAACTATTGCCTTTGTTTCGTGATCAACTTTCAACTTTACAGTAAATAAGCGGATCAACAACGAATCACTTGCATATTACAATCGAGTTACTTTAAAAATGAAATAGAAAGTGAAAGAAGGCCTTATATCACCAGAATAGATATTAGTATACATACCTGAGGTAATTGAATAAATTGTTACTGCTGGCGGGGGCGCCCTGGACGCAGGCTGCTGGAGTATCTTTCGGACCACGAGGAGAATGGAACACCTGTGACAACGAGTCGGCCGTAGTTGTGGTTGACATGCATTGCATGACACTACTTTTGTATTTCTGGTTGCTCACAGTTCCATTATTTGGGCGCTGATACATCTTAATGGGCGTCCTCCAAAAATCGACAACAGGCAGTCGGCGTTTAGCAGTGGCGCAAGCCACTCCCGTGATTTTCCCCTTGTGAGAAATTGCGCGAGCCACTTGTCCCCAGATGTCATCTGTAGACTACTGCCTACAAGACTGTTCACGCACGTTACAGCCCATGAGAAGTTTATTAATGTATATGCTTGACATTTTTCAAGCAAGGGGCCGATCTAAATATAGCCAAGAACACTTGTTGGATGTTTTATTTTAGATAACCGGTTTCGACTAACTTGTCATCTTTAGATCTGCGCATTTTAAAAAGAAATACACAGTTGTTTCTGCATACTGTGTAGTTAAGTTGTTGTGTGATTATTTTTAACAGTGACGAGCTATCGCGTATGATTTTAAATTACAACATATCTATCAATAAAATTCTTCTGGGTATGAGACCGCGTCGTCATTTTTACAAAATCTACCGACGTTTTGGCCACTGTTGCAGGCGCCCTTCATTAGGGTCTGTATCTGATGAAGGCCGCCTGAAACAGTGGCCGAAACGTCGGTAGATTTATAAAAATGACGATGTGAAGAATTTTATTGACAGTGACAACGGCCGCGAAAGCCTGCTCCTACGAGACATCTAGTTTATATATACTTAACACAGTGAACTTTAAATATGTGACTTCTGTAACGTAGACATGAAGAACCGTGTCATATGAGGTGCTATTTTTTAATAAGAAGATGACAACTTAGTCTGTCGAAACTGGTTATCTAAAGTAAAATACTCAACAAAGATCAAGGCATATATACTTCTCAACAAATAGAAGTTTATTAGATGAATAATAAACTGCAATAGTACTGCTGGGGAACTAATTTCTACTGAGAGATTCCCGAATTAAAGAGCTTAAAGGCATGTGTCCACTTGCAGATGTGTTTTCGACAGGATTGCGTCGTGAGATAAACAAGAGGAACTTCATGGTGTCAACAGAACAACCAACATCATTACTGCGTTACTACTTATTAAATAAAAATCGTTACGAAAAACAGAGTTGAGAAAAAAAGAAATGATTGGATGAAGAAACAAATGCAGAGGCTACACATTTCATCGATACAAAGATTGTGAATGAAATCAAATAAGAGGAATTCATCTTGAGGTTTGAAAAGCTCTTCAATCTCCGTGTTTGCTTACAAATAAATTTGTTTTATAGGTATGGTCCGGCTTGAGCAAACACAATTGTTTTTAGTTTCTCCCAGACATGTTTCGCTGACGTTGCAGCATCATCAGTGGGATGTTTATTTCATACTGTCTTTCATATTAACAATGAAATGATTGTTACTTTTTGTACATTAAGTGTAAAAACTACAGATAATTGTGAAACTAATACAAATCGTTTATTTTTTTATATGTATACCAGGTCTACCTTAATACCACATGTGGTATTAAAGCTAAGAAACGATTTCATCGTTAATCTGCCAGATAGTATGAAATAAACATCCCACTGATGATGCTGCAACGCCTGCGAAACATGTATGGGAGAAACTAAAAACAATTGTGTTTGCTCAAAGCGGACCATACCTATAAAGAAAACAAACAAGAGGACTTCACTCATATTAAAATTATTCTGAGAACGTAATGTGCTAGTCTCGTACGTCACTTGTATTTTGTACAATCATTTATTCGAAAATAAGATACAAAATGCAGCAAAATATATCACGAAGATATGGCCTTATAATTACTGTCCCATTTTTAAAAACATTATCTACTACTATTACTACACATATAACGTAGTAACGAACCGGGAAATGCTTCGCAATTGCTAAATATGCTTGGTAATTGAATATACATTCTACACTCATTTCCTTAAACTCTCCGCCCATCACATCCACCGTCTCTACATCTGTATCTTACCTCTTTGTCCTCTGAGGCTTCTAACTGTATTAGCTGCCTGAAAACCTTTCCTTACTCGGGTATTCCTTTACTCCAATAGTTCATGTAGTTCTCCATACTCTCTCTGTCCCTATCCTCCTCAATCCTCTCTATCGACCTCCGCCTCATCTTCCTCCTCCTTCTACTACTCACCTTTATCCACCTATGCATCCATATTCCATTCTGCTCTTTTGTGTCACACTGAGCGTTCCGTTTAACTGCTTTCGTTATTGCAATATATATCGTTTTCACTTCGTTGCTGCTCTTTAAATTCGTTGTCGCTCTTGTTGCCGTCTTTCGGTGAAGATCAGTGATTCGCGTAAAACGTTCCAAAAGTGTGAGGAATGCAGTTATGAGTTCGAAATGCGTAAGAAGTTCACGAAATTCGGAACTTTCGTGTATCGAAAAATGGAAAAGGCAGTGTGCAGAGTGCAGAATAGCATTATCAAGATGCAGTTTATTAAAATGGCATCAAATAAAATGTTAACCCACTAGACCTATGCTCCATTCGAGTAACTTTCTACCCTATAATTGTGTGACATCTAATTGCTTGACATAAAAGTGTATTGCACAGTGAAATAGTGTCCTTTGTCTACATAGGTTTGGAATAGTACTTGAATGAATAAAATATGTTAAAGAAAGTAATGGGATTTCTATCTTTTTTTTTTTATCGTATAAAGAAACTTGATGAAATGTTCTGATTTTTGTGTGTAACTGTCAAATTTATTATGTCAAAATATCACCCACAGAGCATAATTTTTTATGAACCTGATTCGTGATTATGCATTTAGAATACTAATGTTCAGTCACTGCATGTGCGAATTTACTGATTTTCTAGGAAATGTCTGTAAAGCTTAAGGGACTTAACTGCGGAGTCATCAGTCCCTAAACTTACAAACTACTTATGAACTAGCTAATACTAAAGACGACACAAACATCCACTCTCTCTCTCTCTCTCTCTCTCTCTCTCTCTCTCTCTCTCTCTCTCTGTAAGAAGCACTCCTATATTAAAGCGTAAAAAACAAAATTTTTTTCGGCGAAGCCATTTTTGAGCTTTAGACGCCCTAAATTCGGAAAAAAATGTGTAATGTGAAATAAATTGTAGCATCAAGGAAAGGTGCAAAATCAAATACAATAATAATTGCTTGTGGGTCTGTAACCTCGTGCAAGTCTTTCTATTGGTCGCCACATCCCCTACAACATGTCCCTAATCTACCTCAGTTGTCCAACCAGGGAAAGAGGACCTACAGTTTAACTTGGAACTTGAACCACATATCGTTTCTGACGACTCCTGAGATCGTTGAAGCTGAAAGCTATGTTACAACTCAAAGTGAAAAAATTCTTCTTCCCAGTGAGATTCTAACCCGTGACATTTCGCTCTCGAACCGAGACCTGTGCCCCTAGGAAAGATTTCAAGATGAATAACAGCGCTAATTGTTCGATACTTACCCAACCTAATCTAAAAATATTTAATTTGCATCAAAAATAAATTGAGGTTATTACTCGATATGAAAACTATCCAATCTCTTAAGTTGGAAAAAATCACACAAACTATGTAAAATTTCATTAAGATCTGATAATCTGACATTAATATTCTACAAAAACGAAACGCCAAGATCACGAAATACTCCTTTATTTAAAGACGACCGGTTTCGGAGGACTATGCCATTAACAGTTCATATTACATTTTATAAGTTGGTCCTCTTATTTATAAAAAAAAAATAGACTAAGTGCTATTGAACGTTTTATTTACTCTCAATTTTTAAATAAGATGACCAATTTATGAAACGTGATATGAGCAGGTTTAGTCCTCCGAAACCGGTCGTCTTTAAATAAAGAAGTATTTCGCGATCTTGGCGTTTCACTTTTGAAGAATATTCATTACGATCAGTTCCGTAGTTTCTGAGGTCGGAGTTCACGCCGACAAACATCGTTGCACAGGAAATCTCAGTTTACGTACTGACAGACTTCTCCTCGATGACCACTCCCTGCCACCCAGTCATGGTTTTGGTAGTAGATAGTCGTTGTATCAAGCTGCTAGTAAGGCAGTTTAGTCGCGTTGCTCAGCAGTGAGTGACTTTGGAGACAAAAATCCACGAAATACGTAAAAGTAACCTCTCTTAAGGAAAATCTATATTCGCTGTACCTTGCCATACATATGAAAATGCGTTTATTGTTTCATTAGTCAGATATAGTAAATGCTTGCGCGATTTCGTCATTGATTCTAGCATAGCACGTTTTCGTCAATCACATTGCACCGACAAGCAATAAGGACACAGACAGACTCAAAGATTACCGAGCGAGGTGGCGCAGTGGTAAGACACAGGACTCGCATTCGGAAGGACGGTGGTTCAAATCCACCTCCGACCATCCTGATTTAGGTTTTCCGTGATTTCCCTAAATCGCTCCAGGGAAATGCCGGGATGGTTCCTTTCAAAGGACACAGCCGATTTCCTTCCCCATCCTTACCCAAAACTCCGAGCGTTAGTTCCGTCTCTAATGACCACGCTGTCGACGGGACGTTAAACACTAAGCTTCCTTAGACTCAAAGATTAAGTATTCGTTTTATCTGAAACCATAGTGGCTGTCTGAACACGCTAATCTGTAAAACAACTAAACGAAGTTTCATATAGTTTTCATAGCCTTTATTTCATTAAAACTGAATCAGGAGAAGAAAGACATCGTATATTAAAAATTTGCCGTGCTTCATAGTACGGCATAGTATGTCAAAGAAACAGTAGATGACATTCCTTAGAACATTAAAGAAACGAAACTGCTGTTTGTTTTAGCTCACGGTCAGTAACATTAGTGTTGTCTGCAGATTACGTCAGCGATTGGAATTTATTTCGTTAGGATATTTGGATTTACAGATTTCACTTTTTGTTTCAAGGACTTAGCAATATTACTTTGCGTTTTTCGATAGCCGGTTCCTGTAAAACCGTGTTACCATTATCTGCCCTGTAATTAGTGTATAGATAAAAGGTTTTTGTTGGAGCGCGCCACTGCAAGCCGCGTCCCGTCCGTCCGCGGCATCTGAAAGCCGCGCCACGGCCGAGTCCGCCGCACGATGGCGCCGCCTCTGAGGGCCTGCAGCGCCGCCACGCCCGGGCGAGCACGCCGTGTGCGAGGCGTGCCTCAGTCTTGTGGTAGCTCTCGCCGGCTTCACATGAAAACATTAGCTGTGTCCGTTACTTGCCAACTCAGTACTGTCATTTATGTATGTCTTGTACCGTCCAGTGTGTACAACAGTGTGTTACAACAGTATAATTGACGACGAGTTTCGTTCTTACGCGTGTTTTTCTGTTTGCGGTGGTTATGGATCCAGCGTTGCTTCAGTTACTGCAAAAGCAGCAGCAGCAGCAGTTAGACCAAAAGCAGCAACGACTCGTTTTGCTTACGGAGTTGATTACGTTTTCTCCGCCGCCCCAGGCCTACCCCCCCCCCCCTTCCCTACGCTCTACGGCTTTTCCAAGTCTAAGGGAGACTGGGACTCCTACGTGCAGCGTCTACAGCAACATTTTGCTGCTTTTAAGGTAACGGATCCTGACTTACAAAAGTCTTTCTTCTTGTCGTGGATCGAGCCCGAGACTTTTCGTTTACTACGAAAACTAGCTCCGCTGTCAGAGCCCGCCGAGTCGTCTTTTTCCCGTATGTCGGAATTGCTTAGTTCTTATTATCGGCAGCAAACGCACGTGGTGCTTTCCCGCCTGGATTTTCATCAAAGAAGAAAGAAACCTGGTCAGTCGTATCAGTCCTGGGCGGCAGCAGACCTCCGCGGTTTGAGTCGTAAGTGTGGTTTTGTGTGTGCAAATTGTCAGCAGGCGTATGCAGGTTCCTTAATTCGCGACGTTATTGTGCGTTCGGCTCCTGATAGGGCTGTGCGTCGCGAGGCTTTGCGGTTACAGGATCCCACCCTTGACGAGGTTCTGTCTATGGCACAAGCTTTTGAGGTGTCTAAGGCGGCAGCGGATCAGTTTGAGGAAATGGTAGAGGTGGCGGCGGTACATTCCTCGCGCCCCCACGGGCGTCGTTCTTCGCCCAGCTCTTCGTCGTCTTCGTGCACTTCCCGGTTACCTCCCGCCGTTCCATTGCGACGACGCGACTTTCCCTCTTGTCTGGATTGTTTTCGTGCGCACGATCGCCCGCACTGCGCCTCCGCCGCGCGCGGTGCGCGTCCTGCCGTAAACAAGGCCACGTGGCGGCTGTCTGTCAGACTTCTGCACGCGGTCGGCCGCCTTATTCAGACGAGTCCCAAATGGAAGTAAACTGTCTGTCTACCGCACCTGGACAGGAGCAGGTCACTTCATCAAAGATTTATGTCACACTTCTTATTCAAAATCGTCCGTTCCGTTTTCAAGTTGATACCGGTGCCTCTGTCTCTCTAGTAAATTTGGATGCGTATTTGGCACTTTGGTCATCTTGTGTCTGACTCCATACCGTTTAATGAATTGGATTCCCTTTGCCGCGAATTTGGAGCACTTTTCTCGGCGGGTTTGGGAATGGCCATTGGTTATGAGGCGCACATCACTCTCAAACGTACAGCGGTTCCGAAATGTTGTCATGCCCGGCCTATTCCTTTTGCTTTGCGCCCAGCGGTTAAGAACGAGTTGGATCGGTTACACGACTTGAGTATCATCGAACCAGTTTCCTCTAGCTTGTGAGCGACACCTCTGGTGATAATAAATAAACCCACGGAAGCCCTTCGGTTGTGCGGTGATTTCAAGTCTACAGTTAACTCGCAGTCAGTGGTAGATTATTTTCCCATTCTCCGCCCGGACGACATTTATGCGAAATTGGCGGGCGGTGAGTGTTTTTCAAAAATTGATTTGGCGGAAGCGTATCTCCAGCTTCCCTTAGATTCTGATTCTCAACAATTCTTGGTTCTCAATACTCCTTTCGGACTGTGCCGCTACAAACGTTTGCCGTTTGGGGTCGCGAGTACGCCCGCGATATTTCAACGGTTCTTGCAACAGTTATTGGACGACATTCCGTGCTGTGCGAACTATCTGGACGATATCATCGTCACCGGTTCCTCCCGCACAGATCACTTAAACAACCTGCGGTTCTTGTTCACGAAATTGCACGCGACAGGCCTCAAATGCAATCTTCAAAAATCACAGTTCTTTCAAACTGAAATTGAGTATTTGGGACACCTGGTGTCGCGAGATGTCCGCCCCAGGTCAGAATTGGTTACGGCGGTGACCAGCTTCCTCGTCCTACGAATTTGCAGGAACTCCAGTCCTTTTTGGGCAAGGTCAGCTACTACTCCAAATTTCTTCCTAACGTGGCGGAGATCACACATCCTTTGAACGCACTTCGAAAGAAAGGTGTTCCGTTTGTGTGGTCTGCTGTTTGTGAGGCGGCATTCGCTCGCATCAAATCAATATTTAAGTCTTCACCTTGCCTCGGCACATTTACACCAGGCCGACAGCTAGTTCTAGCTACGGATGCTTCTCAGCTTGGGATTGGAGCAGTGCTGGATGACTGAATGACTGACTGGATGACGGTTCCGAGCAGCCCATTGCCTACACGTCTAAGACGTTGTCAGATGCCCAACGTAATTATTCTATGATTGAGAAAGAGGCTTTGGCGATTGTTTATGTTCTGAAGTTTCATGTGTTCCTCTATGGCATTAAATTCCACCTTATCACGGATCACAAACCCATGGTTGCACTGTTTGGTCCGCGTTCTCATCTTCCAGACCAGACTTCGCAACGTCTCCAACGTTAGGCTCTGTTTTTGAGTGCCTATCACTACGAAATTCATTATCGGCCCTTATAGCACCATGCCAATGCCGACGCCTTGACCCGTCTGCCCAAGGGCCCCGACTCTTCCTTCGACAAAGACGAGGTGGCGATTTTTCAGATTGATGAACGTTTGCACGACTCAGTTGAGTGACTTCCGATTACGGCCAGTAGAGTCGCGCAAACCACCCGTTGGGACTCTGTGCTCCGGGAGGTGCTTAAGCATGTCACCGCCGGTTGGCCTGAGCGATTGTCCGCCAAAGAGGCTGGCCCTCTGCGTACCTATTTCCAGCTTCGAAACCGGCTGTCAGTTATCGACGGTGTCCTCCTCCTCAGTACCGATTCCTACGAGCCTCGTGTCGTTATTCCGTCCGACTTACGGGCTCGTATGTTAACTCTGTTACATTGGGGTCACTGGAGTATCACATGCATGAAGGTATGTGCACGCCGTTTTGTCTATTGGCCAGGAATCGATGCCGCCATCGAGCAGTTGGTTCGTACGTGCACTCAGTGTGCTACCCAGCAAGTTGCCCCCCAGCGCACTTTTTCCGGAGCACCCCTGGGACCGCATTCATGTGGTTCGTGGTGGTAGATGCAGTCATGTGGTTCGTGGTGGTAGATGCACTGTCTATGTATCCGTTCGTCGTGCGTATGCGCTCCACTACGGCAGAAGATGTGGTCAGAACCCTGGTACAGATCTTTGCTATTGAAGGCCTTCCTCGGACGCTCGTCTCTGATAATGGCCCACAATTCACGTCGTCTTATTTTCAACAATTCTGCACTAATAATGGTATTTCCCACCTCACCTCGGCTCCTTTCCACCCCCAATCCAATGGGGAGGCAGAGCGTATGGTGCGAACTTTTAAATCACAACTTTGTAAGTGCCTGAAAAAGTCATCCGCCGAGGCGGTGCTCCCCTTATTTCTTAGTACTTATCGCACAACAGCAATTAATGGTCGGAGCCCGGCTGAGGTATTCCACGGCCGCCAACCTCGGATGCTGTTGCACCTGCTGTGCCCGGAGCCCCGACCTGAGGTGCCCACACACACTCGGCGTTACGTACCAGGCACGCACCTTTGGCCGCCGCCCAGGGTGGACGCCAGGGGTAGTACTGCATTCGCGTGTTCGACAGATGTGCGTAGTAGATGCAGACGGGGTGACGATCTCCCGCCATCTCAACCAACTACGTCCTCGGTGGGGCCCACTCCACCACCTTCAGATCTCACTACTGTGCCTCTCGGATACCCCTCCGTAGATTCGGAGGTCGAAAGAGGAATCCGTCCGACATCACGGTGGCACCGGCCTCCTCCCGCCGACGGCTGTCGCACGGCAGCCTCTGCTGCGTTCTCGCCCACTTCCCACCGCTACGACTACGCCTTACCGTCGGAGCCGACGCTGGACGAGGCACGGGGAAGTGGCGCTACGGATGGGCGTCCACAACGCCAACAGTCGGCCGCTGATGGTGACGTCGAGATGCGGCCTCTCTCCCCGCGGGTCGACGATGTCGGTATCCGGGAGAGGGGAGGGATGTTGGAGCGCGCCACTGCAAGCCGCGTCCCGTCCGTCCGCGGCATCTGAAAGCCGCGCCACAACCGAGTCCGCCGCACGATGGCGCCGCCTCTGAGGCCCTGCAGCGCCGTCTCGACCGGGCGAGCACGCGGTGTGCGAGGCGTGCCTCAGTCTTGTTGTAGCTCTCGCCGGTTTCACATGTAAACCTTAGCTGTGTCCGCTACTTGCTAACTCAGTACTGTCATTTATATATATCTTGTACCGTCCAGTGTGTACAATAAATTATACTGTTAAACAGTTTTCACTGCTTGAATGCCCGCTATGGTCTTTTCTTAATATCTTATGTTGGTAGCAACAAAGTTCTCCTGTCCTTGGGAAATGGCTAGGTACGCCGGTGAGGCGTACGATAGTTAGCTTCTGTGGTCACTTGTGTGTTGTAGTATCGCCTGATGGGAGTACGGTTGTGGCGTGAACATGTCGCACCTTAACTTTGGAAGCAGAAAAAAAAACACGTATGATTTAACTTGAAGACTGATGTAGTAGTTAGCTTCTGTGTTGTAGTAGCTCACGCTGAAAGTATAGTTCCGGCGTGAGAATGTTCTAACTTAACTTTTGATGCAGAAAAAAATGAATGATTTAAATAAATAGTGAAGTATTATAATTATTGTTGTCAGGTATAAACATAGTCCAAAGTTTATGAACTACCGGTAATGTTGGGCATATACTGGGAAAAGACAAGACTTGATTTTTTTCTTATTTTTTCAGTTCGTTTTGTTGAATTGGCCGCTTGCTCTAAGGCGTCATGCTATTGACTTGGCGACCGTTCCCGCCGGAGGATCGAGTCCTCCTTCGGGCGTGTGTGTGTGTGTGTGTGTGTGTGTGTGTGTGTGTGTGTGTGTTTGTGTTCCTTAGTTTAAGTTAGTTTAAAAAGTTTGCAAGTCTAGGGAATGATGACCAAAGAAGTTTGGTCCAATAGTTTTACAAATATTTGAACAATTTGTTGAACGGCTGCTATCAATCTGTGACAATCTAGGAAATTAAAATTGAATGAGAGAGGAGTAACAACCAAAAGTTTTTTTTAGTTGAGTAGCTCGCTAATGTGTTTCACTCGTAAAATAAATTTTTCATTCATTATAATGAACTTTGCTTTAGAATCACTGTATATTGCCGTTTTTATTTATTTTGCAATTAGAGATGAAGCAAAATCAAATGATCAAATGTTTGTAAATCCAAGGGACCAAACCGCTTAGGTCATAGGTCCACAGACTTACAAACCACTTAAACAAACACTAAGGACAACAGACACCCAGGCCCTATGGAGAACTCGAACCGTGGTATGGCACCTTACAGCGTGCGGCCATTTCCGAGTGCTTAAAGAGGCAGGTGTTATCCAACAGAGGAGATGCTCCTTCCTCTTCGTTAATTACGGAAGGTGTTTCTTGGATTATCCTTTCTTGTGTTTCTGTTCGTTAGTTTCCTTGAGTTGATTACTTCATTTTTAATGTACAGTGTGTGTTTTTGTGGTCATTATTCGTGATCATGAATGACATGACACTTTCAAAAACGTACGATTTTCGTATCGGTATATTTTTCTGCCATCTCCTGCCAGATACTCCATATTAGTGACCTCAGTAGACGTTACACATCCTGAAAGAGCAGAGTGGGGCGCTCTGCAGAGCTCACGGTCTTGGATATGACTAGTTTCAGAAGACTGTACGCGAGCTTTCCACACTCCTAAACATCCCAAGGTCCACTGTTTCTGGTGTGATTGTGGTGTCGCACAAGTCTAACGTGCGCGCCACGTACTTACGCCGCGCGCCGCCAAGCTCGCACGGCGCTGCGTTCTTACGACGTCAGCCATGAGCGCCCTCTGCTACAACTCCGCTCGTGGCTACGACTGCTGCATCGTTCACTTGAGACTGAGATAGGAACCAGCTAACACTTGGGAATCAGATGGGCACCAGTTAAGACTTGGCTATCGGATAGGCACAAGGAATCATCAGTAGGCAGGCCTCTATCTAATCTATGTATCAGCATTCTGCAGTCAAGAACTATGTAAAAGTTAAGTATTACTAAGTCTCTATGAAATATTTATCTCGTTCTAATTTACTCTAGTGTTTCTAGTTTCTGCTGTCCCACTGGCTGCTCACCTACGATCCTGTACACGCGTGCATCCTTTATTCCTCTGTCGGTCTCTTTCTACTCGGCCACCGACATCCAGGTCTACCGGCGGAAACGAGACACAAAAGTGGCGACGAGGCTGGGACACAAAAGTGATAGTGAAGTGGAAACGTGAAGGAACACGTACAACATGAAAGTGTACAAGCCGATCTCGTTTGTTAACGCAGAGACCGCCGTCAGTTGAAAAGAGTCGTACAATCTAATTCCAGACAATCACACAGGAATTCCAAACTGCATCAGGATCCGTGATTTGTCACTCCACACAACGTTTTTCCACTACTCAAATCGCTGAATGTTTACGCTCCTTACACCAAGCGAGGCGTCGTTTTTCAGTGAACTGCGTTATGTGTGGCTTATGGGCAGCTGCTTGACCATGAAATGTACGTTTTCTCACTTCTCCGTACTATTACTGGGAGAAAACGTAAATTTCAAGGTCAAGCGGCTGCCCGTAAGCAAAATGTTTGTTTAGCTTATGGGACTTAACTACGGGGTCATCAGAACCTAAACTTACAAACTACATATGAACTACTTACGAACTAGGACGGCACAAATATCCATGCCCGAGAGGGGATTCGAACTGCCGACCGTAGTGGCCGTGTAGACCGTGACTGGAGCGCCTCAGTCCTCTCGGCCACCGCGGCCGGCGCCCGTAAGTCGCACATCACGCAGGCCAATGCGAAACGACGCCTCGCTTGGTGTAGGGAGCGTAAACATTGAGCGATTTGAACAGTGGAATCACGTTGTGTGGAGTGACGATTCACGGTACACAATGTGGCGATCCGATGGCAGGATGGCCGCGGTGGAGTAGCCGAGCGGTCTAAAGCGTCTCGCTGCGGAGCGCGCGGTTGCTCGCCGTGGAGGTTCGAGTCCTCCCTGGGGCATGGCTGTGTGTGTTGTCCTTAGGTTAGTTTATCTAGGTTTAAGTAGCTTGTAAGCTACGGACTGATGTCCACGTAGTTTGCTCCGATAGATTTACAAACATTTGAACATTTTGATGGCAGGATGTGGTTATGGAGAATGGGCGGTGAACGCCATCTACCAGCGTATGTGGCGATTGCAACTAGCAACACGATCGAACACCTGTTCATAATCCCGGCCTACGGCGCAGAGGTTACACGAGAATAACATCTCTGCAATGCACTGCCTGCGTTGATTCCTGACTTGAATCCTAAAGAACACCTTTGAGAACGCAGACTTCGTGCCAGGCCTCAACGACCTACATCGATACCTCTCCTCAGTGCCCACTCCGTGAAGAATGGGCTGCCATTCCCCAAGAAACCTGATTGAACGTATGCCTGCGAGAGTGGAAGCTGTAATCAAGGTTAAGGGTGGGCCAACATTGCATTGGATTGAAGTCAACAGAGGATCAGAAGCAACTGCAAAGCGATTTAGACAAAATATCTGCATGGTGCGAAAATTGGCAATTGACACTAAATAAAGAAAAGCGTGAAGTAATACATATGACCACTAAAAGAAATCCGCTGAACTTCAATTACGCGATAAATCAGTCAAACCTTAAGGTCTTAAATTCTACCAAATACCTTGCAGTTACAATTACGAACAACTTTGACTGGAGAGAACACACAGAAAATATTCTGGGGAAGGCGAACCAAAGGTTACGTTTCATTGGCAGAACAGCTCCACCAAAGAGACTGGCTACATCGCACTTGTGCGTCCTCTCTTGGAGTACTGTTGCCCGTTGTCGGATCCTCGCCAGGTGGGACTGACGGAAGACATTGAGAAGGTTCAGAGAAGGGCAGCTCGTTTTGTTTTATCACGTTACGGGGGGGGGGGGGGGGCGTCACGGAAATGTTGCACGAATTGGGGTAGAAATCATTAAAAGAAAGACGTTATTCATTGCGGCGTGATCTGTTTGCGAAGTTTCAATCACCGACTTTTACTTCTGAATGTTGAAATATTTTGCTAGCAACCACCTACTAAGGGAGACCTGACCATCCCAATAAAATAAGAGAAATCAGATCGAAAACGGAACGATTTAGGTGTTCTTTCTTCCCGCGCGCTATTAGAGAATGGAACAGTAGAGAAAAGTTATGAAAGTGGTTAATGAACCCTCTGCCAGGCACTTGAATGTGATTTGCAGAGTATCAATATAGATGAATTCCAATCATTTTCAGCCAGGTGTCCGGATACTTTTGATTCTTTTAGTCCCACATTATGAATTCGGGTTTGGAAAAATTAAAATTCACTGTTTTCTGTATTAATATAGTGCACTAAACATCAAAATATGTGTTTTAAAATTTTTGATCGAACTATTGTTTTTTATGTCATGTATATCATGCACAATACAGACATCTGTTCCAGGTATTTTCTTACTTGGGAGGTTATTTTGTTGATAGTTAACAGTGTCAGTCCAATAACGCTTGCATAATCTTCGCCACAGCACCAAAGACACTGCTGAAATAATAATAATAATAATAATAATAAACATGAACCACAGTCACGCTCACACTGTCAGCCACGTACAGACGGCAATGCAATACCACCTCCAAGATGGACAGAGTAATGCCTCGAAAGTGCCTACACGCCGTACCAAGCGACAAAATGTCGTACTAGAAGCTCGTTGTTCATTAAAAACTAAGCTACTTTAAGGTTTGATGTACAAAATACGGTATTAATCAGCTTTTAATACCTTGTTTTGAGGAACAACACTGGGAATGAAAGGGTTAGCCACGTACCACACAAACGTCACAAATGTTTGTATAGCTTATGGGACTTAACTACGGGGTCATCAGTCCCTAATCTTACAAACCACTTAAGAACTAGCTGACAGTAAGGGCGGCACAAATATCCATGCCCCAGGGGGGATTCGAACCCCCGACCGTAGTGGCCGTGCAGACAGTGACTGACGCGCCGCAGTCCCCTCGGCCACCGCGGCCGGCTAGCCACGTAGCACTGACAGATAACGTGGCTTATACAGAAGTGTCTCCTGATGCGTGGAAAGTTATTGTGGAGCGTTCGCCTTCGAGAGCGCAGTGTTGCGCGGTATCTGCGCCGGTATTTGAGGGCCTGTCAGGTGTAAGCTGCCGTTATGAACAGAGCCCCTTCCGTCGCGGCCTTATCTCTGGCGTCGCGATGTGGGTCAGTGCACGTTTGTCGCGCGGCGTAGTGTGGTGCCGTAGCCGTGGCAGCTTCCGCTGCAGGCGGGGATCCCTAGACGGCGTTGGTGGGGTGGCCGAACTGTCTGCCGCACCTGCCGAAAGCGTGATTAACTGAAACGCGCTAGATCCGCAGGCCACGTTAAGGAATGCACCGAGGAGACAACAGCCATGCGACACTTCCTCATATGGTATAGGACCTCATCCTATCAGGCAAAGTTGAGCAACTCGTACTGGCAAGAACTCAAGTCGTTGGAAGTTCCCTGCAGTAATATCGAGTCGTACTGCCTCAGTACCAGTCCATAAGTGTTAAAACGTTGGCGGTGCAAAATTTCGTACACGAAATCACTTCTCGATTATGTCGCATAAATGTTCGTGGCATTCGTTTTGGGAGATCTGAGTGTCCAACTGCTGGCAACTATCATGGTGTACTATCATTCATAAAAATTGCATCGATTTTTGGGGAAGCTGAAGTCCGTGAAGAGTTGCAAACGGTCTCCCAGTAGCCCAATACATTTTCAGAGGAAAATGAAATGAGTTGAACGTGTAGTGTATAAACATCTATGGAGTGAGCATAGCCTACTGCACATGTTCTCAACATCTGCCTGGTCAAGTCACGTGCTATTGAGACGTTTCGGCTTGGTTGCGTATTGTGATACTAGCGAATCTCGAATATTACACGTATTTGCCTTATTTTAATGACGTTCTGTATGTTGGATAATTAGTAGCAACTATGGTACAGTATTGTTGCTGATATGGGTGCAAGAAAAGGAGAACCACTTACTTTTCATAGGTAAGTTACGTACAACTTCGGCATTCGCCTACTTGTAAATGTCGTGTTGCTATGAGGCACCTTAAATTGAAAAGTTCGAAACACGGCATTATAAGGTGTTCAATATAGAACTAATTTTTTGTTCGACGTGTTTACGAGAAAAGTGTTAGGATATCAGTAACTTCTAACAAATTAGTTTCCTCAGTGACTCTCGAGCCCTTGTGTGTTTTTATGTAATTCTGCATGATTTTTCTTACATTTCGTGAGATGAACAGAGTCACACTACGGCTCCAAAAAAATTAATTAATCAATTAATTTTTCCGTCGGTGCTTGACAGAACATGATAATAATATCAAAAAGGAACAACTTCCTGATGTTCTGCAAAACTTATTTATTTGTCACACACCGGCTTTCGGCTTCTTAGGCCATCATCGGGTGACAACTGACTGTAGTATACATGTTTTCAAAGATCTTTGAATAAATAAGTTTTGCAGAACATAGCAAGTTGTCCCTTTTTTATATTAAATAAATGAATAAAAATAAAAATTAATGCTCCCTATTTAGCCTTTAAACTCACACGACTAGCTATGACAAATGCTATATGCAATTGTCCTTGCACGAAAACAGCAAAATGATAAGGATAAAAAAGGAAAATAATCGTTCAATGTAGTCATTTGCTGTAGGAATTAAAGTCTTCATATATTTATTTCACTTTTTCCTTGACTGTGGCGCTAATGCAGTGTCTTTATAACGTAATTAATTGGAATAGACATTCGTATAACAACTGTAGCAAATAAAAAATATTGTTGGTTATCGTTTGTTTTTCCCGTCATCGGAAAAAAGTAAATAACGTGAAACTTCGACTATCACAATAAAGCATAATTGTCTTGATTTTTTAGTATTTAAACCAACTTCGTCCAATGCCTGTAATTTTAGGTTGTATATTAACAAATATGCATAATTTTACAATTCTTCTGAAGGTTATATCCAGGTAATAAGGATTTAATGACGCTCGAAATTCGCTTAGCGCTATACGAGCTGCAGCGCGCCGTCCGAAAATCACGTAACTTTAGCGCAGGAGATGTTGCGGACGGAATTCTGTTCTGCGCATCTGAATGCTCACTCCATAGACATTTATACTTTATGGTTCAACCAGAGGATCCAGTCCGTGAAAAAGCAGCCAACACCATTGCAGAGTCACCACCAGCTTGCTCAGTGCCATGTTTACAACTCGGGTGCGTGGCATCGTTGGCTCCATGCTCAACCCTATCTTCATCCCTTACCAACTGAAATCAGATCTAATCAAATCCCACGACATACAACTGATACTGTCACGAGACCAGGATTGATGCTGAAGTCGACCTCATGCTTTTCGGAAAGCGCTCGAGTCGTCCATCTGCTGCTATCGCCCATTAACGCCAAATTGTGACACGGTCTCCTAACGTATTCGTTCGCCGTTCGACCCAAATTTATTTCTGCGGTTATTTCCTGCAGTGGTGCTTGTCCGTTAACAATGACAACTCTAGGCAAACGATGCTTCTCTCGGTCAGAAAGTGCAGGCCTTCGGCCATTTCGTTGTCCGTGGGGAGAGGTAATGCCAGAAATCTGGCATTCTCGGCATACTCTTCACATTGTGGATTTCCGAATATTGAATTCCCTGTTTCTAAAATGGAATGACCCGTGGGTATATCTCCAAATACAATTCCACGATTCAAGTCCTTTAATTCCCAGCATGCGGTCATTATCACGTCGGAAACGTTTATCACATGACTCGTCAGAATACACATGAAGCACTGCCAGTACGCCTTGTGTACATATCCATCCCATCGACCCATCGACTTATTGGCAGATGTGTTAATGTGCTATCTTAGTTTTTAGTGTGCTACAGATATAGTTGTTTCCTTCAGTCCCAACCCTGCTTTGAAGTAGCTGTCCAGCTAGTCTATCCTCCTTCAACTGCTGCAACCCAACCCAAATCGATCTGAACCTGCTTACTCAATTCATCTTTTGCTCTCCCTCCACAATTTTCCCGCCCGACGTTTCCTTCGAGTAGTATAAGGCTGACTGATATCTTACAATGTGTGCTATCAACAGACCCATTATTAATGCACACGATATTACATATACAAGGATTGGAACTTAAATCGTGGCAATACTGCTGTGGAGACACTAAGCAATGGAATCTACTATTGTCGCACACGTTGTTGACATACCTACCTTACCTCCGAGCAAACGGACTCGCCCGTCCAACGTCACCGACCGAGGGAAACACTGTCACTTGTGAGCGAGCGGTCTAACATAACGGTGTCACTATGTTTCCAAAAGTTGAACTACGGAGTTGTTTCAAGTGTGCCAGAGGTCGTACAGCACGACAGTGTCGTCAAAGTTTTCAGTTGGCGTGCGGGAAATCGGCATTGCCGTACGGAACAGTGGCACGTTGGGTAACACTTTTGCATCGGTTGTGAATAAATAGTTCCCAGTCACAATTTACACCGAACCCGATCATCATTCAATACCTTTTGATTTTGTCCTTGACTTATTCATTTTTAAAGTATCAGTGAAACCCTTGCTATCTCCTACAAGAAATAACATCTGTGACAGAAGCTGTGTATATATATTCAGGTATCATAGCTCATGGCGAGCAAATTTCCCAGACTATATTGATCTCCGCTTGGGAATGGCCTTACGATCTAAGACGACTTGCTGCGGAGTGGGCGGCTGCTCCTCGTTGGAGGTTCGAGTCCTCCTTCGGCCATGGCTGTGTGTGTTGTCCTTAGCATAAGTTAGTTTAAGTAGTTTGTAAGTCTAGTGACTGATGGCCACTCAAGTTTGACCCATAGATTTAAAAAAGGCTATATTCATCCAATATTTGATATTACAGTACTTAGCGAATTGCAACAAGTTGTATTAAAAGCACAATTTTATGTATTTTCTACACGATTATTTTTATTATGTCTACCTTTTTACAGCTTACAAAGCGATCTTCACAGTTTAAAGTTTGATGATACCTTTGTAAGCCGAAAACCTTTTAACTTGTAGAACAAACACATAATTGTTTTTAATTCCATAGAATGATATTCTATCTAGAACAGACGGAAGAATCAATCAGAAAACTTGAAACAAGCGTTGCGCATTTTTTCAAACTATTATAAAACAATTTCTGGCAGACATCCCCATTCACCGTTCATGTAGTAAAATTTCAGCATCACGTGTGACCTTATAGTTTATCACTTCTTCATTACCAACTTCAATCCAAACATAGTTTTCATACACTTTACAAAATTTTCAAAGGTTTGTGAAACTTAGGGACTTAACTGCGGCGTCATCAGTCCCTAAACTTACAAACTACTTATACTAGAGACGACACAAACATTCATGCCCAAGGGGGATTCGAACCCCCGACAGGGAACGGCCTCGCGCATGGAGAATAGTACACGTTACATACATAACACTTTAACTACCTGCAAAATTATGTCTTTCGTACGACACATAGTTCAAAAGATGTCCTCCTAAACATTCAGATACGTGAAAAATTAAATTTTTGCTTAAAATGGAGTGCAAATTAATCAGACTGTACTCATCCAGTGTTTAATAATGCCATTATTTAGCAATATCAAATAAACATTAAACAAAAATTCAAACCTTTCCTAAACGTTTTCTCACTTTCATGGTGAAAGACAAATCTTTAACGACGTTATTCATTTGAAAAAGAATCAGATGTTTCAAGTGGTTGCAGAATCAGGGCTGTAATAGTCAGGTACAAAACGACGTCCTTATACAATGGACGTCAAATGCAATAAACATAAAGCACTCTGTTTGCTGTAGCTGTTTAAAGAAATACGGTTGTAGCCACTTTCCTAACACGCGTTAGGAATTTTTACTCACCTTCAACTGAAGCAATTCAGTTTTATCTCATTATCCTTATATTAAGTTTGTGGCAAAACAGTTTCCCTTTGCAAAATAACAATTCCTTACGCTACCTAGTTTCCGAGTAGTAATTCAGTAATACTGTCATTTTGCTGCAGATATATTTGACTTCATAATTATGAAACTGTAACTACGTTGCCAAGTGAATGCAATAAAAAACGGGAAACCTGCTAGATATAAATAGAATTATATAAAAAGTCCCTGGTTGCTGCATTTCTCCGAGTAAAGTAATCCGCATCGACGAAACTCAACAACTAGTATTATTGATAAATTAACCTTTATATAAGTTGATCCATCCACCACATTAAGAAAACCTGAATATATTTTGAAATGTAAAAGAAAAACAACTGATGATTATTTAGAGACCAATAGTTATTAATAAATGTCTTAATGCTACGATTACTTTCCATCATCTCTTTGATAAACTAGTCTTTCGCTTGTGAGACTTCTGTGTGGACAGACATTATGCATTATAGAAATCACTAATTTTATCAAAACGATATTATGAATCATCTGTGAATTTGGCTGTGGTTTATGTAACAAATATTACTCCTCCTAATCCCTTTACAAACGACATTACCTGAAAATGGTACGAATCAATTTAAATGTATGTGACGAGAGGAAAATTCACAGGAAAAATATAGAAGAAAAAGAAGAGGTAGTATGATGTTTTGTACCTGCGTTACGACAGGAAGTCTCAGATAAATATTACCGTAATAAGAATAAAGAATAAATTTCGCTTCCGGTAGATAACCTATGGAAACAAGCCAGAGCTAAGGATCGCGAAATTTCACCAAGCACTCCCTGATTTCATCTCCAAATTCTGTATCTTAGCAGTGAAATCTTATTAAACGCAGCTATTCAGATACTCGGGAAGTTGTTTCCATACGCAGTAGTTTCTGTTTCATTCCGCTACCTTATCTCGTATAAAATATTCCATCGTGACAGTCCCGTTTCTGTCCTAAATGGTTTGTCTCGTGCTTCAAGCTCCATGGAAACTTCCCTTTCAGAACTTTTATCCACAAAACCATTTAGTCAATATTTCACTAACTTTGTATAATGCATGTATTACGAAGCTTTTTATTGCTGAAATTTTGGAATGCCAACGCGGAAATTAATTCTTCTTTTACATCAAAAGGTATATAATAATACGTTATTTGCAAGTGTAATTGGCCCTGAGACATACTTGTACGATATGTTTCACGAAAAAGAATCGAAAGTTCATGCCACGCATAACTACCTTTTCGTAAACATCTGTATGGTGCGGCAGCTTGAGTGTACCGTTATCTGTCGCTTCTTTTATGTTGCACGCAATAGTAGGGGAAGTGAAAATTCTCCCTACCTGAAATATTTGTTGTAGTGAGTCGCAAATAATGTTGGTTGAAGCCTCATATATTGTATCACTTGCACTATTTTTCTGATTTCACTGAAATCCAACATACAGTATTTAAAAGTGTTATCAGACATGTGATGCCATTATCTCAGATTCATACGCCAAAACTTTAAAGAACAGAATTTTCTGAACCTTGGAAAATATAACACAGCACCTAGAGAGGTACGAAGTTACGCTATTTGTAAGCACGTTTTTATCACTCGTATTATAAATTGTGCCACTAAAACTTTTATGAATCTCAGTAGGCAATACAGAAGTTTGCTATGACCAAATGCATTTGGTATGACCAATGTATTTGTAATAACAATGAAAATAGTTTATAAATCGCATAGATTCAAAACAACGTGGGTGGAAATATTAATTCTATGATTCACATCTTGCCTTTAAAATTTTTTAAAAGAATTCTGTGTTCGTAGTGGTTAAAAACCCAAAGAATTACATGGTAAATTCTTATGAACGCTCATGTGTCTTATCAAATCATTTCAATTCTGCTTGTGTGATAAAAAGTAGTTTTGTTATGAACTTGTGAGTAATTATTTCGTAGATTTTATTTTTATTCCATTATGTTTTAATTACTGAAATCAGCTTTTAATCAGTTAGGCCAATAACCTATCTTAACTAAATGAATAATGTTCCCGTTACAGTGCTGTGTAATCCGTTTGCTTATACTGTTCCACTGGATGATCTGTTCTCGAGCGTGGCGTCTGCATAATTTTTTCCAAGAGAAGAAATATTTCTCTATTTCTTTACAACTGAGTCGATGTGTTTGAAAACATGTTGCCTACAAAATTTGAAAAGAATTACGTAAATCGTTCATTACTTCAAACAACTGATCGCTAACCTCTTAGTAATATAGGGTTTATTACTTTCATCCTTAATAGTTCGCATGCTTCAGATTAATAATATGCCAAGATCGAACACTGACGTATCACCTTCTAGTCTGGTATCTTAGAGCATTTCTATAAAGGCATAAATTCTGTAAGATACAAGACCAGATGATGTTATCTCAGAGTACCGATATCGGTCGTCAAGACAAACAAATAAATAAAGAAATTTTTCCATTTCAGCGTAAAATTAATTTTAATTCAAGAGAAGATCGTCTATCTCAAAAATGAGCAAATATTTCAATTTCATCACAAAGTATAACTTTTTATTCCTTTTTGGAAACGAATATGACTTTCCACGATTCGCCTGTTTTGGGTTCCGCATATTACAGTTTTGTTTTTACGAGTAGTAATAAAAAAACACTTCACGTCTTTCTTCCCAAGTAAATAAGTGGTTATTTTATCGTCTTTCGGGTATGGGTTTCGTTGTTCTTACCATATAGTCACAGATTGATTTATTTATTTACTTTTTCAACGTGTTATTCATATCTCACAGTTTTACAGATGTAATTCGTATTTCTTTTGTAATGGTGTGTATGCTGAATACACAAGTCAGGTATGTTTGTGTGTGTGTGTGTGTGTGTGTGTGTGTGTGTGTGTGTGTGTGTGTGTGTGTGTCTGTGTGTGCGATTACAATAGCTGATAAAGAGTAGCATTAATTTTTGGTGTTTCGATGATGTGAGTTTCGATTGAAATGTTTCGGGAAAGGCTAATGGAAGAGTGAGGGGAGTGAAATCTTTACTGTTTTATCTGTTTGTGTAAGCAGGGTGTTATTCAATGTGTGTACTTGATCATTTAACAGCATTTTCCTTTTTGCTCTGTGAAAATTAAAATACACAATATTGTGTTTGTTGTACAGGTTTGTTTATTTTGTGAAGCGATTGTGGGCTTATTAGGCTATTATCAGACATTTACTGAAGTTCAGTAAAAGATCTTGTGTTGTCAGTAAGCCAGAAGAGATGTTACATACAGTAAAGTAAATTAACTTCTTTGATGGAGCAGTTACAGTGTAAATAAATATTAGAATCAAATCTGTAAATTAATAGTACTGAAAAAAGGAAACATAAATACCATACATAGAGAAACAGTGCACACATAAATTCTTACAACATGACCACAGAGAATAAAAAATAAAATTAAACAAAAATCTAATGTTTTAAGGGTTGTTCAAATGACAAGGTGACACAATTATTAGAAATATTAGAAACCTGACACACTAATATAACTAAATAAATAGACAAGAATATAGGGGTTGGATAAGAGGGTATAGGTGGGGTGCATTTGGGAATTGAGAAGCTTAACAAATCGGAGGTATGCACTCAACTGAAAAACGGTGAAAATAAACATATTCAATTATAGTGTTCACAATTAAATAAAGAATTACTGTAAGGACAGAGCACTGAACAATTTGGAATATTAGTACTAACAAAGAAAGATACAAAGCAGGTGTGAAACATTGGAAAGCTAGAATGGTATTAACACAGGAAGTAGATAAACAGTGGCCGTACCAAATTTAAATTAGATTTATAACTTCATATCAGTAAAGTAAATATCAGACAGAAGAACTGGAAACTATTACAAACATATGCTGACTCCAAATTAGAGTAAGGTAAAATATGAAGATACAAGAAGTGGAGGAATAAAATGGAACAGGCCTGGATAGTCTGTGGATTACGGTGGGTTCAGAAGTGGTGATGTATTGAGGACTGTTTGATCATTTAATAATAAGCCTGGACTGTGAGCCAGATGTCTGTTTATTTCTAAGGCTTCTAGTGGATTGAGTTTCTGGCCTTGTGTATTTTAATTTTCATAATGAATTCGTTCTCCCAAGAAGCGACGGAAGAATCAGTAAACACTTTTTGCTTTGCTTTTTTGGATTAGATAATTTTCTTGTAGATTTAGAAGGTTCTTTTTTTTAATTTAATTATTATCCCCTCTTGTTCTCTGGGTTTTGCTTTGTGATTGTGTTCTTGTAGGTGTTTATCAAAACACTGTCCATTCCGTTTAATTGTTCTTCCAGGTCCTTTGTTGTCTCTGACAGAATTAAGATGTCATCAGCAAACTGCAATGATTTTATTCCTTCTCCCTGAACTTTCCCTCTCCAAATTTGTCCTAGCATTCCTTCACAGCTTGTTCAATGTACAGATTGAACAACATTGGGGAAAGGCAACAATCCTCTCTTACTCCCTTCCCAACCACTGCAACGCTTTCATGCCCTTCGACTTTAATAACTGCTGTCTGGTTTTTGTACGACTATAACTCTTCGCTACCTATATTTTACCCCTGCAATCTTCAGAATTTGAAAGAGTGTATTCCAGTCAACATTATCAAAAGCTTTCTCCAGATCCACAAATGCTAAAAACGTAGGTTTCCTTTCCTTGGCCTATCTTTCAAAATAAGTCGTAATGCAGGTATTGCCTCGCGTGTTCTTACATTTCTCCTAAATTCAAACTGATCTTCCCCAAGATCGGATTCCACCAGTTTTCCATTCATCTGTAAATAATTCGTGTTATTATTTTGCAACCATGACTTATTAAACTGGCAGTTCTGTATTTCTCACATTTTCTTAGGAATTCGAAGTCGGAGGGAATTTCCCCTGTCACATACATCGTGCATAGCAAGTGGTACAGTCTCTTCATGACAGGCTCTCCTAACGGTGATAGCAGACGGAATATCATGTACTCCAGGGGCCTTGTTTCTGCTCAAACTCTTTAGTGCTGTGTCAGATACTTCTGGCAGTATTGTATCTCATCTAAGACTACTTCGTCTTCCATTTCTAGAATACTGCCTTCAAGTTAATTTCCTTTGGATAGGCCCTCTATATATTCCTTCCACAGTTCAGCGTAAATTCCACAAAATACCTAGGAATTACTATTACTTCAGACTTAAACTGGAAAGAACACGTAGATAATGTCGTAGGAAAGGCGAACCAGAGACTGCGTTTTATTGGCAGAACTCTTAAAAGATGCAACAGAACTACAAAAAAAAAAAAAAAAAAAAAAAAAAAAAAACAAAAAAAAAAACAAAAACTGCATACACTACGCTTGTCCGTCCATTTATTTAGTATTGCTGCCCAGTGTTGACGGAGAACATCGAAAGAGTCCAGAGAAGGGCAGCTCGTTTTGTATTGTCACGATACAGGGGAGACAGCGTTACGGAAATGATACAGGATCTGGGATGGGAATCATTACAACAGAGTTTATCGCTGTGGCGTAGGCTACTTACGAAACTCCAATCGCGAACATTCTCCTCCGAATGCAGAAATATATTGTTGACTCCTACTTACATAGATAGAAATGACCATTAGAATAAAATACGAGAAATCAGAGCTCGAACGGAGAGATTCAGGTGTTCTTTCTTCCCGCGCGCTATTCGAGAGTGGAATGGGAGATAAATAGTATAATGGTGGTTCGATGAACCCTCTGCCAGGCACTTAAATGTGATTTGCAGAGTATCCCGTGTAGATGTAGATGTGTTGCAAAGCAACTTCAGTCACGTAATAAAGGGATGTGTTCTGGTACAAATTTATATACCAACTAGGTTCCTTTCACAGTATGCTATGTAGAGCTCTATACAAGGGAATTATATAAAACCGCTCGCTTGACGCACGAACCATGTCTAGATTGGAAAGTTACATAGTTCATGTCAATATTCAAGAAAGTAAATGGGGCTAATCCTTTGACGTAGAGATCCATATCACAGACCTAGATTTGCGATAGGATTGTGGAACGTAAACTACATCCGAAAATTATTAATCATTGGGGAAAAAATGGCCTATTTGATACATAAATGATTTAAGACGGTCGCGCGGGAATGGCCACGTACTACAAGGCGTCATACGATGGTTTGCGCGGCCATTCTCCGTCGGAGGTTCTAGTCGTTCCTGAGGCGTGAGTGTGAGTGTTGTCCTTAGTGTAAGTTAGTTTACGTGGTTTGTAAGTCTAGGAACCGATGACCTTAGCAGTTTGGTCCTTTACGTTTACAAATCTCTGAACATTTGAATTTGTTTACGACATAAACTGAGCAGCGCGGTACGGTTGTTAATGATGTTGTCTGTTAAAATCAGAAGATCATCACCAACTGAAAAACGATGGTGCTTATTTGGGAGCTGAATGAAATGAAAATGTTTGTTAAGCTTAAGGGACTTAACTGCGGGGTCATCAGTCCCTAAACTTACAAAGTACTGATGAACTACCTTATACTAAAGATGACACAAACATCCATGCCCGGGGGGGGGGGGGGGGAGATTCGAATCCCCGACGTGGAACGGCCTCGCGCATCGTAGCGTAGCGTATCAATGCGCTCGGCCCTCCGCCGCGGCGAAAGAAAGGAAGATAACGGGTTAACGTCCCATCGACATCTTGGTCACTGGAGACTCGGACTGTTTTGGTAAGGATGGCAAGGAAAGCCACGGTGGAGTGGTCGAGCGCTCCAAGGCGCCTTGCTGCGCAGCGCGCGGTTGCTCGCCGTCGGAGTTTCGAGTCCTCCTCTGGGCACAAATGTGTGTTGTCCTTAGTTTTAGTTTAAGTAGTTTGTAAGCCAAGGGACTAATAACCAAAGAAGTTAAATCCCATAGATATACAAACATTTGAATTTGAATTGGGAAGGAAATCGGCCGTGCCCTTTCAAAGAAACCATCCCGCCACTTGTCTGGAGCAATTTAAGGAAATCACGGAAAACCTAAATGTGGATGACCGGATTCGAATTTGAAACGCCTTCCCGAAAACGAGTCCACTGTGCTAAGCAATGTGTCACTTCGATCGCTCCATCCACATTAGTATTAAAAGAAATCCTTTAAATATCGGTTACAAGATAAATCACAAGATTGTAAATTAGACCAAATACCTACGAATTATAATCACAGACAACTGTAATTGGGACGACCACGTTGATAACATTGCGGGGAAGGTGATCCAAGAGTCTTAGACGACGGAACAAATTGACGAAAGAGAGCATCTACACTACGCTTGTTAGGCCAGGCGCGCACTGGCGATTTTCCGTGGCGCGGTTTGTTTGTCGCAAGAATGGAACAAGGTGGTTCGAATATGAGCTCGCGCACGTGCGACATAAAAGTAGCGGCGGTTTAAAAAACGCAACCGGCCCTATTTGACGCACGACGCGATCGTCACAGGTGTGGAATGAGTCACAGGCAACAGCACGGGGCCGCGCCACAGAATAGGTATCATACAGAAGGGAAAGCTGGGGGTGGCGCCTTTGATCTGTATGTTACCAAGCGCTGCGCTCGACGCCATATTGAAAAGCAGTTAACGCGGAACTACAGCCACTTAGTACTATGGCTGGAAATGGACCTTTTACCAACTGCAGCTAATCTCACCGACTTTTACGAAAGGAAACGGCTTTTCATTATGCTCTCCTCTATTTTGCAGTTTTTATTTAAGTATTTTGCATCCTTTTTAAGAAAATCAGCTCTCCTTAAATTCACAGTCCATTTCTTAGCACTGGAAATAAATATTGCCTTTAAAACATACCTATATGTTATATTTTACTTATGGCAGTGATGTAGTTGTGTTTTAATGTTGGAAAAGTTGTATTTGCTTTAGGAGGATAATTAATTTACTGATCGGAGAAGGGCATATAGAAGAATCTGTCAACCGTAGAGCAAGAACGGCATAAAATAATTATTCCGCTTAATCTATTTGTTTGAGTATCCGAAAAGCATTCGTTGCCAACATTAGCACACAATGCCTCCAATGCCGTAAGTAAAATTTTACCTGCCTACTTTCGCAATATTCTTTGTCTTTCATTTTATATTATTCCCTTTAACGTTAAACTTATAATTATAGAATATAAATGTACTTCGACATTTCAATGCTGTTGAAATGCTGCAGCAACAGCAACAGCGAGACTTACCGTCAAGAGAAGAAGCAAGGCTACTTTGGTAAAATTTTACGACGCTTCTCGCCGGGCTCCAGTGCTTATGTTGGCAACAAATGAACAATGAAGTGTAGAATTGCGTTAATATTTTTCACGGGGTACAGAGTAAATGTTATTGCTGCTCGTTTCACTCGCAGCAAAATTAATACAGTACCTGCTCTATAGTTGACAGGTTCTTGTATGTACCCTTGTCCGATCAGAAAAAAAATAATAATTTCGTTTTAATTGAAGCTGTCGCGAAAAAAACATTTATTGGTCATCTGAGTTGCCGTCATTACCATTGGTGCCAACATAACCACTGCAGCAGGGCGAGAAGCATCGTACAATTTAACCGGCTACTTTTAATAATTATGCACACATTGCTCTCATTCGAAACTGATAACATTTATTTTTACTACACATACAGCGACGTTCTCTTATCGCTCAGCATCTTTTGGGAAGGTGAAGAAGCTTATATCCTTATTTGTATGAGAATTATTGCGGCAATTAGGTGCTGAACACCATCGGCCGTCTTTTCTTTTATTGCTGCTCATAATAAAAACGGAACAGCTACACCTACTGACACACAGTTCTTTCTTTTCACTGCACTCCACTGTACTAAATACTTGTTTATGTTTATGCGATACAGGCAGTTAAAATACACAATTAACAAACAAAGACGGCGCATTACCACGCTACAAAGTAGGGAGTGATCACGCGTTTACTGCTTTTCAAGATGGCCGATTCCGCGCATGCGCACTAAATTTTGGACGACAGACTGCAGCGGGAGTTTCTGTATACTCCTTATTCTGTGGCCCCGCGCACTAGCGACGCGATTTCTCTGTCGCTCCCGCTCTTATTTTTTTTGGGTGCTGAACACGAATCTGAAATTTTCCAACAAAAATTCTTTCGGCAAATATGAGAAATCACCAAAAAATCACTAAAAATCACATTTTTTGCGGTTATCAACTCATAACCCATAAAGCAAGCTATTTACACGAAAAGTGGCAGAGTAGTAAAATAAAGAGGAGAAAATTACCTACAATTTATGTCTCTAACATTTTTCTGTAAGTCGTATGGTTTCCACAAAAAACAGTGGTAAAATATCAGGAAAATCAGTCATTTTTTGAAAACAGCAAAAAAGAACATTAATATATAGTTTTTATTTCTTGAAATTAAACATTATTGTAAATCGTTATAAAAGAGACCACCTATTCTGGTGATGACATTATCAAATTCGGGATCTCCTTGTTGGCAAGCTACAATAAATCTTGCCTTTAGGTATAGAGGCTGGTCGAAGGTGTTCACAGTTGCTTGTTGATTAATTTATTTGCTCTGTTCTATGGATGCGACTAAAGCTGTATATGTTGTATTGTGATCAGATGGTGGAGCGCTTATAAATGGTAGACAAGCAACATAGGTTGTATGAAAGGGAAGACTACTTGTGATTTGCTCCATGAAGTCACTCCATCCTGGAATTCCAGGCACATCTTTCCACTTGCCATAAAGCCAAAGCAGATCTGATAAAGAGGATAATATTGAATCAGATGATACAAATAGCTGTCTGAGATCCTCAATTTTGATATTCTTTAACCCAAGAGAACGTGTCTTCTCAATTTTTTTTTATTTTTTATTATTTTATTTTATTTTATTTTATATATATATATATATATATATATATATATATATATATATATATATATATATATATTTTTTTTTTTTTTTAGGAAACAGCTCCCATCTCACCAATTAGTGGAGCTGATATTGGTTTCTTTACTAGGAAAATTCTTTGATCCGGAGCAATGGCATTTCTAGGAGTAATCAAATGTATTTCTCCCATTGCATGGAAGGTATTATAGCCATCCAATGTACGTGTGTTAAAATCAGCGTTGTCATGAGCAAATTGATGGAAAGCTGTCGGATCTATTTGTAGTGGTGGCCTCGTGATTGCTGACACTTCAAGACAAAAAGCTTCGGAATAAGAGGCGCAAAATCCCAAGGATGACACATCATCAATCAGTTTTCGTGATCCATACTTCTTATAAAAGAAAGCTGATAGCCCAATTTGTAACTGGGAAAGGAAAGAAGTTGGCCTGACAGCACTAATAACACTGAGTGAAATGGCAACTTTTTTTTCCACTTGTCAATGCTTGTTCGCTTCTTGAGTATCAGTCTTTCCAAGAAAACTTTGAGAACCTGCGGGACAAGGCTTTCTTCCATGAAAGAGTCTGGAGGAGGATAGTCGTCCATAGCATACGGTATTGATCGTATCTCTTCGAGAATTACATCAGCTGCTGTCTCAACTAATCGAAGACGTTCTTCCCGTTCTGACGAACGTCTTTCCATGTACCGCGCATCAGTCAAAATCTTATGGCCTGTATTTTTGAAACATACGACTGTATTCTGTTTGATCTTTGATACGATAATATCTTCCCCATATCTATCCAATAAATGTTGTATTACAGTTCTTCTTTCAGGAATTAAGTTGCCCTCTGAGTTATTAGCTGATCTAATGAAAACTGACATTCCTCGTCATACCTTTCCATAAAATTGAAAATGTCATTCATAGCCCTCTGAATCTCTTCAGCATAAGGGCCAACGGTTTTCTTTTTTATCAGCCTTAGGCCTACTAATGTAAAGATTTTTTAAACATTTATCATGGTACTTAGTCAGCAGCCACCATGTATGTTGTCGGCTGGATCCTGTTAATAACTGCTGCACCGAAATAATCTCCGCGTAGTTGAGCCTCTTTCACAACTGTCTTTTTCATCTCAATTTTCGTCACCAAATTACGTTTATGAGGAGGCAGTCGTTGTTGTGACCTTGAGTAATCTTCAGGAATACCTGTTCCACACACAAAACAATGTTTTCCAATGGAAATATCAGAGGGTGATCTTAATTTTCCTGAAGATGTGTTTGGTTCAGCAGCTTTCCTCAAGTAGGCAGCTATCATTCTTTCATATATGTAACTTTTCTGGCATGAAACATGTACGCTGACAGATGTTTTACCCGCTAAAACAGCCACCTTCCTACCATTTCTTTTTTTTTTTTTTTTTTTTTTTTTTTTTTACTACCATCACGTAAAGTTTCTATTCCTTTTTCCTTGACCACTATGACTGCACCCTCAGCTAAATCTTTTTCACAAATAAAACACTTATCACTCGACATTGCGCCCGAGTTGTTGCGCTATATCACAACGAAAACATTCAAACATAGCTTCACGTCTTTGAGAGAAACGGAAATAACACGATCACGGCAGCGAACGTACACTAACTGGAGAATTGAGGACAGTTCGGTGTTTCGCCAAGTCGTGTGAAGTTGGCAACCCTTTTTTGGAAAATGTATTTTTTTCAGAGTTCTAGACAGATATGCAATAGTTCTGGAGTTCTCTGTACAAAATTTAAATAGTTCTGCAAAATTTCGCCGAAAAAATAAAATATTACCACAAAATTTAGTTTTTTCAAAATAATTTTTTGCCTATTAGTACAAACATAGTTCTGATCACAGTTCTAAATAGTTCTCAAAGAGTTCTACAGGAAATCCTAATGATATTTTTCTGTGCAGATTATACTTCATGAGATAATTGCAATAATGGGGAATCCATTTACACGCTACTGTGGAGTTGGCACCCCTTTTCTCAAAAATGTGCAATTTTTTCAGAGTTCTAGGCAGATATGCAATAGTTCTGGAGTCTCTGTACAAAATTTAAATAGTTCTGCACAAATTCGCGAAAAAATTATAAAAAATTATAACAAATTTTAGTTTTTTCCAAATAATTATTTGCCTACAAGCGTAAACATAGTTCTGATCACAACTCTAAATAGCTCTCAAAGAGTTCTGCAGAAAATCCTAATGATATTTTTTGCCCAGATAATAGTTCATGCGCTAATTGCGTAAATAGGGAGAAAAACTACACAAAATTGCGCCAGAGTCGTGTGAAGTTGGCACCCCTTTTTTTCAAAAATGTAAATTTTTTTCGGAGTTCTAGACAGATATGCAATAGTTCTAGAGTTGTCTGTACAAAATTTAAATAGTTCTGCAAAATTTCGTGAAATATCGCAATTCTAAATAGTGGGAGAGCTGTGAAGTTGGCACCCCTTTTTTCAAAAATGTAAATTTTTTTCAGAGTTCTAGGCAGATATGCAAAAGTTCTGGAGTTCTCTGTACAAAATTTAAATAGTTCTGTAGAATTTCGCCGAAAAATAGTAAAAATTACCACAAACATGTTTTTTTTTTTTTTTAGTTTTTTAAAAATAATTATTTGGCTATTAGCGCAAACATAGTTCTGATCACAGTTCTAAATAGCTGTCAAAGAGTTCTACAGGAAATCCTAATAACATTTTTCTTTGCAGTTTATACTTTATCAGATATATGCAGTAATGTGGAATTCATTTTCACGTTACTAAATTGGCACCATTTTTTTGAGAAATACACATTGTTTTTTGGGGTTCTGTGTAGATATACTACAGTTGTACAGTTCATGTGAATATATCTATGCAATTGCCCGAAAAAAATTCACAATTTTGAATATCTGATAAGCTGTCTTATTTGTGCCCCTTATTCGAGAAATATACGTTTTTCTTAGGCCTTGACAGATATTCTATCCGCTGCGCATTCAATTTGTTGTTTTTACGTCTGAGTGATTACTGCTTATTGTAAACAAGAACTATTTGCAAATGTCCCTAGAACTCTGGAAAAAGTTTAATTTTTTGAAAAAAAAAATGGTGCAAATTCTACAGTTGCATGTAAATGGATACTCCATTGTAATTATCTCATAAAGTATAATCTGCACAGAAAAATGCTATTAGGATTTCCTGTAGAGCTCTTTGACAGCTATTTAGAACTGTGATCAGAACTATGTTTGCGCTAATGGCAAATAATTATTTTAAAAAAAACTAAAAAAAAAAACAAGTTTGTGGTAATTTTTACTATTTTTCGGCGAAATTCTACAGAACTATTTAAATTTTGTACGGAGAACTCCAGAACTATTGCATATCTGTCTAGAACTCCGAAAAAAATTTACATATTTGAAAAAAGGGGTGCCAACTTCACACGACTTTGGCGCAATTTTGTGTAGTTTTTCTCCCTATTTACGCAATTAGCTCATGTGGTAATTTTTACTATTTTTCAGCGAAATTCTACAGAACTATTTAAATTTTGTACGGAGAACTCCAGAACTATTGCATATCTGTCTAGAACTCCGAAAAAAATTTACATATTTGAAAAAAGGGGTGCCAACTTCACACGACTTTGGCGCAATTTTGTGTAGTTTTTCTCCCTATTTACGCAATTAGCTCATTTTCACTGGGCAAAAAAATATTTTCTGCAGAACTCTTTGATAGCTATTTAGAGTTGTGATCAGAACTAAGTTTACGCTTGTAGGCAAATAATTATTTGGAAAAAAACTAAAATTTGTTATAATTTTTTGTAATTTTTTCGCGAATTTGTGCAGAACTATTTAAATTTTGTACAGAGAACTCCAGAACTATTGCATATCTGTCTAGAACTCTGAAAAAAATTTACATTTTCCAAAAAAGGGGTGCCAACTTCACAGGACTGTTTCGCCAGGAAGACACCCCTTCGCCTGTCATAAATTTAAGGGCTGCGGTGGGACGGAGGGGCGGGCCGCAGCCACAGGTAGACGGACAGCGTGGACGCGCAGCTGAGTGCAAGCTCAGACAAATATGTTACTCTGTGGTGCTCGCTTACAAAGGACAAAAGGAAGAGCTGCTTCCACGGTTCGCAAGGTAAACACGTTGAAAGCAAGGAACTGCTGATGAAATAATCCACCCGAAAAAACGTGCAATTTTCTTCTATTTTCCAAAATTTACTGATTTCACCGCTTTTTCAACGCTGTTTTACGTGGAAACCATCGACGTACAAAACAATGTTAGATACATAAATTGTGGGTAATTTTCTCCTCTTCATTTTATTACTGGGCCACTTTTTGTGCAAATAGCTTGCTTTGCAAGTTATGAGCTGAAAACCACTGACAATTGTGATTTTTAGTTGTTTTTTGATGATTTCTGATATTTTCCGATGGAATTTTTGTTGGAAAACTTCAGATTCGTATTCAGCACCCCAAAAAACATGAAATAAGCCACTAAAAACAATTACACCAAATTTTTCGACTTTGAGCCCTTTTTGTGCACGATTTGACTGGACTATCTGTGCTGCATACGAGTGAGTTCAGTGCGCCAGCAGCATGTCTGATAACGGGAGCTGTGCTAGGGATGACGTTGTAAGTTGTGTTGTCGATTCAGAAAGACCAATTACAGAAGTAGAAAAGCGACCAGCTCTCTGCAACAGGAAATTAAAAGAATGTACAGTGATCGCAATTGGAAAGAGAAACTATGGGGAGAAGTATGCTGCAGCCTAATTAGGAACTGGACTGAACTGTTTGGACCAGAAAAGAATAGAATAACAAAGGTATTTCATGTTTCACTTATTTTATTCATTCATGTAGACATCACAATTATAACAGATTTTCTTTATGTATCTTATCGGCAGTGTAAAATGATAACAATTGTCGAATGAAATGATTTTCTTGATGTATCTGATCAATAATGTAAAAGGGCAATAAAAACTATTGAATGAAATAATGTGTGCTACCCTCAAAGTCACTGGTAAGGGCTCCTCAGGTGGTACACGCTTCCCCCATGTCATTACATTCGGTCCTACTGCTTGAAGCAGTGTATCAAAACTATCCTTACTCATTCCATAGTATTGAAAGCATTTATTTGGGTGCTTTTGTAACTCTTCGTGTAATTTGTAAAACTAGCCTATCACTAGCCTTTGATTTACAATGGGATGTACCCAGTAGCGACATTTGCGCTGTTTTTTTCTCGCTCTTCTTCGTAATAAAACCGCCACAAAACACGCTGTTTCGATGAAATCCGCGCTGGTACTGAGAACAGCTACGATCTACCTGTCGCTGTGTGCGCACCACAAATGTACCACCGCGACAGCGATTTTTTTTTTTTTTTTTTTTTTTTTTTTTTTTTTTTTTTTTTTTTTTTTTTTTGTCGCCGCGACTGAAAAATCGCTTGTGTCCGCCTAGCCTTAGTGCTTGCTGAACTGTATGGGATCCATGCTAACAGGATTGCACGTTTAATTATATGAATGAAGAGGAAAGGAAGGAGTTACTCTGGCTGTTACAGGGTATTGAAATAAATGAATGGCGATAAATGAAAATGTTAGCCGGGCCGAGACTCGAACCGGGGCCTCCCGCTCGGGGCCAGCATTCGCCTTATTCATCCCCAAATGTTTGTTAAGCTTATGGGACTTAACTACGGGGTCATCAGTCCCTAAACTTACAAACTACTTATGAACTACTTACGAACTAGGACGGCACAAATATCCATGCCCGAGGGGGGATTCGAACCCCCGACCGTAGTGGCCGTACTGACCGTGACTGGAGCGCCTCAGTCCCCTCGGCCACCGCGGCCGGCTTATTCATCCCCAAATTCCCTCAAGTCGCATATTATGTAAGTAGCGTACACATGCTGCGTGTCCTCTTAAAGGGCCCTCAAACGTTCCATACTTCCCGCTCGCCATTTAGAAACCCCGCATAACGATGAACGATGTTACATCCTATGTGGTGAAGCAATGAAACATACGCCGTCGTCGCGACTCCAACGATCTGCATATATAACCAGTCAAGATTCACAGACGACAAGAAAAGCTAATCATTCCGTATCAGCATCCAACAATGGAGAGAATATCACGGATATGTACGCAGGTTGTGGTGGCAGTCAATAAAAGAAATCTTTTTCTGTTGCAGCAAGAATTACGAAATTTTAATTACCAGCTTTCTCCTTCGAAATATAAATTGTTTCGTTGCCCTCCGTCTGCATAGGGGGAAATGATCATCATAAAATAAGATATAGTGGAGCTCGAATGGGAAAATGTAGGACTACGTTTTTCCTGCGAGCTATTTGTGAGTGGAGTGGTATAGAAATTATAGGAAATATGAGTTTCCTACATCTTTGATCAACTTAGGCCCGCAAAGTACCGGTTACTGGTTTGGGACAGCCGGCCGCGGTGGCCGAGGGGACTGAGGCGCTCCAGTCACGGTCTGCACAGCCACTACGGTCGGGGGTTCGAATCCCCCCTCAGGCATGGATATTTGTGCCGTCCTTAATCTTAGCTAGTTTATAAGTAGTTTGTAAGCTTATGGACTGATGACTCCGTAGTTAAGTCCCATAAATTCTACAAACATTTGAACTTTTTATTTTTTTATTTTTTATTGGGGACAATAATGTCCGTCAGAGGACTTTTATTTTTTTTTTTTTTTTTAACTTCTGATTCATTGAAGAAATGGTCGTTTTACTGTTCTTCATTGCATGAGATGATGTTCTAATAAAGTAGATCTGAAATTGTTCATCGTTAGACCGCGGATCTTTAGGTGAGAACCTATTCTTTTCTCCAGTTCGTAGTTGGAAATAAACTGGTACTTATGCGTTTCATGGCTAACTGAAACTGAAACCGCTAATTTTGTACCACTTAAAATGACCTATTTCAACGTTAAAGCCTATTCTTGTCTATTTCAGCATTGAAATCCTAAAAGCCACCTATTTATTGTGTTTTCAAAAGATTTGACTTTCTTCGAAGAACGTAGAAGCACTAAAGTCGATATTTGAAAAAATAAATTAATAAAAATAAAAAAACACTGTTCTTGGACTGTACTGTACCGGAACAGTTAACGATGCATAAAAATTATGTGGAGTCAATTTATACGGATGCACTGCAAAGAATCCTAAAAGATATTCCAAAGTCTTCCATGTATATTTCAGCAGATGATACACGGAGAATCTCGGCTGATACGTCACAAATTTGACTGTTCGCGATCTGGATCCATAAGTGCCATCCAGCGCTTATATATGTTCAAAACAAGAAGACTGTAGAACAAACAATCGCACACATATTCAAATGACGTAGATGAAAATACAGTGTTTGTGGCTTTGACAGATGCCGCTGCGCATATGGCTGCAGTGTTTCATTTGCTCCATGTGTTCTTCGCTTTGGTACTACGTATAACTTATGTAGCTTATGGTATCAACTGTATAGCGGAGCAATTAAGTCTGTAGTTCCCTATTTATTAATCTCCACAGTAAAGAACGGCCGGCCGCGGTGGCCGAGGAGACTGAGCCGCTTCAGTCACGGTCTGCACGGCCACTACGGTCGGGCGTTCGAATCCCCCCCCCCCCCCCCGGGCATGGATATTTGTGCCGTCCTAGTTCGTAAGTAGTTCATAAGTAGTTTGTAAGTTTAGGGACTGATGACCCCGTAGTTAAGTCCCATAAGCTTTACAAACATTTGAACATTTAGTAAAGAACGTTTATGGTAAAGGCACCATCAAGGGTACAGGCATTCCAAAAGTATTTCCAGTTGTCCCCTCGTCACCTGAACCTATTGTTACTTGTTAGGCGCGTCCTCAGCAGCAGGAAAATACTACAATAAGCTTCTCCCCCCTGTCAAGAAGGGAAAATTTACCGATGATGTCACTTCTGTACCTCACGGAACACAATTACTGGAATGTCCATCAATTCAACGGGACTTAGCTTACATTAGAGCCAACTACCCATTTATGGCGAGAGTCCTTTCCGAAGTAGAAGGCTCAGATGAACCTGTCTACGAGAACATTCTTCGCTGGAGGAAGTGAGAAAGAAAATTAAAGAAGCGCCATATAAGGTGATAGAAATAGTGCAGGAAAATGCAGTAGGTTTTCCATAAGAATACCGGACTGAAGGTCCTTTGGGTGGCAGCATACATACTGAGAGGAAACTCCACTTCTACAGAATGTCATGCATTCTCAAGCCAACTATGGTCTGAATGTTAGAAACCACTAGTTTATACAATGTTTGTTAAATTATGTATTACATGAATTTCAACATATGGCTTGTTACGTACATTGTACTTTTATCCTCGGAAGACTATAAGTTTTGGTGTCAGTTTGATGTTTGATGTGTTCTTCAACTCTATAGCTAATCATTATCCTGATTGTAAACAAAGAAAAGTTTACTTATAAGTAAGCACAACAAATTTCACATTATATTCATTTCTTCAGCTGAATGCTTTTTGATGGACTTTTTTTTTTTGCTTAAATAAGGTAGTGTAAGAGCTTATTTTAGGCACCTAAAACGCTCTTTTTACGACCTAACAATCCGCGGTCTAGTCTTCAATGACCGAAACCGGTGCTCTGCGATCGTAAGTATGTGAACAAAGACGTAAATAAACCATATTTGTTCGAGACTCCTAAACCACTGTTTGAATTTCCGACTACGTCGTAGCTAGAGGAATTATTCTATGTACCCTCTACCAGGCACTTAGGAGTGAACTGCAGAGTATTGCGGTCTCTCAGCTCGGATTGCAGGATTGGCAATGTAATGGTAAAGACAGCTGCGGAAAAAAGTCACTGAGCAACAACGCCGAACTTAGAAGTTTAAGCAGTGCGAACCCAAGATGACCTTTTGTAAGAAAACACTTTATTTTTAAAGTACCTGCCTTGAAAACAATGTTTCTGTTATTATTCTAATTTGCCTATTTAGGTTTAACAAGTACATCTACGTATATACTATACTCCGCAATCCGCCGTAAAGTGCGTGGAGGAGGGTACACTGTGCCACTAATAGGCGTTTCCTCTCCTAAAATGTTCAAATGTTAAGCTTTAGGGACTTCACTGCAGGGTCATCAATCCCCAAACTTACAAACTACTTATGAACTACCTTATGCTAAAAATGACACAAACAACATGCCCGAGGGGAGATTCGAACCCTCGACGGGGAACGGCCTCGCGCATCGTAGCATTGCGCCTCAATGCGCTCGGCCTCTCCGCCGCGGCTTCTTTTCCTGTTCCACTGCCAAATAGAACGAGGGAAAAAAGAATGTGTATATGCCTCTGTACGAACCTTAATTTCTCTTATCTTGTCTTTGTGATCATTACGCGAAATGTAAGTAGACGGCAGTAAGATCGTTCTAAACTCAGCTTCAAATTCGGGCCCTCTAAATTTCTTCAACAGAATTTATCGAAGAAAACGTCGTCTTTCCTCTAGTGATCCCCATTCGAGTTTCCGGAGCATTTTCATGACTCGCGCATTGATCGAACCTACCAGTAACAAACCTAGCTGCTCGCCTCTAAACTGCTTCTATGTCTTCCTTTAAACCGATCTGCTGCGGATCCCAAACACTTGAACAGTACTCAAGACGTGGTCGTACGAGCGTTTTATACGCGGTCTTCTTTATAGATGAAGTACATCTTCCTAAAGTTCTTCCAATAAACCGAAGTCGGCTGTCCGCTTTACTCACAACTGTCCTTACATGTTCGTTCCACTTCATATCGCTCAGCAATGTTACGCCTAGATATTTCAAGGACGCGACTGCGTCAAAACGCTCACTACTAACGCTTATATTCAAACTTTATGGGATTGTTTTTCCTACTCATGTGCATCACCTTCCATTTTTCTACATTGAGAGCTAGTTGCCATTCTTCACACCAACTAGAAATTTTGTCTAAATCATCCTGTATGCCATTACAGTCAATTAAAGACGACCCCCCCCCCCCATGCACCACAGCATCATAGTAAAAAGCAGCAAATTACAAGCTACACTGTCCATCAGATTATTTACGTAGATAGAAAACATAGCAGTACTATCACACTCCCCTGTGGCACGCCTGACGATACACTCGTCTCTGATGAACACTCACCTTCGAGAACAACGTACTGCGTTCTATTACTTAGGAAGTCTTCCAGCCAGTCACAAATCTGTGAATCTATTCCATAAACTCGTATCTTCGTTAGCAGTGGCACCGCGTCAAACGCCTTTTTCAAGTCGAGAAAAACACAATCCGCCTGTTGCCCTTCATGCAAGGCTCGCAAATGTCATGTGAGAAAAGGGCAAGCCGAGTTTCACACGAATTATATTTTCTAAACCCGTGCTGATTCATAGAAGAAGCTTTTCCGTCTCAAGGAAATTTACTATATTTGAACCGAGAATATGCTTCAAAATTCTACAGGAAACTGATGTCAACGATATTGGCCTGTAATTGTGTGGGTTAGTTCTTTTCTTATAAACGGGAGTCATCTGCGCTATTTTCCAATCACTAGAAACTTTACGTTGAATTAAAGATTCGTGATGAATGCAACCTAAGTAAGGGGCCAATGCCACAACTCTTTGTGTGTGCCGCGGCGGAGCGGCCGTATGCATTGAGGCGCTATACTATAATGCGCGAGGCCGTTCCCCGTCGGGGGTTCGAATCCCCCCTCGGCTATGGATGTCAGAGTCGTCTTTAGTATAAGCTAGTTCATAAGTAGTTTGTAAGTTTAGAGACTGATGAGCCCGCAGTTAAGTCCCTTAAGCTTGACAAACATTTGAATACTCTTCGTAAAACCGAACTGGTATTCCATCCAGACCAGGAGACATTTGTATTTAGCTCTCTCAGCTGCTTCTGTACACCGGAAATACCTATTACTATGTCCTCCATTTGGGAGTTAGTAATTGATCAAATAATGGTACATTTGTGCGGTCCTCCTGCGTGAAAGATTTCTTAAAGGTTAAATTTAGAACTTCAGTTTTATGTCTGCTTTCTTCTGTTACTGCCCCGGAATGACCAACGAGTGACCGGATAGTGGGCTTTGACCCGCTTATCGATTTTACATAGAACCAGAATTTTTTCTGGTTCTCGGAAAGATCTTTTGCTACGATATGGTAGTTGTAATTATTCTATGCTTCGCGCAGCGCTCTTTTTATAGACGCTCGAATCTCCGTCATCATTTGCGTGTTCTTTTTTGGACCGAGATTGTAACAGCCTCTACTTTCTCATAAGCTTCCTAATATAATTGTCATACTACGGTGGATCTTTTCCATCCTTAACTGACTTTACAGGCACATACATCTCTAACCCTTTATTTACAATGCATTTATTAGTCCACAAATCCTCTACATTGTACCGTAAATACTAGTTGCTTCTCCAAAGAAAAGTTTTATTGTGTTCTATTTCCCTTGAAAACTGATTTCTGTTATCACTGACCTGTTTATTTCTATTTTAGTACTAGTTACAAATTTTCTGTTCAACATTCATACTTATAACACGACTATAGCCGCTAATTCACAATTACATCACACTTTTCAGGGTTCTCATTAAGACGATAGATTTCTGCCAAACTACTTTACTGATTAGTATTACTAGTACATCTTGGTTATACTGCTTCTGGTTTTCCATCACTGTTGTATTCTATTACTACAGTAAAACTTCCCTTAACGGACACTTCCCAATAGCGGACTCCTCTCAATAGCGGACATTTTAAAATTCCCCTGCAAAACAACATTAGCCCTTATGCTAAAATTATTCCGAATAGCGGACATTCTCAATAACGGACACTGTAGCATGTCCCCCAACAACAATCAAAACTTCCAAATAACGGACAGCGTGAATGAATCAGTGCACTCTTGCGTGTCAATAGTCTGAGTGTCGTCAATTATAAAGTGTGTTGATTGAAGATTTAGCGTGTTTCTTGTTCGTATTGCGTGGTTACATGGCATTACCATCTATTGGAACTTCTTTGAAGTACAGCACGTACAGTATTGGTTCATGCCGCGCAGAAATAGACGATCACTTTCATCTACATCTACATCGATACTCTGCAAATCACATTTAAGTGCCTGGCAGAGGGTTCATTAACCACCTTCATAACTTTTCTCTACCGTTCCATTCTCTAATAGCGCGCGGGAAGAAAGAACACCTAAATCGTTCCGTTTTCGATCTGATTTCTCTTATTTTATTGGGATGGTCATGTCTCCCTAAGTAGGTGGGTGCTAGCAAAATATTTTCACATTCAGAACTAAAAGTCGGTGATTGAAACTTCGCAAACAGATTACGCCGCAATGAATAACGTCTTTCTTTTAATGATTTCCACCCCAATTCGTGCAACATTTCCGTGACGCTTCCCCCCTCCCCCCCGTAACGTGATAAAACAAAACGAGCTGCCCTTCTCTGAACCTTCTCAATATCTTCCGTCAGTCCCACCTGGTGAGGGTCCCACAAGGGGCAACAGTACTCCAAGAGAGGACGCACAAGTGTGATGTAGGCAGTCTCTTTGGTGGAGCTGGTGCATCGTCTAAGCGTTCTGCCAATGAAACGTAACCTTTGGTTCGCCTTCCCCACAATATTTTCTATGTGTTCTCTCCAGTCAAAGTTGTTCGTAATTGTAACTCCTAGGTATTTGGTAGAATTTACGACCTTAAGGTTTGACTTTCAGCCTGTAGTCGGTACATCAGACGAAGCCAAGCGTTCAGTAGAATAGACTCACTGTTGTGTTGCAGCGTGGGCTTGGGTAGGACAGGGGAGAGGCGAGTTTCAAAAGTCAAAAGCTCTCGTTGTAACAAAAGCTTCGCACTTTGCAGAAAACTGATGCTGGTGAGCCACCCACGAAAGTTGCTGCGGATTGAAACGTCGGTATGAGTGCGATTACTGATTGAAAAACAAATTGATCAGATATTTAAACATCTTGTTCCATTCAAGCGTCAAGCAGCGCAATGAAATGTCGAAGATGAATGCGAAAAGGTTCACATTCTCAGAAGAGGTTATACTTTTGTGGCATGAACAAATAAGATACAAAGGCGTGCTAGGTAAGGTCCTCTACTACGTCTAAAATCGATGACTTTGTGAGCTTATTGAAGGAAAGGAGTAAGAATTCCTGGGAAATTATGGCTGGCTGGATCGGTTCAACATACTTAGCGGTATTGACACAATTCGGTGCGTTACACGCGTGAAAACAGGAGACTTTGGTTTTATCCGAGATTTTCGTTATACGAACCGGCCGCCATACCGATCATTTCGGATAAACGGTAGTTCACTATTTTGTATTTTATCCTTTTCTTAACAGCGGACACTTCTCAAAAGCGGACAGTTTTATTTTCCCCATTGGTGTCCGTTATTCAGAAGTTTTACTGTATTTTAGTGTTATCTGTTGCACTTAGCTTTCCTTTCTGCATCAATTTTCGGCAGACGCACTCTTTTGTAACCAGTTTCTCTATCTCTTATGCGCTGCCCATGTTGTAATACGTAGTTTACCGAGCTCTGAGATCCCAGGCACCGTCGGCCTCCACTCCCTGGGCCTGGCAGAGTTCGCGACCTTGACCCTTCGTCTTTTGTTCCGGCACCCTCCCCTATCTGTGTCCAGCCCCGCGCTCCCCCCCCCCCCCCCCCCTCCCGCGACAATGTGTATTCAGCAAGGCGCTGGACCATGCCCCCTCTGGAATAACTGTTCCTTCTTTCTCCAGTTGTCCTCACTCTGAAGACCGGTCTGACACAGCTCTTCACCCTACTTCATCAAAGCCTCTTCACGGCCGCATAACAACGGCAGCCCATATCCATTTGAACCTGCTTATTGCCTCTAGGTCTCTCCCTACGATTTCAACTCCCAAACTTCCTCGATGTCTCATAATGTCTCCTATCAGAGTATCCCTTCTTCAATCAAGTTATGCCGCTATTGGCCCACTTTAGGTTACGGTAGTAACATTAAAAGTGGGCATTTGCGTTCGTTTTTTGACAGCTCGAAATTTAAATTAAAATAACGACTTAACCATTCATCTGACACGAAAATTGAATAACCTAATTTGTAGAGGAGAAAATTCTCTACAACTGTGCTCTCTTATATTTTTTTCATATCTCGTATCGTTTCAGATATATTTGCAAAAATAACGGCGATTTGACGATGTCTGTCTGTCCGTAACGTATTCCCTGTTTTTAAGACGAACCATTCACCCTATCAGTACCAAATTTTACAGACATAATTGTAGACCGCCAGGGACCAGAACCTCACTTTTTCAAATTTTTCGGACAAAAAATACTGTAGTAATACCAAAAAAAGCCGTTTTTAATATAATTGTAATTGCAAATGAACCGTTCATCTGACACGAAAATTGAATAACCTCATTGGTAGAGGGGAAAAATTCTCTACAACTTCGCTCTATTTTTTTTTCATATCTTGCATCGTTGCAGATATATTTGCATAATTAACGGCGATTTGACGATGTCTGTCTGGCTGTAACGTGTTCCTACCTTTTAGGTCGAACCGTTCAACCGATCAGCACCAAATTTTACAGACTAATTGTTGGCTACCAGAGACCAGAACCTCGCTTTTTCAAATATTTCGGACAAGAAATACGTTAGTAATATAAAAAAAGCCGTTCGTAATGTAATTTTAATTGCATATAAAGCGTTCATCTGACACGAAAATTGAATAACCGAATTTGTAGAGGAGAAGATTCTGTACAGCTTTGTTCCCTTATGTTTCTTTCATATCTCGTGTCGTTTGAGAGATATTTGCAAAAATAACAGCCTTGCAGATGTCACGTGACATTTCTCGCCCAGAACTCTCTCTCTCTACAGCTTTGTTCTCTTATGCTTTTTTTCATTTCTCGTATTCTTTGAGAGATATTTGCAAAAATAACAGAGTTTAGACACCCACCACTGAATTAACGAAAACCAGCTGTTCGCAGATGTCACGTGACATTCCTTACCCAGAACTCTCTCTGGCATAAGCCATCTTGCGTTGCGTATTTGATGATATTCTTATTTTAACTTACACGTTATTTCAAAGCAAAGGCGCCCTGAAGAATTAATACAAAAATAAAATATACGTCGTTCTTCGCACGATCAATGATAATCTAGTGTCTACAAATGCCATATTAGCATCAGTTAACAACGGCTATCAATAGTATGAGATTAAGGATGTAACTTCTAGATGTTGGCCGTAGCGTAGTGGGCAATGTGTTGTACTGTGACGTTGAATGTGAGTGGTCCAAAACCAGGCAATAACAAAAAAAAAAAAAAATTAAAAAAAATAAAATAAAATAAAATAAAAAAAAATACACAAATATATATAATTAAATTAAAAAAAACCTAAAAGGGTTTCAGACACTCTTATTAATTAATTTTTTATTGTTTATGTTATTATTTTGGTCCAAAATGTTTGCAAAAACTTATAAAACTACAAATCTGAAGTGGGCCGTAAAACACGTCAGTGCGATTTTTTGTTTCCTCCAGTTCTATTCAGTACCTCTCGTCTGTTACTTAATGTAGCCTACCCGTCTAGTGTGGTTTGTAGCACCACACTTCGAAATATTCTGCCTATCATTGAACTGCTTATCCAGGTTTCACTCCCTGTAAGGCTACACTCTAGACCAGCGATTTTCAATCTTTTCGAATATGTGACCCGCTTCCAACTAAATTTTTTCCGGCGACCCCATCCAAGTAAATATATTCTGGCGACGCCCCCCACCTCGCCCCTATCACGAAGACTATGTAAATTAACTGTTTGTTGTCTCAGGCAAGGAATGTAATGCTCATTCTGTTGATGCAGCTTTTTTGTAAGTTGTTGGACGTTGCTTTCGATGTGTATTTTTTGGAATGGATGACATTATTCTGCCGGGCGCGGTGGCCGAGAGGACTGAGGCGCTCCAGTCACGGTCTGCACGGCCACTACGGTCGGGGGTTCGAATCCCCCATCGGGCATGGATATTTGTGTCGTCCTAGTTCGTAGGTAGTTCATAAGTAGTTTGTAAGTTTAGGGACTGATGACCCTGTAGTTAAGTCCCATACACTATACAAACATTTGAACATTTGAATTTACATTCCATTAGCCGTGTTTTGATCTTATTTATTCTATGTTCATTGATGATAATCACCTTTACTTTTCTTTCAAGGCACAGTCCACTTCGTTCAAATACTTTTCCAGGTCCTTCCCTTTCTGTGACAGAATTGCAATATCGTCGGGAAACCGCCTGATTCCATTGCTAAATTTCTCCACCGAGTGAGGTGGTTCAAATCCATCTCCGGTCATCCATATATGGGTTTTCCGTGATTTCCCTAAATCACTTCAGGCAAATGCTGGGATGGTTCCTTTAAAAGGGCAGGGCCGAGTTCCTTCCCTATCCTGCGCCTTTAATATCCACGCTGTCGATGGGACACCAAACCCTAAGCTTTCTTTCCATCCTTCCTTCCAAATTTCTCATTGCTTTGAGTTACAATTATCTCAATGTACAGATTGAATTACAATGGGGAAAGGTTCTAACCCTGTCTCACTCCCTACCCATCTACTAACGTCCATATCATACCGTTATAACTGCTGTCTGTCTGCTGTTGCACATGTTGTATTAACTTTTCGTTCCATATATTTTACTCCTTCTACCTTCAAAATTTGAAGCGATGTATTGCAGTCAAAATTGTCAAAAGGTTTATCCAAATCTGCAAATAGAAACGTAAGTTTTCCTTTCCTTCACCCGTCTTCTAGGACAAGATGTAAGCCGAGTCCTGCCTCACGTGTTCCTAAACTTCTCCCAAATGGAAACTTTTCTTCCTCGATATTGTTTTCTGCCAATTTCTTCCATTCTTCATGTTAGTATTTTGCAGCTATCACTCAGTTTAACTCATGGTTATGTAAGATTCATACGTGTCTGCGCCTGCTTTCTTTGGAATTGGAATTAATGCATTCTTTTTGAAGTCTGAGTGTACTGCGCTTGTGTCGTATATCATGCACAGCAGGTGGAATAGTTTTGTTATGTCTTGCAATCCCAAGGACGGCAGTAACTCTGGGGGAACAACTTCTACTCTTAGATTTTACAGTGCTGTGCATTTTTCTCGCAGTATCGTATCCCCCTTATCATCTTCATCTACTTCCTCTTCCCTTTCTACAATATTCAAGTTTATTTTCCCTACAGTTACTCCGTATATTTCTTCCACCTTTCAGATCTCCCTTCTTTGCTGAGTACTGATTTTCAGTCTAGTAATAAATCCGACTAACTGGCTCGTGATAGCTCAGCTTTAGAGATCTCCCACACATATGTGCAATCCAGCCAGCTGAGTTTCACTACTTCAGGATCACACAGCTTTCATGCCTTACTCCTGCGAGAAAAATGACTGAAACCGAGTATTTCCACTTCTATCCTGACGATTATACATTTTTCTGAGACTTGACAGATACAGCGATGGAGTGGCCAAGCGTTCTAAGGCGCCTTGTTGCGGAGCGTGCGATTGCTCACCGTCAGGGGTTCGAGTATTCCCTAGGGCATGGGTGTTTCTATTGTCCTTATTATAAGTTAGTTTAAGTAGTTTGTAAGTCTAGGGACTGAAGACAAACGTAGTTAAGTTCCCTAGATTTACAAACATTTGAACATTGTGCACTTGACAGATGCAATACATAAGGTGGTGGTTTGACAGCATATATTGGGGTAAAGGTGTTACCAAAGAAGGACAAGCAGCCTGTTCAAGGAAATTAAGCTTTTCAACAGTAATTGTCTCTTCTGTGTAATAAGCAGTTCAGCTAAGGGTGGATAACTCTCTAGCTTTCTTCGTCTCAAATCTCTGTATTCTAGCTGGAGATATCAAAACCACCTTTTTAAACTTCTTCTGTTTAGAAATTCTTGCGCATTCTTTCCGGCTCTAATCTTTTATGGAATCTACTTGGGCCAACTTTCTGCACAGCAGACAGTTATACCCTCATAGTTCCCAGAGAAAGAAATTCGCACTCATCATATTTCTGCATCTGGCTTATTTGCTTTTTACTTGCTCATTGAAATACTACTGAATCATGAGTTCCGGTCTTTAGAGATTGTAAAGGCACGAATATGTATGAGCCGACGCCTACGATATCTATTATACCTCTTGATAGACATTAGCACCAAATAACTTCAAGAAAAATTATGAATATTTCACCAAAAATTCTCAGTAAGCTATATAATAAACATTCTCCTGTTAAAAGACCAAAAATAAGGAGGAAAAACTGCATCATGATTAACAGACCAACTCAAACACATTACGAGAAATACAAACGGCACCCGAGCTCTGATATTCAACTCGCTCACAAGCAACTACGAAACCGAGTTAGTCAATCCGTGAGAAATGCAGCTCAGGCCCTTCACAGACCCGCCATCGTGTGCAAACCCAAATCCGCTGCCGAATGTTAAGCTCCTCTTGAAGATTTCAATATTTCCCCACGCGGACATATTTACTTGACCAAATCACAAGGGCGCAAACTATCGATTGCGTTAAAGAATACCAGGGAAAAAAGTTGCGAAGGCCTGTAAGTCCTAACACAAAGTCAGGTGTGTAAATTCGTTCGACACGACACGACAATATTACAGTGCAAATGATCCACTACTACCCATAATAACAGACATTTTTAATAAACTCTGTTCTCCAGCATCTATCCTCATTTTAACATTGCTATCTGAAGAACGCAGCAGAAATATTCGTTCTCGACTAAATAAAAGCCTCTCTATACCAATACATAACAATGACATGTTCTCTAAATCACTTTCCGTATCATGAACCCCCTCGGTTGCACAGTGGTAGAGTCGCGGGTTCAATCCCCGACAGGTCCTAGGATTTTTATCTGTCACTTACCACTTCTTTCACCTCTGGCATTATTGCTCATGTGAACTCACGTTAAACTGTAGGTCCCCCCTATACCTGGCTGGAACCACAGAACCACAGACATTGCCGAGGTGGGGTGGCTTGCGTGCCTCAACGATACAGATAGCCGTACCGTAGGTACAACCACAGCGGTGGGGTATCTGTGGAGAGGCCAGACAAACGTGAAGAGGGGCAGCAGCCTTTTCAGTAGTTACAGGGGCGACAGTCTGGATGATTGACTGAGCTGGCCTTGTAACATCAGCTAATGTGGCTTTGCCACATAGCTACTGCGAACGGCTGAAAGCAAGGGGAAACTACAGCCGTTACTTTTCCCGAGGACATGCAGCTCTACTGTATGAACATATGGTGATGGCATCCTCTCGGGTAAAATATTCCGGAGGTAAAATAGTCCCCCATTCGGATCTCCGGGCGGGGACTACTCAGGAGGATGTGATTATCAGGAAAGACAATACTGGCATTCTACGGGTCGGGGCGTGGAATGTTAGATCCCTTAATCGAGTAGGAAAATTAGAAAATTTAAAAAGGGAAATGGATAGGTTGAAGTTAGATATAGTGGGGATTAGTGAAGTTCGGTGGCAGGATGAACAGGATTTCTGGTCAGGTGAGTACAGGATTATAAATACAAAATCAGTTGGGGGTATCACAGGAGTAGGATTGATAATGAATAAGAAAATAGGAATGCGGGTAAACTACTATGACCAGCACAGCGATCGCATTATCATTGTCAAGATAGATACGAAGCCAACACCGACAACAGTAGTACAGGTTTATATGCCAACTAGCTCTGCCGATGATAAGGAAATCGAAGAAATATATGAGGAGATAAATGAAATTATTCAGACAGTTAAGGGAGAGGAAAACTTAATTGTGATGGGAGACTGGAATTCGGTAGTAGGAAAAGGAAGAAAAGGAAAAATAGTAGGTGAATATGGACTGGGCAGGAGGAATGAAAGAGGAAGTCGCCTGGTAGAATTTTGCACGGAACATGATTTAATCGTAACAAACACGTGGTTTAAGAATCACAAACGAAGGTTGTATACATGGAAGAGACCAGGAGACACCGGAAAGTATCAGATAGATTTTATAATGGTAAAACATAGATTCCGGAACCAGGTTAAAAACTGCAAGACTTACCCAGGGGCAAATATAGACTCTGACCATAACCTGTTAGTCATGAACTGTAGGCTGAAGCTGAAAAAACTGCAGAAAGGTAGGAAAATAAGGAGATGGGACTTAGATAAATTGAAGGAAAGTGAAGTTCTGGAGAATTTCAGAGGGAGATGTAGGCAACAATTGACAGAAACAGGGGGAAATAAAACAAAATAGGTAGAAAGGCAAGACCTACAAAAAATCCTTGGATATCACAGGAAATACTAAATTTAATTGATGAAAGGAGAAAATATAAAAATGCAGTAAATGAAACAGGCAAAATGGAGTACAGACGACTGAAAAATGAGATTGACAGAAAGTGCAAAATGGCTAAGCAGGAGTGGCTATAAGCCAAATGCAAATCTGTAGAAGAATGTGTAACAAGGGGAAAAGTAGACACCGCCTACAGGAAAATAAAAGAGACATTTGGGGACAAGAAAAGCAACTCTACGAATATCAAGAACTCGGATGGGAAACCAGTTCTCAGCAAAGAAGGGAAAGCTGAAAGGTGGAAAGAGTACACAGAGCAGCTCTACAAAGGAAATGAACTTAGAGACGATGTTGTAGGAAGGGAAGAGGAAGTAGATCAAGATGAAATAGGAGATACTATACTGAGAGATGAATTTGACAGAGCCTTGAAAGACCTAGGTCGGAACAAGGCCCCAGGAGTAGATGACATTCCCTCAGAGCTACTAAAGTCTCTGGGAGAGCCAGCCATGACAAGACTATTTGAACTGGTGTGTAGGATGTATGAGACAGGCGAAATGCCCTCAGACTTTAAGAAAAATGTAATAATCCCCATTTCAAAGAAATCGGGCGCAGACAGGTGTGAAAATTACAGAATCATCAGTTTGATATGTCATGGTTGCAAAATTTTAACACGAATTATCTACAGGAGAATGGAAAAGCTGGTAGAAGCTGACATCGGGGAAGATCAGTTTGGATTCTGAAGGAACATAGGAACCCGGGAGGCAATACTCACTTTACGTCTTATCTTAGAAGATAGATTAAGGAAAGGCAAACCTACATTTTTAGCTTTTGTACATTTGGAGAAAGCTTTTGACAATGTTGACTGGAATACACTCTTTCAAATTCTGAAGTGAGCAGGGGTAAAATACAGGGAAAGGAGAGTTATCTACAACTTGTACAAAAGCCAGACCGCAGTTATTAGACTAGAAGGGCATGAAAGGGAAGCATCAGTTGGGAAGGGAGTAAGACAGGGTTGTAGCCTTTCTCCGATGTTATTCAATTTGTACATCGAGCAGGCAGTGAAGGAAAGCAAGGAAAAATTTGGAATAGGGATTAAAGTTCAGGGGGAATAATTAAAAACATTGCGTTTTGCTGATGACATTGTAATTCTGTCAGAGACAGCAAAGGATCTGGAAGAGCAGTTGAATGGAATGGACAGTGTGTTGAAGAGAGCGTATAAAATGAACATTAACAAGAGCAAAACAAAAATAATGGAATGAGGTCTTAGAAAATCAGGCGATGCTGAAGGAATTAGATTATGTAACGAAACAATGAAGGTGGTAGATGAGTTTTGTTATTTGGGTAGTAAAATAACATGCGATGGTCGCAGTACAGAGGATATAAAATGCAGAATGGCAATGGGAAGAAAAGCATTTTTGAAAAAGAGAAATTTGCTAATATCGAATATTAATTTAAGTGTAAGGAAGTCTTTTCTGAAGGCATTTGTGTGGAGTGTTGCCTTGTACGGGAGTGAAACATGGACGATAAGCAGTGCAGACAGGAAGAGAATAGAGGCTTTTGAAATGTGGTGCTACAGAAGAATGCTGAAGATTAGGTGGGTAGATCACATAACTAATGAAGAGGTACTGAACAGAATTGGCGAGAAAAGGAGTTTTTGGCATACCCTGACTAAAAGAAGGGATCGCTTGGTAGGACACATTCTTAGACATCGAGGAATCGTAAATTTAGCATTGGAGGGAAGTGTGTGGGGTAAAAATCGCAGAGGGAGACCAAGAGACGCGTATAGTAAGCAGATTCAAGTGGATGTGGGTTGCCGTTCGTATGAAGAGATGAAAAGGCTTGCTCAGGATAGGGTAGGGTGGAGAGCTGCATCAAACCAGTCTCCGGACTGAAGACCAAAGCAACAACAACAAGTCAGTTCGACATACCACCTCCAAACAGGACCATGCCTAGTAAAGCACTGTGGTGTTCAAACCAATCTTCGGATTGTTGACTGCTTTACCTTTATCATGAACCCAATTTTGAAACAATCTTCCTCAAAAGCTCAGATAAATCAAATCCGTTCCCAATTTAACAAAAGCAAAATAAGGGGAACTGAAATTAGTGTCAGGGGATGCCGAAGGAATTAGATTAGGTAATGAGGCAATAAAAGTAGTAGATGGGTTTTGTTATTTGGGTAGCAAAATAACTTCTGATGGCCAAAGTAAAGAAGATATAAAATGCAGAATGCCTATGGGAAGAAAAGCGTTTCTGAAGAATTGAAATTTAACAATTTACAATATTTAAATGTTATGGAGTCTATTCTGAAAGCAAATATCTAGAGCGTAGCATTGTATGAGAAACAAACGTGGACGATAAGGAGTTCAGACAAAGAGATGATAGAAGCTCTTGAAAAGTGGTTTTAAATACGAATGATGAAGATAAGATGGAAGATCACGTAACACATGAGGAGATGCTCAACGGAATTGGGGAAAAACGGAATTCCTGCCTTATCCTGACTGAAAGAAGGGCTCAGTTTGTAGGACACATTCTTAGACATCGAGAAATAGTGGATCACATTCTGAGAAATCACGGAGTCGTCAGCTTAGCATTAGAAGGATGTGTGTGGGATAAAAACCGCAGAGGGATACCGTGGGACGAATACAGTAAGCAGATTATTTATATTTATATATGTCCGAAAAGAACAGACACCATATAAATAATTCTCTGTGTATCCATCTTGGTTACAAGGATGATGGGACGACGGCGATGTATTAATTTGACAAATGAAAAACCTTCAGCCGCTATTTTTGGGCTTTTAATTACTAGTTTCGAGAATACATTATTCTCTTCTTCAGACCCTTGTAAGATCCATGCAACAGTGCAAAATTAGCCATCCATTATAATACTCCATTACACCCTGTCACACCAAAATGTAGTTGTCGGCTACATCTTGGTGTGAGAGGGCGTGATACAGTATTATAATGGAGGGCTAGTTTTGTATTAGTGCACGGATCTTATAAGGGTCTGAAGAAGAGAATAATGTATTCTTGAAACTAGTAATTAAAAGTCCAAAACTAACGGCTGAAAGTTTTTCATTTGTCAAAATATAAATAATTGTATATCTGCCCCAACAGGCAATTAACAATTTCAATGCGGACAAATTAATACGCTCGATCCATTTTGCGGGAATCCAGCACCTAATTGGTTAAGGCGACCGCTGGCCCAATGCAGGAAATCCGGGTTCGAATCCCGGTCCAGCACAATTTTTCATCTTTGCCATTGGATTTATTTCAGTGCCCTGAAACGGTCGAAATGTTTAAATATTTCGAATTCGTAAAATTACGGCCGTGAATGTCAACAAATGGTGTCTGTTCTTTTAGACATGTCGAAATTTTTATTTATTTCGAATTCGTAAAAGTATAAATGCTGCACAATTCTGCTGCAAACCGACGTCAGTGATATAGGCCTTCAATTTTGCGGATCAATTATATTACCTTTCTTGAATATTGCAGTCAACCTGTGCAACTTTCCAGTCTTCGGGTACGGATCTTTCGCTGTACGAGCGTTTGTTCATAATAGCTAGGTATGGAGCTATCGCCTCAGCATACTCTGAAAGGAACCTAAACGGTATACAATCTGAACCAGAAGACTCGCTTTTGTTAAGTGATATAAATGATGATGACTGCCTGTGGCATTTACATCTTTTAGAGATCGTGTTCGGCCTGCGTGGTGCAAGTCTTTTGAGCTGACGCCACTTCGGCGACTTGCGTGTCAATGAAGGTGAAATGATGAGAAGGGCGACACAACACCCAGCGGAGAAAATCTCCGACCCTGCCGGGAATCGAACCCGGGCCTCCTACGAATCAATCCACCACCTGTCCAGTAGACTGCGGAGGCGGACAGTGATATAAGTCACTTTACTATTCCTGCGGCGTCTACGTCTAAATTACGCATGCTGGCAGCTGTTATTGATTCGAGTTCTAAAGTATTTTCTTCCTGTTCTTTAGTGAAGGAATTTCGAAAAAGCTGTGTTTAGCAATTTTGCCTTAACAGCATCGTCATCAGTTGCAGCACCATTCCTATTGTCAGTGAAGGTATATTGATCATTAATGTAAGACAGTGTAGATCGCAATTTATTGCGTTTATTGCTGGCAACCGGTTTCGGTTCTATAGAACCATCTTCAGGCCTGCTCCGGCTACCGCCAACGACACAGACAAATATGTTACTCTGTGCCACCGTCCATCAACAAGGTGCCAAAGGCCTGAAAATGGTTCTATAGAACCGAACCGGTTGCCAGCAATAAATGCAACAAATTGCGATCTAGACTGTCTTACTTTAATTATTAAAATTTTCAAGATCGCTGTTCCAAAAAAAAAAAAAAAAAAAAAAAAAAAAAAAAAGAAATTTAAATTATATATTGATTGCATTTTGCCGCTTGTACACTTTGCATTCGACCAGAATTTCTTTGGATTTTCTCCCAAATTACGAGAAGGGCTTTCGCTGTGGGAACTATTATAAAATCTCACATCGCAGTCCGCGCAAATTCTCGAGATCCGAAATATTTTTTGCTAAGAGGTTATGTACTTTTTCACAACGATTTACCAATCTAATTGATTTATGAACTAATTGCGGGAGATAATTTTCGGAGAATGCGTTCAGTGCTTGTCTCCTGTTTTGAACATGTATTTTTGCCAACATATCGAGCTTAAGTTAAAGTTACTACCAGTTACAATTGTATACCTGGGATGCTTTTTGAAATTTGATGCAAGCTTTCTATGAATATTTCTGCAATCGAATCGTGTGATTGAGGGGATCGGTAAAAAAAAAAAAAAAAAAAAAAAAAAAAAAAAAAAAAAAAAAAAAAAAAAAAAAAACCATACCAACACACACTTCAATTTCGCTACAAGATAAATCGCTTGTGACAACAATAAAAACGCAACCATCTATTTTATTCAATCAATCCTTTCTGAACACCGTTTCTCCTTTTGTATAATTACTTGTACATCAGTACTTTCGGCGCTTGTAGTGCTGGTACTTTCTCCACACAGTCACGACAGTTTTAAACTCTTAGGGCAATAGTTCTTAGATTTCCGTTCGTTTTATGTCTGACCTGCACCCTTTACGCGTTTGGAGGAGAGAGTCGGCCGCTGAAATTTCGTAAGTACAGCTCTTCGCAACGATAAACTTCGTTCTTGTAATGATTACCACTCCACCTGCAGTATCATTTCTGTGACGCCCTTCCCTCCTGTATCGCGATAACACGAAACGAGCTGTCCTTGGAGCTCCTCCTATGCCCTCCATCAATCCTACCTGATAAGGATTCCGCACTGCGCTGCAGTACTCCGAAAGAAGACGGACAAGCGTAATGTAGAGCTTCTCCTTAGTACTTCTGTCGCTTCTTTTCTGCCAATAACTGAAAGCCTATGTGTGTGTTCGTTAGAATTTAAGTCAGTCATAATAGTAATTCCTAGGCAGCCTATTTAGTTGAATTGACGGCCTTCAGAATTGATCAGTTCATCCTGAAAACTAAATTAAACTGATTACCTTTTAGTGTTCATGAGCACGGCGTCACACTTTTAATTCTTATATAACTGCAGCATCCTAACAGGAATGCTCAGATTTTCTAGCAGATCGTTTATGTAGATAAAGAACAGTAGAGTGCCAATAACATTCCCTTGGGGAAGAAAGATATCACCTCTGTTTTAGGCGATGCCTTTCAATCAATTACTGTGAACTGTGTCTATCTGACTAGAAATCCGCAATACAATCACAAATATAAGACGATATTGTAATGCTGCTTTCGTATGAAAATGGGTGTTGCGTATTAAAGTTAAGGTTGGGGACCGCAAATGAAATTTTACCAGTTAGTGAAATATTTTTAAATAAGATTACTACGCAATTTTTACAAGGAAGGGACAATTTAAACAAAATTATTGGATTCCGCCATTAAATGGTAGCGGTCGTAATTTCGGTGGCAAATACAACACCAGAAAGCAACATTACAGAAGAAGTCGGCGGAATCTAAATTTTACCTCATTGAGAGCTGGTACAAATATTTCGGTCATGTTCTGTAGTGATTCCAGCTGTAATGAATGGAATATTACTTCGATAAATTGATGCTGGGATTGTGCGTTTCGGTTACTATTGTTCTATGACCGTGTGGAAAATTAATCATGATAGTCGCCAAAAATTGCAAAATTATCGGACTTCATAAACATTACGAAGATTTTTCTGCAGGCATTAAACTGTAACAAACCATTCGTAGACACGAAATAAATAAAAGTTACACAGAGAATGTTCTAGTACAATCGCTAAACAAATTGCAACAATACCCGAGCATCACTTTATGAAGTACTAGATCTGCTGAAAATAAATAACTTTAAAATTAGTGAGAATGGGGAAGGGATTGTAAGTAAGTAAGATATTTCAAATTAACTGTGGGGTTTTATTGAAATTAATAAAAAAGAAGCTCACACTTACATTAATTAGTCGAAGTCCTGGAATACGTCCTAACACCTCAAGGAGAAGAAAGCAAGTCACGAACAGTTCCGCTCTCTCCCTTCAGCTTGTTGCAAAGAAGTTGAACGTGACAAATGTCATATGTTTATCGATACGCTGTCAGAGAGAGAGCAGAAGTCAGCGACAAGCATCGCACAAGTTATAAAAAAAATAATTAATGTATTACTACAATATTCCATAACCAGGCGATTACAATAAAAGCCATTAGTGAGGTACGGTGTCAAAAACCTTCTGAAAATCTAGAAACATGGAATCATTTGAAATTCCGTGTCGATAGCACTCATCACTTCGTGTGAGTAAAGAGCTATTAATGTTTTAAAAGAACGTTATTTATATAAATCCGTGTAGAACTTGGGTGAATAGATAGTTCTGATCAAGCACAGGATATGTTCAGAAACCATCGACGTCAGTGATACGAGCCTATAATTTTGTGGATCACTCCTATTTCCCATCTTGAAAATTGGAGTGACCTGTGCAAGTTTCCAGTGTTTGGGTTCAGATCGTTCGTTGAGCGAGCATTCGAATATGGATGTTAATTACGGAGATATTGCATCAGTATACTCTGGTAGGGACCTAAATTGTATATAATATGTACCGGAAACTGATTAAAGCGATTTAAATAGTTTTACTATTCAGAGAATATCTACTTCTATGTGACTCATGTCGACAGCTGTTCTTAATTCTAGATCTGGAATATTGGCCTCGTCTTCTCACGTCGTTGATCACTGCTGATTCTCCCGACATTTTCGGAGAGTTTCCTACTCCAAGAGAGTATCGCCCTTTTTTGTAAGACCATAAGGCCATTAGCAACGAGTTTCGCCATTGTTGATGATTTTTATTCAAATTTATTACATTGGTGGGGTTCGACGAAGTTTTGATTATTAATCAAGGCATTATTACTCGGCATCGGGCCCGGTGGTCTTGGGGTAAAGCGCCTGACTGGCACCTGAAGGGTCGCGCGTTCGTAACCCCGTCGGACCTCGGAATTTTTTTTATTTTTATTTTTTTTTTTAGTCTGCGTTTTTACCCATCTCAACGATGCGAGGAGTCGTCAGAAACGACACATGGTTCGGATTCCACGTTAAGCTATAGGTCCTCTTTCCCCAGGTGAATAACTGGGATAGGCTAGGGACAAGCAAGTCGCCGCAGTGCCATCCAATTGAAAGACTTGCACCAGGCCACTGAGTCTCATGAAATTCTTATTATTACCCACGTTTTTCGTCCAAGTATATCCGTTCTTTGCGGACGTGAGGTGTTTGTGTGGAATCCGTAGACGGACAGTGGTAAATCCGGAACCGAAGAGAATCGAAGCATTTGGTATGTGGTAGTACAGTCGAATGTTGAAAATTAAGTGGACTGATAAGGACTGATGAGGCCCACGGCAGAACAGGCAAAGAAAGAAACTTGTAGAAAAGACTGACTAGAGGAATAGGATGATAGGACATCAGGGAATAGCTTCCATGATGTTGGAGATTGCTGTAGAGGAGAAAAATTGTAGGGGAATAGACCCACTTCACATTACACGGTCTCTACAACCTACTCCTCTCCTGCGAAAGATCTTTTTGAAGTCATTTTCGCTTGAGTTCCTGAACTATCCAGTCAATAAATGTTACGTAAATGTGACGCATTACTTTTCGGACAAATCCTATGTACAGGATTTGTCCGAAACGTAATGCGTCGCATTTACAGTAGAGTCTCGATTATGCGATATTCGGTTATCCGAATTTCCGTGTAATCCGACCCTTTTACCGCGCCGGGACTATACGCAAAAAATACTTGGATGAGTTCATGCATTTTTAAAGAACTTTTTTTTTTTTTTAAGAGTTCTTGCCACAAACTGAAAAGTTTTTGAAAGCTAACAACTTGCCCCGCAAAGTACTGTTGCCTCTAAACGATGCCATTTGTCATCATAATGAGGATGAACTTCAAAATAAAGATATAAAGGCCATGTTTTTGCCTCCAAATGTCACATCCTTGTGTCAGCCTATAAGGACCTAGGAGGAACTGAAGAAAAATTACCGCAGAAACTTGCTTTCTTTTTTTAATTAATGCTATCGACGAGGAAGAAGACATAGTAAAGAGGTTGTGTCGTATTAATTTGAAATACACAGCTTATGATAAGGCCCAATCTTGCGAGAGTGTTGGAGCAAATCCAAATGCAAAGACATGAAAAATTTTGCTACAGGAAAATCAAGAAAATTGAGCATGGTAAAAGAGGAAAGATCTTAATGAAGATGACGCAGAAGAGGTAAACATCTTGGGTGGAGCAAATACTACGCAGAAATTGTCTAATGCAGAGAATAATGGAAGGAAAAGTAGAAGTAAAAAGAGGGAAAGGAAGATGAAGGAGCATTGGTATGTAAGATGTGAAGAAAGGAAGAATCTACAAGCCATTAAGGGAGAATGCCCAGAACAGGAACACGTGGAGGATGTGCAGTTGATACCTGTTTGAGGACAGATTTACTGAAAGAAGAAGAATAAGCTTTCGGGATCTCCTCAGTTGGAATGGTCTTCCGTGAATCCGTGGAAGCAGCTCGCTGGTAGACTGCCGATGCTATCCTTTGAGGTCCCTCTTCAGCCGAGAAAAAACAAAAGAATAGTCCGCCAGGTCGGGACTATAGTCCGGCTGTGGCACTGTTGTCACAACGACCCGGGTAAACAGAGGTCGTGTCAGCGGCGTGTTGCCGTGCTTTACCCGAAACGCGGACACGGGCGACGCTGTGTTTCCTCTCTCTGAAGCGTTTACTTCTAAAAGTTCTGTCAGAAATGAAGACCAGCATGGAGCAATCAAGAAAATCGTATCTCCCACCTATACTGTAGACAGGAGAGCTTTCTAGATTTCAAAAACGCCTTTGACGCGGTGCCGCACTGCAGACTGCTAACGAAGATACGAGCATATGGAATAGGTTCACAGATTTGCGACTGGCTGGAAACTTCCAAGGTAATAGAACTCAGTACGTTGTTGTCGACGGCGAATGTTCATCACAGACTAATGTATCGTCAGGCGTGCCCCAGGAGAGTGTGATAGAACCGCTATTATTTCCTATCATATGAATAATCTGATGGGCAGAGTAACTTGTAATTTGTTGCTCTTTGCTGATGATGCTGTGATGTATGGGAGGGTGTCGTCTTTAATTAACTGTAATGGCAAACAGGATGACTTAGACAGAATTTCTAGTTGGTGCGAAAAATGGCAGCTAGCTCTCAATGTAGAAAAATGTAAGGTGATGCGCATAAGTAAGAAAAACAATCCCTTAATGTTCGAATACAGCATTAGTGTGATCACAAAGACAAGATAAAAGAAATTAGGGCTCGTACGGAGGCATACAGACATTCTTTTTTCCCTACTCCTGTTCGGGAGTGGAATAGGAAGGGAAATGCCTAGTAGTGGTTAGGGATGGGAAAAACCGACCGGTTAAAACCGATACCGGTTTTTTCGGTATTTATTTGGTGTTGGTTTTTTTTAGTTATTGCCAAGAACCGGGTAAAAAACCGGCACGACTACTTCCTGTAGTAGTGGTTCAAAATGTGTTTTTTGTAAATAATTTAAAAAAATTAAAACTAGTAGACCCTAATATATAGGGCTATCCCTAAAATTTCCACTGCTGTGAAATATTAGGTAATCGCAGTAACTAAGAAAAGCGATCAGTGATAATTTAGAACAATCCCGGCAGCCAAAATCGCGCAACAAACGCGTTGCATAAGAACTTAAGAACTGGTGCAGCTGTTGAGGCATCGATGCACCTGTTGCCGTGTGGCGTGGCCTATTAGACGACGCGCGTGCACCGGCAGTGTACAAGACTTGCCTCCATCTGGTCATGCGGCAGTTCCTTGCTGTCGTCGCCAGACATCGGTTGTGTCTTAATGGCACCATCCCGAGTGTGGAAGTACTTCGAAGTACGGTAGCAGTGAGGTACAATGCTCCATTTGCTTTAAAAAGCTGAAAACGGATGGATGTACTACAAAGATGCAGTGTCATTTAAGGAGAAAGCATCCAAAATGTTTCTTGGAAGAGAAGGTAAATTCGATTCATATACCTATTAGGTAAGTGATGTACTATAAGCTTGGAATAGTAACTTTTAATGTTGTTATGCTAACAAGTTTTATTAATGTGATTCCTTGAAAGCGAGGGGCTTTTTAATAACCAATATGGGTTTAGGTAACATTGATCATGTGGTGCCTCGCGAGGTAGCCGTGCGGTCTGAGGCTCCATGTTACGGACTGCGCGGCTGCTCCAGTCGGAGGTTCGAGTTCTCCCTCGGCCTTGGGTGTTGTCCTTAGCGCAAGTTAGTTCAAGTTAGATTAAGTAGTTTTTAAGTCTAGGGACCGATGACCTAAGCAGTTTGGTCTCATAAGAACTCACATCCATTTGAACATTCTTTGATCATGTGGTACACAGCATAGTGTCAGTCGGAACTGTGACTTTATTTTTCGAAATACTTCTGCAGCACTTATTGAAGTTCATTGTGTTTATAACGAGATATTCGTATGCGCTGACTCCCAAGTCCAACTTACGGAGTGGTTAGCTCAATATTCGCAACTGCCGGATGGAAATACTAGGCCAGTAAATCTGTATGCTTCGTACAACGTCTTCTACGGCCTTCTGGCTAGGTTTACACAAACTCAAGAAGGCGTAGTATTGGGAGGGGATCTTGCAAAATATGGAAAGACTAGTGATTTGTAGTATAACATAAATTTACCTAAATTTTAACTAAGTTTCGGTTTCGGCCTAAACTAGAAGAACCGAAAATTCGATTACGGTTTCTGTTTCGGCCGTAAAACATGTTTCGGTCGAACACTACTGAAAATAATAGCAATAAAAAAAACGAAAACCGGTTATCTTGAGCAATTTTTACAGTGCGTTTAAACTTGAGATGAAAAGAACCGTTATAAGCGGAAACCGGTTGTCTCAGCAATAACCGCCATCCCTAGTAGTGGTACAGTGTACCCTCCGCCACGCACCTTGCGGTGGATTGCAGAGTACGTGTGTAGATGTGTAGAAGACACCAATGTAAATAGTATCTGGAATCAACACAACAGTTTGATGATGGGCTCAGGTCCGACACTAATAGCGGTGCAATAAATGGTTTTATAAAATGTGTAGAGCAAAACAAGGGTAATGGTTTGTAGTGCAAGAAAATCGGGCAATGCTGAAAGAATTAGATCAGGTAACGAGACAATAAAATTAGTAGATGAGTTTTGTTATGTAGGTAGCAAGATACTTCTGATGGCCGAACAGTGGAGGCCCCTTCCAGGGCGAGAGGCACGGGGCAGCTTTCGAGATTTGGAGGCCCCAGGAGAACGAATTGCTAAGCGCGCTCCCCCCCCCCCCAAATAAAATAAATATTACGTGTATTTGGAGGCTCCTCAAGACCGGAGGCCCGGGTGGTCCGCCCGCTCCGCCCCTCCCCCCCTTAGTCCGCCATTGTGGCCGAAGTAAAGAAGATGTATTCAGAATGGCCGAAGTAAAGAAGATATATTCAGAATGGCTACGCGCGAATGAAAACATTTCTGAAGAAGCGAAATTTGTTGACATCCAATAGTAATTAAAATATTGGGAAGTCTTTTCTGAAAGCATTTGTCTGGAGTGTTAGTATTGTACGGTAGTGAAACTTGGACTGTAAAGTGTTCAGACAAAGGTTATAAAGGTGCCTGTTATGCGATAGTGCCCTGATATGAGACACCACAACTGTGCTCACGGAAAGTATTACATTCCGGTGGAGAGTTTCTTAGACACATTTATAGCGTGTCAGACGACGACACAGCGAGTAAGACGCCATTGTTGAGCCGCACAATGTACGTAGAGGTCGATACAAAACTTCTAGTGTTTGGAATTTTTGTGACATCGGTTTTAAGACAACATTTCAGGTTAAAATTGAGTGTATATTACTGCACTCTTTTATTGTTTTTATTTGTGACGGTCTTACTAATAAATTATTGATAATTAGGTTCATTTTCTAACGAACGTGATTCTTTGTGCAAGATGGTGAGATTCCTAATATGCGATATTATGGGGATCCAAATATGCGACAGTGTGGCATATTACAACACCTATAGGGGGAACTCGTTCTCCCAATGTTCATTTTAGCAAATGTATGCGTTGCTGATGCGCATTTATTTTTCGAATATTGAATGTTCATTTTGTTTGCTTGTCACCTCACTCGACGGATAAAATGCAGCCAGTTGACGTCGGATTTATGGGACCTTTAAAAATTTAAGATGCCCAAGAGATAGGAGTGAATTGCAAGTAACCAAGGATAAGTTATCACCGCATTGTTAATAGCCAGGTTATTCGGGGGTAGGTTACAACAGAGCAGCAAGAATGGAATCATCTGTGAATACCTTTATAAAAACATGCAACAGAAACATCTTTGGTGAACATGAATTTTCACTTCATCGCCATGCCGAAACTCTTCGAAAAAGAGATGCCGAAAACGAAAATGAAAGTACTGATGGTCAAGCTTTCGGCCCTACGGACGTCGGACGTATCCCACACATGCAAATGCAACTGGAGATAGCCCGCCGCGGTGGAAGTAGCCGTGCTGTCTAAAGCGCCTCGCTGCGGAGCGCGCAGTTGCAAGTAGTTTGTAAGCTACGGACTGATGACCACGCAGTTTGGTCCGATAGATTTACAAACTTTTTTTCTTGAGTTGGTCGAATAGGTCAAACGTCACGTTCGTGCTCTGCGCCGTTACTAATTTCATTTCATTATCTGAAGCGGTTGCAAGAATCCAAACAGAATAAATCAGCGGCTGAAGCTAAGAAAAAAATGTTCAAATGTTTGTTAAGCTTATGGGGCTTAACTGCGGGGTCATCAGTCCCTAAGCTTACGAACTACTTATAAACTAACTTATACTAACGACAGCACAAACATCCATGCTCGAGGGAAGATTCGAACCCACGACGGGAAACGGCCTCGCGCATCGAAGCATAGCGCCTCAATGGGCTCGACCACTCCGCCGCCGCGAAGCCAAAAAAGTAGTCAAGAAGTTATTTGGGGAGAAAAGTGGAAAAAATAGGTAGGATTAGATGGGTAGATCACGCACCTAAGGCAAAGATTCGCCTAGTAACTCGTATCTGATGTCTATCCTGATGACAATGGGAATTCAGACAGCAGCGATGACGATTACGCAGTGAGTCTGTCCTGTAGAGAGCGCTTCTCTGATGACAAACGCGGGGAATATTGGGCAGAGTACTCGAAATGATATCGCTAGGCTTATGAAGATTGTGGTGTCACAGGAGACGACTTTGTTTGGCCCGAAGGTCGTAAAAATGAGCATAAGTACTGTGAAATGAGTGAGGAATAACAGAAATAAATGAACTTGTAAACATCGTATATTTGTATGTCATTAGTCGGTAATTAAAAAATAGAGGTAAATATTATTCCTGTCTCATATTAGGAAACATTGACCTCATTTCTACTAAATGCCTTGTTCGTGAAGATTTAATAATTATTTTTAAAGATTCTTTATTATTACAAATATGATAAATGTTTGATAAAGTTAAATAAAGGAAAATATTATTAACATGATAATAAGTATAATTGCATTTTTACTTCTTTAAAATGGGTTTACAAAATGTATCTCATACTAGGCACCTTCTCTCTAGAAGCTTTTCAAATGTGGTGCTAGGTAGGATTAGATGTGTAGATCACGCACCTAATGAGAACTGAATTGGAGAAAAAGAAATTTCTGTCGTATCTTGAGTAAGAGAAGGGATCGATTAGTAAGACACCTTGAGAGACATCAAGCAATCGTCAGTTTAGCATAGGAGGGTGTGGTACTAAATGTTGGAAGAATATAAATTTATGAGAAGATTTTTATTTCTATGAATGTAAATAATAATTATTATTATTATTTCGGCTCTCTGAACAATCTTAAAGACTAGCTAAACAGTAAAATAAGTATATAAAATAAACTGTGGAAGAAAAGAATGAAGCGGGTTTTTTATACGTTGTAATAGACCTTTTACGAAATTGTGTTTCTGAGTTCTAATGTCGGACTATTCAGACCTTTGCAACTGTATACGCATATGTTCGAGCGTAAATGTAGTGAGATACGAAGTATTGTTTTTCTCTTCTTGAAGTGTGCTAGTTATCATTAAAAACGAAGTATAAATATGAACTCTGAGTGCTCGTTTCGTACAATTCAGTATTCCAGCATTTTGAATAATTTATCAGTGACGTCTAGGAATGTAACACATTTTACAAGAAAAACTTGTCAAGAAGCCCACGACCTGAAAACAAAATTTATCCCTCGCCTTTTCGTAAGAGGTAAAACTTAGTGAAATTAACCAGCTGGTAAACTATTATTTATTGAAACTGGACTCACAGTTAGGATAAATTAAGAGAAAAAGAACATTTTAGAATCTTATTTCAAAGACCTTTTATTTAATTGGACGTATAACTCTTCATTTTTTCTTTGTTTTCAGTATTGCTACACTTTAAGGGAAGTGAGCGGAGTAAAAATTGCAAAGGGGATCGAGAGACGAATACAGTTAGTCCGGTCAAATTAGGGTATCACCTAGGAATGAGAGGTAATAAGCTGAATTTTTGCATAAGCCTTTGTTTTGGCATTCTAAATGATGTGTCAAAAGTCTCATAAAATCTCGTATCCGCGTCTTCAGTTATTAAAGGTCAAATGTCACGAAAATCAGTGTGGTATTTGCATCTCTGATAAAAGTTGTAGAGCATGAAATTATCTACAATTTTTGTTTTAAGCATTTCTTTGTGCAATTCATCGTTTTTTAGATAGAGCGCGGAGAGCGCACAGGTCACAGCGCTCAGACATATAAGACGTAATACGACGTCAGTTGCGAATCACAGTCAATGGTACGTTGAATAAAACAATTATAATTGTAAATAAAATTTCATTTTTTACGAATTAATACACAATTTTAATAATACTTACTTATTTCAAGTAATTACAATGTCATGAATTCCATACTGTAAGTATATTTTAATTCTGTTCCAATGTATCGTAACTATATTTATGTAGAAAATAATTTTAGTATTTTTTCTCTTAAATGTATAAACTGTAGAATATTTCTAGTAATATTAAGTTTATACCTGGAAATATGGACCCTTACATCGCCACCTTCTCTATTTATACGTTGAAACACAACTTCCATTGTTGAAGGCCGGTTTCTTTGTCGAGGGCTCACTTGCCAGTAACCAAGCTTGCTAGTTTTAAATTGTTTCGTGGAAAGGGCGGACGTATGGAGCTGAGATGATATTTTCACCGTTGTTTTAGATAAAGTATAAAGTATTTACAAACACATCATGGCTCAAGAATGGTTGTTATATTTGACGGATATTCGGACTACAGTAGAAATACTAAAGCAATGGAACAACTAAGAAGAACTTCTGTTCTTTCATAATCGTATGAAGTTTGCTTTGAGGAAACAACGATTGTGCCAATCAGCCAAGAGAAATTTTTATAAAGTCGATCTAATAAAAAAAAGCTAATTGACTTGCTTGTTGAGAAATTAAAAACTGTTAATATCACTACAAAACAAGCCAGAGATGATGCTGATGTTTGTATAATCGAAACAGTTATTGAAGAATCAGAGCACTAAAGGACTGCCGTCATCGTAGGAGGCGATATTAATTTGCTTGTCATTTTAATTGGACGTACTCAATCGCATCAACGAGAAATTTTCTTTAAAAAAGTTGGTAAAGGCAACGTTAAAACACAAATGTATTCCTACAAAAGTTTTGAATATTATCCCCGTTGTAAAAAACACATTTTACTTTTGCACGCATTGAGTGGCTGTGACACGACATTGCGTTGTTTAAAAAAGGCAAAAAAACGTTTGTTAAAATATTGGAGAAACTTCCAGATTTGGATCAGCTATCTCAAGTATTTCAACAAGAAAATTGCCCTGCGCAAACGTTACTTGAAAATGGAGTACGTATCTTGTTGTCAATATATAACGCTCCAACATCTGAAGACAATATAGATCATCTTCGATACACGCAATTTGTTAAATCGACAAAACTTAATAATCCTTTGCAACTATCAAATCTGCCACCAACTAGTGCAGCAACTCAACATATCAATCGTGCTTACTACCAACTACAAACGTGGTTAGGAAACTATATAGAACCGCAGGAACGGGGTTGGGTGCTGCAGAATGAACATTTGGAGCCGCCGGCCGCTGTGGCCGAGGGGACTGAGACACTTCAGTCACGGTCTGCACGGCCACTACGGTCGGGGGTTCGAATCCCCACTCGGGCATGGATATTTGTGTCGTCCTAGTTCGTAAGTAGTTCATAAGTAGTTTGTAAGTTTAGGGACTGATGACCCCGTAGTTAAGTCCCATACACATTTGAATTTACATTCCATTAGCCGTGTTTTGATAGTCCCATAAGCTTAACAAACATTTGAAATTTGAACATTTGGAGCCAATACTAACAATATTACCACCTGCACCAGACGAGCTCCTGAATACAATACTTTGCAACTACAAAAATGGTTGTGGTTCGCGCTGCGGTTGCAGGAAATCGGGCATGCAATGTTCTTCAGCTTGTGGCCAGTGTAATGGGCAAGCTTGCCTCAATGCGTCATCACACCAGAACGATCTCGATGAAGAAAGTGCATATGACCCCGAAATCTTGGAAGGTTTAGAGACGACGATCGTCGATTACGAGGATGATGATAATGAAATGGACGTTTTCGAGCGACCGGATGAAGACGACGATGATGATCAAGAAGATGAAAATTGAGACCTATGTATGATTAATAATTAAAGTGAATAAAAATCCTCCTCATGTTTGAACTTCTAATTGTAATAAATGAATTATACATGACTACTAAATAAAGATTTACATAAAACGTATTTCCTCGTTTTTTTATTTAATATATTTTTGCTTCAAATATAATTAAGTCTTAATTATAGTTAATTTTATTCTTTTCTACATGAAACATCATTAAGATATATTATAATATAATTAAAATATACTTGAAGTATTTGGCTTCGTAACTTTATAATTTCATGAAATAAGTACATATTATTAAATAAATCTTTTTGATTTATGAATAATATTATGAAATATTGAACATAATTCATAATGAATGAAGGTTTGTTATTGTAATTGTTGCAATGATTTATTAACTTTAAACAACCTACCATTGACTGGGATTCGCGGTTGACTTGCATTACGTCTTATATGTCTGAGCGCTGTGACCTGTGCACTCTCCGCGCTCTATCTAAAAAACGATGAATTACACAAAAAATGTTTAAAACAAAAATTGTAGAGAATTTCATGCTCTACAACTTTTATCGTAGATGCAAATACCATTTAACGCGTAGGAAGCGAGATATTTGCGAAAACTGATTTTCGTGAGACTTTTGACACATCATTTAGTATGCCAAAACAAAGGTTTATGCAAATATTCAGCTTGTTACCTCTCATTCCGAGGTTGACGCCTTTTTTCGGCTTATTTGACTGGACTAAGTAAACAGGTTCGGAAGAATGTGAATTGATTGCCGTTCTTATTCAGAGATGAAGTCTTGCACAGGACAGATTAGCGTGGAGAGCTACGTCGAACTAGTCTTTTGACAAAAAGGTTGGTTGCAGTATTTATTTACTGCAGTATTATGACAAAATAATCATCTGAACAATTGACAAAGCTTACTATTACGTAGACACTGTTTTCAAATTACTTACATAAGGTGAACAAAATATTATGAACATCTGACATAGAAAAATATTTATTTATTCTTAAAGAGTGTATGCAGCACTGGCTTTGCGGTCATATTCGTAAACTGTCTTTATAATTGCCAAAAGAATATTAAACACACACGTACCAAGAAATCCGCTTATTATTTCAGCAATGCTGAAGCTGTAAAATTGGTTCCTATTCTCTGCTATAAAACTCCCCTTAATGGTTCTGTTATTCAGACATATGACGATTTTGCTTTTCTGGAAGATATTTGATAATTTATTGTATCTGTACAAAGTACACCTTGAACTTTTCTGCTTTTATGACCGCATTAACATTTTGGAGCATGTTCAAATGTTTGTTAAGCTTATGGGACTTAACTACGGAGTTAACAGTCCCTAAACTTACAAACTACTCATCAACTACCTTATACTAAGGACGGCACAAATATCCATGCCCGAGGGGGGATTCGAACCCCCGACCGTAGTGGCCGTGCAGACCGTGACTGGAGTGCCTCAGTCCCCTCGGCCACCGCGGCCGGCTTTGGAACATGGTAATGTTTCTTAGCTACATGTTAGTCTTAGAAAGCTGTTTGTTGTCATGGATGGTGAGATATTTGAGATATTCATTCACATTCAGGGTGATGACAGATGAATTACGTGGTATGGATAACCAAATGATGACGGAACCTTCCGCGAATGTAGGAATCAGGCATGCCGTATCGTAATCTTTTTTCTGGGATATATCACATAGTTTTGTAATAAACATTATGTACAAGATAGTATGATCAACTTCATATCTTTTTCTTCCAGAAGTCTACATATGCCATTGCTGTTCCGCTGCAGGTCATCAGGTCTTGGGCTGTGCACGCTTGGATGATTCACTGTCGGACATTGCAGCAGGTGGTCCATAGTCTGTATGTTTCCGCAGGAACACAAAACACTTTCGCTGATACCCCACTCGTGCAAATTCTTGTTGCATCTACCCATTCCCGACCGCTGTCTGTTCAGAGTCTTCCATCTCTGCCAGTCAAGTTCTGCGCCTCGTGGCAGTGACTCCTCAGCGTAGGTGGCATGTCCTTGTTGCTCCCGACTCAATTTTATTCTGGTAGTTCTTGGTGGGTCTGCGAGTGGTTCCGTTGAATGTAGAAAACTGCTTCTTGACTTAAGGCGGTTTGGCACAGTTTGGTACCGATGTATGTTTTAATCGTTCGATTCTGCTCTGTACCGAGCGTCGGACCTTTGGTGGAGCGATTTCTGCTAATGAATATAGTTGTTCAACTCTTGTAGGTTTAAGACAGCCAATGATAAGCCTACAGGTGTGATTCAGCACAGGGTCCAGTTTGTTTGCATGGCATGACCGTTCCCATACAGGACTTTCAAACTCAGCAGCAGAGTAATAGAGAGTCATTGCTGTCGTGCGTAAAACTTTTGCATTAGCTCCCTATTTTGACGTTGCTAGTTTGCCAAGTAAGCTATTCCGTGTTTGGACTTTCGCCCTTCTCTTCTCAATGTGTGGCTTAAATGATAGAGTCCTATCAAGGGTAACTCCCAAGTACACTGGGGAAGGGCAGTGTTCTAATCTTGTACCATTCCACCAAACATTCAGTTCCCTCTTTGCCTCTCTGTTGTTAAGATGGAATAGGCAAGTCTGTGTCTTACTTGGAATGGGCTTCAGCTGATTTTTATTGTAATAGCTCGTTAGATTTTCTAGGTTTTCATTTACTGTTTCCTTAGTACCCTTGTAGTTTGGTACCTGAACAGCTATTGCCCTATCGTCAGCATATATGAAAGATCTTGACCTCGGACTAAAAGGGTTTTCGATACATAATGTAAACGATGGTTCATCGGACCGTACTACATGCTGCCAGTCATAAGGTGCCTAGGATTTATGTTCGTGGCGCCACTTCCGTCGCAGGTTACTTTGGCTGTCTCTCTTAAGGGAGCCACTACAACCCTGCCTTATATCTGAAGCTCCAGCCGCATTGTCTTTATCACTCGTGTTCGTGTTGAGTTTTGCAGTCGCTTTTTGCCGCGATGCCAACGGCTGTGCTGCAGGGGTCACCCCGCTTCTTGGCTTGGCTAGCATTTGGATGGGTAACCATGCGAGTCTGCCGAGCGCTATTGGCAAACGGGGTGCACTCAGCCCTTGTGACTTGTGACGACAATTGAGGAGGAACGTGATTGAGAAGTAGCGACTACGGTCGCCAAAACACAACGGCTGGTACTGCGGTGCGCTGACCATGTTCACTCCGTACCCCATCCAATGACACCTATGGGCGGATGTAGAAATGGCGGTTGGTCTGTATCAGATGGATCTTACGAGGTCTATGGCACGGATTTTTTTTCTTTTGAGTTGTGTCCGAGTGGTTTGGCCGAATCCATTATTCGCCGAATCTAGCACACTGGCTTCGGATTCGAGATTCGGTGCATAATGACCGAATACTATAGAATCCCGAATCCAAAGCGTTATATGGAAACCTTCAGTTACGAATGTTGTAGCTTACTTTGCATAACAGTCCGCTTTCGTTTGCGTTATTTACTTTATTTTCCATAGATCCGCTGAAAGACGTGATATCATAAAACGAACGACCTCACTTTCACTAGTTCTGATAAATGGCGCTAGGAACCGCCACAAGTAATTTTTCTCGTCTAATATAAGCAGTGCAATACAAGCTTGCTTAGCAGGCGCAATTATAAATACCGGCTAAAACTTTCGCGCTCGTAAAAAATAAAAAAAAGCCTTCCAAATATAAGTAGCAACAAAAATAAATTTCTTCGCGTAAATACCAACAATACATAGGGCTTTAGGATTCTTGCATGAGTTGCCTCATTCTGATTTTGCGTATTGTTTCATCGAATTCTGTGAAGTGCTGAGGATTTTCAGAAGAAAGTTATTTATTACTTGGAAAAAAAGTTCTAACCGTGCACCATCCAGGCGGCAAGGCGTCAATTCAGCAACCATTTGACGTCAGTTTCAATAAATCGTTTAAGGCCAAGCCAAGACATGTACACCGACTGCCTTTCGAATAGTGTCAGACCACTGACACCAAGGGGTCATGTAAAACGCGCATGTATGCCAATGGAATTATGATACCTGGAACTGGGTTCCCAATAAGATTGCGTAACAAGCATTTAAAAATGTTCGAGATCGAATGCACTAGATTGTACGAGCGATGATGCTCTGTAGAACGAAGGAACTGTGTAACAAGGAATCAAATGATAGTGATTCATAATTACCGTACCGGTATCTAATTGCTATTATAAACATTTCGTAAAATTTGCATTATAAGTCTAATAAAATTGTTTTATATTTCCGCATTTAGTTTCATACAAAAGCGATACATTTAAAGTCTACGTAAAGCCGACTGGCAAGCCTGTGTTGCGTCAATATGCCTGACGCTACAACCACTGCCTTCGTGCTACAACTTACGTGTTTTTCTATTAGGGGCAAGCGATTCTTCTTATGAATCGTGATTCGTAAATTCAACACTCTTTTTGCCATAAGAATAATACAAATGTAAACATTACGCCATATAATCTTCCGTGTTAGCTGTTACCACATTTAAATTCCGTCCGCCTAACAAACCCGGAAGACAACGGCGAACGCGGAAGAACATACGTATACCGTAAATGTTTACAAACGGAAGCACATAGAAATGAAGCACGGCAACTGACTTCTAGTACTTATTTTTAAATTTTCTACGAATAAAAATTCTGTGCAGACACGTTACGTGATCTTAAATGTTTGAAAGAATAAATAAATCTACAAGTACCCTTGCTTAACCCTCGGGAATGCGCAATCTTCGCTTTAAGTACTTTTCACAGTTCTGAAATGTCTTCGTGGCACTAACACGTATACACACGTCGAATAAACGCGGATTTCTCTGTGCCTGAATGTCCTGTCCGACACTCATGGAATGCCTGATACGTCACTATAAAATTATTTAAAATTTACACATCCTTTTTTTTTTTAAAGAATCTAGTTTTTGACTTCCAAAACATCTACTCATCTTTTCAGGTTTTATTTTCGAAACTTTCCCTTTGAAAAAGAAGAAAATACGTAATCCTTTCCTTTCATTATTTTTTATTTCATCAAAATGAAACATTTTGTGTTAGAGTGAAGAAAGTTTCTTATTATCTTTTAGACCATTCAAACAACAAATACATCGAAATGTTTCATACAAATTTCTTTTAAGGGTAGGGGGTATTAAAAAGTCCTTAAGATTTAAAATAAAAATCTAAATGATATTTTAATTTCTTAAATTTTAATGTTAATATTGTCATTTGGGATTCACCCCAGAAGGCTTTATCTTCATCGCTGGCTCTGATAGAGTAGTAATTCTTTTTAAATACATGTACTTGAATATTAACTCTTCAGTATTCTTATGTGCATATTATAATTCTTAAACTATTGTAGCTACTCATGAACATAACTATTTTTTTAAATACAGCACTTAATCACAATCAGTTCTTCTAAGTAATTCAGCAGTGGTATACAAGAAATTGGCCACCAATAAAGCCTTTAGGCTCCTCTCAAGTTGAATATTACTACGAGTGAAACTTTTTGTGGCTGCTGACATTATAATGAAAATGTGCTCATCTATCTTAAGCAAAGTAAGTAACTTTAAGTCTTTGTGAAAGTTGTTCTTGATTCTATGAACTGACATGTCGGTTTGTAATTCATTAAAGAATAAGTATTTTGGGAAATCGTAGTTAGTTCATTTGCGGGACCTTCCTGAGTTCACACCAAAAATAATTCTTATTACACGTTCCTGGGCCTGTAAAACCATAGCTTGCCTTGCGAAGTATGCCAGATAATAATCCCGTAAACATTATAGCACGGAAGTAAGCATATTACACTAGCTTCTTTTTATTTTTATATGAACTATGTCTCGCAACATTCGTGTAGCAAACAGAGATTTCTTTAGGTGCTTCAGCAGTTCTGTGGTATGCTTTTCTCACTTAAGTTATCAAGCTGTAATCCCACTAATTTAACCCTGTCAACTTCTTCTATCTCTTGTCGTCATATTTTAGGCATGTTGTTGTTGTGGTCTTCAGTCCGCAGGCTGGTTTGATGCAGCTCTCCACGCTACCCTGTCCTGTGCAAGCCTCTTCATCTGGGAATACGTTCGGCAACCTACATCCTTTTGAATCTGTTTACTGTATTCGTCCCTCGCTCTCCCTCTACGATTTTTATCCGACACACTTCCTTCTAATGCTAAGTTGACAATTCCTTGATGTCTCAGAATGTGTCCCTTCTCTTCGTCAGGATATGCCAGAAACTCTTTTTCTTTCCATATCGGTTAAACACCTCCTCATTAGTTACGTGATGTACCCATCTAATTTTCATCATTCGTCTGTAGCACCACATTTCAAAAGCTTCTGTCATCTTTTTGTCTGAACTCCTAATCGTTTATGTTTCACTCCCATACAATGCTACACTCCAGACAGATGCTTTCAGAAAGGACTTCCTAATATTTAAATTAATATTAGATGTTAACAATTTCGCTTGTTTAGAAATGTTTTTCTTCCCATAGCCATTCCGCATTTTATATCTTCTCCGCCGCGGTGGCCGAGGGGACTGAGGCGCTTCAGTCACGGTCTGCACAGCCACTACGGTCGGGGGTTCGAATCCCCCCTCGGGCATGGATATTTGTGCCGTCCTAGTTCGTAAGTAGTTCATAAGTAGTTTGTAAGTTTAGGGACTGATGACCCCGTAGTTAAGTCCCATAAGCTTTACAAACATTTGAACATTTCTACTTCAGCCATCAGAAGTTATTTTGCTACCCAAATAACAAACTGATCTACTAGTTTTATTGTTTCATTACCTAACCTAATTCCTTCAGCATCGCCTGATTTTCTGCCATTACATTCCATTACCCTCGTTTTACTTTTGTTAATGTTCATCTTATATCTTCCTTTCAAGACACTGTTCATTCCATTCAATTGCTCTTCCAGATACTTTGCAGACAAAATTACTATGTCATCAGCAAACTGCATAGTTTTTATTTCTTCTCCCTGAACTTTAATTCCCTCTCCAAATTTCTCCTTGCATTCCTTCACTGCTGCTTCAATGTACAAATTGAACAGCATTGGGGAAAGGCTACAACCCTGTCTTACTCCCTTCCCAACCTCTGAGTCCCTTTCGCCCTTCGACTCTAATAACTGCTGTCTGGTTTTTGTATAGGTTATTTTACCCCTGATATCTTCAGAATTTGATAGAGTGTATTCCAGTCGACATTGTCAAAAGCTTTCTCCAAATTTACAAACGTAAAAACAGTAGGTTTGCATATCTTCTAAGATAAGTCGTAATGTATTGCCTCCACTGTTCCTACATTTCTCCTAAATCCAAGCTTATGTTCCCCGAGGTCGGATTCTACCAGTTTTTACATTCGTCTGTAAATAATACGTGTTAGTATTTTGCAACTATGACTTATTAAACTGACATTTCTGTAATTTTCAGATTTGTCTGCACTTGCTTTCTTTGGAATTGGAATTACAATATTCTTCTTGAAGTCGGAGGGTATTTCCGCTGTCTCATACATCTTGCATACCAGATGGAACAATTTTTTCATGACTGGCTCTCCTAACGACATCAGCAGTTCAGACGGAATATAATCTGCTCCAGGGGCCTTGTTTCGACTCAAATCCTTCAGCACTGTCAAATTCCTCTCGCAGTATAGTATCTTCTTCCTACACTGCCACTAGGCATATCTGGTAGGAAATATTTTTCAAGGTTTGTTGACAGAGAATTGGGTAGGAACCACATATTAATGTTCTTAAAAATTTCATTAACGCGCCTCTCTAAAATTTTATTTCATTCACTATTTGTTGCAATGTGCCGGCCGCGGTGGCCGAGGGGACTGAGGCGCTTCAGTCACGGTCTGCACGGCCACTACGGTCGGGGGTTCGAATCCCCCCTCGGGCATGGATATTTGTGCCGTCCTTAGTATAAGCTAGTTCGTAAGTAGTTTGTAAGTTTAGGGACTGATGACCCGTAGTTAAGTCCCATAAGCTGTACAAACATTTGAATTTATTGCAGTGTTTGTGTCATCTGCAAACAAAATAAACTTGGCCTTCTGCAACGTCACTGATGAAAAAGAAATGTCATCGTACACACAAGAAAGAGTAATACATCCAATAAATACTCGTTCATATTTTTTTACTGTTCCCTCGTCTCGTAAATAATGCGTGACAAGTTTAAATACTTGGGAGAAATAATAACCCATAACTTGAACGAGAAACCGTTATGGCAGAGTAGAATAAATAAACTTATTAAAATGCATCATGTTACCAAGAACACATATAATAAAAAATGCCTCTCAATAGCCACAAAACTGAAACACTACAAAACAGTCACACAGCCACAAATAACATATGCTAGCGAAACTATATTTAAAACAACCAACACTGTAGCAATAGACAGGCTACTCAAAATAGAAAGGAGGATAGTCAGAACTTGCATAAATAAGAAATACCAAAAAGACGGGATTTGGAGAATAGCTTCAAATGAAACTGTTTATAAAGAAGTAGAACCAGTGACAAGCACAATGAAAAAGAAACGGATCTCTTTCCTAGGACATTTGATGAGAACACCAGAAAATAGAATCAGCAGGAAGATAATTGAAAAGTTGTGGAAGAGCAAGAGCAACATGAGATGGATCACAGAAATCAAGGAAGACATGATGAAACTACAGATAACGATGGAATATTTGAAAAACAAGACAGACACCCTCAAGATACTTCAGGACAAACACGTCACACTACCAATAAAAATTAACAAACAGAGACTGCGAAGGGTGATTTCGGATGAGGAGAGAAGGGCACGATCTGAAAGAATGAAAAAGTATTGGGCCAACAAAAAAATAAATAAAAATAAAAAATAACAGAAGAACCTAATTCATAATATTTATGTTGACCGTAGAAGTAATAATTAAAAAAAAGTAATAAATAAATTAACCACTGTATTATTAAATTGTCATGTTTATTTTTGAACTAAATTGTGTTAATGCATAATTGGAATAACCTTTGTAATAGTGACTAAAGTGGTCCAATGAAGGCCATAAAATAAATAAATAAATAAAAATAATGCGTGTATCACGAGACGGCGAGTCTCGGGGTGAACGACACCTCGGAGGCAAGGACAGCGCAGTGACAAGGCGGCAGAAAGTGTGTCAGTCGCTGGCTGGAGGTTCCCCCTCCACCCACCGGTAACTCCCGTCTCCACTCCAGCTGGTCGCGCCGAGGGGCGGGGGGACGCAGAATGCGCATGCGCCGCCGGGGACCGCTCTCACGTGGTCGCCGCATCGCCAAGATAGCGCGTGCGCTTTGCACCGGAGATAGTGCTTTTTAACTGGCGGTGAAAGCACAACACTTCATTAACCGCACAGGTACTCTGTCTTGCGCTGTGTGAGTATTCTCACTTATCCTAAATTACGTTATCTACGTTTATACTTATTGAATCACCGTTTTTTTTATTATATTGTGCATTATTATACTGTGTATTGCGTATTATTTCGTTACATATTCATAAGTGTTGTGTGGGAGAATGATTGCGTGTGTGTCATAAATAATTCTTCTTTAAAAGTATTGCAAGATGGAAGGAAGCTTAAGGTTTAACTTTCCGTCGCTTCAGAATTAACTTCTTATAATATTAGTCCAAGGCCTCTTTGCACATTTTTGCTGGTGTAGGAAACGTAAGTAAAATAACGGCAAAAATCCAGCTGTTTCTACCTAGTTTGAAGGGGTACACTCATTGGACGTCGTAAATCTGGTCGCTCGTCACCTCCTCAGCAGCTACGGTAATTTCAAGGCTATGGGCAAGTGCGTCTTAAGCCAGCTCAGACTAACAGACCGACAGACCGACATTCGGCCTGAACTACACGACGGAATTCAACAGTGTCTACATGGCAGGTATCTGCAGAGGCCGCAGACTCTACAGCTCTCGAAGATTCCCAACAAGCCATGTGCGAGATCAGTCAGCCCTACAGCTCGCGTTCCGCTCAGGACAGTGAGTCAGCGACAACGGGGACTGCCGGAATGGGCTTTCCACCGACCAATTCGTGTCACGATCCACGAGGCCCCTACTGTTGAGCATACATCTGTGTTCACACTTCGCGAGCTAATAGTGCGTTTTAAAGGATACGCTACTTCGTATTGTACCATATGAGATTTCTTCACGACGAACGGGAAGAATGAATACTCATTTGTGTCTGTCCGAAATTAGTGTACTATCGTCTTCACGATCCCTAAGCGAACGATATGTTCGGAAATGAAAGATATTTGTTGTTGTTGTGGTCTTCAGCCCGCAAACTGGTTTGATGCAGCTCCCCACGCTACCCTGTCCTGTGCAAGTCTATTCATCTCAGAATACGTTCCGGCAACCTACATCCTTTTGAACCTGCTTACTATATTCGTCCCTCGGTCTCCCTCTACGATTTTTACCCCACACGCATTCCTTCTAATGCTAAGTTGACAATTCCTTGATGTATCAGAATGTGTTCAACCAATCTATCCCTTCTCTTAGTCAGGATATGCCACAAACTCCTTTTCTCCCCGATTCATTTAAGCACCTCCACATTAGTTACGTGATCTACCCATCTAATTTTCATCATTCGTCTGTAGCACCACATTTCAAAAGCTTCAATCATCATTTTTTCTGAACTCCTTATCGTCCATGTTTCACTGTCATACAATGCTACACTCCACACAAATGCTTTCAGAAAGGACTTCCTAACATTTAAATTAATATTGGATGTTAACAAGTTTCACTTCTTTAGAAACGCTTTTCTTCCCAAGAGAAGTTATCTTGCTACACAAATAACAAAATTCATCTACTACTTTTATTGTCTCATTACCAAATCTAATTCCTTCAGCATCATCTGATTTTCTGACATTGCATTCCATTACCTTCGTTTTACTCTTGTTAATATTCATCTTATATCTTCCATTCAAGACACTGTCCATTCCATTCAGTTGCTCTTCCAGATCTTTTGCAGTCACTGACAGAATTACTATGTCATCGGCAAACCGCAAACTTTTTGTTTCTTCTCCCTGCACTGTAATGCCCTCTTCAAATTTGTCCTTCCATTCCTTCACTGCCTGTTCAATGTACAGATTGAACAACATTGGGGAAAGGCTATAACCCTGTCTTACTCCCTTTCCAACCTCTGCATCCCTTTCTTGCCCTTCGACTCTAATAACCGCTGTCTGGTTTTTGTATGGGTTGAATATAATTCTTCGCTCCCTATATTTTACCCCTGCTACCTACAGAATTTTAAATAGTGCTTTCCAGTCGACATTCTCAAAAGCTTTCTCCAAATCGACAAACGCTAAAACGTAGGTTTCCCTTTCCTTAGCTTGTTTTCTAAGATATGTCGAAATGTGAGTATTGCTTCCCGTGTTTCTACTTTTTTCCTAAATCCAAGCTGATCTTCCCCGAGGTCGGATTCCACAAGTTTTTCCATTCTATACTTTATATTTACTAAAGTTAATATTTTTCTTGAAAGTTTCTATGCAGGCATTCGCAGGGTAGTTAGTGTATGTCTTCAAGCGCCAGTCAGTTCCGGTTTTCCAGCATTTTCGTGACGCCCTGACACGAATTGAACAAATCCGTTACCACGCGTGCTGCCCTATATCCTTTGTAAACTCAACAGGCTGAACCGACGTCTGTCAACTGTTCCGAGTGTCACTTCCCAGAGCTCGGTGGCTCAATTTCGGGAAAATGAAAGCAGTAAAGTTAACAAACAACACCTCCTTAAGTCCCGAGTTCGGTCCGAGGTCATTTCTAGAAATTTTAAGTCACTTATCGATTCTTTCACATCAGGCAACATTTTTGGTTGTGCCGTATTTCGGAATCTACGTTTAACTGTAGGACCCACTATAACTGGCTGAATAAATCACTTGAAAGCTCGAAGGAAGAGAACGTTATACCACCATCTAGAGATCCATGCCTTGTAAAGCACTGTGGTGTTCTAGCTTCGAACTGACGACTACCCTAATTATTCCCGCACGTCTTTACAGCCAGGTGAAGTAAGCATTGAATGATACCAGTTTGTTACGGATATCGTCGTCCTAAGAGACTACTTTTCTTCATTTTGGGCAAGTGCGAAATTTTTTTCATTTCATATCATTTAACGCAACATTCCAATCATAACGTCAAAATTCAAACCGTTTGAAGGTCCAAATAGATACTTGTGCACTTTTTCTTCAGATACTGCTTAATAACTATCATCTACAAAAAGTCTAAGATTATTATAAGTATTATTAACTAAATGATTAATATGCCTAGGGAACAGCTCCATTCAAAGACGTCGCCAGTCCAGTAAAAAATTTCGTGTGATGCCCCATTAATAACAATTTTGGTGTACTGATTTAAATGCCTTTCGGAACTCAATAAATATTGCATCTTTGATCCCCGATATTCAGAAAAGCGGGATATGTGTTTCGAATGATTGATTTTCTTATTATCCATGTTGGTTGCCATGTTGGTCCTACTCTTCGCCATTACTCATAACGCCTGAGTTCAAAATCAGTATATCGATATATATGTACGACCTGACATTTCTCCTTGACCATGCACACTTGGTTCTAGTGATATGTTGCAATTGGTCTCCTGCTGTGAGTAAAGGGGTTTGTCCACGATCCAAGGCAGTGAATCATTGTGGCAACAAAGTATCCGTTAAATATGGAGCTATTGTTAATGAATACTCTTAGAAAAAGCTATACAGATACTCTATGACTTAAGAACTTTACTGCACCTTTAAAACTGTGTTGATTTTCCATTCATTGGACATAATACGATGCTTGCGGTGAAATTTTGTCGTTCAGATTTTAATAACGACGTGTAATATTTCGCAGGTAGACGCTTTTAATCTCTCAGCGCGTTTTTTGTCAGGCACGCATTACCCACTATCAACAGAGACACAAGATAAAAATCTAGATAAACTGCGACCACTGATCTCTACACTGCCGGGATAATGACTTTCAGCTGTCTCAGCGTATCGTCCATAGACTTTCGTTTGTTACCAAATTTCATGCCTGTTATGAATACTTACTGAAACACAAAATGGAAATCCATTTCGATTCCACTCCTACACCAGCCTATTATATCGCGTAATGCCAATAACGTTCAAGAGAAGAAGTAAGTAAGTAAATCTTTGACACATTCAAACTGATGTAAACTCGCTTCTCCAATTACAAAATGGAAGGCAAAGCAAAATCATTCACAAAACAAATCAGTGCGCAGACAAGTTAGAGACCTGTGCTTAGAGGTTCTCACTTTGACCATCGCTGGAGATACCCTAATGAAGTTAGTGAATTGCACACTTTGACATTTTTTGTGTCCAAAACATTGATTGTGAGTGTGTCTATATTAGTATTAGACGCCGGAATGTACGTCAGTTCTAAGTAAATACTCCTATGTGAATTCAAATTTAGTGGCTTTAAGTAAATAGGGCAAAATTCACAAAGGTTTTACGGGAATAATTTTTGTTTTTGACAAAAGCAGGTTCAACCATTGGCTGTTCTCACGATAGGTTACACCATCTCCCTTTAATCTAACTTCATTTACTTGGAAACTGTTTGGTAGATCATCATGACAGTTGGGTGACGTATTTAATGATTTTATAAAGGGCAAGGAGGAGATAGAGACAAGAGGAAGAGGAGAAGAAGAGATGGACCGAGGGAGGGTGAGGAGGAACTGAACAGAAAGATTGAAAAAGAGCAGTGAGAGGAAGTGATATAGATAGATGAAGCAGGAGGTAGAAGTATAGAAGGAGGAGATGGACAGTGTTAGGCAGAGGAAAGTAGGAGGTGGACAAAGAGAGGAGGAAGGTAGAGATAGAGAGATGGCAGAAGTGAAGATGGGCTAGCAGAATATTGTACGTAAGTAACCGGGCAAAGCCAGATAGTGAGGCTACAATATGTAGACGTCAAAGATACTGTACATTATTTCTTATACCCTTCCTGTATTTGGGAATAATGTCTAATATCTTGCAACCAGGGAGCACAAAATCGGAACATTCCGGTCTATTTTGGTTTAAATTGATGCTTGATGGGCGGAAAAGTCTGCTTAAATCTTACAAGGCTCAGATAGGCCCTTGTTCAAATTTAGTGATTTCAGCTGTTACTCAAGACTGCTAGTACCGAATTTTGTAGCACTAATTTTGAAAACGGTGCGAGACTTAAAATAAACCATAACTTCTGAGCCTCGCATTAAGCGATGAATCGCGGTACTGCACTACGCAGAATGGCCATTGTCGGCAAGTATCGCTGCGGCATGAGGAGAGATCTTGCTCCTCCAGCGTTTTGGAGAGGAACAGCGGCCTCACATCATGGAGTAGGAAACCGTCGGATATGTCTTGAAGTCACAACCGATGGTTCTCAAGCGTCCTGATGTGTTAATTCAGACGCGACTGAACCCTGGTGCTCCTCTTCAGCAAGGTTTAACAACCTTAAGGGAGACGATATGAAGGACCAGAGACAACAGTTGCCACAGGAGAGGGTGCATCGACTTCATGACATTCCCTACAGAATCTGTGCGTGCATTCAGGCCAGAGGGAATACCATGTTACAAATGGGCTCATAATGCCAGTTCATTTGTATCATGCACTGAATGGGTAATGGTAGTTGGAGCTAGATGCAAAGGACGTTCCATTTCTTTGCAAATTTAACTTCGTATAGTTTTCTTGTGTAGCCTAACTGCTGGATACAGGCATCTTACATTTGTTCCAGTTGTCTTCAATTTTGAGCCATCTGGCCCCCTCGTGTTCCAGTCACCAAATTCATGACAAGTTTTTTGGGGGTTATCCTTCCAATGCTTCTTTTGCGGCCCTATGATCTCCAGTAAACAGTTTTCATTGTCAACTTGTCGAGCTAATTGTCCGACCCATTGCTGCTTCAGTCTTGCAGTTCTCTCAAGGACGTCTGTTACCTTTGTCCTCCTCCTAAAGTCCTGTGATTCTATCACTGAGACTGAATCCTACCAACCCGGCTGTAGTGCGATGTAGTTTAACAGCACTTGCCTTGGTCAGAGTCATTGTTTCCAGAGCGTAGACTGCAACTGGTAATACGCATGTATTATAGACCCTAGCCTTCAGATTATTTGGGACATCCTTGTTCTTAGGATAAATATTAGTTTCTGGAATGATGTGCAACTGAGTCCTATGCTGCTAGGAATTTCTTTTTCATTGTTTTTCTCTAGTTTAATTTTGTGACCAACGTGGATGTATACATCAAGAGCTTCAGGAGTCTGGTTCCTTACTGTAAGTCGCTGATTATTTGGGTTTAGTTTTTTTGTTTTACTGGTGTTCAATATTTGCAGACACATTTTAATTCTCGTTATCATACTCTCTAGTGCTTCAAAATCTTCACTTATGAGCACATCATCAGTAAAGCGAAGATGGTTCAGATATGAGCCATTGATTTTTATTCCTTTGTTTATCCAATCTGATGAATTGAAGACATCCTCCAATGCTTTGATGAACAGTTTCGGAGATATGCTGTCCCATTAGCGAACTCCATTTTTGATATTTCAGAAGCTTTACATAACTTGAATTTATACCCGAGCTTTCTAGGGCCATAATAATTGCCCAGATCTCCACGGAGGGCAAAGCTCTTCGATAATGGCGAGAATGAATGCTGATGTTATATTCAACTGTTTTCTCAATAATGAGACAAAAGTCAAAATGTGACCTATAGTCGAAAAGCCTTTCCTAAAACCTTCATCCTCCACAAGTATAAATGAAGTTCTCTTGTCAGGCTTTTTGTTATAAAATTTGTAAAGATGTGATAAGAAACTAACTCCATATTTTCCTTGTCACCCATTTTGAAGAGCTGTACCATTTCAGCATTTTTCCATCTCATGAGTATTCTATCAGGGTTGCTGAATTTCTTGATTAGGATCCTCACAGATTTAAATTCAAGTTCAAATGTTTGTAAACGTAACGGATCTAATTGCTAAGGTCATTAGTCCCTAGATTTACAAACTTACGCTGAGGGCAGCACAGTCACTCATTCCCGAGGGACGACTCGACCGTCTGGCGGAGCGGATGCGCAGTCCGTGTTGAGGTGCCTTAGACCGCGCGGCTATTCCCGAGCGGCTCTCATTTGCTTCCACTTGATTTCAAGATTCTCTTCGTTATCATATAGTCATATACTCAGCAGGGACTTATTTGTTTTTTAGATGTTTATTTCCAGCCACGGTGGAGTGGCCGAGCGTTCTAAGGCGCCTTGCTAGGAAACACGCCGTTGCTCGCCATCGGAGGTTCGAATCCTCCCTCGGGCATGGGTGCGCGCTTGCTTGCTTGTGTGTGTGTGTGTGTGTGTGTGTGTGTGTGTGTGTGTGTGTGTCCTCAGTTTAGTTAGTTCAAGGATTTGTAAACTCAGTGACTGATAACCAGGGTAGTTAAGTCCCATAGATTTACAATCATTTTTCTTTAATTTCAACTCTGCAGTGTTTACTTCCAGCGTTTCTTCCTTTATATCTTCCCGTCTGCCACGATCTCTACTTTCTGATTTTCACAATTTTCGATCCTTCTGCAGTCATGCGTCTCTCTGAAATTTTCATGCTTCAGGTGTTTTCAACCGTCTGTATTATCAGATTCTTGATTACTTTCTTTGTTATTTCTTTCCAGTTTGTTTCATTAGAAGTTTTGTACTCTATTGTGTCCATGTCCGTTGTCTTTCGATAAGCTGCGTGGTACCAACTGAAATTTGCTGTTGTTGCTAAATTTCTGGATTGGGAGCCTGCTTGTTGCAGTTTCGATGGTTGCTGTCATTCTCTCAGCTACTTCGTTTACTTTAGGACAGGGCGTATTCTGTTGGACCAAGTTTCTCAAATAAAATTTGCTGAAAAAAAAAAAAATACTTTCCATCTCCCTGCTTTATCTCCTCTTCGCGAAGTGAGGTTTCTTATCATTTTTGGTCGTTCAAATTTGATGTTGACTGTCAAGGCCACTCAAACTATGCTACGGTCGCTTCCAGTGTCGAATCTTTTGAGTGCAGATACATCTATATGTGCCCCAGAATATGTCTTACAGTTTAAAATCTGGTTCCGAAATCTATGTCTTACCATTGTAAAATCTATCTGGTACCTTCCGGTGTTTCCCTGTCTCTTCCATGAATACAACCTTCTTTCATGATTCTTAAACCAAGTGTTTGCTATGATTAAATTATGTCCCTATCCCATTGAATGTCTTTTCTGTTCTTATTTCAAAGCGTTGAGTTTTTCTTTTTTTATGAACACATAACATAGATATAATATTTATTTATTAGTAATAAGTTGTACCACCATTGGCTTTGTGATCAGATGCTACTCTTAGAGGAACAGATTCGATAAAGTATCCGTATGGTTTCCAACATAATGTTGTCCATTCTTGTACCAAACCATCCACCAATTACTTCCATTGTTTTTTGGATCTGAAAATGTTGTCCTCACTTTCTGCTTTGAAACACCCCATACGGTTCGTTTGTGTTCAGACATGGTGATTTTGTGTCCCATAATTTGAGCGTTTTAATGTAGGCCCATTATCATTTTGGAGAATAGAAGTGTTTGCTAGCAATATTTTAGCCATAGTAAGCAGTTTCATGTCGATGATGGCGAGATATTCACAGACATACGACCGGTGAGGGTGATGATAGTTGAATAGCAACATACAAATGCCCACATGATGACGGAGCCTCCCACGTGCTTGACCGAGGAAGCATCCATGCCGTATCCGAAGTGTCTTTTGGGGTTTTCGATACTTAAACTCGGTAGGAAGTAATGTAAACGTTGATTCATCGGAGCATACTACATACTACCAGTCATCAAGTGCCCAGCTTTTATGAACGTGGTACCACTTCCTTCGCAGCATCGCGCTGGCTTCCGTTGTCAGCAACTGAAGACTTCCATGAATGTTAAGCTCCAACCGTACTTTTTATTTTATTTTATTTTATTTTTTATTTTATTTTATTTTATTTTATTTTATTTTTTTATCGAAGCAGTGAGGGTTTAGTTCTGCAGTCGCTTTTGGCGCGGTAGTTGTATGTCGTCCGGCCACAATCGTTTTCAATGCTCCTCGACCGTTGTCAGTTAACTTCGCCCACCGTCCTTCCTCACCAATGATTATGGATGGATAACTGAAAATGGTAAGTATTGCTGTCAAATTCAATCGTTTCCAAACATTCACTATATATATATATATATATATATATATATATATATATATATATATATATATATATATATTTCTTTCAAATTGGCTGTCTTCAAAATGAAACTAAAAATTAATTTTTTTATTAAGTTAATACCAAACAACGTGGATGTTTAAAAAGGTTCCCAGTTGCGACTTACGGCAAAAAGCACTTAATTAAGTAATTAAGAACCGATTACCTCCAGTAGGCGAATAAGAAGGTCCAATTTAGAGGTAAGACACTTTGCCCGTAAACTACAACATAGCTATGACGTAGGCTCACAGAAGTTTGTGCATTTTAATATCACAGTAGTTCCAAACATTGTTTACAGGCCATTCTAATTATTTAAAAGTAGCTGCAAGTACCTGGATTTGCCCGGGTTTAAAATAAGGTTTCCTGTAGAAGCGTACAAAAATGCGTCTTATAGAGATTGCAAGTAAAGTATTCTCCCCCATGCACGACCGAAATTTTATGTAGACAGTAACGTCCATGTTATTTTCAAGGTCAAGTGTACAAAATTTCATCAAGATCGGAGCAAAACTGTGAATTTAGGCGAAATCGGTAAATACCCTCCACCATGCATTCAACGAAATTTTATGTAGACAGTGCCCTTCCTCTTGCTTCGAAGGTCAATTGTGCAAAGTTTCATCAAGATCAGTGCGAAGATATAGATTGACACGGACACATTGAAAATGCACTTTCACTTTTTCTCAAATTTTCCGGTTGGTTTTCCAAAAAATGGAACGAAACCTATTTAAGAATCTTCCCCGTGTAATTTTGTGTACGTTACCAAATTTCACATTATTTGGTCGTCTAGATCTTAAGTTATAAGAGGACAGACAGACAGACAGACAACAAATGCGTCTTATAAGTATAGAGAAAATGCACCTCAAACAGTAATTAATATTGTTTTAGTCTGTATGTTGATACTGTTTGTCATCACCGGTATATGTATAAATAAAAGTCGATAGCAAAATGTTGTTGCACGGACCCTTCGCTAAGAAACAAGTGTTGAAACCTGCCGTTTACTGTGTGTTGAATTCGTGCTTAATTACAAATGATTTAAGATTACCTGACATAGTCGGCTTTGGAGGCGATCTGATCATTTTATAGTTTTCAAAATAAAAAGCCAAGATCGCACATTAATAATTTATTAAATGACGACCGGTTTCGGTGCACTGTGTTACCATCATCTGGTCTCATATATGTTATAAGCTGTTCATCTTGTTAAAAAAATTGGGTATAAAATAACAAGTGCAACATTCCACTTAGTCACTATATAAAACTATATATCTATATCTATAAATATCAATGTCTGTTCGGTGTACATTTATCACGTCTGAACCACAAGACATAAAGAGCCAAAAATTTGTACAGTTACTAATGTCTACCCGGGGCAGGCTTTAGGCACGATTTTATGGCGATCGGATAGCTATTTATCTATATATATTAATGTGAATGTCTGTTCGGTGTACGCTTATCACGTACGAACGACAAGACGCATAGACTTAAATAATTGTACAGTTACTAATTTATAGCTGAGAACGGTTTTAGGCACGGTTTTATAGCGATCTGATAAATATTTAGTAATTTGAAGAATATAACGCGAAATTAGGAACAATAATTACTCTTTAGAAATTATATTTACTCTTTGAAAATGGTTTTATTGGTTGCATTGTTGCTTGAGGGTTGATAATAATAAAAGGGTGGAGTATATATGGATGGAAAGTTATCGGTGTATATAAAATTCTACGTGTGTGTGTGTGTGTGTGTGTGTGTGTGTGTGTGTGTGTGTGTTAATATTACGCTCTGCAGCGAAAACTACAGAACGCAAACGAACGGTTTGTGTGTAATTGTTGTCCGAAGTCTCCCGTTGTACACCACAGCAGTTCCATGCCGATGGCTAATAAGGGGGTGGAAGATATGGTGGTTGAAAGTTGTCAAATTACAAAAATATTCGGACTGAAGGCCGGCGATGACGTTTGCGACTCTATAGCAAGGAGGTTACATACAAGCGAAACGTGATGCCACAGACCATATCTTTGGTCTATGCGTGCTACAATGTATCCGCTTTTTCTCTTTGAGGATAAGCATACGAATAAGGAAACATAAGAATGAAGAAATAGCACACTACTGAAAGATAGCTTATCGATCATAAGCAACCAACACGCGAGCGGAGCCGCGGATTTAAGCTAGTATATTATATAGTGACTAAGTGCAATGTTGCACTTGTTATTTTATACCCAATTTTTTTTTAACAAGATGACCAGCTTATAACATATATGACACCAGATGAAGGGGACACAGTGCACCGAAACCGGTTATCATTTAATAAATTATTAATGTGCGATCTTGGCTTTTTATTTTGAAAACTACAAACGATTTAATCTATTTTGCATAGTTTTGAAGTCCTTTATTGGTGTCTGTTACTCACAATTTACTATCAAAACATTGCGCTTTTCAGGATTTACGGAAAAACAAATCCATTTTCAGAACAATTAGAAGCTGCACAGCCACCATGCTGAAAGCATACTAACTGCCTATGTTGCAGTCTATCGTCGACGCGAAGGAACAAAAAAGGCGGATGCGCATGCCCGTCTATACCCAGGTGCCCTCGATGTCTAGCTCAGGGGTAAGTGCTCCATTTTTGTAATAGTGGTCAGATGGACAAAACACCCGGAGGAACATTTTTGACGCACAGCTCACTAGCAGAGAACCAACGTGGTGAGGCTCGCTCTCAGTAGTACGAGAGAGATATAGCTGCGTCTGAAATGCTGATGTAGTTAAGGAAGGCAGCCTGTGAACAAACAAACAAACGCCGCCTGCTCAGCCACAGAATAGGGAGTATACAGAAAGGAAACTCCCGCTGCAGTCTGTCGTCCAAAATTTAATGCGCATGCGCGGAATCGGCCATCTTGAAAAGCAGTAAACGTGTGATCACTCCCTACTCTGTGGCGTAGTGATGCGCCGTCTTTGTTTATTAATTCTGTGTTTTAACTGCCTGAATCGCATAAAAGTAAACAAGTATTTGGTACAGTGAAAAGAAAGAACTGTGTGTCAGTAGTTGGAGCTGTTCCGTTTTTATTATGAGCAGCAATAAAAGAAAAGGCGGCCGATGGTGTTCATCACCTAATTGCCACAATAATTCGAATACAAATAAGAATATAAGTTTCTTCCCCTTCCCAAAAGATGCTGAGCAGTAAGTGAACGTCGCTATATGTGTAGTGAAAGTTAAATGTTATCAGTTTCGAATCAGAGTAATGTGTGCGTAATTATTAAAAGTAGCCTTGCTTCTTCTCTTGACGATAACTCTCGCTGTTGCTGTTGCTGCAGCAGTTCAACAGCATCGAAATGTTGAAGTACATTTACATTTTATAAGTTTAACGTTGCAGGGAATAATATAAAATGAATGACAAAGAATAGTGCGGAAGTAGGCAGGTAAAATTTTACCTACGGCATTGGAGGCGTAGTGTGCTAATGTTGGCAACGAATGCTCTTCGGATACTCAAACAAATAGATGAAGGGGAATAATTATTTTATGCTGTTCCTGCTCTGTGGTTGATAGATTCCTCTATCTGTCCTTCCCCAATGAGTAAATTAATGATAATCCTAAAGCAAATACAACTTTTATATATGCCCAGACGTTATTAGTTCTGTGTAATCACGTTGTACTGCTAAGTCTGACTTAATATTTTGTGCGAATTTATTCGTGTCAAATAAAACCTGGCAGTTGTAAAGTCACTTTCTTGTTTATAACTAATTTCCCACACAAACTCCGCGTTATTTGGAATTTTTCTAGAGATAAGCACCAAATAAAACGATCATCGATTCCACTGTACATTTTCGTAGTTGTATTAAAATTTAGGCCTATTTTTTTTCGTTGGATTACAATTAGGTGCAAGAAGATGGCGCAAAATAGATGAAAGTCGTTTCCTTTCGTAAAAGTCGGTGAGATTAGCTGCAGTTCGTAAAAAGTCCATTTCCAACCAAAGTACTAAGTGGCTATAGTTCCGCGTTTACTGCTTTTCAATATGGCGTCGAGCGCAGCGCTTGGTAACATACAGATCAAAGGCGCCGCCCCCAGGTTTCCCTTCTGTATGCTCCCTATTCTGTGGCTCAGCGCTTCGCTGTCTCGTCTGGCGACCGTCCTGGAACCTCTGTTTTGACGCATACGAAAGCAAACGCAGCCATTGTCTGTTCTCGTTCGTCTCAGATGAATCATTCGCCCATGCGGTTAGTCTCGCATAGCCATTACTCTGATTCGCATTTGTGTAACAGAGTTCATTATATTTGTGATGTGTGCACTAATGTATTCAAATATATTTCAAAATCAATTTTAAACAATGTCTCCAGATTTTAGTAACAAAATTCTACAGTCATGCCACCCCATGAACCACAGATATTGACGAGGTGGGATGACTTACGTGCTTCAAAGATACACATAGCCGTAACGTAAGTGTAACCACAGTGAAGGGGTGTCTGTGGAAAGGCCAGACAAACATATCATTCCTGACCAGAGGCAGCAGACTTTTCAGTAGTTATAGACGTACCAGTCTTGGCGATTGACTGAGCTGGTCTTGTAACATCATCTAACGTGGATTTACCATGCAGCTGTTATTTTTCCCGAGGACATGCAGCTCTGCAGTATCAATATATGATGATGGCGTCTTCTTGAGTAAAATATTCCGGAAGTAAAATAGTCCCCATGTGGGATTTCCGGGTGGGAAATTAACGAAATTCGGTGGTAGGATAAACAGGATTTGTGTTCAGGTAAATACAAGGTTATAAATACAAAATCAGTTGATGGGATTGGAGAAGTACAGCTAATAATGACTAAGGAAACAGGAATGCGGATAAACTACTTTGAACACAATAGTTAACGCATTATCGTAGCGAAGTTAGACACGAAGCCAACACCGACCAAAGTAGTACAACTTTATACGCGAACTAATTCTGCCAATGATGAAGAGATTGAAAAAAAATATGTGATAAGATGAAATGACTTATTCAAACAGTTAAGGGAGAGAAAAACTTGATTGTGATGGGGACTGGAACTCGATAGTAGGAAAAGTAGGAAAAGGAAGAGAAGGACAAATAGTAGGTGAATATGGACTGGGAATAAAAAAGCATTAGATTAAAATTTAAGAAAGTGCAAAAAGGTAGAAAAGAAAGCAGATGCAACCTGTGTGAACTGGAGGAAACCGAGATTGTCGATAATTTCAGAGGGAATATTACACAATGTTTGACCGAAATTGGGGAAAATAATACAGTAGACGAGGAATGGGTAGCTCTCAGAGATAGTCAATTAAGACTGTAGAGGAGCATATGGGTAGGAGGACAAGGCCTACTAGAAATCCTTGGAGAAAATATAAAAATGCAGCAATTGAAGCAGGCACAAAGGAGTACCGACGGCTGAAAAAATGAGGTTGACAGGAAGTGCGAATGGGCTAAGCACAAGTGACTAAAATGCAAGTCTGTAGAAGAATGTATAACTAGGAGAATGATAGATACCGCCTACAGGAAAATAGAAGAAACATTTGGAGACAAGGAAAGCAGTTGCACGAATATCAAGAGCTCAGATGGGACCCCAGTACTAAGCAAAGAAGAGTTGTTTGAATACATAGAGGGCTTCTACAAGGAAAAGGAACTTGAAGGCAGTATTGTGGAAATAAATGAGAAAGTAGATGATGATGGGCTAGGAGATACGATACTGCGCGAAGAATTTGACAAAGTGCTGAAAGATTTAAATCGAAAAAAGGAAAGCAAATGCAGGATAGTGTTAAAATTACAGAACTGTCAGTTTAATAAGTCATGCTTACAAAATACTAACACCAATTATTTACAGACGACTGGAAAAACTCGTGTAATCTGATCTCGGGGAAGATCGGTTTAGATTTAGGAGAAATGTAGGAACACGTAAGACAATACATTACCAATATATATAATTACCATTTGTCTTAGAAGATAGGTTAAGGAAAGGTACACTTACATTTTTAGCTCTTGTAGATTTAGAGAAAGAATTTGATAATGTCGACTGGAATACGGTCTTTCGAATTCTGAAGATAGCAGGGGTAAAATACAAGGAACGAAAAATTATCTACAACTTATACAAAAACCAGATAGAGTCGAAGAGCATGAAAGGGATGGGATAGCGTACGGGGAAGAGCTGCATCAAAGCAGACCACAACACAACAGAACGCATTAATGTATGTATGTACATAATTTCCAATTCTTTCTGAGATAGTATTTATCGTCTTTGCTGTAAAATATTCGTGATATAAATACTTTAGGACAGTGATAGGATGTTTGAATATCATTAAAAATTACGCCAAGGATTTTACGTTAAATGCAGTGAATCTGTGGAATGGACTGTGTTATACAAATTGAGTTCAAATTATACACAGTAGTATAGTATTAGTGATGGTTGTTGGTCAGAGTAATCTCACAGATTAGTAACTAAGAAAATCTCTGGTATCATTATTAAATTTGGTAGCTGGAAAAAATAATCAAAACACGTCATTTCACGCACTTTTCCGAAAGATAGGGAAGATAAAATTGAAAACACTGTTTGGGCTTTTCATCAGATACTAAATTACACCTTTTTATTTAATATTTCCTTAGGTGATTAGACACAACCGCAGTGGTGCATGTACTATACGCAGATAGATTATTATCCACAACTGGATTACTGGAACGGTATAGGAAAGGATTAGCGAACGTAAAAGCTTGCTATATTTTCTTACGGCGAGCCCAGAGATCTCTGTACAAGCTGAATGTGAGGTTATTTGAGGATAGAACTGCAGCGTGCACGTAATGAGCTTAAATTTCATAGAGTGGCTAGCAGCACTCCTTATGGCAACCAATGTAAACTCAACCGCCATTTTACCAGAGTTCGTTCAAATTACTGATTCTTTTAATTGGGTTGGTATACCTTCAGCGAAACACTGTTCTTTCTCTCTCTCTCTGTCTCTCTCTTTATTTTATTTTATTTATTTATTTACTTTGTTTTTTGTCTCCCAGACATGTTTAGCTGCAGTAGCAGTGGGCTTTATTTCTATTGAATAACAGAGACCTTTTTTTATTTTTTTTTATTTTATTTTTTTATTTTATTTTATTTTTTTATTTATTTATTTATATTTTTTTGCAGCATGTACATCATATTTACAGATTAGGAAACATGAAACGTTTTATACAGGCCTACCGTGCATACCTTGTTTAACATTTTGAATAATTTTTTTTTTTTTTACTGTTTTTTAGTTGGAGTGGCTCCTTCATTCCAGTTTCTTTCATTTGAAATAGTCTCATGTGTAGTTTCAGATGATAAACTGGGGAAAAGGAGCCACTCCAACCTCAAAAAGGAAAAAACAAATTTTCCTAAATATCAAATAAGGTATACATGTAGGCCTATATAAAATCTTGTATGTTTTCTAATCTGTAAATATGATGTACATACTGTAAAAAAATTCTCTGTTGTTATAGAAATTATTAAAAGCCTAGTGAAGAAACTGCAACTGCAGGAAACATGTCTGGGTAACAATAAGAAGAAACACAGTCGGTAGTGCGTTTGCCCGCGAAAGGCAAAGGTCCCAGGTTCGAGTCCCGGTTCCGCCACACAATTTTAATCTGCCAGGAAGTTTCATATCAGCGCACACTCCGCTGCAGAGTGAAAGTTTCATTCTGGAAACATCCCTTAGGCTGTGGCTTTGCCATGTCTCCACCATACCCTTTCTTCCAGTAGTGCTAGTCTTGCAAGTTTCGCAGGAGAACTTCTGTGAAGTTTGGAAAGTAGGAGACGAGGTACTGACGGAAGTAAAGTTGTGGGACGGCATCGTGAGTCGTATCGGGATAGCACCGTCGGTAGTGTGCTTGCCAGCGAAAGGCAAAGGTCCCAGGTTCGAGTCCCGGTTCCGGCACACAATTTTAATCTGCCAGGAAGTTTCAAGAAACACAGTGTTTTGCTCAAGGTAGACCAACCCAATAAAAAAATCGCATTCAATTAAGCAAATATAACGAGTGTTAACTCAAGATGATAGTAATAAAAATCACTGAGAGTAATCAATTTATAATTTGACAGTGTAGTAATTTAACGTGTTTTATTTGGTGAAACACTTTTATTTTTCTATGCATTTTATCAGAATATAAACTAAACACGCCTAAAATGTGTCCCAGCTTTCAACTGGGCGAACAGAAGTGACAGAACACTAGATATTACTAATTACACCGCTGATGTGATGAAAACTCTCATGGAGTGTAAGGCCGTCTTGTAATTTTAATTATGAAATAAGTGCAGAAGTTAGCTTTGGAATATTAACATATTTCCTTTGAGAAATAAGTACATAGCTAAGAGATGGGTAGCAAATATGAATGAGGAAAAATAATTTACAACTACAACCAGGTACACCCAGTCACGCACATGAACGATATGTACAACATAAATGATATGAGGTGTTTCCTGTCCAAAGTAATCACAATTGTCTTTTCCTACAACATTAACAAAAATGAGTAAAACCTTACAATAAGCATCCCGAAAGCGAACTTTCGGCAGTTTTAAAGATAACACTCTCTTCAAGTAGTCAGTAGCACGTGATATGTATGTTAATTTAAATTTATGATTCGTTATTATCATAATTTTAATGCCCTAAAATGTTAATTACTTCTACCCCAAAACTCATGGCATTCAATTTTCCTCTGACTTGGTGAACGTATGGCCACTCTATGAAATTTAACTCTTTGGTGCATGCACATTCTTATATTTTGCACACGATTTTTTATTGTCCGCCGTAATTTGGCAAACCAATTTTCATAGTTTTGTACGTGCCAAAGAACTGCTTGCTTATTTTTCGTTTTGAGCTTTACGTCAATATGACATGTAATTAGGCTGGTATGGTAGCGTAATCTAAACGTATTTTCTTTTCGTGCTCCAGTAGCATTTCGTAGTAGTGATGTAATTTGGCGAGCAACGAAATATGAAAAAGTATAGCTGGCACGCTCAGACAGTTGAATTTCATCACCTTGGTAATACAGATAGCAATGTGTACGTCCTCCGTCAAGATACTTTAGAGAGGAGAGTAATAAGGCACCTTCGATCAGTATCCCGTGAGGCTGCAACGACTTACCAAGCAGGCAGTCGACTACTGCAAGAGAGAGGTATGTATGACAGAAATGTGTGGAAGAAGAGTAGGAAGTGGATTTTTGTCGTTATTTCAGTGACGGCCTAAATGATGTAGAAATCCATTTCAATTGACATTTTCAATGCTTATTCCAACTTAATGCTGCACTATTATTATTTTATTTCTTAGGTGTTATTTAAAGGACGACCATTTCTGCTTTTGACCATTCTCAAGTCAACTGCAATACATACAGTATACACAAACACAAATATACTAATACTTCTGAAGGTATAATTTATAATAGTTGGTCTATATAGTAACATTTTTTCTGTTACAGATTAATGTCCTGGAGTGCTGTTTATTGTTGTTATTGTGCTGAAGTTTTTAGATGATTCTTTGAGCAAGATATTATTTGCACTTCTATTATTTTCGCAGCACAGTTCACTCCAGTGACATTTATCTCTTTACAATGACATTAGTTTTTACGATTTTTTTGTATTTCATCGATGTTATATATGAACAAAGATCGTAATATTTTAGACTTGAACCAGTGATCTTTATACAAAGTTGATGTATAGCTTTGGTTTCTGAGCATAGAACTACGGGTGATTCTATTTACACTTCGGTAAAATCAGACGTGACGTCATTATGACGTATCCACACTATCGAAGTCGACTGGAGCCATGATCGACTTATGTGCTCGTTCTAGACGCAAAAATGCGGTTGCAAATATTGTAGCAGACGAATTAAAGGAGTAGCTGATAATATCTTCAATTAGTATATTCATTACCGTTTCGGAAACTATTACTTACTTTCCGAAAAAGGACCTACACTGCGAGCTCTAAAACGTTATTCAGCCAAATCTGATGTTGTCATCGTGGCCCATTTGTGAAGGTTGTGTTTAAAACTAATGGAAACTTTTCTCTAAGCGAAAAATGCTACCGAGTTGCATTGTAGTACGGAGTCTACGTTAAACTAAGAGGACAAAATAACGTTACCAGGCTATGGAGCGAAAATGCGTACTTGGACATGATAATATATGCGACATACAAAAACAACATATAGTCGCCGTAGGTATATGTATGTTTTCACCGAAACTATAAATCAAATGATCTGGATATTAATACAGTCCTTTGTTACAGAGGATCACATCAGGTAACACTTTTCGTAAAACTGGGTACTCATCTACCGCCAAGTCGCTGCAACATGCTAGTTCAGACAATGATCGACTATTTGTACTGTTCGCGCCCAAAACCAGCGTCTCGAACGATCGCAAAAGTCGATGCGCCGCTCTTCTGGACGTCGATAGTGTGGTTACATCACAATGACGTCACGTCCGATTTTACAGAAGTGTAAATAGAATCACCCTAGAACTACAGCGTGCCTGCCAAGGAGGTTAGTGGCTGCACATTCAGATGTTTTCCACACGTTTTCGCATTGCCAGCCATGTTTAAATTGGCGCACGGATTTCCATCAGTTATTACGTGACAAAGAATTGCTTGCTCACCTCTTGATTTGAAATTTATATCAATACGCGATGTCACAGGCTAATTCTGAAGCGAAATCGAAACGTATATTCTTCGCGTTTTCTTGTAATACTTCTTAGCAGCCAAGTTTGGCAAGAAACGAAATATTGATATCTATGGCTGACATGATCAGACAGCTGAAGTTCAACATCCAGGTACTAAAGAGATCAATGACTTGAACTTTTTTAACAACGATATAATGTTTTGTTAATATCAGTGATCTCTATACAAACTGGATGTATAACTCTGGTGTCTGAGCATTGAATTGCAGCGTGCCTGCACATTCATATGTTTTGCACACGATTTCGCATTGTCCGCCATGTTTAAATTTGGCAAACGAGTTTCCATCAGTTATTACGTGACAAAGAATTGGTTGCTTACCTCTTGACTTGGAATTTAAATCAATTTTCGATGTTGTAGGCTGATATGGGAACGGAATCGAAACATATTTTCTTCTCTTTTTCTTTAAATGCTTCTTAGCAGCCATGTTTGAATTTGGCAAGAAACTAAATATGAATATCTATGACTGGCACGCTAATAAAACTGAAGTTCAACATCCAGAGAGTATAGAGATCAATGGTTAATATCTACATTGTTTTCAGTGATGTTAGCTCATTGATCTATATACTCCCTGGATGTTGAACTTCAGTTGTCTGAGCGTGCTAGTCAAAGGTATCCATATTTAGTTACTTACCAAATTCAATTGTGGCTGCTACGAAATATTTCACAACAAAAAGTAAGTAGGAATTGTTTCTCACGTAAAAACTGATGGAAATTTGTTTGCCAAATTGCATCAAGGTGGAGAGTGAAAAACGATGTGCAAAACATGTAAATGTGTTGGTACGCTGCATTTCTGTACTCAGATACCAGAGTTCCACATTTCTTGTATAGAGATTACTGTATTACCTGTGTATAAAGATCGTAATATCCAATGCTTGTTTTCAACCACATAAAATGTAATACATAATGTTTGACTTGAGAATGGCAAAGAGCCAAAACGGTCGTCGTCTTTAAATAACACCTACGAAATAAAATAATAATAGTGCAGCATTAAACTGTAATTTGGTGACTTGAAAAGAACTTTACCTAGATGAAGGGCTTGTATACAACGCAAGCGCCACAAGACGCCTCTTAGAGCAACAAGCACGCTTATCGCATATAGTAGCGGCTGCTTTTGACACCAAGCCGTGGGGCGTGCAAGCAATGATTCATTACTATTAACATTCGTGTACAATGCTTATCGTAATTAGTAGCGGAAACATGGGTGGAATTGAAATAGCGGAGAGTGGATTGGGAGGGGGGGGGGGGAGTGGACTGAACTGTTAAACTGTATGTAAATCTATGGGACTTGACTAAGTAGTCTCAGTACTGAGGTTATCAGTTCCTAGGCTTATAAACTACTTAAACTAACCTAAGAACAACAGACACAAATAGACACATACACACGTCCGAGAGAGGATTCGAACCTTCAACGTGGAGCAACAATGCGTTCTGCAGCAAGGCGCCTTAGAGCGCTCGGCCATTCCACCGTGGCTGGGGGGGGGGGGGGGGTCAGCAGGGTTATGCTTGTGTACAAAAATGTTCTCTAACCGGCCCTGTCTACAGCCTATTATCTTCTTATGTGACAACATCAAGTTTTCTTACACTTATAATCGGTAATTAGCAACTGAAAACGACCTTTTACATAGCCTTTTGTGTTTCTCTTTAAAAGCACTGTAGTTCATTAGTATCTAAGAAAAACATTGTTCAAGCAAAATGGAGGATATTTTAAATAATTGAGTTTGCCTTTAAACCATAATAATAATAAGTGCAAGTCTCTCAATTGAGCACCATATCGGCGACTTGCATGTCCCTAACCTTCCCCAGTTATCTGACGGTATACGCGGAATCCGAACCACGTATTGTTTCTGGTGACTCCTCACATTGTTGAGAGGTGAACGCTAAATTGTAAGACAGACTGAAAAATCTATTATCCGACCTAGTTTCGAGCCAGTGACCCCTCGGTTTACCGTAGCTCGCTTTACGCCGAGGCCACCATGTCCAGCATTTCATTATGACTGTCTCCAAACGAAAACATTTTTAATAGCAGTAGATGCTCCGTGGTCATACCACCATTCCTTTCATAGGACGTAAAAACGCCGATGTTCCACTGTCCTTCGGGACACATCGTCTACATCTACATAAATACTCTGCAAGTCACATTGAAGTGCATGGAACAGGGTTCATCGGACCGCCTACTGTTCCGTTCTCTAATAGCTCGCGGGAAAAAGGAACACCTAAATCTTTCTGTTTTCGATGTGATTTTTTTTTTTTTTTAATGATAATCATGTTCCCTATGTAGGTGGGTGCTAACAAAACCGCATTCGGTAGAGAAAGTTGGTGAAAGAAATTTCGCAAATAGATCTCCTCGCAACGAATATCGCCTTTCTTTTAATGATTTCCACCTCAACTCTGCTTAATTTCCGCGACACTTTCCTATATCGCGATAGTACAAAACGAGCTGCTCTTCTCTGAACTTTCTCTAAATCGTCCGTTAGTCCCACCATGTGTGGACCCCACAATGCGCAGCAATACTCCTCTGCAGCTTTATTCTGAAAGCCGCCTTAAGATTCCCATGCCGCGTTTGACGGTAGTGCGGCTGTCACATAGCTGGTGATTCCTATAGAGCGGCAGCCGTATAGTATTTAGTTGGTCTGCTGCGTCTGTGCCGATAGGATGAGTGAGCGCGATTTTTTATTTTATCTAATGTTAGAAGACGTTAAGAAATTCAGCTTCGGCTATGTGAGGAAAATGGTGAAACACATCCGATTCACCTCAAAAGAACTGAGGAAGGCATGTGTGAATTTGAAACTTCCTGGCAGATTAAAATTGTGTGCCGGAACCGGGACTCGAACCTGGGACCTTTGCCTTTCGCGGGCAAGCGCTCTACCACTGAGCTACCCCGACACGACTCACGATGCCCCCTCACAACTTCACTTCCGCCAGTACTTCGCCTCCTACTTTCCAAACTTCACAGAAGTTCTCCTGCGAAACTTGCAAGACTAGCACTCCTGGAAGAAAGGATATAGTGGAGACATGGCTTAGCCACAGCCTAGGGGATGTTTCCAGAATGAAACTTTCACTCTGCAGCGGAGTGTGCGCTGGGCTGTGGCTAAGCCATGTCTCCACCATATCCTTTCTTCCAGGAGTGCTAGTCTTGCAAGTTTCGCAGGAGAACTTCTGTGAAGTTTGGAAAGTAGGAGGCGAAGTACTGGCGGAAGTAAAGTTGTGAGGCGGCATCGTGAGTCGTGTCGGGGTAGCTCAGTGGTAGAGCGCTTGCCCGCGAAAGGCAAAGGTCCCAGGTTCGAGTCCCGGTTCCGGCACACAATTTTAATCTGCCAGGAAGTTTCATATCAGCGCACACTCCGCTGCAGAGTGAAAGTTTCATTCTGATGTGTGAATTTTTTCTCCTGCACTGACAGGTTCATTGAATTACAACTTCTTTTTTTTTCTACCGTCGTTCTTGCTGTAGTTGACTCTAACTACATATTCATTTTCATTGATCTCGGGTCATATGGGGGAAACTGTTTTCAAGTAGTAAAATGTTTCCTCCGCCTACTAAGTTGCCGGATTCGGACATAGTAGTGCCACATGTTTTTGTAGACGACGAGGCATTCCGATTACATCCAAACATGATGAAACCTTTCTCTCTTTGAGTTGCTAGTACTGGAAAAAAAAAAAAAAAAAAAAAAAAAAAAAAAAAAAAAAAAAAAAAAAAAAAAAAAACTATTTTTACCTACCGTCTTTCACGAGCTCGTATAGTTTCTGAAAATGCCATCAATCTGTTAAGTATTTCGCTTATTTTATTCGCCGATCAGTCTGAAGCCAGAAACGACTGGTAATTTACTTAGAGATGCGTTTTTAGAGGGGAAAAAAAACGAGCCTCATTTTGAATTCAACAGAAGTCAACCACTACCTTCTGAATATTTTGGGCCATTAGCAAGGTGTGGCGGTTATGCACATTTTGGTGGATTTTCTGTGCGAGATTCATTTACAGAATATTTAACAGCCGAGCAGGTGCAGGGATAACACCGTGGAAAAGTGATCACGTTAACAGAGCTCAGTGGGCTTCGAACTCCCTAGCGTTACTGAATAATTTTTTTTTATGCACATTGTAATAAATCGAACTTTTATAACATAAATCAGTTTTTGGTATTCACTTTGCGTACACTTCATTATTATTATAATAATAACTGAATATTATGTGGGGCGATGCTACTTATTCTTGTTTATTACAATATGCATTATTTGCCTGACAACTAAGTAATAAACATTATGAATAAACTGAAAGTATATAGTACTTTTCTAACTTGTTCTTGCCACGAATTCCGCTATCTCTCTCGAAGCATTATCCTTCACAGTTTTGTCCTTGTATACTGTAACGATACATTGTAGATACAAGGAGATTTAGAAACCATTTCTAGCAGTTTCTCATCTTCCACCACCGTGAACAGTAGGCAGTTCTAGGCAGATATGCAATAGTTCTGGAGTTCTCTGTACAAAATTTACATAGTTCTGCACAAATTCGCGAAAAAATTACAAAAAATTATAACAAATTTTAGTTTTTTCCAAATAATAATTTGCCTACAAGCGTAAACATAGTTCTGATCACAACTCTAAATAGCTCTCAAAGAGTTCTGCAGAAAATCCTATGATATTTTTTTTTTTTTTTTTTTTTTGCCCAGATAATAGTTCATGAGCTGATGCGTAAATGAGGGACATAAACTACACAAAATTGCGCCAGAGTCGTGTGAAGTTGGCACCCCTTTTTTCAAAAATGTAAATTTTTTTCAGAGTGCTAGACAGATATGCAATAGTTCTGGAGTTCCTTATGCAAAATTTAAATAGTTCTGCAGAATTTCGCCGAAAAAATAGTATAAATTACCACAAACTTGGGTTTTTTAAATTAATTATTTGCCTATTAGCGCAAACATAGTTCTGGTCATAGTTCTAAATAGCTCTCAAAGAGTTCTACAGGAAATCCTAATAGCATTTTTCTGTGCACTTTATGAGATAAGTACAATAATGGAGTATCCATTTACATGCTACTGTGGAATTGGCGCCCGTATTTTTCAAAAAAATATACTTTTTTTCAGAGTTCTAGGGACATGTGCAATAGTTCGTTTTTACGATAAGCAGTAATCACTCAGACGTAAAAACAAGAGATTGAATGTGCAGCGGATAGAATATCTGTCAAGACCTAAGAAAAATGTATATTTCTAGAATAAGGGACACAAATAAGACAGCTTACCAGATATTCAAAATTGAGAACATAATTTTTTTCGGGCAGTTACATAGAAATATTCACATGAACTCTAGAACTATAGTATATGTACACAGAACCCCCCCAAAAAATGTGTATTTCTCGAAAGAATGGTGCCAATTTACAGTAACAAGAAAATGAATTCCACATTACTGCATTTATCTGATAAAGTATAATCTGCACAGAAAAATGTCATTTTGATTTCCTGTAGAACCCTTTCAGAGCTATTTAGAACTGTGATCAGAACTATGTTTGTGCTAATAGGCAAATAATTATTTTAAAAAAACTAAAAAAACTCAAGTTTGTGGTAATTTTTACTATTTTTTCGCGAATTTGTGCAGAACTATTTAAATTTTGTACAGAGAACTCCAGAACTATTGCATATCTGTCTAGAACTCTGAAAAAAATTTACATTTTTGAAAAAAGGGGTGCCAACTTCACACGACTCTGGCTCAATTTTGTGTAGTTTATGTCCCTCATTTACGCAATTAGCTCATGAACTATTATCTGGGCAAAAAAAATACCATTAGGATTTTCTGCAGAACTCTTTGAGAGCTATTTAGAGTTGTGATCAGAACTATGTTTACGCTTGTAGGCAAATAATTATTTGGAAAAAAACTAAAATTTGTTATAATTTTTTGTAATTTTTTCGCGAATTTGTGCAGAACTATTTAAATTTTGTACAGAGAACTCCAGAACTATTGCATATCTGTCTAGAACTCTGAAAAAATGTACATTTTCCAAAAAAGGGGTGCCAACTTCACAGGACTTTGCGGCTGCGTCTAGACTGCTTTCAGACTGGCTGTGCCGAAGCCGCGCGCGGCCGTGGCGGACGCAGCATGCGACACGGTCCCGTTTAACACCGTCTGTAGCAGTGCAGTGCGGCAGCCGCATGCGTCTGGCGCTGCATAGCAACCACACCAAGCAGTGTGCGACTTGGGCAGCACCGTCGCTACCCCTCGCCCTGATCCATTCCCCAATGGGGGACGGGGACGACGTCGGTCAGTGGAGTTGCGTATGAACGGGATATTCTCTTGTTCTACCGCATTCGTTATTTCGGGGCACAAAAGTTGTACGAACAGCACGCTGCATGCAGAATTGTAATTTCATTTAAACCTTTAGGATTATGTCCTGTGATCAACAGATGTCCTGAAAAGGTTGAATTATGGGCATTGGATTACGGTTGCTGTTAATCAGCCACGTTCAAAAAAAAAAAAATATAAATAAAAATAAAAATAAAATAAAAAATAAATAAATAAATAAATAAATAAAAATAAATAAAAAATATAAAAAAATTAAAAAATAAATAAATAAATAAGTAAATATCTCCCCAGCGGCGGACTAAGGTCGTCGGAGGGCCGGGGCTCCCCCGTCCAGTTGGAAATACACGAATTATTATAAAAAATTAACTTTTGAGATTTGGTGGAGGCTCCCAGGTCGAGAGGCACAGGACAGTCTAAAAAAACAATAGATTTTGAAACTTCCTGGCAGATTAAAATTGTGTGCCGGAACCGGGACTCGAACCTGGGACCTTTGCCTTTCGCGGGCAAGCGCTCTACCGACTGAGCTACCCCGACACGACTCACGATGCCGCCTCACAACTTTACTTCCGCCAGTACCTCGCCTCCTACTTTTCTAACCTCACAGAAGCTCTCTTGCAAACAAGCAAGACTAGCACTCCTGGAAGAAAGGATATGGTGGAGACATGGCTTAGCCACAGCCTAAGGGATGTTTCCAGAATGAAACTTTCACTCTGCAGCGGAGTGTGCGCTGATATGAAACTCCGCTGCAGAGTGAAAGTTTCATTCTGGAATAGATTTTGAGATTTGAAGGCTCCAGAGCGAGAGGCCAAGGTAGCTAAATAAACAAATAAAAATAAAAAAGATCAAAAACGTGCTTCGGAGGTATTTGGAGTCCCCTCCCCCCTCCCTCAAACAAGAGGCTCGGGGCGATCCCCAAAAAAAAAAAAAAAAAAAAAAAAAAAAAAAAAAAAAAAAAAAAAAAAAAGACAGATGTATGAGTGAAATTAGTAAAATAACTAATGAAGGATATCTAGCAAGATGGTTTACAACAGATATATTTGCCAACTGTGGATCTGGCGTACTGCATTCCCTAAAAATTTCTGAAACGGAGTGTCCATTGCGACTAGTTCCGACTACCATTCAGCCTTCAGGGTCAGTTAACTTCCGTTGTACGAACACACCACGTCGGAAACTTTTTCACGTCTATCACCGGATTACAAATGACAAGTAACCAATGCACCGACGTTTTCTACAATGTGTACTCGATACTACCGCTATCTGTATCTATGCACACCCTATCCCATTATTTCTGTCACCTCAGTGCATAAGGATCAAACTAAACTACTGATGACTGTTCACTTATCACCGGTATACAGACCCCACGACGAAGAAGTCAAGCACCGCCAGGAAATGAAATTTGGTGGTTTAAGAGGATATGTGCTTCTGTTTAAGTCGTTGCTATATTTAGAGCTCGTCATAGCCGGTACTAAGCCCGAATGAGAAAAGAGGAGGAGGATTAACACCTAGAAAGAGAGAGAGAGAGAGAGAGAGAGAGAAAAGAAAGTGCTTTCGAGGTATTGGGAGACCCCTAAAGACGAGACGTCCGGGACGGTCCACCATCTCTCCTTAGTCCGCATTCTTGAAACATTTCCCACTAGAGGAAGGAACATTATCTGTGACGAAACGAACAGCAGGTAGTCTCGAGTCATGCTGCCTGATTTCTGTCATCTATCGAACGAGATTTGCTGCTTTGTACGTTTAAGAATAAGAAATATCGAAACAACCTGGCTATTTCAGGGGGTTGAATCATATTCAAGGTCCAAATTTAAAATTTGTGCCGGACCGGGACTCAAACACGGATTTCCCCGCAGTCGCCTTAATCATTAGGTTATCCTGATACTCTCCTCGTTATGCCCAAATCCTTATCCTATGCCGCACCATCTATTGTGGTATCCCCTGTTCATTGTTCCACTTTACCTGTACTCCTGAAAACGATCGGACTTACCAGTACATCAGCACTGCAGAAAGTGCTTTGCGCCTAAGGACTAAGTCGACTGTTGACCCAAAGCAGTATATATGGTTTCGTGTCTCGTCCAGCATAAATTTCCAAAACCCAGGAAACATCCGAGATATTTAGACATTTCTGATTCTACATCTACATCGACACTCCGCAGGCCACCTCACGGTGTGTGGCGGAGGGTACTCTGCGTACCATGGTCACTTCCTCCTATTCCAGCCGCGTACGATACGCGAAATAATAAATAAATAATATTGACTGTTTGCCTCCGTGTGCGTCCTAATCTCTCTAATTTTATCTTTATGGTTGCTTCGCGAGATATACGTAAGAGGAAGCTTACTAAATGAGCCCTTAACGAAGCGTGTTGCTCTCCATTAGATCTTCTCTACGTCTTTTTTTAACCCTACCTGGTACGGATTCAAAACTGATAATCAATACTGAAGACCTTTACGAACGTGAGTCTTGTAGCCTATTTATGGCTATTCATGTTAGTCAATTGTGTCCTTTCGGACATAGGTCTGCCTTCGATTGCATTCAATTAATCTCTACCCCATTAGAATTAAAGCATTATGAGTTTAGCTTCTCGACCTTCAATCCATTCATATTGAAAAGATGGAAGAATAAGTTAAAATCATATTGACGTATTTCCCCCGATAGCCAACAGCGTGGAAATGTACAGAATGTCGTACGGCTCCAATTCGGTCGCTGCTATTTGCTACCTTCTTGATCAAATGAGCAAACAGAGCCACTTGAGTTTCACAAGTTCAACACTTGTTGAATTCGTGTTTCAAATTAAACTTACACTCCCAGAAAAAGTTTCGCAGTCCACTAGCATTTAATTTTTCTCATTATTTCATTAGTATAAAAATTGTTAAATTTTGTAGAATATAATAATCACAATCATTTCAAACATCACTTGTGTTACCATAGTTACACACCACACTTTAGGCAAACTATCGACACTCAATTACACAAGACCTTGTAATGGCATGCTATTCCTCACTGCAACGTATCTTTCTAGAAAACAAATGAAATGCGTTCAAATAAAATGTTCTAATGTTACTGCATGAGATACACCCGTTAAAATTTACTAGCACTATAGCCCTTCCCCTTCCTGCTTAAATGAGGCTACTTCTCGTAATTTCGACACCAAGGTTGCCTTTTCTTGAATGTTCTGGATAAAAATCAACACTCAGACTTCTTGAGGAAGGGCAGTGGTACGGATATCTGATTGTAAGCATCTGCCTATTTCCTTACAACTCTTTGATTGTACTGGAGCTCAGCGTATTCCCTAATGTGTATTTACGCAGTCAATAGGCAAAGTAGTTGATATGCAAAGATTGGCTATCAGTTGTTTCGCTTCAGATGTCCTGGAAATCTTTCAGCTTGTTTCTCCCTGTTTTGAGATTATACCAAGTTCGGAGTAAAAATGGTTCTGTTTGGTGGTGACAGATACCAGAAATTATCTTTGGTATCTTTCGATGTGCTACAGTCCCTTACACATTTCTTACACGTATCTGTATTTTGAATACAGCCAAATCTTTTTCTGATCCACGAATAAACACTCCAAACGTGTGAAACAGTCTATTTTTTAATTGAAGATTTAGGGTGGAGTCTTCAGGTAAAAAGGAGAATAGCTGTTTTAAGGCGATGAAAATAGCATAATGGTAGGTAGGGCTAGACACATCAACATATCTGTGCAGGATGCCTAACATGTGTATTCTATGCTTGCTGTTCCAAATAAAATGATTTTAAGACGTATGAGTGAAGAAAGTAGTCATATTTTAGTAGAGATATAAACTTCTCAATACGTTTCCAAACATTTCACTATGAAAATACATTGTTTGTTACAGAAGGAACACTGAGCGATGTAAACTGTACTTACAACGAAAGTACTTGGGCTCGAACAAACACATATACACCAAAATCGTATGAGAGGTAATGTAAAGATCCCTTATTGCACTAGTGATACTCCCGCATCTGCAAAACTCTGCAGTCGTCCGTTAGAAGCCTTTGCGAGTGCCATGCCGCATTGCACTTTGACCTGTCGGTTCGCCAGTAGGGACGGTGCAGTGTGCCTCAGAAGTTGCGTGTTGTGATGTTATTTATGTGGTGAAGCGTCAGATGGGGCGGCGATTGCTAATCAATCCTGCTAATGTATTGCGATTAGTTGAGATGAAGTTACGAAGAAGCTTTCTTCGTGAAGATGGTATTAGTGTAGAAGATGAATCATTCGCATGCTTTCTCGTATCTGTTATGGTACGGAAATATGAGCATAAGTTAGATACTGTTGTTACAAACTCATAATAATGATAATAGGGATGACTAACAACTCATTGCAAGCGGTAGTGCTACGGTAAGTGCGGGAAGAGGCGATGGAAGCAGTGGCAGTGAATACCAACAGTCTTTCGGGAAGAAGGTTAAAGTTGCAACTATCATCACGGCTTTTGATGACAAATCGCTAGACAACATGTACGATGATTATTACATAAGTTATAGTTAAGATATCTGCATTACGTATGGCGTCTACAATTACATCTACAGTGTTATCTAGATCATGGTTGCAGAGCTTTGCAGAAAAACGTCACCCACCAGCACATTGAGGTGTACGTAGAGATCCTGTAATCAAACGTTCATACATAGATGTTTGTTCGAGCCCATGGACTTTCCTTGTTAGATCGAATTACCAAACTACTCTTCAGCTAGACAAGGGTTATGCAGTTCAATTGATTTGCGTGTTATATTGACAGTGTGGAAACTAGTCTACAGCTAAAACTTAAACATCTACATCGTGAAGTTTCCGTTATTAGTTTCATAGCAACATTATTGTCGTAGACGTATCTTTCCTCAATGTAAATTTACAGCTACGACTATGTCAGATTTTAGACTTGCATGTACATGCTGTTTTTTTTTTTTTTACGCAAAGACGAAATCCAACCATAGAAGCTCACTGGCAGATTTCAAGTTAAGAGATTGTCTTCGAATTAGCTTTACTGGAAATGTGGTATCATTGTTCCTTTAGTGAAAAAGAAAATAATAATATTCTTTGACATTCTGTGTTTGAAGTTTAAATAAAATGCTAATGATATATAAATTTATCGTCCTAAAACGGGAATAAGGGTGTAACTGTCGGAAGAACTATCACGTTTCGTACTTGATTACCACCCGATCTTTGCATCATCAAAAACTTTGAAGACATTAAGCATTTCATCGTCCGTTCTCATTATGTTGAATTTCATTGTCACTTCTCGTTACTACAACAGTCCCAACAATTATACCACGATACGTGTTAATGAGCCACCTCTAAGCGATACACGGTTGCTTACTGCCGTGGTGTTAGCGCCAGCCAGCACGCGGGAGCGGCTGTGTTGAACTGCCGGAATTAGTGCACCTGTACCTGCCAAAAGCCGGTTAGCCTAGGGTGACCAGATTTCCAACACAAAAACACGGGACACCTGTGGGTTCCGATGCGTGTGACACTAGATGTTGCCTTTACCTGTTGCATTAAAACAAACAAAAAACACGAACAGATGCACACACAGTGTAGTGAACAAAGCCAGAAACCCAGTGTTTCTCTCCTCCCCCCCCCCCCTTCTCTCAAGCTGACGTGTCGTATTCGGTGGTTCTCGTATTTCCTTTACGTTTGCTTTTCTCGAAAACACTTATTTTAGGATACTATTAGCATAACGTTAATTGCTTAAAGAACGCGAATGCAAAGGGACAAGCATAGCAATTTTTGCGACGGGACAAACTAAATATAAGGTAATCTAAATAACTAAGACATACCAAGTCAGATACTAATACAAAAATTAACCAAGCGTAGCGACTAGCCACGGCGGAGTGGCAGAAAGCATTTAGCTGAGGAGCGCGTGGTTTCTCGCCGTCAGAGATTTGAGTCCTCCCGGGGCCATGAGTGTGTGTGTTGTCCTTACGTTAAATTCAAATGTTTGTAAGGCTTATGGGACTTAACTGCGGAGTCATCAGTCCCTAAACTTACAATTAAGGATTCGAACCTCCGACGCGGAAAGCCACGCGATCCGCAACGTGGCTCTCAAGACCGCTCGGCTACTCCCGTGCCGCTCCTTACATTAGTTTAAGTAGTTTTCAAGTCTAGCGACTGATGATCATAGCAGTTTGGTCCAATAGGTTTACAAACATCTGAACATTTTAAACATAACTACTCGCACATCTAAAAGCCAAATAAATTACATTACCAATTAAAGCAATACTTTATTCTTTTACAGTTCTCAAATGCAAACAAACAAGAAAGACAGTCATGATTACTTACGCACTTATGTATTTCTCTGTGAATTATAATGTGCGGAAGAATGTATGTCATTCAGGATGTCGGTATTTTCACATAATGATCACCACATGAAGTATTGTGAAAATGAGTTCTTACTATAATTACTTCCTTCATAGTTTGTACACTATATATGTTGTTTTCCTAGTCCACAAAGTATTCGTGACGGAGAACATCGTTTCTACACCATCATTTGCTACACAAATCTTCAGATATCTATAAGTTGAAAATGAGAGACCAGTTCTTACAAACTCGGTACACATTTCTCAATTAATAAACTTTCTCTTCACGTAACTTTTGAAGATGTTCAAATGTTCAAATGTTTGTAAGGCTTATGGGACTTAACTACGGGGTCATCAGTCCCTAAACTTACAAACTTCTTATGAACGACTTACGAACTAGGACGGCACAAATATCCATGCCCGAGGGGGGGATTCGAACCCCCGACCGTAGTGGCCGTGCAGACCGTGACTGAAGCGCCTCAGTCTCCTCGGCCACAGCGGCCGGCTTTTGAAGATGATTCATTAGCTCAATAAGCTGCTCTGAGCTGATCTTCACATCTTTCTTGCAAATTTTTTTCGACAAACTTACGTAAATTTTTCAGTTTTTACTGAACAGACTTCCATAGAAGAGGATATTTCAGCTGAAACTAGTTAAATGGTTCAGCACATGAAATGGGTAAGCCTATTTCGCGATATTATCAGTTAGCGTCACGTGAAATCAACTCAAAATGTCCCTGAAGTCAGACTCTTTCAGCACGCTGTCTTCTTGCAGTGAACTCATTAATTAATAATTGAATTTGTATAGACTTGCACATGTCGAGTGAAAGCATTATCGTTAAAAAAATCATAGGTTGCCCAAGAATACTTTAAAACGTATATATCGATTGTGGGCAACCTATGCTTTTATGCATTTAAAATAAGAAAGATCGCCCTCAAAGGTTGAAATATTGTACATATATGAAAAAATACGCCAAAAATCATCACTCATTCCCTTTGACTTGATGCCTATTGATTATGACTACATTTGTTCTCCGTTTGCTTAAGCCCACATTATTTTTAAAAATGTGAATTCAAAATATATGGGACGGTTAGTAAAATACGGACAATATACGTCCCGCATATACTTTGTTGGGACAACGGAACACTGAGGGTAAATAAGGGAGGATCCCGTAAAATACGAGACGTCTGGTCAGCCTAGATTATCCCGCCAAGAGCCCCGGTCTCCGTGAAAGTGTCACTCCGTGCAAATGTTTCAAACGCGTTATTCCCGCACTGCGCCTCGCCTGCCTCTACTGGTCGTTTTCGTTTAGACGTCAGCACCAAAACTGTAGAGCTGTCTGCTGTGTAGTTTCGCAGCTGAATGATGAAGTTACGAGGGCACTGCTTACAAAGGAGCACGAAATGTAATTCAGTTTCAAATGTTCAATTGTTTGTAAACCTATTGGACCAAACTGCTTTGGTCATCAATCCTTAGACTTACAAACTAGTGAAACTAATTTACACTAAGCACAACACACTCACCTATGCCCGAGGGAGGATCCGAACCTCCGGCGGGAGGCCGCCCAATCCGTAGCATGACGCCTTAGACGTCGTGACCATTCCGCGCGACGGTAATTGACTTCATGAAAGACAAAAGGGTAATATATAGTTAATGTTCTCGCAAAATGTCATATGGTAATTTCTGTGCACTATTGAGAACCGAAAAAAATAGGAAATGTGCCGCCCAAACATTTTTAAAAACTCATTTATTTGCTGAAGAGAATTTACACTGGCAGACACATCAATCAGCATCGAAAATTCGGTTAAAAGCGCCTTTTTTGCGCCAGTTTTACATCTACATCTACATCTACATGGGATACTCTGCAAATCACATTTAAGTGCCTGGCAGAGGATTCATCGAACCACAATTATACTATTTATCTCCCATTCCATTCTCGAATAGCGCGCGGGAAGAAAGAAGACCTGAATCTCTCTGTTCGAGCTCTGATTTCTCTTATTTTATTCTGATGATCATTTCTACCTATGTAAGTGGAAGTCAACAATATATTTTCGCATTCGGAGGAGAATGTTGGCGATTGGAGTTTCGCAAGTAACCCACGCCTCAGCGATAAGCGCCGTTGTTGTAATGATTCCCATCCCAGATCCTGTATCATTTCCGTAACGCTGTCTCCCCTGTATCGTGACAATACGAAACGAGCTGCCCTTCTTTGGTATTTTTCAGGTATTGTCTTCTTGCCAACGGACAAATATCGTGGAAAGTAATTTTTTTCATCTGCCTGTTTCACTGTTGAAATTATTTTCGTTTAAACGCGTTTGTATTTATGCATAGTGTACGCTTTTCCGGTGTAAAATGTAAATGTCTTTCTGCTTGTAGATATTTCGTCTCTTTTGCAAGAGCGTCCCTTTTGCAAGAGAAGATTAGTAGAACAAAGAATACTAGGGTGTGGCGGAAACTTTTCTGTGTGACGAGAACACACAGCAAACAACAGAATGAAGTTCAAGAACTGCGAAAACACTTCTGTAATATTTTTGAACTCGACCACAATGAGTTAACTTCCGATGTTGGCAGACACCACTACAGATTACTACCTCTGCGCATGCGCATTCTGTAGCACACTCGGAAATTAAGAACTCCACACTCGGCACAACCTATAGATCAGTAATGTCATAAAAGCACTTGCGATGCGGTTGGCTGCCGATTTATACGGAAGCACGAAAGGCGAACAAACTTTGAGTAGTCAGTTTTCACTTCGAAGTCAACCGTGTAAAACGGACTTTATGGTCACAGATTGTCTTGACTTATGTTTTATTGTTTGTATAGATAAGGGGTGCGGCTTCGTAGCATAGTGGTAGAGTGCCAGATTGCAAAGCCAAAAGTCGCGGGTTTTATCACCGCCAGTTCCTAGGATTTTTATCCACCACTTTCCACTTCTTTCACCTCTGGCAGTGTTGCCGATATGAAAAATACCGAGTAGCACTGTGGTTCGAAACCCACGTTAAACTATAGTTCCCCCTGTAACTGGCTGGGTAGGTCAGTTCGAATGTCGGAGGAAGGCAACGGCTTACCAGCTCCAAACAGAATACTGACTAATATAGCACTGTGGTGTTCAAACCAATCTTCGGATTGTTGATTGCTTTACCCTTTTTAAAGCTAAAGCACCCAAGTGCTGAGGTCACCAGGTCCTAGTCTTAACAACTAATTAAGAAAATCACACACACACACACACACATACGCACTTATCCATGCCTGAAGGAGGACTGGATTTTCCGACGGAGAGCGGCCATGCAATCCGTGGCAAGGCGTCTTCGACCACACGCTATTATGCGCGGCTCTTGACTTATGTTTTCGATTCATTGTTAGAGTGCCAGACTGTGAATCCGAAGGTCGTGGGTTCGATGCTCGCCAGGTTCTACGATTTTTATCTGTCACTTTCTCCTTCATTCACGTCTGGTAGAGTTGCTGATGTGAAAAGTAACGAGTCGCACCGTGGTTTTGAATCCACGTTAAACTGTAGATCTTCCTTTAACAGGCTGGGTCCACATTAAACTTTAGATCTTCTTTAACATGCTGGGTAAGTCAGTTCGAAGGTCGGAGGAAGGCAACGGCATACCACCTCCAGACAGGATACTGACTAGTAAAGCACTGTGGTGTTCAAACCATTCTTCGATTTGTTGACTGGTTTACTTTTATATTTATTTAACATAAAAAAATTTCTTCGGATGGTCTGTCAAGTCAGTACACAGAACTTTACTTTGTAACTGGTGGAACTCTACACGCACAGCACTCTTCATGCTAATTTTTGCACGTTTTCGGTTTTAGTTTTTGCTTGTGTGTGAGTCGTAACATTTCTCACGTTTCATTTTCAGAAATAAAAACGCGGCTGAGTTATGGAGGCCAATACGGAAGGGAGGAACGAATTCCCTTCGTGGATGGACAAGAAATTCATCGAGGAGGCTTTCCTGAAAGCGGGCCACGAGGTGGACCCGGAGAGCGCGCGAATCGAGTACGCTTGTAAGTACGGCGGCGGCCTGATGAGCGAAACGTTCCGCCTGCGGGCGGAGCTTCGAGGAGGGAGCGGCGGCGTCGTGTCGCTGGTGGTGAAGAGCGCGCTGAGGACCGAGGGCGCCATGAAGGCGCTGGGCACCGCCGACGTCTTCTCCAGGGAGCGCGCCGTCTACTGCCAGGTGAACTCCATACACCGACGTACAGGGCTCTGGGCGCGACAGCTTAACCATTAAGGGCCGGTTTGTCAATGTCTCGTTAAGTTCCAGTTAAGATTTTGACTTATCGTTAGTGGAGAATTGAGTTTGTCAATGTTTCGTTATGAGTTAACCTGAGGTTAAAGGACCTCAAACTGGCTGTTAAGTTAACAAGTAAAATTCTGCTCGTTACACAGCTAACGACCAGTTAAGTGAGAATCTGTATCAAAATGGCAGCATTCCAAAGCGCTAAACTACGTCAATATATTCACGCGAAAAAGACCGATTTATCGAACAAAATAACAGAAGCACTACATGTATGAAAAACTAGTGTGGAAAGCAGCTTTATTGGTAAATTGTATCGCCATATTTCTCAGTAGCGGTTAGATGAGTTTGATACATTACAGATACGCAACGTAACCTTAAAAATATTGTTGCGATATCAAAATACAAACTTACGGGTGACGACCAGTTAAGTGAGAATCGGTATGATGAAAATGGCTGGAATAAGATTTCGTTACCAATTACTATGATGTCAATATTTTGGATGATCTAGAGGGCATTGCCCCTATAAGGCGTCATAGACGTATTTATGTTCGTCCAAATCATTTTGAATGCTGGGATGATGCAGAATTTGTTACGCAATTTCGTCTTCGAAAAGCCACTTTGGAAATGCTGCATGAAAAACTACACGACCATCTGAAGAGACCAACATATAGTTATGAATTTTGTAAGTTATCTGTTGTAATAAAAAACAGAATACATTATCTATGTATGCAAACTTATTAATTCAGTATTTACTTATGCTTGCTGCATCTAGTGTAAGGCCTAAAATGTGATTTCTTCTTCCGATCTAACTTACAGGAACAGTGCACTTTCGCCTACGTGCAATTTATTGCTTGCACTAAGGTAAAATTTTACGACGCTTCTCGCCGGGCTCCAGTACTAATGTTGGCAACAGATGAACAATGAAGTGTAGAATTGCGTTAATATTTTTCACGAGCTACAGAGTAAGTGTTATTGCTGCTCGTTTCACTCACAGCAAATTTAATACTGTACCTGCTCTATAGTCGACAGGTTCTTCTACGTACCCTTGTCCGTTCAGAAAAAAAAAATCTTCGTTTTAATTGCAGTTGTCACGAAAAAACATTTATTGGTCATCTGAGTTGCCATCATTACCATTGGTGCCAACATAACCACTGCAGCCCGGCGAGAAGAGTCGTACAATTTAAGCTGCACTATCGTACTATGCACATGGCAGTATATTATCGTACTTGACCCTAAGCACTTTTGCTGTCCTACATGTTCCATGGACAGCATTGAATTCATTTGCCGCAATGTCGCTTCTTTTTCGTTCCATGTCGTAGCGTCGGCTTTTTATTTATTTATTTATTTATTTATTTTTACATTCCAATGTGTCATATTTCTCTATTAAGGACACAAGACTCTCGCACTAATTTCTTGTAAAATTTTATCTTCTTTCACGTTTGTTTGCCATAGCACCAAATAACAACTGTCTGCTAACCTCTTCCCTGATAGTCAAATATGTTTATTCAGACTGCATTTTCATTTGTTTCTATTGCCAACATAGTCGAAATATATCGTACCTTCTCGTTTTCTCCAGGTTAGCAAACGAGAGGTGTACGTGTCAATGACAAACGCAGTGCACTTAACGAGCACATTTAACGAGACGTTAAAGGCATCTTCTCGTTTACTAACTAAAATATTAACGAGAGATGGACGAACCGGCCCTAAATGCAAGAATTTTTTAATTAAAAATGTTTTAGAATTCTATAAGTTGTACAAACAAAGGGAAAAATAGTGAAAAAATTGCCATGTTGATAGTTTTAAAAAACCCTTTGTTGTGATGACGAAACTACAGAAACTGTTACATATAATTCAAAGTTGGATAGTTTAAGCGAATTTTTGTGCTTATTGCGGTTCTCCATACTTCTCTTAGTTGGTGAGAGTTTTTCCTCCTTCCAAAACTGGCTCTTTGTATAGAAAATACAACGTCAAAATATGCACAATTCAAACACCGCCATTTTCTCCAAACACAAGCAAAGATATGACAGAAGTTCATACTGCAGCCAACTTTGACACGACAAACACCACAGACACTTTCTGCAAACTCTGCTGCATCTGTTAAACAATTGTTACTCCACAAAATCCCCCCCCCCAGAGGCGCCTAAACCAAAAATCCCTTAAAAAAACCCTTAAAATCTTGTTATCTGCAGGGCCCACAGTGTTAGCGATGTCGTACATCGACATTTTAATAATAACCATTATATAATTTCAACACTGTATATTTTAATTCCTATTATTTACACGATAAGCTTATTTCGACTTAATAGTCATCTTCAGGTGTTATGCCTGCAATACATAAGTTTTTATAAAATTTACTACTATGCTGCCTACTTGTTTTATACAGATGTAAAAGAAATGCTACATAGCACATTCTGTTATGTTGTTCATTTCAATATTCAATATTATTGTGACGTGATATATTTTATTATTTCTTCTTCTTTTCTTCTTCAATATATATATATATATATATATATATATATATATATATATATATATATATATATATATATATATTGTGCTGTCATGCAAGATCTTTATCAAGTTACAGATTTTGACATTTACTTGACAGCTCTACAGAGATGTAATATGCTTACATTATTTGCACAGAGAATGTGGTATGTAGCATTTCTTTTACATCTGTATAAAACAAGTAGGCAGCATAGTAGTAAATTTTATAAAAACTTATGTATTGCAGGCATAACACCTGAAGATGACTATTAAGTCGAAATAGCTTATCGTGTAAATAATAGGAATTAAAATATACAGTGTTGAAATTATATAATTGTTGTTATTAAAATCTTAAAATCGATGTTGCGGGTTTGCAACACCATGCATTTAAAGGTTAATCCATACTTTTATCTATATAAAAAACAGTCCAGAGCGCAAATTTGTTCTTTTATGATCAACTAGATAAAAACCCGGCCTTACCCGGGTATTTATTTATTGATTCCTGCCTTGAGATAGTACTTCTCCTATCGCTTCTCTCCATCTCCTTTTTTCTAAAAACATATTATATTTATCGGAGAACTTGCAAACCCGGTCCACCTCCTCCAGTACGCTGACGACACCGCCTTCCTAGCTCTCGCCCCCTCCCTCGCTCGCTCCCAACACCTCCTCCAGACTCACCTATCCGAATTTTCCTCCTGGTGTAACCAGGGGCTCCTCACTGCCGACCCTACCAAATCCCAGGCAACCATCATAGGTCGTACCACCCGCTCCTTCCGCCACCGCGACCTCTACCTTACTTTCCATGACCGCCCCATCCCGCAAACCACCACCCTAGATACCTAGGCCTCACCCTTGACCGTTCCCTTTCCTGGAACCCTCACCTTAAAACTGTCCGCCAAAAGGCCCTCTCCTGCCTTCACCTTCTCAAGCTCCTTTCCGTCCGGACATGGGTATTGAACCCCTCCACCATCCTCTACACTTACCATTCCCTAATGCGACCCGTCTTGTGTAGCTTTCATACCGTCTGGATATCCGCCCCGCCCTCCTACTATAAATTCCTCCAGATCCTAGAACGCCACGCGCCGCGCCTCGCTTACCGTATCCACCTCCCTTCCGCCACGCGGATCCTATTATGATCTTATCCCTTTCCCCCACCTTCTAAAATTCCTTGAACATCTCCGCATCCTATACACCTCCCGCAAAATAGAATCTCGTCACCCACTGGTCTCTCCTATACTCCTGAATCCCGGGCCTCTGCAACGACTTTACCAGCATATTCCTCCCTCTCTCCACTTCCATACTCTCCATATCCTATCCGAGGGTAACTTCCATCAGCTTCCTCTGCCATATGACGCCCTCCATCCTGACGTATACCCCTCCTATCAATTTTAGCCTTCCTTGTAGCTTAGTGCCACGTCCCCCACCACCTGTCCTTTTCCCTTCCTCCGCTTGGATCCCCATCCACACCCATTCCCTTGGAGTTCTTCCATCCCACCTCATCCCATCCCCACTCCGCCCCCTCCCCTCTTTTTCTACCCACCGCACTTTCCTTCCCCCTCCCTCTCCACTGCGGAGCCTGCCCATTGTTTTAATTGTGTTTTAGTGGTGTTACGTGTGCAGTGACTTCGTGCTTCGAGTGTACGTGTGTTTTTAAAAACGTCAGCAACCGCCGTTAAGGCAGAACACTGTGTTGCCATGGTTTGTTAATTGTCTCTGTTATCGTCGCCATTCACAGTGCAAAATCTGTGTTTCGTAGCCACCGACTGTGTGATTTAAAGCCTTAATTTCATTGTATTTCATTCGCCTATTTTCTCTCCTTTTTTTTGTTAAATTCCATATTTTTATCTCCTTTTTATCGTTAAAATCAACATTTTTGTCTCCTGCTTTAACCCACCATTTCTGTTGTCAAATACATATGTACCCTGAGCTGAAGAGCAGCGTACGAGGCTACTGCCAGCCTGCCCTGCGGGGCATTAAATACAATAAAAGAAAAAAAATGCAAACCCGTCGTCGCTTCGCAGTCGCTAATGTATATGGGATATATACCCTAATCTCTTCTTCTCCCGATGTCTATCCCTTCCTCCCTCCTCCATCGCCTCCTCCCATCTTCCTTTGTCCATCTCCTCCTCCCCGTATCTTCACATCACGCCCTCTTACCCCACACCATATCCATCTCCTCCCCCTTCCTATCATCCCCCCTTTTTAAATCCATTTCATTCCCCCATTCTCTATCTACTCCTCTCCCTCTCTCTGATCTTATTTATTATTATTGCAATCGGGACTCGGATTGGGAATAGAAGTGAAAAAGGGTGGGTAAAACAATTGGAAACGGTTTATTAGAGAGAACTTTCGAGCTGCTCTATCTGTGAGGTTAGTAGCTTTAATGTCCGTACTCTTAATGGTTTTATTGTATGAACATACATATGAACGGCGAACTGATGAAACAATCTGCTTTCGGTAAATCATCAAACGGTAGGCATAAAAATTCATACAGTTGACCTTCTTGTTAGTTACTTTACGAGAAAATGAATAATGAACTCTTATTAGGAATCTAATTGAAACACAATTAACAACATTGCTACATACCGGTAAAATTTTACATTCCGCGACACAGGCAACAGCTGTTGGATCATGGGAATCAAGCCGACCAATCGTGGCAAAGCTTGAGACAGTCAACGAAATTTTAGTTGGCGACCGTTGTTTTCTCTTCATACTAAACGATATTATTTTGAGAATGCGCACAATAATTTAGTTTCAGACACATTAAACTTACTAAGGAAGATGATGATTTTCACGGTCTGCACGGTCTCTACGGTCGGGGATTCGAATCCCCCCTCGGGCATGGATATTTGTGCTGTCCTTAGTTGTAAGTAGTTCATAAGTAGTTTGTAAGTTTTGGGACTGATGACCACGTAGTTAAGTCCCATAGATTCTACAAACATTTGAACATTTGATGATTTTCATGTATAAGAGTGAAATGGACTTCGCTTGTGGAAACAGTCTTACAAATGCTAATCACTTATAACCACGATAACAATCAATAATGTTTCCATGAACGAAAAACGTAGTACTGGTAAGAAATCCGCAAATCTCGTTGGATATTGTATACTATCACCCGATTGGCTAACAGCGACGTAACGCAATTTCCCGGAATCAACGGCTGTTGCCAACGTTTCCCGCTAGGTCTGTGTAGCGGATTTAAAATTAAACTTTACATACCAGTTAATCCTTGGCTCCAAGCAATGCCTAACCTTTCTTCTAACCTCCTTGGTGTATTTGTTTGCCCCGTTACAGCGTATTTGGTCGCTAGGCGAGTAGCGAATGAATAAGCTGATTGCTGGAGAATCTAGAAAATGATCCCAGCTGTAAACGTACATTCAGTTATTCTCAAATTCTAATATTATCCGGTAGATTTTCCAAAAATTTTCTTTCATACAAATCTTGTCCTGAGAATTACGAACAGAACAAAGAAAAGATCAGCCAAATTGGTGAAGCCTTTCTCAAGTGATGTGCTTTCATAAATGCTGCAATTCATTTTTATGAATATAGATAGATGTCTCATACATAAAATATAAAATAAATAGCTATCTAAAAACCTTCCTATTTCCGTCTCCTGCTTCTAAGCTACCTCCGCACCAATTTTGAGCCAAAACGGTTCAGACGTTCTTTAGTTATAAATAGTGTAACTAACAAGACTTTCTTTTATATTTATAGATATAATAAGTAATAAAGCTGTCTTGCATAATGCACAAAATTATACGTGCAGTATCCAAACAAAGAAAGATAGCAATAAAATTACAAATTGCATATAAAATTCGCACGATCTCATATTTATTGAGTTATACACTCCTGGCCACTAAATTGCTACACAACGAAGATGACGTGCTACAGACGCGAAATTTAACCGACAGGAAGAAGATGCTGTGATATGTAAATGATTTTCAAAAAAATGTTTGTCAAGCTTAAGGGACTTAACTGCGGGGTCATCAGTCCCTAAAATTAGAAACTACTAATGAACTACCTAAAACTAAAGACGGCACAAACAGCCATATCCAAGGTGGAATTCGAACTCCCAACGGGGATCGGCCTCGCGCATTATAGATAGTGCCTCAATGCGCACGACCGCTCTGCCACGGCAGATGATTAGCTTTTCAGAGCATTCACACAAGGTTGACGCCGGTGGCGACACCCAAAACCTGCTGACATGAGGAAAGTTTCCAACCGATTTATCATACACAAACAGCAGTTGATCGGCGTTGCCTGGTGCAAAAAATTCAAATGTTTGTAAATCTATTGGACCAAACTGCGTGGTCATCAGTCCGTAGCGTACAAACTACTTAAACTAAGGTAAACTAAACTAAGGCCAAACACACACCCATGCCCCAGGGAGGACTCGAACCTCCGACGGCGAGCAACCGCGCGCTTCGCAGAGAGGCGCCTCAGTCCGCTTTTTTTTTCCCTTCAGGTACATTTATGCTTTGTAAGACTAATGACTATGTATCAAATGTCTGAGCATTAAATAAATCTATGCTTTGTGGTCGTTGGTTCAATTCGTTCATGGTTGAACAGTTGAACGTACTAAAGACGCGTGAACAATGTGTTGTACATGATCCTAAGACACGACCGTCCTCATGGATTGAACCTTACGTGTGCAAAAGTTCATAAACATTGGAAGAAAAGTTTTGGCTCGGTAGCACAGTGGTAGAGTGCCAGACTATGAATCCAAAGGTCGCGGGTTCGATCCCCGCCTGATCGTAGGATTTTTATCTGTCACTTTCCACTTCTTTCACCTCTGACTATGTTGTTGATGTGAAAAATTATGAGTAGCACCGTGGTTCGAAACCCATGTTAAACTGTAGTTCCCCCTATAACTGGCAGGGTAAGTCAGTTCGAAGGTTGGAGGAACGCAACGGCATACCACCTCCAAACAAGACCATGCCTAGTAAGGCACTGTGCTGTTCAAACCAATCTTCGGATTGTTGACAGATTTATCTTTCCTACGTACACACACACACACACACACACACACACACACACATACGGGCACTCTGCTTTATACATAAAGACTAGTATAGACCCTATGTTACTCTGTAATATACAACTCTTACAGTTAGAGGATTTCTAAAAACAGAACTACATTTGTGATTAAACTAAAATAAAAAGAAAAGAGAAGAAAATGATGTTGTACCCGAGATGGTGTGAAGCGGAGCAGGAGCTGTGAGTTCCTCACCTGCTGTCGTTGATGGAGGGAGCAAGGTCTGCTGCTCTTAAATAAGACAAGCTGCGCTCTTATGCCGTCACTAACATCCAATCAAATGGAGATATGACTTAAAACACTTTAGAATGCTAACAACTTTATTAAAAATACATTGATTTGCCATTACTAGCCGTAAAAGTAATTGTCACGGTTCTGATATATAAGACTAGCTTAATTTCCACTGCTTCGCACGCGTAGACTGGATGGTCTGCATTGGTTGTTTATACTTCTAAATATAAATTTTCATAGATTTAGCTTTAAAAATGCTTTCCTAATCAAGTATTTTGATACAATTTGCCACCCCCTATTGCACTATTGATAGTAGAATTCAAAACATCCCGAAACATTATTTTTTTAAATTCTAACCATGGTTCCAAATCCAAATTTTGCTATTTCTAGCATCAAAATAGTCTTAGTAACATCCTTAAAAGATTTGTCCTTATTTCACCCGATTAATGGTTGAATTTCCAAAACTTTCGAAACACGTGTTTTAAAATTCCAATCAAAAATCTAAATCCAAAGTTTTGTATTTCTTGCTTCAAAATTGCGTTAATAGTAACGTATTTTCAAAAAACAGTTCTTCTCCTGTTTCACCCCCTTAAGGATAGGAATAGCTAAAAATCTCTGATGCCTACAGTGTAAGATGAACAACGTCTACAAATTTCAAGTTTCGGGTGCCGTTTTCTATCTTTTAGAAACGGATCGGGAACGCAAAATTTCTTTCTTGCGCTTTGTCATCTTTCCTGGTATTTTTACTTTCCAAACCGCAATTGCACTTATTTGAGTTAGAGGGTAACTTTCAACTCCCATATCTTCCACCCCCTTATCGTTATCTACCATCTACCACCATAGTGCACAATGGGAGAGTGATACATACTATCACTTACAAACACTATTCGTTTGCGATGTGCAGTTTTGGCTGCATAGTGAAATATAGACACAAACAAATGTTCAAATGTTCGTATAGCTTTTGGGACTTAACTACGGGGTCATCAGTCGTTAAACTTACAAACTACTTATGAACTAGCTAATACTAAGGACGGCACAAATATCCATGCCCGAGGGGGGATTCGAACCCCCGACCGTAGTGGCCGTGCAGACCGTGACTGGCGCGCCGCAGTCCTCTCGGCCAACCGCGGCCGGCTAGACACAAACACCTATATTCTTATATATATTAAGATGAAAGGTAAAATGGTACAACAAAAATCGGGGTGTCTCACATTCTACAGCATTGTATTCTACACCAGGATCTGTCCATGCCTGACGCTGCTGGTTGCTTGGCAACAAGCTCCTATCGATATTTTAAAGATGTTCTATAGATGGCTCTGAAATATTACATGGTAGATATTCTGGCACCAAAAATCAGCTATAAAACTTATTTAATATACATAAATTGACATAAAAACATTTGAATAGCTTGCAATGCCATCAGAAAGAATATGTTCTTGTTTGTTCAACATGTATACAAAGCTTTCTGGATTCCGCTCTTTTCGTTTGGTGCTCTGCTCATTATTTTGTTTTCTGGTTCTGAAATGAATCGATAGAATAATATTGGTTAGTTCACGGTAGTGAAACGACCTTTTTTTTTTTTTTTTTTTTTTTTTTTTTTTTTTTTTTTTTTTTTTTTTTTTTTAAAGTTTGCAACGCTGTGCATAAGCGAGGGGCCTAAAAAGAAAGCGGATTGGTGAACTGCGTTATTCACGTTTAATAGTGCACATGTTAGTGATTCTTTTATGTTGTGTTGTGTTAAATGATCATTGGACATGAGTGAGAGAGCTAGGAAAAAAGCCAAGTATTCTCAAACTTACAGATCATTATGGGAACAATCCAGTAACTTAAATGACTGGGTAATGAAAAATAAAAAGGGGGATACGTTTGCATATTTCAAGTCATGTAGGCATGTTCTGTAGGCAAAATAGGGCTGGAAAAACATGCTAACAGTCAGAAACAAATAACGGTAAGAGATTTGTAGGTCAATGGAGTCTAGCGTCTTTAGTAAGTACTACTTCTACATTGTGTAATTATAGAAAACTCAACATGATAGATAAGCTGTAAATAAATAATATTCAGGTAAATGTCAGGGAAATTAAAATGAGTCAGGGAAATTTGAAAAAAATAGTGGATTTTTTTTAAGTGATCATCCTAGAGATTTCTTCAGCACTGCCATTCGAAAATCTTTTTTTCTCCTCTTTTTTTTTTACGCTCGCGTCTACTTCTATCCGTGGAACGAGGTTGGCAACGCTGACTGGCGCTATTCTAGTCAAGGAGGTTAGAATACACGGAGACGCCCTTAGACTGAAAAAGTAAAGCATGCCTGAGCCATATTGCTAAGTTTTTGAGGAATGTTCCACTACGTCCATTGCTGAGGTGCTATTCCGCTGCATGGCGAGCCTAGGCAGTAGTGGCAATTATCTATGGAACACAGTAGTTGAATTAAAGTTTGTGATGCTTCACCTTTATCATTAATGTCTTGGACATATTCGAGACGAACAAACGTCTCTGGGTTCCTCAAATTATATTTAAATTGATATTTTTGAGAAGTGTTCGTATTGCAGAGCTAATGTTTTATGTCACGTAAAACAGGAGTAAAAAGTCTGACGGTTTTGCCATGATGTACAATGTATTAAAAGAGTGCAAATTGGCCGTTAAAAATTAAGTTTTCAAATATATAATGACGAGTATTTATTACTATTTATTCAACAAAGTATATTTTTTGAAAGTACATACTTTGCATTGACTATCAGTTCAATACATTAACAGTAAGAGGGTCGAGTTAACGCATAGTTTTAACGGAGAAATGGCAATCCATAACTACTGACCAAGATGGCGGACAGGCTTCAACTGACGTATGTGCTCGGCATAGGTAATGCTATCTCCCTTTATTCTAACCTCCTTAATTCTAGTGTACACTAGCGTCTATGGACAGTAGTACCTCGGATTCCAGTTACCCGTACCAACCGATAGATGTCACTACGGTCGCAAGCTATGTCCTGCAGACACGCCACTTTCCATTTCGTATTTTCATACTTTTCTCTTTATAACTCGTGTGCTGCTATTTCAAAGTTAGACATACTTAAGAGGTAACAAAATCACGTCATTCTTAGTACAATTAGTTGTAAATTACAGCAATAAATGCCATATTGACGAGTATCGCTTGATATTGATGACAACGTAAAACAGCAAGCTTATTGTTCATCTGCTTATTGTAGCGTAGCAGATAAACGCCTATCTTTGAGGGGCTGCTAAGCCTAGGCGGTGGTTCGCTTCCCAGTTCAGACAATTTTTTTTTCTTTTTGACCTTGACTCCTATAAGTTTTCTTACACTGTTATTAATTAAAAGGAATTTACATTTTGTGATATTGCGACATATTTACGTATACAAGCGCTTTCTCTAAAAAGTGCGATTGTTCTCCTTAGTGAAAATACCGTGAAATATGGGCCAACGAATTGCAAACAGTGTCTCGTGAACTACCTGAACATAAACTGAAGACACACTATAATAGTTAATATTCTAAATGTCATGCTGATTCAGATAATTTTATATCTAGATTACGTACTAGAGGTATGTGGCAACTGTCGTTTCTTAATGAGACTGAAGTGCCTTGTTGAAAAATGTTCAAATGTTTGTAAATCTATCGGACCAAACTGCGTGGTCATCAGTCCGTAGCTTACAAACTACTTAAACCTAGTAAACCAACCTAAGCACAAAACACACACACACACACACACACACACGCCCCAGGGAGGACTCGAACCTCCACGGCGAGCAACCGCGCGCTCCGCAGCGAGGCCGGCCGCCGTGGCCGAGGGGCACAGTTGGCCTTGGGCCGTGCTAGCGTGCACACCTGCGCCGCGCGCCGCTTAACGCTCCGCTCCGGGGTTTGTTTACTTCCGCGTCGCGGTATTTGTGTGTATTGAGTCCCGCATTCGCGTACCTCGTGGCGCACGCTTACCGCCGTACGACGATCAAAGTAACGTTTCAGGCTGAACACCCACGACCAAGAGCTTTTGAAGTCGAACAGTTCATACGAGAAGATCTTCGTTTGAACCCACAAGACGTGATCGGAATACACTTTTCAATCACGGAAAGCATCGTCTATATAAAGATGACGACGGAAGCGCTATGCACTGAAGTTGTACAACGACATAACACCGGACTGAAGTTCAAGCACTCTGATGGACACATCGGTGCCGTAACGGTCGATCATGTAGGATTCGGATTACGTACTCTACGGGTGTTTGAGCTCCCGTTTGAAGTACCTCAAGAAACGGTCATTGCAGCCTTCCAACCGTATGGTAACGTCGTTGGTCATCTCGCAGAAAAGTGGCAAACATTTACGACCTACCAGGTATTAAATGGTGTGCGTCAGATACAGATTGAGCTGAAGAAACACGTTCCGTCGTACCTGATGATTGGTGGTGTGCGGGCCATCGTTATGTACGATGGCCAGCCACGAACATGTTCAGGATGTGGCCAGGAAGGCCATGTCCGGTCTGAATGTATGCGCCGACGTTTGGTACAGACACCACTAGGTTAGGTGGCCTCAGCAACGACGGTCACGTCCCTACCCGTCACCTACGCTGCAGTTGCACAGAACCACGTAATACAACTCCAGGCTACGCCTAAACCTACGTTGCCTGTACCCAACGCAGAAGAAAATACCGACGACACAAGCACAGCGCCGCCTCCAGCGCCCTCACCAGAGCCGGCAACAATAGAGACAACTCCGAATGACTCTGCTGGTACCATGGACATCGACCTAAGTGTGGTGCCGACGTCCGCTTTCGTACAGACGGGTGCGGCGATAGAAGAGGAGCAACCACATTCTGATTCAGAACAACACATCCGAAAACAGCGGTCACCTCGGAGGCGTAAGAAACGCCGTCGAACACCCTCCGCTGACGGCCTCCATCAGACGACCTTTTCAGATACCGAACGAATGTCTGACAGTGACGTACCATTTTCCGACCAACAGCAGGATGATACTGCCACCTTGGACAGTCCTAGGGTGACGCAGCATACCTCAAATCAGGACATACCATCCTTGAAGTCAGCACCTAAGAACGACCTTTCCCTCACAGCACCCCTTGGAGCATGCGCCTCGTCCGTTACAGAACAACGCCAGCACACGTCATCGACATCCACATCATGGGCCGACGATGTTGGTGAAGGAGCGGATCAGACAGCTAACGTGGCCGAGCGGGTGCATCCCATGGAGGCACCAGATTTGGTACCCAACTAAGAATTGCGGCAAGTCAGCGACTTTCAGGAGCCGCTGCAACGCCTTCTGTAAACCTTGCAAGTGTCCATCCGCAGCAATATCGTATCGCCACGATGAATATGGCCACCATTCGCGCCCCACACAAACTGGCGATGTTTCGAGACACCATCTACTCAAGTGATGCTGATATTGCGCTCCTACAGGAGGTGTTTGTCGCTGATTTTCTCATCCCTACCGGTTACACTGACTATGTTTCACACGCCTCCGACACCGGCAGCGGCGTCGCCATCCTCCTACGCGATGGCATTCCAGCAGAGGACGTCGTTTACCTCCACACTGCTCGGGGAATGGCTCTTACTGTATTTGGCGTGCGTATCATTAACATCTATGCACCATCCGGCTCCAGCCACCGTCGAGACCGCAATACATTCTTCGCCGAGGATATCACGCCGCTATTTATGGGTCCACAGGATGACTTGGTATTTGGCGGGGATTTCAACTCGACACAAGGGCCCACCGACCAACTGCCACAACATTCACCCTGTGCGGCTCTCTCTGTGGTCATCGACAGACTACAACTCGTTGACACCTGGACAAAGCTCTACGGAACTCGCCCGGGCTTTACGTTTTACAGCGCCCATTCCTCGAGCCGCCTGGATCGCATATACCTCACCCGCTCTCTTGCAGGTGGAACCCGCCACGCGGAAGTCTGGCCCTTAGCCTTTTCAGATCATGAGGCATATGTCTGCGACGTTAGTCTCGTCCGACAGCGTGTGTGGCATAGTCGTGGCCTGTGGAAACTAAACGTGTCTCACCTGACCGCTCCAGACTGTCGACATATGATCGAAAGTGCGTGGGCACAGTGTTTACGCCGTCTTAACGCCTATAACTCCACTCTATCTTGGTGGCTCTCCTGTGCAAAGCCAACACTGCGCAAGTCTCTGATGAATTACGGCCGGGACATCAAGACATGGCGAAACAACACTTTGAATTTTTATTATGCCATTCTTCGAGAATGTGTGACGATGCCTTTCTCACCAGCCAGGCAGACGATGGTTCACCGTACAAAGGCCCAAATCTCTTTGATAATGCGCCGCCACCTGGAAGGGACTGTAATCCGATCTCGTACAAATGATAGAATAGGTGAAGAACATCCGTCGATGTACCATCTCATCCAGGAAAGACAAAAACGACGCCGGGCTCTGATACACGCCCTGATTGACGCGGAAGGTCACCGGCACGATACCCAACACTCCATCGGTCAGGCGTTTCATGCCCATTTCACAAGACTATATGAAGCTGTTCCGCATTCGCCAGAACTGATTTCAGAAGTCGCACAACTTATTCCAAGTACTCTCCCAGTGGAGGTGGCACGTGAACTCCAGGAAGGCGTGACCACGGATGAAGTACTAGAAGCAATTAAAATGGGGCATAACAATAGGTCTCCTGGGCCCGACGGTATTCCCGTTGAATTTTATAAAAGTTTTGACTATTTGTTAGCACCTACATGGACGACGATCGCTCAAGAACTAATGTCCCCAGCGACTGAGGTCCCTAAAACCTTCCTTGAAGGCATAATTATTCCTGTACACAAACCGAACGGGTCATCCAGAATACAAGATTATCGACCTATAACTCTGCTTAACAGCGATATGAAAATATTTACACGGTTGTTGGCCTCACGACTCAAGAAAGTTGCACGGTACGTCACATCCTGCGACCAGGCGTCCTTAGGAGGAGACAACAATATCCATAAGGCTCTTTGCCGCTATAGAGACATGATAGCACTTGCCCGATATCAACGACTTCCTGGTGCCCTGACTTCACTTGACTTTAGCCAGGCCTTTGACCGTGTTGATCACTCCTACTTAGTTCTCCAGCATATGGGTTTCCCTGGCGGTATTATTGCAGTGTTATGCGCCTTCTGACTGGCGCGACCTCCAAAATCATGTTCAACGGTCGCCTCACCCCACCCGTAGTTATAACACGATCCGTCCGACAAGGCTGCCCACTTTCAACTATATTATACGCCTTTGCTTTAGAACCATTGCTCCAGGGACTACGCCAACGTTTGGAAGGTATGAGTTTACATGGGAACCGCTTCTGTTGTACAGCTTACGCCGATGACATCGTCCTTTACCTACGCACTGAGAACGACGTACGGGCAGCCCTGACGTGGGTGGCCACCTATGGCGAGGCATCAGGCAGCTTGCTCAACGTCTCAAAATCCAAGGTCTTGCTCATCGGCGAGGGCCTACCAGAGAGAAGCATCGCTCCTCTAAGTGTAGCCACCACCGTCAGATGTCTTGGCGTAGATTTTTCAGCCGATCTCCGCCGCTCAGCAGCGATCAACAGTCGACGATTGCTTCAGAGAATCAGGGGAAGTCTGGCAGATCACCGGCTACGATCCCTCGACATAGTTCAACGTACACAATATGTGAACATCTATCATGCCTCTCGCATACCCCATGTTGCTCAAGTGCTACCGATCCCAACTCTCCTGGCACGGCGTATATTGGCTGCGTTAGGCTCCTACGTCAGCTCCGGATTGATATTCAAAGTGCAATACGACGCCCTTGCACTCCCTCGGGAACGTGGTGGGGTGGGACTAACACATGTACCGACCAGAGTCACGGCGCTCTACGTCAGCTCTCAATTAAAAATCTGGCGACGTTGCCCACAGAGTCTCTCCGGTATCCTATTCAATGCCTTTGCCCCGGACTCTCTGGTAGCCCCAGTGATGATTGCAGCCATTCCAGTTGCCTTCCATCATATCCGACGATTCTTCTTGTCCTAAGTTATGTATACAAATCTTTACCACCTGCTCGTTTGTCTCAGACTAAAACAGTATATGATCTGCTACAACAGTGTCGACCATCCAACCCGATCGAAATTAAGCATCCACAGTATGTGTGGCGGCATATATGGAAAGCTATTTACGAACGTTTTCTCGAATCAGACGTCCAGTCAGCCTGGTATCTCACTGTGAACGGAAAACAAGTAAACCGACATCGCCTGCATCGGATCCATCTCGCTGATTCGCCCCTCTGCATTCACTGCGGAGTGGACGACACAGACGGCCACATGTTCCACTGTGGTCAGGCGAACGATGTATGGACGCTCGCTCGGCGAATTTTGGCGTTCCTTACTCGCCAAACACCCGCCCAGATCGACATCAACATGCTCCTATTTCCGGAGGAGACTTTCTACCCCACCACCAAAACACACTCGGTAAATTGGATTCGTGGCTACACGATCCGATACCTCTTTGATCCTGGCGAGAAATCAGTACTTGGATACTGGAACTTTCTTAATGAACGACACTGCGTCCTAACCCGTAACCCAAAGAACCAGAAATATTTTTCCAACTTTTTACGGAGTGCCTTTCACGACCCGCCTCGCAGCTGGAACGTCCAAGCGATGAGAAGATAAATCTTAACGCAACCAACCTGAACTGAACAGGATCCACAACGGAACATAATAATCAACGAGAAGACACGTTTGGACGATTCTAAGTATGCCGGCGGCATCACTACGGCGCAACCTCTTGTCATATATTAAAAAATATATATATATACATAAGGAATTAAAAAAAAAAAAAAATAAAGTAAAGAATACAAAAGAGAAGAAGTTTACCCAGTTCTTTTTTCTTCCAAATCTCATGAGTTTTATTTTATTTTATTTTATTCATTATTATTTTTCTGCTTTCGGTAGCCTATAAACTTTCCTTGCCCTTTATTAGAATTAGGTTAGTTGAACTGGGACAAAGAGGAAAAAAAAAAGGGGGACTGAGGGAAAAAAAAGAGGTTAAGGCGAAAAGTTCTAACCCCAAGTCTTTTTGGTTCGAATCGTCCCCGGTGCAAAATATTTATTCACCAATCATCTTGTTTGGAACACTTTTCTATTCGTGTAAGAGAAGCATTATCTGCAATATTCTTTAGCATGTACATGTAAGAGCGAGCGCCAGCAGTAAAAAAAAAAAAAATAAATAAAAAATAAAAAAAAAATAAAAAAAATAAAAATAAAAAAATAAAAATAAAAATAAAAATAAAAAAAGGGGACTGAGGCGCTCCATCACGGTCTGCATGGCCACTACGGTCGGGGGTTCGAATCCCCCCTCGGGCATGGATATTTGTGCCGTCCTTAGTTTTAGCTAGTTCATAAGTAGTTTGTAAGTTTAGGGACTGATGACCCCGTAGTCAAGTCCCATAAGCTATACAAACATTTGAACATTTGATTCCGCAGCGAGACGCTTTAGACCGCTCGACTACTCCACCGCAGGTGCCTTGTTCCTGTTTTTGCAATAACTGTTATACACGTCTTGCGTCCTATATGCATTGTTTGTGAGTAATGGCGCTAATACTGTAGCCATTTAACTGATGTCTAGAGCTTTGCATTTTCTAGTAAATGTATGAAAGTACTTGTATCAGCATATCATTTGCAACATTCACTATAACAATGTGTCCGCACTTTAAGTGCAGATACTGTGCTTCAGAAGACAGTGTTTACAATTTGTTGGACCATATTTCAACGGCATGTTCACTAAATACAACAAACGCATTTTTAAGAAGAAGCTGTTGTACTTGCAAAAATGTCGGAATATCGCAATTCGTAAATTCTATTTAATAAATGTGTCAGAAAACGTTTGGGAGTCAAGGTAAAAAACAAAAATATTGTCGGAAGGCAGACACGAATCACCGCCCACACACACACACACACACATCTGTTTTTCTTTTTAGTGTTTTATTTTATTTTGCATTTTATCTCTTTTGTTGTTTTTTAGCTTTGCCATTTCAGGCGTTGGCTCCTGTCACCTATATTACCACCAAAAATTTACTGAATAAATCTTCAAAACAAAATATCTTGTGCCATCGCCACTTTCGCTGTAAGCTAAATTGACATAATATCGCCAATACTTCAGGCGCCACCGTCAACCAAAAACGAATACATTCATTTCCTCTAAAAACCTATCTTTTCTGTCACCATCTGTGAAATAATAACAATATTTAATACACCAGTGAGTGCCATTCATTCTCATGCAAATGACACTCGAAAACCAACACGTGAATATTCTCAATAACAAAACAGAAATTCGTGTAGAACCTCCGCTCTGCTTTCCGCTTTATTTATCAGGAAAGTATCCTCTGCTTTATGTTGCGTCTTTTTACAGTTTAAGTTTCGAACTTCAAGTTTTAGACTGCTGGAAAATCTTACTTGTCATTTTAATAGCGCAGTGTTACAGAAATATCATGGAATATTACAGACACACTTCTATTACAGTAATACTGAAGTCTTAGAAAGATTCATAGTTAGAATGTCAAAATACGGAGGTAGAAATACACTCAGTCGCGTAAGTATTCGGACAGCACGTAAATGCGCATAATTTGGCAGTTTGCCGCATGAAAAAATACAGAAATTGCACTTCGTAATGTATTTGGCTCTCCGGGTGCGATGTCGCAACCTGAAACACGCGTCAAATACGAAGAATTGTTGTTGGACATGTGTCTGTTACGTAATGTTTCATGAAAACGGCATGGGAAGGTGCAAGAAAAGTATTCGGACAAAGGCGGACAACGTAAGAGAATAGTACATTCCGAGACGCACAGAGGGTGAAGCGACTGCAAAGTGTCCGACATTTGCGCGAGAGGATAGCGATGATTAGTAAACACGTATCGCGAGCCTGTGCAGGTCGACGATGGGACGCAGAGGGAAGTGTTCTACGATCGAGCAAAGGCAACTTGTCGTTTATCATCACGCGAAGGGGAAAACCTGCAGGGAAATCGCCGCAATAGTGAACATGAAGAAAGGTACAGTTCACGACATTATTAAACGGTTCGAGAAAGAAGACCGATTGGAATTCCGTTGCAGAACATGGCGGCCACGGACATTTTCACAAAGAGATGAACGTGTGATTGTGCGAAAGGTACAACAGAAACCGAAAATATCTGCCACACGAATTGCAACTGAGGTGGAGGGAGACCTTGATATAAAAGTTCATCGTGAAACCGTGCGGAGAGTACTACGACGATCGCAGTACCATGGTCGAGTGGCACTGCGAAAGCCATTCATAAATGCAATGAACCAGAAGACAAGTATGTAGTTTGCGACGGAATGCGCCAAATACGATCAGGCTTGGTGGAATCGGGTGATATTTTGCGACGAATGTAAAGTTACATTATGGCAAAGCGAGGGAAAGGCAAACGTGTGGCGAAAGACCAATGAAGAGCTGAATCCCAGGGACCTCAAACTAACAGTAAAGTTTGGAGGTGGGAGCATCATGGTGTGGGGATGAATGTCCGCCAAAGGAGTGGATGATTTAGTGTTCAATGAACATACGATGAACAAGGAAGCGTATTTGAATATACTGCGAGGACATTTGAAACAGTGTGCACGACATCTAGGTATTGCGAACAACTTTCATTTTTATCAGGATAATGATCCCAAGAATACCGTGCATATTGTACAAATGTGGTTGCTCTTCAGTTGCCCGAAAGTATTGCACCCCCCTCCCCAATCACCAGACCAATCGAACATTTATGGGATAACTTGAAACGGACGCTCCGCGCGAACATCATCTATACGAAGGAGACCTCGAGAGAGAAACTGCGGCAAGAATGGGCAAATATAGGTCCATATTTCACGAAAAAAAAAAAATAAAAAAAATCGTGGAAAGTATGCCTAGTAGATTGGAGGAGGTATTTAAAATGAAAGGTGGACCCACAAGGTATTGACATTTTTATGAACATTTATTGGACAGTGTCCGAATATTTTTGTAGCAGCAGGGTGTGCAGGTTGTTTCAGTTTTGTTGTTAATATTTCTGTTATTTATGTTTTGGAAAAGAAATAATACAATAATTCTTTTGTTCAAAAATATTTCAAGTGTTTGTAAATCTATCGGACCAAACCGCGTGGTCATCAGTCCGTAGCTTAGAAACTACTTAAACCTAGGTAAACACACACCCATGCTCCAGGGAGGACTCGAACCTCCACGGCGAGCAACCGCGCGCTCCGCAGCGAGACGCTTTAGACCGCTCGGCTACTCCACCGCGGCAATTCTTTTGTAACTAATATTTTTACGCATATATATTGCTAATAAATATGTTTGGGTTTTATAATCAGTGTTTCTTGAGTACTCATTGTGAAACTTCCTACTGTCCGAATACTTTTGCGACTGAGTGTATTTACGTAATTTAAACAGCAGGAATGATAAATAGAAGCCCTGGAGTCGCATAGCATCATGGTAGCATGACCGTAGAGACATCTATCGGTCCGACGCACTACTGTCCCTAGACGCCTGTCTAGTGTACGGCAACGACCTATATAAACAACATAGACTGGCTATGGTGCTGCCATACTTGAAGCAAATTGAAAGCTCGGCCGCCATGTTTTAGAACGTCACGTAGGCGTAACCACTCGTCAGCTATAACACTGATCTTGTCACTTCCAGTTTGTGAAATGACTTAACAAACCATTCTCTACCTGCGTATTGTTAGTTTTATAGCCAAGCTAATATGGATAAAAGATAAACGATAGAAAACAAGTGTGTGGCAGGCAAATCGGAAAGTTTAATTACAAATGGCACATACAGTAGATCGGCTAAACATCGCCTCATTCATACAAAAAACATGCGTCTTCACTGTCCTTTGAACAATATTAATTTCGTGTACATTTGCCTAATCTGCTTACCTCTTTCCTCCACAGATTTGGCTTTACATAAATGATGTATTCTAGAACTGAAGTACTGTTTTAATAACAGCTTTATTAGGCTGGAGTAATGATATTCCTCCCAAAATTCTTAGGATACCATTAAGTGCATGTAGTTGGTAAATAAAGTAGGTCTGTTTCACAAAATTCTAAATACATCTTCATACATTCGCAAAAGAAGACTTTTTCTACAATATCTTCAGAGGGATTGAACGGACTGTTTTTTTTATTCCTTATAATCCGATTAATCCTGTTTTACTCTCATTTTTAGGAGCAAGGAGAACTTTCCAAGCAATCTAAAGACTTAAGTTTTTTTTACTCACTTGCCTAATATACATATTCAACTACTTTTTCGGAATAAAATGTCGCCGGCCGCGGTGGCCGAGGTGACTGAGGCGCTCCAGTCACGGTCAGCACGGCCACTACGGTCGGGGGTTCGAATCCCCCCTCGGGCACGGATATTTGTGCCGTCCTAGTTAGTAAGTAGTTCATAAGTAGTTTGTAAGTTTAGGGACTGATGACCCCGTAGTTAAGTCCCATAAGCATGGCAAACATTTGAACATTTGAACATTTGAATAAAATGTGAGCATTTCGTATTCTGGCCCATAGTCATGGTCACAATGAATAGGCCTACTGCCCTCTGAATGAAATCATGATTTGCAATAGGTAATAAAAGAGGTTCCATGTCTCTTGCCTGGCTACATGACATATCTTCAAATGAAGCTGATTCACCTATCTGACGTTTTTTTGGAGATCTCCTTGCTGGCGTTTTTGCTGTTTGAAGATGTTGAGGGAACGAAAAAATCTTCGGAATCGCATTAGCCAGAAGCCGCTTTGTATCATTTGTTGCATACATGATTTCTTTTCAAAATGCGATGAACAAATGCAACTGTATGGCAGTAGGTTTCTACTTATCCCGCCTCTGGCCTCATATTGGCTAACCATCGTTTTGTAAGTTCTTCATTTTTCAAAAGAAAACTGAAAAATATAATTACAGCTTACTTTAGTTACAGTAGGACTATTGTATGTAGAAATGTGGTAGGACAAAAGACGAGTACACGACATATTAGAAACTAAACCATAGAAATACTTACTGAAAATATGATATTCCAAAAGTCGTATTACCGCGATTCGTACATTTATAAGCTGCGTATACACTGGACACGATTGTAGCTTAGTAAATAACCTTGCAAGCTTACTACGATACATACAATGTGAAGCCAAAAGATGTAAATAGCGTCGGTCTAACTTTTGTATTCGGCGCACTAAACGTTGAAAAAAATGGCTGCCACAGTTCCTGGTTGCTGCCACGAGGAGCGCTGTTAAGGCCAGGCGCACATTGAGACTCAGGTGACGAAGGACAGGGCAAGGCAGCGCAGCACAGGCTTCTGTGACTGCCGGGTTTAGATGCAGCAGCGCGAGTGGCGGCACAGGGCAGGCCAGGGCAGCGCAGCTCCTGCCTCCGCCTGGGCCGCACAGTGTCCGCGACACAGATTGCTGTGCTGTGCGAGTGCCGCGCAGCCTTGGCGGCAGGCAGGCCACCTGCTAGGGTGGGGCTACAGTTTGCTGCCCCACTGTCCACTCGCTGCCAGTCTTCTCCAGCTGCTTACCGCGCGTTTTCACGTAATTTTAACAGTTACCCTGAACCTGATTTTGTACGACAACAATCACAATGATTATATGAAAACCAAATTAATACAAGAAATTTGGGTCTCTACCCTCCACCCCCATGAACCACAGACATTGCCGAGGTGGGGTGGCTTGCGTGCCTCAACGATGCAGATAGCTGTACCGTAGGTGCAACCACAGTGGAGGGGTATCTGTGGAGAGGCCAGACAAACGTGTGGTTCCTGAAGAGGGGCAGCAGCCTTTTCAGTAGTTACAGGGGCAACAGTCTGGATGATTGACTGAGCTGGCCTTGTAACATCAGCTAATGTGGCTTTGCCACACAGCTACTGCGAACGGCTGAAAGCAAGGGGAAACTACAGCCGTTATCTTTCCCGAGGACATGCAGCTCTACTGTATGAACATATGATGATGGCATCCTCTCGGGTAAAATATTCCGGAGGTAAAATAGTCCCCCATTCGGATCTCCGGGCGGGGACTACTCAGGAGGATGTTGTCATCAGGAAAGACAATACTGGCATTCTACGGATCGGAGCGTGGAATGTTAGATCCCTTAATCGGGTAGGAAAATTAGAAAATTTTAAAAGGGAAATGGATAGGTTGAAGTTAGATATAGTGGGGATTAGTGAAGTTCGGTGGCAGGATGAACAGGATTTCTGGTCAGGTGAGTACAGGATTAGAAATACAAAATCAGTTGGGGGTATCACAGGAGTAGGACTGATAATGAATAAGAAAATAGGAATGCGGGTAAACTACTATGAGCAGCACAGTGATCGCATTATCATTGTCAAGATAGATACGAAGCCAACACCGACAACAGTAGTACAGGTTTATATGCCAACTAGCTCTGCCGATGATGAGGAGATCGAAGAAATATATGAGGAGCTAAAGGAAATTATTCAGACAGTTAAGGGAGAGGAAAACTTAATTGTGATGGGAGACTGGAATTCGGTAGTTGGAAAAGGAAGAGAAGGAAAAATAATAGGTGAATATGGACTGGGCAGGAGGAATGAAAGAGGAAGTCGCCTGGTAGAATTTTGCACGGAACATGATTTAATCGTAACAAACACGTGGTTTAAGAATCACAAAAGAAGGTTGTATACATGGAAGAGACCAGGAGACACCGGAAGATATCAGATAGATTTTATAATGGTAAGACATAGGTACCGGAACCAGGTTACAAACTGCAGGACATACCCAGGGGCAGATATAGACTCTGACCATAACTTGTTAGTCATGAACTGTAGGCTGAAGCTGAAAAAACTGCAGAAAGGTAGGAAAAATAAGGAGATGGGACTTAGATAGATTGAAGGAAACTGAAGTTCTGGAGAATTTCAGAGGGAGATTTAGGCAACAATTGGCAGAAACAGGGGGAAATAAAACAGTAGAAGAGGAATGGGTAGCATTGAGAGATGAAATAGTGAAGGCAGCGGAGGACAAAATAGGTAGAAAGGCAAGACCTACAAAAAATCCTTGGATATCACAGGAAATACTAAATTTAATTGATGAAAGGAGAAATATAAAAATGCAGTAAATGAAACAGGCAAAATGGAGTATAGACGTCTAAAAAATGAGATTGACAGGAAGTGCAAAATGGCTAAGCAGGAGTGGCTAGAAGCCAAATGTAAATCTGTAGAAGAATGTATAGCAAGGGGAAAAGTAGATACTGCCTATAGGAAAATAAAAGAGACATTTGGGGACAAGAAAAGCAACTCTACGAATATCAAGAACTCAGATGGGAAACCAGTTCTCAGCAAAGAAGCGAAAGCTGAAAGGTGGAAAGAGTACACAGAGCAGCTCTACAAAGGAAATGAACTTAGAGACGATTTGTCGGAAGGGAAGAGGAAGTCGATCAAGATGAAATAGGAGATACTATACTGAGAGATGAATTTGACAGAGCCTTGAAAGACCTAGATCGGAACAAGGCCCCAGGAGTAGATGAAATACCCTCAGAGCTACTAAAGTCTCTGGGAGAGCCAGCCATGACAAGACTATTTGAACTGGTGTGTAGGATGTATGAGACAGGCGAAATGCCCTCAGACTTTAAGAAAAATGTAATAATCCCCATTCCAAAGAAATCAGGCGCAGACAGGTGTGAAAATTACAGAACCATCAGTTTGATAAGTCATGGTTGCAAAATTTTAACACGAATTGTCTACAGGAGAATGGAAAAGCTGGTAGAAGCTGACCTCGGGGAAGATCAGTTTGGATTCAGGAGGAACGTAGGAACCCAGGAGGCAATACTCACTTTACGTCTTATCTTAGAAGATAGATTAAGGAAAGGCAAACCTACATTTTTAGCGTTTGTAGATTTGGAGAAAAGCGTTTGACAATGTTGACTGGACTACACTCTATCAAATTCTGAAGTCAGCAGGGGTAAAATACAGGGAAAGGAGAGTTATTTACAACTTGTACAATAGCCAGACCGCAGTTATTAGACTCGAAGGGCATGAAAGGGAAGCATCAGTTGGGAAGGGAGTAAGACAGGGTTGTAGCCTTTCTCCAATGTTATTCAATTTGTACATCGAGCAGGCGGTGAAAGAAAGCAAGGAAAAATTTGGAATAGGGATTAAAGTTCAGGGGGAAGAAATAAAAACATTGCGTTTTGCTGATGACATTGTAATTCTGTCAGAGACACCGAAGGATCTGGAAGAGCAGTTGAATGGAATGGAAAGCGTGTTGAAGAGAGCATATAAAATGAACATTAACAAGAGCAAAACAAAAATAATGGAATGCGGTCTTAGAAAATCAGGCGATGCTGAAGGAATTAGATTAGGTAACGAAACAATGAAGGTGGTAGATGAGTTTTGTTACTTGGGTAGTAAAATAACATGCGATGGTCGCAGTACAGAAGATATAAAATGCAGAATGGCAATGGGAAGAAAAGCATTTTTGAAAAAGAGAAATTTGCTAACATCGAATATTAATTTAAGGGTAAGGAAGTCTTTTCTGAAGGCATTTGTGTGGAGTGTTGCCTTGTATGGGAGTGAAACATGGACGATAAGCAGTGCTGACAGGAAGAGAATAGAGGCTTTTGAAATGTGGTGCTACAGAAGAATGCTGAATATTAGGTGGGTAGATCACATAACTAATGAAGAGGTACTGAACAGAATTGGAGAGCGAAGGAATTTTTGGCATACCCTGACTAAAAGAAGGGATCGCTTGGTAGGACACATTCTTAGACATCGGGGAATCGTAAATTTAGCATTGGAGGGAAGTGTGTGGGGTAAAAATCGCAGAGGGAGACCAAGAGACGCGTATAGTAAGCAGATTCAAGTGGATGTGGGTTGCTGTTCTTATGAGGAGATGAAAAGGCTTGCTCAGGATAGAGTAGGGTGAAGAGCTGCATCAAACCAGTCTCCGGACTGAAGACCATAACAACAACAACTGCAAAAAATCTAAATTTGCAAAATGGTACGTATTATGCTCTATTATTTCAGTTTTATTCACGTGCATCGTGTTAAACATCAAAGCAATGTTCTTTCATGATTACAGTGGAACTTTATGTTCATCACTATTTTGTCTATTCAAATTAGAGTCGTAAAAAATGAGAATTATTTTCTCTAGTATTTTCCTTTTGTAATGCTGTCTGTTTACCGAGATGCTCTTCCAACTGTGTTAAGATAGTCAGTAAACTTCTCTCTCACAACGAAAGTACTTACAGCACGTCTACTATTGTTAGGTATCAAAAGAAGCATTTGTACAGAATGTGAAGGTACCTGTAAATTTTGTCTCCTTAACTTCTTGCCCAACGTAATACATGAAAAAATATTCCCATCGCTAAACCTGCCCATTGACCCCAGATCAATAGTGATAAACTTGTAGTTTGCATCGGGGGTAGCCATTAGCACCACAGAATATGTAAGTCAGTAGTTGGAAACTGATGAACCACTGGTTACTGGCTTCTTAACCACAATATTTTTCCGTGTGGAAACTGTCATCGCTGTTCGAAACACTCTGAACTCAGGTTCATGAGTGGACCCATAACTGTACAAGAAAACACGTTGCACTGGTTCAACAAGGAACGACTGTGCGACAATGGTAGAAATGTTCAAATGTTTGTAGAGTCTATGCGACTTAAGTACGGGGTCGTCAGTCCCTAAACTTGCAAACTACTTATGAACTACTTACAACTAAGGACGGCACAAATATCCATGCCCCAGGGGGATTCGAAGCCCCGACCCAATGGCTAGAAACTGTCTCCCAATATGCGCAAACGCTGTGTCGCAAAGTGTTTCCTTCGCTGAGCTGCCCTGCCCTGCCCTGCATCAGCTGCGTCCCAATGTGAGCGGGCCTAACCCAGAGACAGCCACTCTATGCAGTTTATATAGCTCGTTGGTGCACGGCACATGGAGGTTTAACGTGTGTCATCGGCGGCAGGTGTTGTCGGCGGTGCCTGGCGCGGCGGTGTCGCCCGCGTGCTACGGCAGCGGCGCGGCGCCGGGCCCGGTCTACCTGGTGCTGGAGGACCTGTCGGCGGCCGGCTTCCGCGAGGCGTCCCGCGCTCCCTTGGACCGCCAACAGTGCGCCGCCGCGCTGAGCGCCTTGGCGCGGCTGCACGCGGCCAGCGTGTCGCTGCTGGCCAGCCAGACACCGCCACTGGACGGCCCGCTCTTCCGACAGTCGCTCACCTTCGCCGACGAGAACGCCGCCGCCGTGGGCGCCATGGTGCACGCCTCGCTGCTCGGCATGGTGGACGTGCTCGCACACTACCCCTGGTTCCTCCCCTACGAGCCACGCTTCCGCGACCTGGCCAGCCACCTGTACCCGAGGGCCGCGCGTGCCGTCAACGACTGCCCAGCAGGACTGCGGGTGCTGCTGCACGGGGACCTCAAGAGGAACAACATGATGTTCCGCACCGTCGACGGCGAGCTGCAGGTCCGCTTCTACGATTTCCAGGTTTGTACTCGACATTTTTTTTTCATACAGTTGTGACCGCATAAGATTCAAATGTTGTTAAGCTCCTAAATCACCCCGTTTACATGGGCTTTTTTTTTATATATATTTTTTTAAAAATCTATCGGACCAAACTACGTGGTCATCAGTCCGTAGCTTACAAACTACTTAAACTAAGATAAACTAAGGACAACACACACACACACACACACACACACACACACACAAACACACATGCCCCAGGGAGGACTCGAACCTCCAGCGGCGAGCAACCGCGCGCTCCGCAACGAGGCACCTTAGACCGCTCGGCTACTCGACCGCGGCTTCCAAAACCGAATTTCGTAGACCGATTTCCCAATTCCGCTTTTGGTTGGTCATGAAAACACCCCAAAATCGATTCTGGAAATCCACTTCTGTAAAGCTTCCTTCAAACCGTCTTCATTGCAAAATATTTTATTAATTAATGACGCGTTTCGCCCTTTAGCACGGCATCTTCAGATTATAATAAGCTCTCCGTGGTGTGACACCGTAAGTTGTTATTGCGGTGTTTTTATTTTTCTGGAATTTTTGGATTTCCTCGTCGCCCTTAATAGAAGCGGTGATCTCTGATGATATAAGATAAGCCCATGTTTACAATTGCTCTCACAAACGGTGAGCGGGCATGGTGTGGTGCTCCGCCGACTTCTACAGACTAACTAGTTTTGTCCCATAAGAATTACAAACATTTGGACATTTGAGCAGTTGGTTCCAATCATATAAATGATCTGATGGACGGACTAACTTATAATTTGCGGCTGTTTCCTGATGATGCTGTGGTATATGGGAGGGTGTCGTCTTTAACTGACTGTAATAGCATACAGGATGACTTAGACAGAATTTCTAGTTGGTGCGAAGAATGGCAGCTACCTCTCAATGTAGAAAAGCTAAACAGAAATAGTTATATAGTCAGATAACCTAAGTCAAATTTAAAAAGTAATGAATCTACAAAAAAAAAAACATTTTAGAAGTAACTGAAAAGACTATTGTACAGTAACTATAATTTCAGAACAAAAATAAACCATCCCACTTATGATAGCACAAAATGTGCTGAAACATGTTTGGGAACAATTAAAAATTAGGTGTCTTGCTTAACCCTTTCGCTACGGTGAACTTCTACAGAAGTCGGGAGCGAATGTGCTCCACAGCTGGTGGACTGCTGTAGCAGTTCCGCCTCGCGTCATACATCGTAATGTAATGCTACTGAAATGTATCGTAAAGCAATTGTAAATAAATATTATTTAACAAGCGAAATATGCGTTTATATTAATAACGTCCACATCCCACCAGAGTAATCCAAAACTTGGATCTTTTAGAATTTACGAAAAAATTACGCGAATTATCTGAAAGTAGAAAGAAAACTGTTTCTGTTCCAAATGAATTTTCCCTAATAAATATATAGTATAAAGTCCGATAATTGCGATAACAGCAGTGTGAAAGCAGGACAGAGTAGCGCCGTGGGGAATGCGGAAAATGCGCCGTACAGCGGGCACGGCCGGGCGCGACTGGCGCTCGTCCACAGCGCACGGCGCAGCAATCACGGCGCCGGAGTGAAAGGGTTAAGGCGGAAAATCCAAACGCCGGCCGCGGTGGCCGAGGGGACTGAGGGTCTCCAGTCACCGTCTGCACGGCCACTACGGTCGGGGGTTCGAATCCCCCCTCGGGCATGGATATTTGTGCCGTCCTTAGTATTAGCTAGTTCATAAGTAGTTTGTAAGTTTAGCGACTGATGACCCCGTAGTTAAGTCTCATAAGCTATACAAACATTTTGTTTTTTGAAAATGCAAACCATTTATCCAAGCAAGCACAGAAGAAAGAAGAACAGCAGCATCAAAAGATGATTATTAAGAGTTTATCATTGTTGATATGGGTGGAATGGTTTTGAGAGCCTGTCTCTTTGCAGATCGCGCATGTGGGCTGCCCCGCCGAGGACGTGGTGTACCTGTTGTACAGCAGCGCCAGCCTGGAGGTGGTGCAGCGGCACACGGGCGAACTGCTGGCGGGCTACCACGCCAGCCTGCAGGCGGCGCTGCGGGCACTGGGGCTGCACGCGGCCGCGGACGCCTACCCGCTGCAGCAGTTCCACGGCGACGTCGAGCGCCTCGCGCCCGTCGCGCTCTTCTGCACCTTCCAGAGCATGCCGCTCATCATCAGCCAGCACTGCATCGACTTCGACCCCAACGTGGCGCTCGCGGACTCCGACGGCGAGAACCTCAAGAGGTTCATGCGACAGTGTTTCAGCAACCCGACGTTCCTGAGCGCAGTGCAGTACCTGATTCCTGTGTTCGAGGAAAAAGGATGGATATAGACTGATTGCCAATGGACACATTACTTGCTGAATGAAACTTTCATTCTGTACCGGAGTGTGCGCTGATATGAAACTTCCTGGCAGATTAAAATTGTGTGCCGGAACCGGGACTCGAACCTGGGACCTTTGCCTTTCGCGGGCAAGCGCACTACCGACTGTGCTATCCCGACACGACTCACGATGCCGCCTCACAACTTTACTTCCGCCAGTACCTCGTCTCCTACTTTCCAAACTTCACAGAAGCTCTCCTACAAACACGCAAGACTAGCACTCCTGGAAAAAAGGATATGCTGGAGACATGGCTTTAGCCACAGCCTAACTGATGTTTCCAGAATGAAACTTTCACAATGCAGCGGAGTGTGCGCTGATATGAAACTTCCTGGCGGATTAAAATTGTGTGCCGGGAGTGCTAGTCTTGCACGGTTCGCAGGAGAGCTTCTGTGAAGTTTGGAAAGTAGGAGGCGAGGTACTGGTGGATGTAAAGTTGTGAGGCGGCATCGTGAGTCGTGTTGGGATAGCACAGTCGGTAGTGCGCTTGCCTGCGAAAGGCAAAGGTCCCAGGTTCGAGTCCCTGTTCCGGCACACAATTTTAATCTGCCAGGAAGTTACATTATTTGCTGTTAATGTGGGTGGTATTAATATTAGCTCCTAGCAGATGGACTTTAAATGTATAACCGGAATACAGTGTCACGTTTCTGTTAATGTCTTTGGGGTATGAGACTGCACGGACAACAGAGAAACACGAGTAATCCAAAACATGAAAAACCCTTATTGCTACATTCACAAAACCCATTACATGTCACGGATTACAATATTTCATATTATTTGCATTACATTCAACTTCGGCAATATTCCATACAATTTTTCTAGTATTTCTCATCCACTGACTACGATTCTCATTTTCTAATTCATTATTTTACAGCGGTAAAACACCATGTTTTTTTTTTTTTTTCAGATTACTTTCCATGGTTTGCTCTTCACGACTGTGATACGTTGTCAATACTCTGAGAATTTGCAGCTATCAGTCGATCTTTTTTTAAAAATTCTTTATTAGCAAATCATGATTTCGGCCAGTAACTGTCCATTATCAATGCATGTGTTTAACTGAAGATGTTGTTAATGTGGAAAAACTCACACCACGCCAAGTATGACAACTGGACATTTTGCCGTGTGTATGTAGATTTGAAACGGCAATATGTCCAGTTGTCATACTTGGCGTGGTGTGAGTTTTTCCACATTAATATCATCTACAGTTAAACAAATGCATTGATAATGGCCAGTTACTGGCCGAAATCATGATTTGCCAATAAAGAATTTAAAAAAAAAGATTGATTGATAGCTGAAAATTCTCAGAGTATTGGACCATGTTTTTGTTTACTAGACGTCTTTGCACCCTATGTAAACTGCCCGTAACTTCAGCAGCTTCGATAAATATAATTTATATCTGACAAATAATTCCGGTTTAAATCTTTTATTTTCAGAAACACAAACGGATTCATAACCTCTAATCACGTCCTCAGGTGATCCAGGTACAGGATACGAAATATCTCAATATTTGTGCAGAAATGGACACCAAAATTATAATATTACAAACTAAATCACAACTAAATCTAGATTACTCAGATGTTAAAACATTATGCTTACATGAGGGACACTTAAATTTCTTGCGGTAAAATACACTTACCCGAAAAGGGCATTGCGTAAAGATTCAAATTCACCAGTTGAAACAACTGGCGTGTAAAAACCTCAACGATCTACAATCCTGCCGTTGTCTAAAACACGAAAATGTTTGAACATGTAAACACTCGTTGCTACTGATCTAATATTGGTATCTGTTTGTGGACCAACAAGTATGATCAACAATTGATTACTCCTATCGATATCATTTCGCAACCGTTCATACCATGACTCCTGGAGAAAATTAAGGAAACGGCTAACCAAACATTTAGCCAACAAATCGGCAAAGGGCATGCCGTAAGGTTAAAGTTCCCGTATTTACCTGAATATGGGAAGCGGCAGAAAGTCTATCTGTAGGACAGACGCCCGCTCTTTTACCGGTGGTAAAACAAGAGTCAGATGCATTTCTAAATGAAAATATTCTCTCTAATTATACCAGAAAACTTCAAGCTTCTTTTAATATTTCCAAGAGTTAAGAAAACTTTGTACACGTAATTTTCACGTCAAATAATCTGCACCTGGAGTAAGGGATTTGCTGTATGTAAAACTGCGGTTTTACATCCAGAACAGTGTTGCATTTGTGCTTTACGGATTTCGCGGACAAGAAAATGGTGAGTATAATATGATGGATCAGGGGCTGCCACTAGTCGTTCACAAGCCAGATGCTCCTCTTGATACAATCGGATGTGCGGTCGAACCGACTCGCTCACCATCGGTCGCTATACGTACAGTTAGAGTCCGCTCACTTCGAAAGGGCGAGTTCATCCCATGTGCAAGTCAGCACGTACGCTATCCGTTATGGCGGTTAGCTATGTCAAAACGTTGAACGAGGCTAACGGACAAACATGGGACCAGAGCAGTGTGAGGCCTCGCAACAAGCGCTTTCCTCGTGGTATATGCGTATCCGTGTGATTTTTCATGCAAGTCGCGCAAGAAGCTGTGTCGTTAGGCGAGGTTATATCAGTCGCCTTTGGGAGCTACCACAGAGCTGGGCGACGTTTATGCCCCTCTCCTTCGCGCAAGGCAGCCACGTGAAAGTCACGTGGATCGGGTACCAATTCGCAGTGCTCTAGCTTCTGAGTAACTCATTCTCGTAGCAAGTAACTGGTACTTTGACTGTTACAGTCTTGTCTTCAATCAGTAGTACTTCAAACGAACTGAATAGATCGTAGCATTGAAGCTCATTTATCAGACACAGTATGACTTGTTTATGACGCGTTTCGGATTTCATTCATCACCACAGTTCGTAGGCGGCCTACATTTAGAAATGCTACAGATTTTAGGTACATCTTTGTACCTAGGTCACAATATGTTCGTTGTACCGACATTGGCATACTTTATGTAACAATTAAAATGTTATCTTTCTAAGAAGTACTTAAGTGTTTTGAATCACATTAGCATACACTTGAGCGCGCCTCTGTGTGTCTGTGTGTGTGTGTGTGTGTGTGTGTGCCTATCACTGTACTAAACAATGCAAATATCGATTATTATATGATGAACTTTTATGTAAACATGTACGAAATAGGTTTACAAGTTACCATGACAAATGTAATATCTTATGTCTTGTTGTTAATGAAACTTATCAATTAGGTGAATTACAAAACATAAAAAATTCATTAATGAATTAAAAGTATTTCTTCATTAGTGTCTAACAAAGGGCCTTTCTTCAAATCCAAGTTCCAGAATTTAGTGGCTTCCAAAAAGTAAAGTCAGTGAAATATGGGTACATATCATGCTTCTGTGTAACACGAAGGAAGGGAGATACTGATTTTACGTCCCGTCCAATCGACAGGGAGGTCACCTTCAAATATATAATGCAGAGTGTCCGAATGTTTGCGTGTCCTTGTTGCATACAAATATACAGTTTTGATCCAATCTTTCTCAAATTTTGTACACGTAAGCTGCAGTCCATGAGGACGGTCGCCGTAAGTTTAAGAATCACATATTATACATAGTTCACGAGATATGACGTCATAAACTATAAGATGAGCGAAAAACTGCTGCCTTTAGCGACAATGCCGCTCATTTATTCCTAAACCACAGGACTGATTTCAACCAAATTTGGTACACGCATTCCTTACCGTGAGGTAACAATTGCTGTAGGGTTAAGAATCACATACGACGCATGGTTCAGAAGATATGAGGTCATAAACAATAGGAATCGCGAAAAAAACTGCCACATAATGCGGCGAGATTTTATAAATACGCTATATGAGAATGCGAGTACTTATCGACTTGCAACAAACTCGCGACATAATTTCGAACTTCTATTAAACTTTCTCGCTGACAACCATAGCAAAATGATGAAAGGAAAAAAGTATCTTACTTTCTACTTTTCCGCTGTTTATGGAGTAAAGCTACAGCATTCAGTATGACGTTACAATTTAAAATTTGTACACTACAAATTGTAGCCGCAGGAAAATTTACAGACAGTATACAGGCATATAGTTGAATGTACCATCTAAATTGTATTACAGTACAACACGTTGTTTATGAGATATTAGCACATAAACAGCATAAACAGTAGCGTCCAAAGAAAACCGCCCCATCACGCACCAAGTTTTAATCTATTACTTCTTTATTACTAATTGTATTCCCAAGAGATTTTACAGACATACAGCCCTTATAGAAATGAATATATACTTGAAAAATAGCAGGAAAAATAAATAAATACCTGGACAACGCCGGGTTTTCAGCTAGTCTTTATATATAAAGCAGATTGTTTGTGTGTACGTATTGGATACAAATCTACAGTTTTGTTCCAATCTTCATGAAATTTTGTATACATAACCTTCAATCCATGAGGTCGATCGCCGCAAGTGTAAGGATCACATACAACACATACTTCAAGATATATAACGTCATAAACAATGAGATGCGAGAAAAACTGCTACATCACGCGACAATGCTGCTCCTAAACCACTGGACCGATTTCAACCATACTTCGTACACATATTCATTACCATGAGGTAACATTTGCTGTAGGGGGAAGTACTACATACACACATGGTCCAGGGGATTTCGCGACATAAACGATAGGAATCGCATAAAACTGCCACATTGTGTGATGAACTTTATTCATGAGAATGGGAATAATTAGCGACTTGCAAGTTGCAATACACACTAAACGTAGTTTCAAACCTTTATTACACTTTTTCTCGCTGACAACCACAGCAAAATGATGAAAGGAAAAAAGGTTCTCGCTTACTACTTTCCCGCTGTCCATGGACTTAAACTGTGGCATTCGGTATGACGTTACGATTTATAATTTCTATACGACAAATTGTAGCTGCAGGAAATTTTACAGGTAGTATACATACATATAGACCAACGGCCGTGCCGCAGTGGTTACACCGGTTCCTGTTAGACCACCGAAGTTAAGCACTGTCTGGTTTGGCTAGCAGTTGGATGGGTAACCGTCCGGGTCTGTCGATCGTTGCTGGCAAGTGGGGAGCACTCAGCCCTTGTGAGGCCAACTGAGGAGCTTCTTAATGAGAAGTAGCGGCTCCGGTCTCGAAGACTGACATAACGGCCGGGAGTGCGGGGCGCTGACCACGCACCCCTCCATACCGCATCCGTTGACGCCATCGGGTGGAGGACGACCCGGCGGTCGGTCAGTACCCAGTGGGCCTCTCGAGGCCTGTCGCACAAGTTTAGTTTTTATACACACATATAGCTGAATTCGCCTTCGAAATTGTATCACAGTACAGCATGTTATTCATAAGATATAAGGACATAAACAGTAACGTTAATGGAAACCGTCCCCAAAAAAAAAAAAAAAAAAAAAAAAAAAAAAAAAAAAAAAAAAGTTCGAATGTTTTTTAAGCTTAAGGGATTTAACTGCGGGGTCTCAGTCCCTATACTTGCAAACTACTTATGAACTACCTTATACTAACGACGACACAAACATCCAAGCCCGAGGGAGGATTCGAACCCCAGACGGGTACGGCCTCGCGCATTGTAGCATAGCGCATCAATGCGCTCGGCCGCTCCGCCGCGACCGTCCTATCACACACCAGGTTTCAATCTATTACTTCTTTACTACTGTATTCGTAGCGGATTTTACCGACATGCAGCACTTATACAAATGAATATATACCTTCAAAATTATGCAATTATACAACATATAACTCAACAAGTATAACATCTGAAACTCCCTGGCAGATTAAAAAATTGTGTGCCGGAACCGGGATTCGAACCTGGGACCTCTGCCTTTCGCGGGCAAGCGCTCTACCGACCGAGCTATCCCGACACGACTCACGATGCCGCCTCACAACTTTAGTTCCGCCGGTACCTCGCCCCCTACTTTCCAAACTTGACAGAAGCTGCCTGGAAGTTTCATATCAGCGCACACTCCGCTGCAGAGTGAAAGTTTTATTCTGGAAGTGTAACATCGTATGGGTAAAAACCTTTTTCATCATGCACCACGTTTTAATACACTTACGTATTTACTACTAAGGCACTCCTGTATTCCAGTCTGCTGAAAAAAATAACTGACTGATGGAAATGTTGTAGACAACAGTAAACCAATTGTGAAGCTTACTCGGCTTTAGGCGAAAGCAAGAGACTTCTGTAGAGTAACAGGGAAAGGAAAAAAATGAAAGTGTACATCCAACGAATACCCATTACTTCCGGCTGATCTACCTTTTAACTTCAACAGACTGTAGTTTCCAGTGAGACTTGCATTGTCTATTACGATTAATATATCACAGGGCAACCTATTAAATACTGCAGAGTGGTTTTGACATCTCCATATCTCTCACACGGACACATATTAGATTTTGGGCAAGTAACCAGAAATTTTGTTTGTAATCAAGTTTTGAATTAAATGAATGAATTAAGGTTACATACCATATGCATCTTGATGACCATCTTTCCTTATTTGGATACTGCAGTTATTATTTTGTACATTATGCAAGACAGCCTTATTTCTTGAAGACTCTCCCACAAATATGACATGTTATTAAAAAGAGGAGATGGACAGAGCTTGAATAAATATTAAATACCCGGGCAACGCCGGGTTTTCAACTAGTTAGGAATAAAGCACAGGACCCGATTGGATTTGGAAGGAAATCAACTCATTTCAAAGAAAACCTTCCAGAGATTTGGGGAAATCACAGGGAACCTGGGAAAGGATGGAAGAGCGGTTATATATGAGTTCAGCGTCCGCCCATATTAGCGCCGTACTCGGTTTCCCTCTATAGCAAAGAGAGGCTAGACAGATAGCTTCCCCATTCAATGGAAATTCATGCCTGCCATGTTCACTCTTCGCTCCGTGGAGTGTTTTGTGATTCAGTTCCATTCTGACAGGCTAGTGCCGAGTATGAGATCCTTATTGCTAGATATGAACAGTTTTCACATATCTGGATTTATGAGTGTTATCTTCTTAATTAGCAACTTGGTTAATTAGTTACCATACGTGATCCTTAAGTCAGTCGTCGGAGGTATTTTAATAATGTGAAGTAAGTCACTTAGTAATCTGTTTATGCTAATGGTTTTAATAAGCGGATACGCACAGGTTTCATTCGATGAAGATCTTTGTCATAAATATCAGCATGTTGTTGGTTTGTTCCTAAATAAAAAATGCCTATGTAGGATGATTGAGGTCCCTTCCATGTGTCGCTTTATACATCCACCCCATACGCCACGTCACACTGCCTGGAACATGCTTGCTTTAATACACCATTTACCTCATTGTAATCTGCGCAAACTGTGCTGTACTGAACCGTAGCACGGGGCCGTGTAGAGTGGCTTGCAGCTTGGTTGCCTCAAATGACAAGGCTAGGAGCAGTGTGGAACAACTGTTGTCTAGAAGTAGTATGTGTTGTAAGGTTACATTACCCATGATTATACTAAACACGTGGAAAGTTGTGTGATTCTTCAGTTTCTCCCGCCTTAGTTGTGGATCGAACAGTTCACATCTGTCCTGCGGATTTATAGTGTGCAATGGTCACAATATTCCGGTGACCAGACACGCCGCCATCTTCAGGTGCACTGATGGAATGAGCTCCCCCCTTCCCCCCCTCAATGCCTTCGCGAGCCGTTACTCCATGGTTGCGGATACGCTTGCGTAGGCGTCTATTGCCACGTCGATGTTGCTTTGTTCGCTCTGGTCGGCAGATCGTTACATTTACTTTTTTGTTTATTTATTTTGTAATTTTCTGCAAGACACAATTGAGGAGCAAGTCTCCATGGTCACGGAACGAGTGAGTACATGAAATTCTAACACAAGAGTAGTAATAGATCACATGAAAAGTGTAGAAATCTCAAGCGCACAAAAGATGAAATGAAAAGTGTAATCCAGAAATTAGCATTTTCTTTTTTTATTTCTCGGCAGAATAGAGTCATGAGGAAGCTCTTCAGTTTGAAAGTGCGTCGATTACTACTCGACTTCCTGTGTCAGCTAACTGAAAATGGATGCACCGGGATACTGCACGCCTTCCTGCCCAATAGTCAAGAACGTGCAATACAAATGCATATTCCATTTTTGCCTAGTATTAACTGAATGAAAGCTACTAACTCTTGAGGATAAGTTGAAAACGTTAACAACATACGACATTAAAGATCACGTGTATTGAGAGTACAATGTCAGAATTCCCAGGATACTCAACAAGGGTTAACAAGAAGTACGCGAGCTTACACCACATATGGCTCGCACTGTCCATTTCTGCCTCATTAATACCCCCTTTTCCAGAAGAGTTACCCCAAAAATGATTCGACATTAGCGGAAGAAACTAACAAAGTACTTTTCGTGTCGAACTATCGTTTATTTCAAATACTGTTCTAATGGTAAATGAGGCAACTTTTAGGTTTTGAACAAGATCCTGAACGTGGGTTTTCCAAGACAGCTTAGTATCTATCTCAACACCTGCAAATTTGAACTGCTCATCTCACTAATGATATACCTATTCTGAGAAGTCAAAATGTCAGCTTTCGTTTAACTGTCTGTTCAAAACTACAAAAACTGGCTCTTACTTTGATCTAGCGTCAATTTATTTTCTACAAGCATTGAATGTATGTCTTGATCTGCATTATTTGTGTCGATATTGCGGACAACATCCTTCACTACCAAGCTCATATCATAAGAAAACAGAAATATTTTACAATTACCTGTTATACTAGAAGCCATATCATTTATATAAATAATAAACAACAGTGTCCACAGAACAGATTCCTGGGACATCCCGACCTAACTGTGCCCCATTATGACTGCATATTATACTCTTTCCAGATACTTTCTGCTGCATGTTATCAAATAAAAAGGTGAGAACCTATTGTGAGTACGCCCCTTATCCACAATGTGCCAACTTCTGCAACAATATTTTGTGATCAACACTTTCAAAAGCCTTTGTTAAATCAAAGAAGATACCCAGCGTTCGCAGCCTGTTAGTTAATAAATCCAGCATCATACAGAGATAAGAAAATATAGCATTTTCAGTTGTTACATCATTTCCAGTCTACGAATTAGAAATATATAAACATTTCTGCCCTTCCAGGGCATTAAAATACATTCAATGGCGAAGTTGAAAAATTGTGCTGGACCAGGTTTCGAACCCGGATTCCTCGCTTCGGACCAGCGGTTGCCTCAACCAATTACGCTATCCAGGCACATGTCCGAAAGGAACAGACACCAATAATTACAAATCTGTCCCCAACAGGCAACTGACAGTTTCAATGCGGACGCATTAATCACTCGATCCCTTGCGGGAATCCAGTATAGGCTGCGAGAAAGAGGAAGTAATGGGCAGGGGGCACTACCATCGTAGTGTCCAATAAGTTGCGAATTTGGACGGGAAGGTAAGCGTGCCTGGATAGTCTAATTGATCAAGGCTACCCCTGGCCTGAGCATTCGAGTGACAGCTGCGGTGCTGGACGGACGTGTGGCGGCAACGCTGGCGTTCGGCAGGTAAACAACGGCTGTGTCGCTGTGTCTAAGGTTAGTCGCAAGCGCTCTGCTCTGCTAATTGTGGCTATGATTACTACGAATAAGAAGACAGAATGAACTCGATTAATATATTGAGGAAGGACACGATTAAATTTTCTTTCGACAGATGTCATGTTAGACCAAAAGCTTATGAAGTGAAACAATGGCTTATCGAAAAAATCATGATTAATGAGAGTGACGTAATTGGTGTTCATTTGTCCTTTGTTACGAACGCTGCTTTCGTGAAGCTGAATAGTCCAGAATTATGTTGCTCAATAGTAGACAAATTTGGCGGACTTGCTAAGTTTCATCATTCAGACGGTAGTGTAAGTGACGTTCCAGTCTGTCACGCGGATTAGGCATTCGGACAGTTCGTGTTTTCGAACTGCCCTTTGAAATGCCGGATGACGAAATACAAAAAGTTCTTAGACCCTACGGCAGAATAATTTCGATTATCGCTGAAAAATGGTCAGAGGCCTACATGTTTCCTGTCTTAAACGGCGTTCGTCAAGTAAAGATCGAACTTCATAAGCACATACCGTCATACATAAATGTGCGCGGTTATCGTGCTTTACTAATATACGGCGGACAGCCCAGAACGTGTGCTCTGTGTAATTCCACGGAGCACATTAGAAGCGAGTGTAGCAGGAGGCGCGTCCCGCAGCTGCCGGCTGCAGAGCACGCGGCGCCCGGCCAGGCAGTCGGCCTCAAGCTGACGTACGCTGCCGCCACGTACCCGCGCAGCCCCGCTAGGCAGGAGGAAGTTGTTGCCGCACCGGCCGCACCAGGAAACTACGCAGAGCCGAGTCACGTCGAGCAAGCGAGTTCTAGCGAGCCGAGCTACCCTGCCGCGGAAACGAACGAAATACTGCGTCAGGGAGGAGCTTCACTGGATGTGCAGAAGACAACACCTGTCTCCACAGAATCTGAAAGTGGAAGCCGCTCTTCTGTTATTCAACACGAAGGCCCTCTGACTTCCGAGGTAACTAGAATGAACATCGAGGACGTGACAGGCAGTCATATGGAGACAAATGAGACCCTACCGAAAACATCCGACATAGAAGCCCAAAGAGGATCTGGGAAAGAGAATCGAACTACACAGGACAGCACAATTGAGGACCCTACACCTCGTAACATCACGCAGAAAGACCCAAATATGGAGGTGCAAAATGGAAATCCGAACAGGCTAACCGATAAGAAAAAGGAACAGGTGGCGACAGAGACATCGTCCACAGATTCTCAAGAGAAGTCACCTGCATCATCCAACGGGGGATCCCCAAAGCGCAGGAGAAATAAGAAGCGCAGGCTGGCTCATGAAGCCGCTGAGAGTATAGCCCCCATTTTGAAGGAAAAACTGAAAACCATTAAAGAACGCGACAAGCAGGTAACTGTTTCAGAAGCAGCAGTAACTTCCAAGGAACGTCCTACAGGAAGCGGAAGTGAAGCAACTGACAATACCATTGAGATATCAGGACATGAACCCATGTCAAGTCAAGCTACCTCAGAGGCACGACTAGACTGGGCACAAGAATCAGACGAAGACATGGCAGATGAAGCAATACAGGATGAAGATATTTTTTACTAAAAGAGTGGGAATGAAACCGCGCAGACAAGAAGCATGAAGACAGATGACGGCGAAGGGGAGGAAAAAAAAAAAAAGAAAGACAATGAATTGCCCTTATCGGACTTAGAAATTTAAATCACACCTAACTAATGGAACATGTTTATAATGTGACAACTCTTAACATCAACAAAATTCAGAATGAAACAAAAGTGGCTGCTCTTAAAGATTTTTTGTATCAATCCGAAACAGACATAGCATTATTGCAGGAGGTTAACATCAAAGATCTATACGTCGTTGGTTATCAAGCAATACTGAATATTGCACCTGAGAGTAGTTGTGGGACAGCTATCCTTGCAAAGGACGGCATAGAGATGAAAGATGTCTGCCTTTTAGAATCTGGGCGGGGAATCAGATGCAAAATTTTTAATACTAATTTGGTAAATGTTTACGCACCATCGGGCAATAATGCGAGAGACGAAAGAGCAACATTTTACAAAAGTGACATTCTAGTTTTACTTAAAGACAATCCGGAAAATGTTTTAGTTGGCGGTGATTGGAATTGCGTGTTACATGAAAAGGACCAACGCCCAAACTTCAATAAATCTAAAGAACTTCAGGGCTTATTTAGTAACATGAAATGGAAAGACGCATGGGAAATTAAGTATCCTACCCTCGTTAGGTTCACATACATTACTAGTAGATCCCAAAGCAGAATCGATAGAATTTACGTTTCTTCGAACTTTGACAATAAAATTGCTGCAATTGAGGTTATACCAACTACCTTTTCCGACCATCTTGCAGTCAAATGCAAAGTTACCGAAGCAGAAAACTTACTGGGGCCGACCGTTGTGGAAATTGAACATAGGTATGCTGCTAGAGAATAACCTAAATGCACAAATAGAAGAAACCTGGCAGGCCTCTTTACGACAGCGCCATAAATACAGGTCAACTATACAATGGTGGGCTGCGGTTGCCAAGAAAAAATTGAGAGCTACCCTAATAGCGCATAGCAAAGAGAGAATGAGATGGACGAGACATACAACGGAATTTTATTATTGTTGTTTACGCGATCTCTATGAACAACCGATGACTAACGATATTTTCATAGAAATAAAGAGAATCAAAGCCAAGCTCATAAATATGAAGAGGTCCCAGCTAGAGGGCTTAAAAATTAGATCCCATGCACAAACCATTGTGGAAGAAGAAAACGCTTCTATCTATCACCTCATAAGACACGAACAACGGAGGCGAAGAAATTTTATTGATCACATGCGGGCGGAGGATAAGAGAATCCTTACAAACCAAAAAGATATATTAGACGAGGTTTATCGATTCTACACTACACTTTACAGTGGACAGCAGATAGATGAAGATACGACAAAGGAATTCTTAACAACATCTGGCCTTAAGAATACAATAACGGAAGAGGACAATCGACACCTCCAGGCACAAATTACTCAAGAAGAAGTTTTCGATGTACTCAAGTCATCGCCAACTAAAAAGTCACCCGGCCCCGATGGATTGCCCATAGAGTTCTACAGATCATACTGGCATGTCATAGGCAAAGCGTTTACTGAAATGATAAATGAAGTACTAAATGGGGAGGCTGTTCCTATAGATTTGAAGCAAAGCATCACAGTACTGATCCCGAAAGGCAGGAACTTGGGAATAAAAGATATCACCAAGATGAGACCAATAAGCTTACTCAACACTGATTATAAAATAACAGCTAGGGTAATTAAGGAGAGGATAACACCAATCCTACGGAGGATCGTTGGTGTTCATCAGACATGTCTCCCAGGACGAAGCATTTTTAAGACAGTCACTGAATACAGGGATATAGTCGCAATTTTCTCCAACTCTGCAGCACATGGTGGTCTAGTATTCATTGATTTTAATAAGGCCTTTGACAGAGTTCATCATGGGTATCTTTTTAAAACATTGGCATTCATGGCCCTCAATGATAACAATGTGAAGGTTTTCAACAACATTCTAAAGGGAATGAAAACTAATGTATCTCTCAATGGTCATTATAGTAAGGATATTCAAATAACGAGTGGAATCCCTCAAGGGAGCCCATCATCAATGCTGCTCTATGTAATCGCCTTGGAACCACTTTTAAGAAGGTTAGAAGATGTACTAGAGAGCATATCTCTTGCGGGACTGAAAACGGTTTGTAATGCATATGCCGATGATGTCGGTGTGCTGATTAGAAGTAACGATGACGCCACAAGAATGACAGAGAATGTAACCTTGTATTGTAAAGCAACGGGCGCAAAAGTAAATGACACAAAGAGTGCTTTTTTAAAACTGAACGGAATGGCCAACGTAAATATTGCTTGGGCAAAATGCGTTGAGCAACACACTGCCTTGGGTCTCACCCTCCATAGGTGTCCTCTTCGAACTATAGCTTCCAATTGGAAAAAAATTTTGGACAATATTCGTGGCTTCCTCATTTTAAATTATTTGAGGGACCTAAACATTAAGCAAAGAATTAAGATCATTAATTGTGCAGTTTTATCAAAAGCTACTTACATTGGGCAAATATTGCCAATACCTAAAGAAGTTGCAAAAGCTATCACGGCAACGGTTTGCCGATACCTCTGGCAAGGTCATATATTTCGAGTAGCTGTTGGAACAGTGACCCTAACTACCGCAGAGGGGGGACTTGGATTGTCAGATATTTTAAGGAAAACCAATGTTCTGTTTATAAAGAGGTCGTTGCAACTTATTGAAATGTATCCAAACAGTGTAACTTCTAAGTTATTCAAACTTTTTGAGCCTAACAGCCTTCGGCCACCAATCGACATCAGAGTAATAAACTATAAATTGAAGCACATTCGACACTTTTATTTCGAACTAAGTTACATGCAATGCCTTGTACAGGATATCAACAAGAGGAACTGCAAATACATGCTGAAAAAAATAAGATCACAGGACAACCCGAATAAGATGGAATTAAAGTACCCTCACAGAAAATGGAAAAATATTTGGCAAAATATAAATAACAAAATACTTACATCAGAAGTACAGTCGACATGGTACAAAGTTGTAAATAATATAATTAGCACTAACGAGAAATTATATTTAATAGGACGCAGTGACACAAACAAATGCCGTAAATGCAATACTACTGACACGTTAGATCATCGTTTCGTTTGTCAAGGGTACAGTTACTTATGGCAAGAAGTTAAAATGCAATATAATATTCTTCCCGGAAGAAGTTTGTTTTCCATCTCAGAAAAATAATGCCATCTTATGGTTAATCGGAAATTACGTTAACTACATTATAAATAAAAATGGGAAAGACAGTCTATTGGAATACAGAGAATATTTACGATCAGAATACTATAAAATATACCAGAGTAAAAATCAAATAAAACCGTTTGGTAACATGCTGCGAATTGTGATCGAGAAGCAAGGAGTGGGATAGATGGTAGATGCATGCTAAAGTAGGGGACAGCTGCTGGGGGTGAAGTACGGTGGGGACTTCGTGGGCCCCGTGGCCGCTACGGTAGCCGTGAAGGCCTCAGCAGAACCCTGAAACAGCATGCCAGTGACGACGAAGAAATTCACAGTTTGATACCAAAGGCCCAATACTCATTCTCAATGTGAAAGTACTTACTAAGATATAAAGTAAAGAAAAATTCGTGCAGAATAAATGGAGATGTAATTCATTTACTCACTGAAAAAAGGGGGAGAAAAAAAAAAGGTAAATGCCCTAGGAAATTTGCTTTTGTTCTGTATGCATACGTTTTAGTGTACACAGAAGTTATGATTCAAAAATGAAACGCCCTAGAAGAGGGATTCATCTTTTAGTTATTTTTTCTTTCCTAATCTAGTACAATTTCACAAAGAGGAGCTTTTTTTCCAAATTGTTAAGGAAGAAATGTTGATAAACAAGAAAGTAATTTCAAAAATATACATATAAAACAAAAAGACATTCACAAAAAGGTACTTTTCTGAACCGAGGGTTTCACAGTTATGAGAAGACGCAATAGGGCTGATGATGAATGCTGATGAACGAAACTAAACAGGACAATCCAAAGATTGCGGAACAACCTGCATTTGGCAGCAATCTACGAGAAGACGAACTTTGAAGCCTTAGAGTGCAGTAGTGCCTCGACACAAATCATCAATTTTCACAGTATCCAACAGGTTGATAACGAAATCAGGAAAAGGAACCAATAATCACGAACACAAATTTATTTTATTTTACATTGATTTACATTCTGTAATATAGCTATGAAGCTCTAGAGAACAAAAATTTCACAACAGGCTGAAGTAAGCCTGCGCCGATGAAGGCGAAATATGGCGAGCGCAAGGACGGGCTAGAAGGGGAGGATGGAGGCACGGAAAAAAAAAAAAAAAAAAAAAAAAAAAAAGGTGACTGAGGCATAAAAAAATAAAAGAAAAAAAATAAATAAATAAAAAAAATTGATCAAGGCTACCCCTGGCCTGAAGCGGCAAATCCGGATTCGAATCCCGATCTAGCACAAATTTTCATCTTTGCCGTTGAACTTATTTCAATGCCCTGCAACGGTCTAAATTTTTAAATATTTCAAATTTATAAAATTACGACCTTTAATGTCAACAAATGGTGTCCGTTGTTTGGGACATGTCCGAAAATACAGACACCATATCAATAATTAAAAATAGACAGGATATTATTTGAACTGAAATTATCACGTAATCTTGAATATACGGTCTTTTCAATGACTTTTCGCAAATACCAATGGCAAAGAAATATCCTCAGTTAGTGCTGAATGTCCTCTTAATCATTCCCAGGCACTTAAATGTGATTTGTAGAGTATCCCATGTAGATGTAGAGCTGATTCCCAAGCGATGCTAATATTATAGCCGAAGTTGCGGTTCGTCATAGCAGCGCTTGGAAACCAGCACTGGGGCTAATTAAGAGGACATTCAGCAAACGAAACGTTCTGGTGACTAGGGCAGACAGAGCAACCACATCTACGATTTCACAGACGAAAACATCTCCGCGGGTCGCCGTTGGTTATTAAATTCGACCGCCTACCCCAAGAGCTACGACCTTCACAGCGACATGTCTCGTTGGTGAAGTATTGAGCCAATTGGACACTATGAACCGGTGGTGGACTGTTCGATCAGCTACGAACGTTGCTCCGTCGATCACTAACTGGTTTTCACAAATTCACAAGTGCGGCTCTAGCCCCGGATTCTGTGAAAAGTGTGTAAAAGTTATTGAGTGTACTGAGAAAAATTTGAAAAATTACCTGTGGAATATGAAGTTTTGAGACTCAGGAAAACTGCGTGTGTCATCTGCACGGCTTCAAAAATCTCGGTGCCATCAATAAGCAACGTCAATGACGATGTACCAACGACAGTTTCATATTGCAGCCAGGAAGTTTGATGCTGGAAAGCATTCAACAAAGTAAAAGAGCTCTATGTATCTTCCGTGTATGGAGAAATACTAATTTGAAAATACGAACAGTTGAATCAAATTTAAACAACGTATGCCTAGAAATTAATAATTTATATGGAGCGGACTTGTTCGAGGACGACCAAATACCGATGTCAATAAATGTTGCAGCCATTCAAACCAATGAACGATTAGGTATCTTTTAACCCAATAGAGGTAAGAACACTGGAGGCAATAGTCACCTTACGACTTATCTTAGAAGAAAGAGTAAGGAAAGGAAAATCTACAGTTCCAGATATTGTAGATCTGGAGAAAGTTTTTGACAATGTTTTTTGGAATACACTCTTTCAAATCTTGAAGTCATCAGGGGTAACGAAGGTTATTTACAACTTGTATAAAAACCACAGAGCAGTTACTACAGTCGAAAGGCATGAAAGGAGAGCGTTTATTGGGAAGCGAGTAAGAGAGACAATTTTATTCAATTTGAACATTGAGCAAGCTTTGAAGGAAAGTAAGGAGAAATTTCGAGAAGGAATTGAAGTTCAGGGTGAAGAAATAAAAATCCTTGCGTTTTGTAATTGATATTGTAATTCCGTCAGAGACAATAAAGGACTCGGAAGAGTAATTGAATGGAATGGACAGTGTGTTGAAACTAGCGTATGAGAAGAACATTAACCTATGTTTGGTTGTGTGGCCATCTTCCGCAGCAGCTGTTAAAATTGATTATAAGAGGTAATCCGTCTTATGCTGACTGCAATAAAGAGATTTATTTTACACCAGACGCGTTTCGCTTTTTATTTAAAAGCATCTTCTGTGACCTGTAAATGATACAAAATGTTTGTACAGTTTGTTTTCGATACATAGATTAAAAACAGTTATTAAAAATCTTTGTGCACGTTAGGCCTTTGTGTTTTTATTTTGTCTACTCAAGGTGTTGCTGTTGTGATGAAACGGAAGAAACGACAAAAAAAAAAAAAAAAAAAAAAAAAAAAAAAAAAAAAAAAAAAAAAAAGCTGCACACAGCCGAAAAAATACGCCATAATCAAACCTAAGGCTCCTATAAATACGAGCTGACGCATCCGCCATTTTCATTCTCGTGGCTCCTAAGTTAAACACACTGCAGTGCTGTAGGATTTGCGTCACGGCACTTTAGCACGACATTACGGGTGGTTGTGTTGCCATAAACTGCTCAGATCATTCCAGAGGTGGCTACAGAACGTTTAGTTTCCCGAGAAATTCTAAGAGAAGAAAAAAATTGAACATTAAATGTCGGCGCAAAAACAGTTATGTATTGTAAGTAAATAGTTATTAGTATGACTTGAAGCAATATTTAATAGTAAAAATCGATTGTGATATTTGAACTTACGGTTTTGTTTAGCTCTTCTGAAAGTACTACCTCTTAACAGAGAAGCTGTCTGTTGGGAATTAACAGCCGCAAAATATCATAACACAGCAAAGCATCCCAGAATATACTGTTTTTAGAGCACAATATGTGTGTCTTATATAGTATATTGAGAAATACACCTCATCAAAAATTTTGTACTGACATTGCACAAATTGTTGAAGATACTTCTGTTACGTTACTGCGAGAAAGTATTACAAACACTAAAATGGAAAATATAAATATACTGGGCAGCGTGCTGTGCTGATACAGGCAACTGTCGTTGAATGCTATTTGTGGTATTTCGAAGTTTCAGCCTCATAGCTTGTAGTATGCAATTTGAATGAATAGTACGGTACCCAATGTTTTATCACAAAATACACCCTCAATTCAATTTCTTATTAGTAAATGCCAATATTGACGCTTATCTATAACAGGCTGTAACATTACTGGCCAAGAATACTGGGTAAATTTTACTTACGGCTGCGGCGGTGTAGTGTGCTAATGTTGGCAATGAAATGTATGCTTTATAAGGCTTGTTAAATTACTGACAGGACAAGGGTACTGTTACATACTAAAACCTGTAAACATTAAAGAAGGAACAGAATTATTTATTTATTTCATGGTCAACACATTCTATACGATTACGTTTTCAAATAGCATTCAAAGGTTGTTGCCAATATCGGCACCGTGTGCCTCTACGACCCTAAACTTTAGATCCTGTTCACTAACATTCTTTTTAGTGCTTGTAATATAACAATAACATAACAGAAGTACTTTCAGCAATTTGAGTACAAAAATCCGATGTGGTGAATTTTTCACAGCAGACAACAAACCCTTATTCCAAGACGGCAAACAAACCATGCATACTGACAATCATTATTCAAATAGAAGCCAAGATCGCTTAGAAATTTTATCTAGATGACCAGTTTCGGCAACATTAAACGTAGTACGCGATTTTTATCAGAGAAATATATGCTTCTTGCCCTTTTTTCTGTATTTGGACAGAAGCAGCAACAAGTAAAGAAAACGCGAGATTTTTGTGTCTAATCCACATATCGATGTAAATAAGAGTGGAATGCAAGCTCAAAGTAGCACGATCTAAGGCTTTTTTTGCCGGGCACTACTAAAATAATTCACTAAACTTGAATAAAAAAAGAACACTGTCTGTATAAGGTGCGTGCTGTGTTTAGCATTCGCAGGAATGAAAATGGCAGATGCGCCAGCCTGTGCTTTTAGGAGCTCTAATCAAACCAACTCCAGCCAACAAGACGAAGAAACAGCAGTGAGATGTAAAGAAGAGAACAGCACCGTGAGTAGACCAAATATCAAGTTAAAAACACATAGACCTAACGTGCACAAAGATTTTTAATAACTGTTTTTAATCTATGTATCGAAAACAAACCGTACAAACATTTTGTATCATTTACAGGCCACAGAAGATGCTTTTAAAATAAAAAGCGAAACGCGTCTGGTGTAAAATAAATCTCTTTATTGCAGTCAGCATAAGACGGATTACCTCTTATAGGAATATTAACCCTTTTCAGTCCCACATTAAGAAATCAGGTTTGGAAAAAATAAAATTCAGCGTTTTCTGTATTAATACTGTACAGTAAACATCAAAATACGTGTTTTAAAATGTTTGGTCGAACTATTGATTTTTCTGTCATGTATTTCAAATTTCATGCGCAACACAGACATTTGTATCGAGGTATTTTCGTACTCGGACGTTATTTTGTTAATAGTTAACACTGCCAGATCAATAATGCTAGCGTAATCTTCGCCACGGCACCAAAGACCAGACAATTCACTGCTGGAATAAAATAAAAGGAACCACACTCATGCTCACACTCTCAGCCAAGTACAGACGGTAATGCAACACAATCTCCAAATGGACAGATTAATGATTCAGAAGTGGCTACACGCCATACCAAGCGGCAAAATGTCGTACTAGAAGCATGTTGTTCATCAACAAGAAAGCAACTTTAAGGATTGATGCACAAAATACGGTATCAATCAACTTTTAATACGTTGTTGTCCAGGAACAACAATGGGAATGAAAGGGTTAACAAGAGCAAAACAAGGGTAATGGAATGCAGTCTAAAAAAAAGTCAGGCGAAGCTGAAGGAATTAGATTAGGCAACAAAAGAAAAAAGATGGTAGTTTTGTTATTTGAGCAGTAAAATAACGTATGATAGTCGCAGTACAGAGGATATAAAATGGTGAATTGCAGTGAAAAGAAAAGCGTTTTTGAAAAAGAGAAATTTGTTAATATCGAATCCTGAAGGCATTTGTGTGGGGGGTTGCCTTATACGGAACTGAAACAAGGACAGTAAGTAGTTCAGACAGAAAGGGGATAGAGGCTTTTGAAATGTGGTGCTACAGCAGAATGCTCAAGATTAGGTGGGGTAATCACGTAACTAATGAGGAGGTACTGAAGAGAATTGGGGTGACAAGGAATTTCTGGCATACCTTGACTAAAAGAAGGGATCGAATGGTAGCACACAAAGTTCAAATGTATGTAAATGTATGGGACTTAAATATGGTGGTTATCAGTCCCTAGGTTTACATCTACATAGATACTCTGCAAATAACATTTAAGTGCCTGGCAGAGGGTTCATTAACCACTGTCATGACCTTTCTCTACCGTTCCATTCTCTAATAGTGCGCGGGAGCCAAGAAAACCAAAATCGTTCTGTTTTCGGTCTGATTTCCCTTATTTTATTTGGATGGTCATGTCTCCCTATGTAGGTGGGTGCTAGCAAAATATTTTCACATTCAGAAGTAAAAGTCGGTGAATGAAATTTCGCAAATAGATCTCGCCGCAACGAATAACGTCGTTCTTTTAATGATTTCCACCTCAAATCGTACAACATTTCCGTCACGTTTTCCCCCCTGTAATGTGATAAAACAAAACGAGATGCCCTTCACCGAACCTTCTCAATGTCTTCCGTCAGTCCCACCTGGTGACGGTCCCACACTGGGCAACAGTACTACAGGGGAGGTCGCACAAGTGTGATGTAGGCTGTCTCTTTGGTGGAGCTGTTGCATCTTCGAAGTGTTCTGCCAATGAAACGTAACCTTTGGTCCGCCTTCCCCACAATATTGTCTGTGTGTTCTCTCAAGTCTAACGCGTTCGTAATTATAACTTATTCTAACTTAAACTAACATAAGGAAAACACACACAGCCATGCCGGATGGCCGGCCGCGGTGGCCGAGGAGACTGAGGCGCTCCAGTCACGGTCTGCACGGCCACAACGGTCGGGGGTTCGAATCCCCCCTCGGGCATGGATATTTGTGCCGTCTTAGTTCGTAAGTAGTTCGTAAGTAGTTCATAAGTAGTTTGTAAGTTTAGGGACTGATGACCCCGTAGTTAAGTCCCATAAGCTTAACAAACATTTGATTTTTGAACATGCCGGATGGAGAACTCGAACGTCCGTGTACTCCGCAGCAAAGCGCCTTAGAGCGATCGGCCTTTCCACCGCAGCGGTAGGACACATTGTTAGACATCAAGGAATAGTGAATGTAGCATTGTAGGGAGGTGTGTGGGGTAAAAATAGCAGATGGAGTCCAAGATACGAATAACTGGTTGTGGGTTGTCGTTCTTATAGGGAGATGAAGGGGGTTGCTCAGGATACAATAGGGTGGAGAGCTGCATCCAACCAGTATCCAGGCTGAAGACAACGACAACAACAGCTACAAATATTACCTTCATGCCAATTTTTGGATTATTGACTGTTATACCTTTACATTTTATTATTTTACGTTCACACAATCTTTAATTCCTTGCCCTTGCCTTGCCCTGTCCTTCCTTAAACATACGAAAAGTTGTCGGTTCCGCTTGAGCGGTTCTAACCGAGCCGTCTCGGCCCAGCTGACAGAGTAAACACCGAAATTAAAAACGATGTGTTTAATGTCTCGGTCCAACCCGGCTCGACTCGACCTGTGTAAACACGTCCTTACGTTAGTCCATCTCGGTCCAACCCCTTCTAGCCTAAAGCTCTATACTTCTATCCTACTCTCTAGTCATTTCAGTTTTGTTTTCACGCAGATCAATGCTTGTCACACCTGAACTATTCATCTTACAATAATATAATTGTACAGGATCTTAGATTGGAATATTAGGAAGCTGCCTGCGAAATATGTCGCGGATGGAGTTGGCAGTAAAGACGTAATAAATTACAACCTAATGCGTGATGGGGCATTTCTCCTGCATAGGAGACATTCTGAGGCGTGGTCGTGAGAGCCATTTGTCTAACATGCAACGTTCTCCCGAGCTGATGCCGTTCGAACGACATATGATGGTCCGTACTCCTAGTACAGCTCTTCTAAGTCTACGTTATGACGTTTCTTCGTTCTCCAGTAGTCTTGATCTCGGACTGGCCCCAATACGTTCCTGAGGACCTTCCTTTCAAGTGCAAGCAGTTGGTTAAGGCCTTGTTTTCGAGTGCTCCAGGTTTGAGAACCATAAAGTACTACTGCCATTATTAATGTCTTATACAAACTTAGCTTTTGCTGCTGAAAGACACTTCTACATTTTAATATAGGGTTTACAGATTGATAACATCTGTTTCTGCCTGTAGTCTTGCTTTTATCTCTGCTTCAGTTGATGTCCAGTTCTACGGTAGTATGTATGCACGAATCAAGGACAGCATTATGTATGTAACTGTTGTTCTAGAAACTTTGTCCATAAGTTGTGATGATATGCGGTAAATGACTTTGTTTAGTGTAATATGGGGATAATATTTCGTTTCAGCTAGACAATCGTCCAATAGTTTTCATTTTCTATTTGTTCGTGTTTTTTTTAGAGACGAATTTCAATCGTCTGTTCCCAATTATAACGCACCTCATTGCATTACTGATTTCCACTTTTCTTACCAAACGAGGTGTCTGTTCGTGAAATATGATGCGTTCATCAACCGAGTCGCTTCTAAGCAAGTATTGGCGATCGCATTAGTGTTTAATTTTTACATCTGCATACATATTCCGCAATCCACCCAAAGGTGCGTGGCGGAGGGTACTCAGTACCACTACTAGTTACTTGCTTTCCTGTTCCACTTAAAAAGTTTACCACCTTACAGTGTTCTGTTCATCGACTCAGTGATTGTGGTCTTCACGTCTTCATAAATCTCCACAGCATCAAAGTTCAGGACAGTTACCTTGAGCCGGCCGCGGTGGCCGAGGGGACTGAGGCGCGCCAGTCACGGTCTACACGGCCACTACGGTCGGGGGTTCGAATCCCCCCTCGGGCATGGATATTTGTGCCGTCTTTAGTATAAGCTAGTTCATAAGTAGTTTGTAAGTTTGGGGACTGATGACCCCGTAGTTAAGTCCCATAAGCTCTACAAACATTTGAACATTTTTGAGTTACCTTGATATTTCGTGGATGTAGAATCTTCTTAAAACACATCATCTGCATAACCTGCCTAAAGGAATCCCTAGAATTCATTCAGAATACGTGTTTTCTATTTTATGTGTGCGTCAAAATTAAGGCAAGAACTCAGAGCAAACACCAGGTATCTGAAAAGGGGTTTAATTTCATTACTTTTACCCTACAATGCATTTCAACAATATATACATCGGTGCCCAAACCGGCATAGTGGCAGCTTGGAAAGCTGTTACAAGACTGCCTCTTTCGATCTTTGTGTGGCCTCTTTTTATAGTCTGGCCTACAATACCATACATTGTTACAACTATTAAAGATATGAAAAACAATTAGTTTGGGTATGTTAAGGCAAAATAATAGCAGTTTTACATTCAAAATTAAGGTAATTATCAATTTACATCGATTCATAATAATCCTGCTTTCATATATTGGGTTGCGGATTTGAAATATGCTAACTATAAAATACAACAATACATTGTTTGTTTATACTAATATCTTGAAAAACAGTGAAGGCCAAATGTTCCTACCATGTACATAATAATGAAATAAAGTATTAGTTGTTTTGCTGTATACAAGAACACGGGAATATTTCATATAGGCTTAGTTAATCTACAATGCTGCTCATGCTGGCAAGTTTATATTCGAAACATTTATTATATTTGTGTTTTCATGGCCAGTTCCTACTCAAATATACAATAGAATATATCTCTACCATTTCACTTCGTGTTTCCCTAAAGTGCATATTAGCAGGTTTTAGTTTCATGGCCATGTGCTCTTATTTATTTTCCTATTTTATGATGAAATATTATTCGTTTTCCTAGCAATGTATGTATCTTCTCTTGACCATTACGTTATCTAGAAATCATGTTTCTTATATTACACATACTCAGATCTCACAAACTGGCATTTAACAATTGAGGTTCTAATAAAATAATTTGTTTAATTTGTAATTTGGGTGATGAAGCAGTAAACATTTAGCTCTGTAGCTTGCCTATTACTTCTCACACTCCCATACAGAACGCGGGAAAAACAAATACTTTTATGCAACCATACGAGCTCTAAGCTCTCTACTCTTACCCTAATTTACCAGCTAATATAACGTTGCGATGTCGCATTTGGTTAAGGGGATCAGAAAGTTAGTGTGTATCTTCAGTACACTAACAAGCTACATACTGACAAACAGATCGTGTCATCCAACACCTGTTTGCAAACTCCACAGTGCCGTGACGACGTAGCTCCATGGGATGTTCCTAAAAGCTGCTCTTTACCGTAATTACGAGAGACTTCAAAGTACACAATCCCTCCCTTCTCATTGGATTGCATTGTATTGTAACGTAAATTTATCATGGATGAACTAAAATAATAATACACATGATACCTCACGTCACTACAACATTCTCAGATTTAGAGAATGATGACTAGTTGCGCACATCTGCTGTGTATTACCTTTGGTCACATGTAATGGCAGAAATACTAGCTAGTCATGCAACTCAATGAGAAGTCGACAGGTCAGAACGGAATCATCCAAGCATTAAAACTTAAATGCAATCTCGTTTCACATACACAGGGGCTACATTCGTTACGTCTGTTGAAAGGTTATTATCTTGCTCTAGTTTGTTAAAAATGTATGTAAATTGCCTTTCATATAATGAATGAACAGTTTTTACTGTCTGTACTTTGAATGCCAAAGTGATTGTAACCTGTGTAGATGTCAAAGTATGTATGTCATATGTTTGGGTGGTATACATTATCGCTGGTAAGAGAGAGAGAGCAGTATAGTCACAGTCTAACACAGTCGCATAGCGTCTATGACTGTGGTATAGCTGTGAGTAGTGGTGGTGTGCAGAGAGTCGCTGTGGTAACATGTCTTGAATGAGTAGGCTGCCCTACCAAGCAGTGGAGGCAGTATTATTAATCATCTTTGTTTGTGATGAAGATATGAGATTTTTCAGTTTATGCAAGAAACTTGCAGAAGTGAAGATATTGAAAGGTATTTATAATATTAGTCAGTTTTGAAATTGTAGAGACATTGTTAAATTAGTGTGTAAACGAAAATTTAAATAATAATAATCATTATGTCACAAATTGTAGATTGTAATTTTTGGTAGCGAGTAGTATTGCATTTCGCCTTTAATAGAATTTTGATAAAATGGTTAATGCTACATTGTTTCGTACGTATGTGATTGTGCTACATTGCACGCGTTAAGCACTATAAATGTAATTAATTTACATTGTGTTAACAAATTAAATTACTAATGATTAACTTCAGATCATTAATAGAGGAAATTTGATAAAATGGTTAATGTTACATTGTTTGGTACGTGTGTGTTTGTGCTACATTGCATGTGGTAGGCACTATAAAGAAAATTTATTTACAAGTTAGTTTGCATGACAAAACGAGCTTTTCCAGGTGCACAGTCAGCTAAATTAAATTACTAATGACGAAGTTCAGATGATTTATATAGATCAATATTTTTCAGATGCTGTTGCCAAAGTAAAAGTTAAAGACAGTTTTTTGTAATGCAGTAAAAGACTTTGATGCAACGGTTATACGTTCTTTCTGTCAGGCTGTTGGATTGCTCAAACACGACGTTGAGATTGTTGTGCAATTAACAAACAAATTACTGATGAGTAACAGTTTTTATCCAACCAAAGGGTTTTAGCACGCAGACTGACAGGAAAGGAACTCAATGAACTCACAGCTGTATGGCCGGCCGCGGTGGCCGAGGAGACTGAGGCGCTTCAGTCACGGTCTGCACGGCTACTACGGTCGGGGGTTCGAATCCCCCCCCCTCGGGCATGGATATTTGTGCCGTCCTTAGGATTAGCTAGTTCATAAGTAGTTGGTAAGTTTAGGGACTGATGACCCCGTAGTTAAGTCCCTTAAGCTTAACAAACATTTGAACAGCTGTATAGCGCAATATGCCGACGCACATCCATGGTCTTTACGAAAAGCTCAAATATGACGATTTCTGGTATTTGCCTAATCTACAGTTTTAGTTGGACCTGGGGCAAACTTTAACTGTAATAAATGATATCAACGAAAATCAGTACTCGTAAAGAGATCAGCCCTGGAAAGCGTCAGTGTGCCGTTAGCTGCGTGAGGGGTCAGCCTCTCTTACGGATATATTCTTGCCCTAGTTGTATTACACAGGTCGACTTAGGCATTATATCGATAGTTGGCATAGTGAGCGCAGTGAGTCGATTGTTGGTGGTCTGGCAGTGGTACAGTTCGAGTGTGGAATGTCGGTGGGAGTGAAAGCCGAGTAAGCGAGTAATAAGAGTGATAGTGCAAGTCCGTTCATTGTGCATATATCGGATTGAGTTTATCCCCACCGTCATGGGTGGATTTTCTCACAATTTGTACCGATCGTAACTGTGTAAGAAGATTTCCGCTCCACCTATCGTGTCAACCGCGCCGGCTACAAACCACATGGAATACAGTGAGGGATTGTTGTGTAATAGTCAGATAAAAGTAATGAATGGCGTGTGAAGACTAATATTGGCGACCTGTGTAAATCACCGTTATTGGAATGTGCGGTGAAGGCCGTGATTGCCTCGCATATTTGTGATTATACAGAAATATAAACAAATAGTTACAGTTCGAAGTTGCGTCTGTTTCTATTATTGACAAATTATGAACCCTTAAGACCAGGGCCAGATCTAGGGGGGGAAGGGGGGCGGGGGCAAAGGGGGCAGTTGCCCCGGGCGGCAGAATTTAGAGGGCGGCAAATTTTGACCGACTCTTTTTTTTTTTTTTTTTTTTTTTTTATTTTATTTTAATTTTTTTTTTTTTTTTTTTTTTTTTTTTTTTTTTTTTTTTTTACAGATTCTATCTTTCTGGCATAATTTAATAAAATTAACTGACACAGAATTATTAAAAGTAAAATGACTGCAAGAAATACCGAAATCATTTAATAAAACTAAAATTCCTGGTTGCTGACTTCAGTGTTGCCCTGTCACAGGTACTTCAGCTAATCAAACTTTAAAAATCTACTAGATATTAGCCAGAATGAGGGAGATGTTTGCGTTATTACATAAGTAAATGCACAGTGTTTATTAATTTGCACGGATATCCTTTTTCAGGTAAATGAATATTCATATTTCATATCAAAGTAATATTTGTAGAACAGGTGAATTTGAATAACGTTTCAGTCCTTATATATTATTTCAGGTGCGCACACTTCTTATTGAAAGTCAAAAGCATTAAGGATCTAGAGTCCTCTCTCGGTAGCGGTGGAATTTATTGACATCTACACAGGATACTCTGTATCACATTTAACTGCCTGACAGAGGGTTCATCGGACCACTTTTATATTATTTATCTCCCATTCCATTCTCGAATAGCGCGCGGGAAGAAAGAACATCTGAATCTCTCTGTTCGAGCTCTGATTTCACGTATTTATTCAGATGTCTTTTCTACTTATGTAAGTGGGAGGCAATAATATATTTTCGCATTCGGAGGAGAATGTTGACGATTGTAGTTTTGTAAGTAGCCCACGTCGCAACTATAAACGCCTTTGTTTTAATGATTCCCATCCCAGATCCTGTATCATTTCCGTGACGCTGTCTCCCCTGTATCACAATACAAAACAAGCTGCCTTTCTTTCGACTCTTTCGATGTCCTCCGACAAGCCAACCTGATAAGTATCGCACACTGGGCAGCAAGACCAGACAAAAAGGGAGGAATGTCACTGTATTATTGATGCTGTCCTTTTTCTAGCTAAGCAAGGAAGTCCTTTTAGAGGAACAAAAGAAGATGGTGATTTTGGTGATCAACATAGCGGCAAATTTCTAAATACAATTGATCTCATATCATACTATAGTGTCCCCCTTCGTGTGCGTATTGAACGCCACAAGAAAGGTCAGATTAGCTATTTTTACAAAAATATACAAGATGAGTTCCGTGACTTGATTGCTCACAAAATAAAACAAGATATAATTAAAGATATTTTATCTGCTAAATACTTTTCACTGATGTTTGACTGCTCCAGATATCAGCCACAATGCGCAGATGACACAAGTAATTCGATATGTCAAGTCTAATGACTCAGAGGTTGTGGAAAGTTTTACTGACTTTTTTACAGTTACAGACAAAACAGGAGAAGGCCTTAGTCAAGAAATACTGCAAAAATTCGAACAAGATGGGTTGAACTTTAAACACTGCAGGGGGCAGTCTTATGACAATGGGACAAACAGGGCTGGAAAGGGGTCCAGTCAAGAATAATTCAGAAAAATGAATTGGCCTATTTCATACCATATGCTGCTCACTCTTTAAATTTAGTAGGAGCAAATTCAGCAGACATTCAGCAAGACTAGGTGATCTGCAAGAGTAGATGAGGTGGAAGCTGTTTACAAGCATTTTCATAAAGTTTTGAAGGCCCTGGAAGAAACTGAAACTTATAAATTGTCAACACCAAAAACAAAATCAGAGACAAGGTCTATTTTAAAGAATATGAAAAAACTCAAATTCATTACTTTAACTTGTTTCTGGTATGCAATATTAAAATAAATTTCTCATGTTAATCAGTTTCTGCGAAGTTAATACTTTACAATTGATAAAGCTGTTCCAAACATTCAAGGACTTTTGGGCTCTCTCAAAACTTCCCGGGATTCTTGTACGTCTGAAGCTATTTCTGAGGCCAAAGTGCTAGCTGAAGATAATGAGGTAACAACGGTATTCTCCGAAAAAAGAATTCGAAGAAAGAAGAAAATGGCCAATGAGCTTTGTGAGGATGAAGTATCCAACATTCACAGAAAAAATAAGGAATAATTGACAGAGCTTTGTACCAGGTTTACCGCACTTGAGAAAATTGGTACAAAAATTAGTTTTCTGTGTGGTGTGCAAATTCTAAAAATGGAAGTGGAGGACTTGAAGGCCAAAGCAGCGGAACTGGCAGAAGATCTTGGCGAGGAAGAACTTGAAGTTGAAAGTTTCAGACAACATGCGCTGGCAGTAGACAGAGCCTTGTAAGATTCACTACATCATCAACATTAAGTTTAATATATAAAAATAAATTGGTAGATGGGTATCCCAACCTTACTACCGCGTAAGTATATCTTACCATTCTAGTTTCTGTTTCGTCTGGAGAAAGAAGTTTCAGCAAGCTGAAACTAATTAAATACGACTGCTTCACAAATCTGAGTATAATATCCATAGAGCACAAACGAGCTGCTTCTCTAAACTATGATGATATTAAAAACAGTTTTGCAGCAAAAAAAGCTGGAAAAGCGAAATTTTGAATTGATTTTTGTACGATGAGTAATCTTGTAATAGTTTTGTATGTATTAAAATTGTTCTGTTTTCCTTTGATCTTAATTCAGTCAATAAAATAACTTCATGTTGTGAGATTGTGACATTTATTTAGAAATATGTGACCCAATTAGCGTCAAAAAGTCGATTCTTACAGGGGGGGGGGGTGAAAGAAGGGGCGGAAAATTTAAGCTTGCCCCCATTGGCAAATGTCCTAGATCCGTCCCTGCTTAAGACAACTGTTTATCAGTAGCAAATTAATTACTGGTGACAGCTATTCTCGAAACAGACTTAACGATAGCCCTTATCCTGTGCACACGGTCATACTTGTCATTAATAGGATTGCTATTAGACGTCAGACTGACATCGAAAAGTTCGGGAATGTTTCAGCTGTCAGCAAAGTAACAATTTAGGTCGTCGTGTTAAATCCAGACAGTGATGTCATGGAATACCAATTATTTCCATGAGACGAACGTCACACTAAACTTTCGTCGCATTAGACCACGTTGAACAACTGGCTAAAATATATTGAACAACCTCAGCCTGCATATATAAGGCATTTATCTCATGTGGAGTTTGCTGATTTCAACAACTTGGACATTTTCAAACAATATCACATAAAAAAAAATTCGTATAAGAGACTAGTTGTCAGATTCTTGTCACGATCCATGCGGGAGTATTGTACATACCAACAGCGTCCACAAATGGCTTAGTCAGCTATGAAATGGAGTTATCTAATCGTCTTGACAGCCTATCTGACAACACTCTTAGAAAAATAACTAATTTTAATTATTAATTACGCATCTAACATAACTAAATGAACACTAATTTCGCCAACGGAATGAAAGGTTATAGTTTATGTTTCATACTTTGATAACACTATGTTGGAATTAACAGTGTTTAGTAAACAATGTGGGTTAACTGAACTTAATTGTAAAGATTACGAAATAAATCAGAAGTTCAAAATTATTAGAATTTTCACTGGACGTAGCCGAAAGCAGAGATATTCTTGGCAATACTGCAGTAAGTTTAATAACTGCCACAGGTAATCTTTTGATAAACCAGTCTTACTGTGGCGCTAAAAAGTAATTTTTATTGACTGTTGATGTTTTTTTAACGCTAGTAACTGTACAGTCCAGTCACATTAATGTGAACCATAGCCTAAGTTCGATGTCGATGTGCAATAACCACTCATAGGAACATCACTGAAAGCGAAGGCCGCGGTCCTAAAGTTTGACGTCACGCAGAAGCCGCGATCGCGTAGCTAACTGGCTGGCCGCTAGGCACAACTGTAGCCTACGAACTTCATGAACTGACTGCCGAGCCAGGGGGAAAATCCTAGGCATCCTCTGAGGCATTCACGCGTTCAGTAAGCTTTCAGCGGCAGTGTGAGCACCATCACCAGCGTAAGAGATTTTCTTGATTTCAATTTGTTTGACGAAGTGTTTTACATCAAGAAACGCCATAAACAGATGGAGATGCCGTGGAGGTTCGAATCCTCCCTGGGGCATGGGTGTGTGTGTTTGTCCTTAGGTTAGTTTACCTAGGTTTAAGTAGTTTGTAAGCTATGGACTGATGACCACGCAGTTTGGTCCGATAGATTTATAAACATTTGATTTGAGATGGAGATGCAAGTGCAAACCGGTTTTTCTTAGTCGTGAGTAGCATGTTCTTTTAACTTATTAAAACAAGACAACGGTTTGTTAGTTGTTGTAGATGCTCGAAAGTTGGCGTACTTGCTGACTTAATCGATCTCTATATTCTTCAGAGTCTATTCTTTGGTCTTCTCCATAGTTTTTCTTTCTATATCCTTGTGTTAACAGTCACATTAGAAACTTGCTTTGCTTACCGTAAATAGCATCTCACAAACGTTTCCGACGACATGAGAAGTGAAATCAAATTGTAAGTGGACCAGGAAGTGATTATAAGACAGGAATGTAATAAGTTGTAACCATATAAGGAAACTATGTCCTTTTACATGAAAGATATATTTTGCCAAAGGTTACATATTTCGAAGAAATGTTAGAAAACAGTTAAGTTGATGTCAAAATACAGGAATAAATACCGACTACTTTATTTTCCGATAATGATGGTTTCCAACACTGAAACTGACGCAAAGTACCTCAAAGCCGTTTAAGGTCATTAAAACAGTAACAGATGGAGGCTTACGTAAATTAGTCAATGGTGAGTGATAGTGTAATTTATTTTCTGTTCTTTCAGTGTTGTTGAAACGATCATTCATTTAACTGAATACGTTATCGAAAATACAAATACAAATATTTGTTATTAGGCCATTTTCAAATGGATCCTGTAGCGTCTGGAAAGAAGGTATGGTCGGTACAGAGAAATGTGCGGTTCGTTTCCGTGTGTATCGCATGTCTTAGATTCTGAAAGAAACTGAAAATAGTGTATTAAAATGATATCTGCTTTACTTGAGATATTCTGTGTATAATTCACTTATAAAAACTCCAAATGAACAAGTGTATTAGCTTGCCCCACCCATCCCACTCTACTCCAGTCGGACGCTACTAGCTTACTATAGTTTGTAGGGTTCTGCATAATCTTTGCACTCTGTCCATTCGAATCAAAGATGGCATGACTGTTCAGACAAGCTCAATTCAGTAACGAATGCAGTGGCGTACTTGGAAGTCTCGAGTGCAGTCGGACGCAAGTGTTGTCTGCTCAGTCCTACTTACCTGGTGCTGCTGCTGCTGCTGATGATGATAATGATGATGACGATCGTGTGGAATTTTTGGCCATTAGACCCCAACTGGAGTCATCTTCCGCCTGCCTGGTGCAAGTCTTTTTAGGTGATGACACTTGAGCGACTTTCATGTCAATGATGACGAGTTGATGATGAGGGCAGCAGAACAATCATTGCCGGCCGCGGTGGCCGAGGGGACTGAGGCGCTCCAGTCACGGTCTGCACGGCCACTACGGTCGGGGGTTCGAATCCCCCCTCGGGCATGGATATTTGTGCCGTCCTAGTTCGTAAGTACTTCATAAGTAGTTTGTAAGTTTAGGGACTGATGATCCCGTAGTTAAATCCCATAACCTATTAAAAAAATAGTCACCAGTGTTGTGTAGAACCTATTGCTAGCGATGTGGTAGGCATAGTATACCATTAGTAGAGTCTGTTATGTTTATGGTGCGAATGGAGTTGTCTACTGCCTGCGGAATCTCTGGAACACCTCTGAAAGAAATGCCACGAAGTGGTTCCTTCATCTCTGGAATCAAATCAGTCACGACTTAAGCTTTGCAATAGACGTGGCGACAGTTTCTGTGCAATCCACACATCATTTTGCACGACAATGCGCGGGCGCATACAGCACACTAGCTGCGGCTGCTCTGTTCGGTCGATGAGACTGTGAAGTACTGTACCATGCACCATACTTCCTAGACTTAAATCCTTGTGAATTTTATTTAATTCCGAAGATGAAGGAACCAATTTCTGGAATTCGCTTCAGAACTACTCCAGAGATACGACAGGCATTAGATCGCTCCATGCACACAGTCAACAGAACAGGCTCTGCTAACAGTATACTATGCGGTTCACATCACTGGCAACTGTTTCTACACAATACTGGCGACTACTTTGAACGACAGTAACAGGTACAAACATTTAACGCTTATTTTAGACCGAAACTCTTGGTAGAAGTATACAACTCTCATTGTAAAATTGTATTTATTCTAAAATTGCTAGAGATTGCTTGAATAATTACTAGATGTTACTAGTAGATTATTTTTTGTCAATTCACATGTTTTGGGCTTCATTTAGTGATTGATATTATATATATATATATATATATATATATATATATATATATATATATATATATATATATATATATATATATTTGAGGCATTCAAATTTGTCATGTAAAATACTGTTGTTATGTATTGTATTTGGCAATACATAACAACAGTATTTTACATGACAAATTTGAATGCATCAAATCTAAATATATATAATATCTCTAGCAATTTTAGAATCATTAAAAAAATTAAACATGTAACGGTAATGATTTTGTATTGCTTATTTTAGACTGAATGTCTTGGTAGAGGTATGCAATCTACATTATAAAATTTTAATAATTATTTTAAAAATGCCGGAGATTGCTTAATAAACAAAAGATGTTATCAGTAGATTATTTATTTTCAGTTCACAACATGTTTCGGGCGAAGCCCATCATCTGGTGATCGATATTATATAAATTTAGATTTGATATATTCAAATTTTTCATATAAAATACTGTTGATACGTATTGACAAATAATTCTTATTTGTCAATATGTATCAACAGTATTTTCTATAACAAATTTGAATACATCAAATCTAAATTTATATAATATCGATCACCAGATGATGGGCTTCGCCCGAAATATGTTGCGAACTGAAAATAAATAATCTACTGATGACATCTTTTGATTATTAAGCAATCTCCAGCATTTTTAAAAACATTATTAAGATTTTGTATTGATTGTGAATAAATAGTTGCCACTATTTAAGTTCCAACCCTAGTATATATTTTAATTGTGTGATCACAAAAATATTGGGCATATTTAATAACTCAAAAGAAAAGTACTATTTAATCGTGTATTACGAAACAAATATATTTTAGTTATACACATGAAGAGAAGGGTACTGTTCCTCGTCATATTACATTTTTTGCTGACTCCATTTGTGAAGCTTGTTAACCCATTTCTTCCCAGTGTTGCGTACACGCAACACAAAATTTAGCCTTACAAAATGCAGTCGGAATGGACTTACTATTCAAAACTCACCACACATGTGTTAAAAGGCATTCACAAGATCTCTGTATATGTGTTCAAGTTTCACAATTACCTTAACACTTCGTAAAAAGGTGCATGATTTACAAACGTCAGACGATCTACTTACACAAGAAATGTCAAGTTCAGCTTCACACAGAGTATTTTTCAATATTTCATGAGTGATACCATCAATGTAAGTCAGAGTTATCATATAATAGACAATATTGCACAGTTTGAACAAATAGAAGAATGTGATCACAAAAACTAAATTTTTCTATTTGTTTAATAGGAAGCAGCGCAACATTATGGGTGGTGCAAATTACAACACATGCTGCTAGTTTGTAATACTTGTAATGTTATTTCAATTATTTTAAAGAGAACCTGATGACTAAATATAACACTTTTTCAGAATTTCTATTTTTGGGAAGAAAAGGGTTAAGTTTGAGTCGTTTATTTCGAGGTGCTGTTAGCGATGCACGACGTGACCAGTGGCGGCTCGTACAAAATTTGACCAGTGTGCTACAATATTACAAAAATAAACAGGAAACAAAATATACTAAAATAAAAAAGTCAACCTTTGTATGATTGCCTTTAATTAAATATCAATTAATACTGTATTGACAGTAAGACCTTCAGCGCAATCTATAACAGTGCTACCAACTGCATGTATTCACTGCAGGTAGTAAATATAACGTTTAAAAAAATATTAATTTTATTTACAGAAATAAAAAATTTAGACTCAGAGGTATTTGAATACGAGCCTCACACAGGTAGGTTTGAGAGACAACGCGCAAGACGCCTGAGCCAGCGCGCTATTTGACTCTGTATGCCGCAATATTCGTCATATACTATTCTTCCGCAGCCGTTACACGCAGCGCGAAGAGAAATATTGATCTGGCGCTGCAGTCGGTCTCAGCACACGAGTCGTCTTGCCTGACGTCACGTCTGCGCATGCGCACTAGCGAACAGACGACTGCGTCGCCTCTCTGCGCACGTACCAGCGCGGCTGAATCCCACTTCAGCACATGGAGCTGGTTTCCAGCTATCGCGGCGAGAGCGCTCCAAAATGCGTTTTCATCCTTATTACTAGCATTCTAATACGTATTGGAAGGGAATTGGCATAATTTTATTGTGATATCTGGATCGCATTCCAAGAGAAAGGATGTAATTTTACAGCGATTTCTCGCTTGCTTTCGAAGAGAAATGGCATAATTTTAGTAATATATTTACACTGTGCTGCAGCACATTAGCACATTATCACTAGCCGCCACTTCATATCTCGTGAACTATATATCTTATGTGATTGTTACACTTACGGCGACTGTCCTCATGGATTGAAGATTATGTGTACAAAATTTCATAAAGATTGGAACAAAACTGTAAATTTGTATCCAACACGTACAAACATACGGACACTGTGCTTTATACAGGGTGGAGTTTGTGACACTTGCGGGGAGTGAAACTTGCGCGGAAAGGGAATGTGTAGACACTTGCGCGGAGACCCGGACGCTGCAGGTAGTGAACAGGGTGTTCCAGAAGTAGCGATACACCACGCCTACTCCACGCCCTCCAGCCGCTACCTGTGCCGTATTCAGGGAAAGGCCCACCGAGAGGTGGAGCTGTAGTAACGGGACGTTCGCTAAAAATAGGGTATATTACAAGATTCACGTCTCTCGCATTCTGGCCCAAAATTAGCATGGGCCTATATTTCGCATTCATTGAAAAATGCGAATTTTTCCGGTACCTACTGTTTACTTCGTACATATTTAAGGGCAGAAAATAAAGTTATCTCCCATTATTTCTGATTAAATAGTGTTTCACACCAAAATACCATTTATGACAATTTCGGATTTACTGCATTTGAGTCAGAATTCGCATCTATATTCGAATTTATCGCAAATACGAATTTTTCCTGTCCCTAGAATTACCTCTAAAATAAACAGCTGATCAAGGCACTAAAAGCAAGGGCAGATCTTTAGGTGTATTTCTACAAATAACTAAAACACAATTTGATCCTGGAATTATATACAATCTCATTATAACGGTTTTTTGTAGGTGGTTTTGAGCAGCTTTTAAATATGTTAGAAATTGCATTATGAAATATAGACAGCTACACGTTATGTTTATTATGAGATATCGATTTCGGCTAATTTGAGGTCATCTTCAAGTCTCAAACAACAGGTGTTACTTATGCATTTTTCCAGTGGCACTCGTAACCTTTAACTGTTTACACACAAGGTCTAACGTTGTTAATCGCGTTAGCGATGAAAAGAGAACCCAGAATCTTTGCGTCTAAATGATACATATATTGGTGTGATGTCTTATTTCGAAAGAATAGACATCACACCAATACATATATAGCTCTCGGTAAAGTGGAACGGTACGATGTCGTTACGTAGCACAGCACGTCGACTGGAAACGCAGGAGAAGTGCAAACAACGTTCTCTCCTCAGAGGTATGATTCTAATTAGGTTCGACGTAGACTTCTACAACATACAGTCTACACGGCGAAGATTACACCAAAAAAATTAACGTTTCGTCTACTTTGGCGATAGCAACCATATTTTAGAATCGTGTCTACTATGTAAAGATTTAACAACAAAAAACGCTTCAAGTCCATAACTTCACTGGTTTTCGAGTTCTGAATTTTTAATATGTTTTTAATGTTATTATAGAAAAAACAAATTTGGGACTCACACTAATATTTTCATATGGCAGATTTTGTAGGTACATTCACAAGACATAATACAACGGTTCTGTGCATTCATTTTATGAGAAATACCAATCATTTGTTTTCAGTGTTTATTTCAAATTTCTACATTTAAGTTTCTTTAATTATTAGTACTTAAATGTGGTGATGAAATAAATAAATTACGTGTATATGTGTAGTCTTATGCGGCCAAACTACTTAGGTCATCGGTCGCTAGACTTACACTACTTAATCTTACTCATAATAACGTAGGCAAAGTACAAACAAACATACCCATGTCCGAGGAAGGACTCGAACCTCCGACCGGACCGGCCGCGCAATTTGTGACACAAATTACATGTTTGATAATATTAATGCATAGAAGTATGAAATCACGTCAAGACTACTTCCTGCAAAAATTTTGACAAAAAAAGTTGGCACTGAGTTTAGAAAAACAAAATTCTGGTTTATTGGATATTAACATTTTATCAAAAAATGAATGTTACCTTTTTTTTTTACTACAAGAGATACAGCCATTCAAATTTACGGCCACCAGAACGTTTTCCCTTCCTGAGTAAATGAGCTGCTTCTTGTACTTTCTACACCTTTTTCTTGAATGTTCTGAATATAAATCTTCACACAGACTTCTTGAGGAGGAGAGTGATACGGATATCTGATTGTAGACCACTGCCTATTACCTTAGACCTTTTTGACTGTACTGAACAGGAGTTCCGCGTATTCCGTAATTTATATTTATACAGTTAACAGGCAATGTAATTTATAACCAACTATTGGCTGCCAATTTCGCTTCATTTTTCCTGGCAGTCTTGCAACTTGTTTCTCCCTGTTGGTTTATGCCGCGTTCGGAGTAAAAATGGTTCTATATGACGGTGATGGAAAATAGAATTTATCTTCAGCATTTTTCGGTGTGTGACATTCCCTTACACATTCCGTATTTCATATATTTCTTAGATGTATTTGTAATTCGAATACAGCCAAATCATTTTGGGGTCTACGAATAAACGCTTCAAGTATGTAAAATACTCATTGACTTATTATTATCGTTTTTTAATTGAAGGTTTAAGGTTGCGTCTCCTATTAATAAGCATAGTAGCTATTTTTAAAGAGATGAAAGTTGCGTGATAGTGGGGTTAACTACACAGCGGTCAATACATCAACGTATCTGTGCAAGATGCCTAATATATTTATTGCTTGCGCAGGTGTCTTGATATGCTTAGTGTTCTGAATAATATGCTTTTAGGAGGTATGACTGTGGAAAGTCATCGTCTTGTAGTAGCAGAGAATGTCTTAATAACTCTCCAAACATTATCACTATTAAAATACCTTTTTGTTTACAGGAGGAACACTCAACGGATTAATATGTAGTTAGAACAAGTTATTATATTGCTCTTCAGCTTTGAAAGGGTTGTGCAATTTCACTGATTTTCGTATTATGTTGACAGTGTGGAAACTTGACCACAGCAGTGCTAGACTTCTTGGTGTGCCTGTACCCAGGAAAAGCCATCAGCTGCCCCAAGGGCCCCGGGTTCCGCGCAAGTGTCACCCCGCGCAAGTGTTCCAACCCCTACAGGGTGTCCCAGCTATCTTGTCCACACAAAATACGGCTGGGACCCATGAATGAATATATTTGGAAACATTATAAAACGAAAGCAAATATGTTTTTTTAACACAAACTTATGGGTGTTTTTTTTTTTTTTTTTTTTTTTTTTTTTTTTTTTTTTTTTTTAATGGACACCCTATTTTTTTTCTTCAGCAATCCATAGCATGACAAATCACATAAACAATGGCGTTGATTGCATCACAATATGAGGCTAGCGCACGTCCTGAGACTCAGGCGTTAACCCCATGCTACTCAGGAAGTGCGCTAGCCGCGCGTTTTGCGTATTTCAAGCGTCAACTTCGCGTCGCAATATCTCGGGATGTAATTGGAATACTGCGATGCAATCAACGCCATTGTTTATGTGATTTGTCATGCTATGGATTGCTGAAGAAAAAATATTGGGTGTCCATTACAAAAAACATAAGTTTGTCTTAAAAAAACACATTTGCTTTCCTTTTAGAATGCTTCCAAATGTGTACATTCATGGGCCCCAGCAGTACAGTGATACCGGTGAAAGTCGTTTTCCAACAGCTGTTATTGTTCCAGAGATATGTTGGGTGGACAAGATAGCTGGAACACCCTGTATATTAAATCGATTACCAGATGATGGGCTAAGCCCGAAAGATGTTGTGAATTGACACTAAATAATCTACTAATAACATCTAGTAATTATTCAAGCAATCTCTAGCAATTTTACAATCATTAAAAAAATTTAAGCATTTACTGGTAATGATTTTGTATTGATTGTGAATAAATAGTTACTACTATTTAAGTCCCGATCCTAGTATATATTTTAATTGTGTGTTCACAAACATATTGGGCATAATTAATAACTCAAAAGAAAAGTACTATTTAATCGTGTATTACGAAAGAAAGATAGCTTTTAGTTGTACACATGCAGAGATGGGTACTGTTCCTCGTCAAATTACATTTTTTTGATGACTCCATTTGTGAAGCTTGTTAACTTTGAGTCGTTTACTGTGAGGTGCTGTTAGCCGTGCACGACGTGACATCTCCGGAGCTCCTCCAGCCGTTCTTGAACGTGAGCAGGATGACGGTGTAGGAGATGAGCGTGGAGGCGAAGTAGACGACGAGCCTGGTGTCGAGCGTGACGGCGCCGCAGAGGCAGAAGCGCGGCCCGCGCAGCTGCAGGTGCAGCGCGAACATGCGCAGCTGCCTCTCGGCGCAGGAGCGCGGCGGCGCGGCCAGCAGCTGGCGCGCCACCGCCGCGCCAGTCGCGTCCGCCTGGCGCGCCGCCAGGTGCGCTGGCATCGCCAGCAGCAGCGCCAGCACCGAGCCCGCCGCCGCCTCCGTGGCGCGCGGCCACCACGCGCGCGCGCCGTCCTGCGGCTCCGTCACCAGCAGGTAGGCCACGCACACGCTGTAGCACAGCCAGCTGAACACCGTCAGGCCCGCCACCGGCCCGTGGGCCGACATCGCCTCCTCTGCCGCCCCGCACAGGTGGTCGTACGCCTGCCGCAGCTCCCAGATGCTGGGCGGACCCCCTCCGGTGCCGTCGATTGGAACCTCCTCGCTGACTGTGGCACCCTCCCCTTTCTCTGCTGCTCGCTCTTTCTCTGCCGTTACTGCTCCCGGGTAACTAGTCGCCAAATACGTGTTGATACGCCTAAAATACCTTCCAATTACGAGAATTACGTTGGCAAACCTGAAGAGAATCACATTCTGCTGGAGGAAGCTGTAAAACAACACCGCTACGAATAATACCGTTCCGGTGTCACCGTACTGCATCACCCACATCGACGTCTGCATCGCGCTCATCAGTAACGCGAAGGCCAATTCTGCATACGCCACAGCCGTATCTATACCTCCTTCCGCACGGTGCTCATTTAGAAGCCTCCGACACTTCAGAATAAGTGACAGCATCCGCTGCCACTTGTCGACGTTCACACACAAATCGAGGATAACGGACAGAGCAGACACTGTGAAAAAGGTCGTCACGGCCCCTTTCATGATAACAGTCAACAGTTGAAAGTCCTTGACGGGCTCGTGATGTTGACAGAAAGCGTGGAGCAAAGAACCCACGTGCACTATCGACCCTGCAACAGCAGGAATCACTGTAGCAAATGTCCGCCTTATTTCGACTCGATTTTCTTGCAATGTAACAGAGTACGGCATCAGCCCCAAAATGCGACAGCAAAAGTGATAATGTTGAATGGCTGTCAGAAGGCCAGACCTAGCAAACATGCTGCTTAAACAGCTTTATTTTCGTGTCTGCAGAACAGAATGACGAAACACCAACTTAAGCCGAATGCTCGGTCTCGACTAGTAACCACAAGCAGAATTCGCCAGCATGATACACACACTCTTATGCCGAAAATTCTGGGAACTCCAATTTGTTCTGAAGTAAGCACCTCGTCTTTGAACCCTATACTGGTAAGTCAACCTCATTCCCATTAGGGCGATCATCCATCAATATTGATCACTTCGAGTTTAATGGCCCGTATCACGCGGGAGGTAATGGATTAATACACAAGGAGAACTCTGTTAGTGGGCCACATTTCTTCGTTGCTTCTTTGCCAGTGTTATTCATCTACATATTTACTCTGCATTTAAGTGCGCGGCAGAGAGTTTATCAAAAAGCTTAGATAATATTTCTGTACTGTTCCACTCCCTAAAGTGCGCGGGAAAAAGGAACACCTAAATCTTTCCATTTTCGATATCTCTTATTGTATTATGATGAGCATGTTTCCATATGTAGGTGGTTGCTAATTTTAAGTCATAATTTTCAGATATTTATTTGAATTCACTGCCCATAGATTTTACTGATTTGCTGTGTAAGTTTAACGGATTCCTTTCAGTGCTCATATGGACGACTTCATACTTTTAATTATTTTGGGTAATTGACAATTTTTTCACAGTGCAGCTCAATTGTTTTGTAGTTGATTTTGATCTTCTGGTGACTTAAAAACCTATAAATGACAATCTAAGACGGATGCTCACACTGTTCTTAAATCTTTTATGAAGACAAAGAACAGTACAGATCCTGGGGAACGCCAGATATCACTTTTTACTTCATGACTTTCCGTCAGTTACTACGTACTGTCTCTTTTCAGATAGGAAATCACAAATCCTGTCGCACAATGGAGACGATGTCCCTTAAGGACACAATTTGATTAGAATCCGTTTGTGACGTACAGTGTCAAAAGCCTTCTGAAAATCTAGAAATATGGAATCGATTTGAGATCCCTTGTCAACAGCACTCATCACTTCATGTGAGTAAAGAGCCAGCTGTGTTTCACAATAACGATACTTTCTGAGTTGACTCTGAGTGACTCTGGGTTCTCTTCGAAGTAGTTCACAATGTTAAAGAAAGGTATAAGTTCCAAAATCCTGATACATACTGATGTCACTGATATGGGTCTGCAATCATGAACACTTCACTGCTCATATACATTCAAAAAGAGTCATGTTATTTCTTGGGAACACTCGTTTATATTAGAGATTTGAATCATTTTGATATAACCTGCCCAAATAAGTATGCCTGTTTATATAATTACATAATTACCATCAAACTACTAGCGTTCCAGCATGTCAAGGTAATGTTGGCTCCCCATGATTTCCATATTCTTTATCTAAGGCCTATTAGCGATCTTAAACATCTAGTACACCTTTTTTTCATTCCTTACTTATCCTCAGTACCTAAATATCCTCAGTATGTCATCAGAAACACGCTTTGCAAAGCAATGTTCTTGATTGGTGTTTTAGAATGCTAAACAGCTTGGTAATCAGTTCTCCTGATAATACACATTTGGTTTTCACCTTATAGTGTGGCCATTCATTAACGTATAAGACTATAGCTTCTGTCGAATTTCCACATATTCTATAAACTAACAGCAGTCCAGTTGATTCCAACTGCAGTTTTCAATCTTTACTCGTTTCTTCTGAAGTTCGAGGTTTTTCAGTCAGTTACATTATCATTACAATAATTTCATCTAATGTGGTATTTTCTGTAAATAATTCATTAAAAAAGTTGAATCTGTTGCTATACATACCAGTTTACGAGTTTCTAACTCTTATCATAGCTCTTCCAACTACGTAGACATCTGCTCGCTCAGAGGTAGTGACAACAATAGTTTATACTCAACTATTAAAGAATCCCCAGTATTTTATGACCTGAAATAGTATCTGATGCCATAGGGAGGTATAACCTTGTAAAGCCTCCAAAAGAAAAGTGTTTTCTTGACTGTTTTGCACAAGCACATACATAAGCGAAAATGTCAAATTTTGACAGTGTATAACACACTATATTTTCATAGCTGTGTACAGTTTTCTCGTTTTTATCTAAAACATTAGAAAAAGCAGACTTATAATGGCTACATGGAATAATATAAAATTATATACCCTTTAGTCAATCACATAGATTTATAATCTTTGAAATTGTTTCAATTGTTCTATTGAATCATGTCATATTAAATAGCGCTGACTCTCTGCTGCCAACAGTCGATCGAAAAGAATGTACATTGTACTGTTTGAGTTTCTTTAACAAAATTTGGAAGAAGAAAAGAAAATGACAGGCTGAAAATTTCAACTGTTGAAAAAATTTTAGTATTATGTACACTTACAAACTCTGTATTTGGCGGTCGTGACAGGTGCACGTCAACAGCAAATAAGCATGAAAGACATTAGACTGCAAAATAAGAAAACACAGTACATGCATCACCTTCAGTTCAGGCTAATAAGAGGGAGATACGGTTGCGGTGTATGAGTGAGACAGCCTGAATGTTGTCGGGGGAAGAACCGAGGTTCCAGAATGTCGACAGAAGTTGCCCCAAACAACAGATGTAGGAGTACAATTATTGAAAGGACAAGGAAAGATTACTAGCTAGATTGTTGCCAGTGATGATGCAAACGTAGAAGATATTTATAAGGGATATAAGACCTAAATTGGCTCATAGTGAAAAATTAATGCAAACTTCCGTATAGATAATATGTAAACCAATTCGAAATACCGAAGTGTATTGAAATGTGTAATATCAAATGTGTCATACCAAATGCACAGTCAAAATTATATTTAAAGTTGTCACGTGCAAGTAAGCATATTAAAAGGCTCTTGCTTTTATAAATTATTGCCTAACCTTAATCTGAGAGATGAAAATCAAACATGGGAAACGTCACCAATTTAGTGACGTGTTTCAAAATGGAAGTATAAGCGAAGTTCAAAAAACTTAGGTTTCCTGAAGAAGGCACAAAGACTCGTTCCCAAGAAATGAAAACAGAATAGATGATAGACATGCAGCATGGAAAGATATGTAGCGCTACAAAGATAGTCCTAGCATGTACTTAGAGTGTACGTAGAGTGCTGAAACCTGGGGGTATCTGGACATTCTCTTGTACAGAGTGATGGTGGACCACAGGACCACTCAATTATTCTGCTTAAGCAGCTGCCTGATTCCATTCTTTTCAACACTGTGTGCTGAATCCCGTTACCTGACCTGAAGGCCATAGATTCATACCAGTACCATCTTTTTTCACCACCATATTTCAATGTTCGTGACGTCAGAAGGCACCCGGATATGAACTTTTCTATGCTTCATTACCAACAACCCAGACGACTTACCATGAAGAGCGATGAGGCTATCCTTCAGCTATTCACTGCAAAATCTCAGGAGTTCTATGGTAGGTTAAAATAATTGCAAGAAATATTTGTTAAGGAAAATGTGATACAATGCGCTTTTTTTGATTTAATGAGCAATGAAGTTAGCCAGTGTGGACGTCGCTCACGGTGTTTAAACAGTCTGCCTGTGACTTACCAAACGTGTTCTTTTTAGTTTCCTCAAACTGAACAAGAGCGAAAAATACAAACTGGACACTTAACAATAGTCAAGTTACGAACCCCAGTCAATAGTTCACCAGTCTCTGCTCTACTATTGTTTGTGTTGTTCAGTTTCTGCTATCCCAACAAAGAAAACGTTTAGCAACACCGCTTCTGGCGTGCTATTTGAATATGCACGTACAGTAATCGGATTGATTAAATGCTACAGCTACATCATTACTCTGCAAACCTGAAGTGCCTCGCAGGTGGTTTATCGAATTAGTAATTCTGTTACATCTTCAAAATCTTCTGCCAATCTTAGGTTCGCCTTCCCCATTACATTTTATATGTGTTCTTTCCAGTTTAATAAGTCAGTCGTAGTTTTAACTGAATTTACGCTATTTTGATTGATTTATGTTATAAATGAAGTTTAGTGAATAACTTTTATTACTTATGTGGAGAACTTCACACCTTTATTATTTAGGGTCAATTGCCAATCTTCACTCAATACAGATTCTTATTTAAGTCGTTCTGCAGTTCGTTTTGATCTTCTGATGCCATAACTAGACGGTAAGCAACAGCATCATCTGCAAACAACCTAAGAGGACTGTTCAGATTTCACCTGTTTATTCAGATAAGGAAAAAAAGAACAAGAACATTACCCTGGAGACCGCCAGACATCACTTCTGTTTTAGCCAATGCCCTTCCGTTATTTACTACGAACTGTGTCTTCTCTGATAGGAGACCTCCAATCCAGTCAAATATTTTTTATAATTGGTGTTGTGTCTTTTCTCTCAGCCATGACTGAAAGAACAGACACCACGCCTAGTTCGCAGCCATGTTGAATTTGCAAATTACTTATTAAGGAGGGGAAGAAAGAACGATTAGAAAGGAAAGGATTGATATTAACTGACATTAGCTGCACAGTGGCTTTGAATTATACAATGGCGACAAGTGAAAAAGTGAGCCAGGCCAGGCATTGAACCAGGATCTCCCACTTCGGGACAGCGGTTGCCTTCGAACATGTTCGAAAGAACAGACACCACACCAATCTATAATAAGTATTACACACAAAGACAACGTTTGGTTCAGTTGCTTCATAACAGATGCTATCATATGTTTGGCCTCGCACTGGAATCCGTAATGGTGAGTGTAAGACGGTATGGGGGTGGGCGATGGGAGCGCTACAGCCATGGCGTGTAACTTGTGGAAGTTTAAGACTAGTTAAGGCGGCCGCATGCCGGCTCACTTTTTCTCTTGTCGCCATTGAATAATTTCATTGTCCCAATGCAGCTAATGTCAATCTTCTCCTTCCTAATCATTCTTCCAGCCCCTCCTTAATAAAAATTAAAAAAAAATTGTCAATCATATATCTGGGACGATATTCCGTAAGGACGCAATTTTATTGTAGGCTGTTTGTTGTAAGATAGGATGTCAAAAGCCTTTCGGACCTTGTTGATGACACACATCTCACTGTGTGAGTAAAGAATTACCTGTGTTTCACAAGAACAATATTTTGCGTTGACTGTCGATCAATAGATTGTACTGTTTGATGTAAATCATGACGTTTGAGCATAGGATATCTTCCAATACCTGTTGTAAATCTACGTCAATGATACAGGTGCGTCATTCAGTGCAATGTTGTTATTGCCTTTATTGAATATCATTGTGAACTGTGTTACTTTCCAGTCTTGAGTCCAGATCCTTCGTCGAATGAGTGCTTGGATATGGCATTAAGTACGTAACTATTGCATCAATATACTCTGATAAGAACATAACCGGTATACAATATGTACCGTAAGACTTATTTTTGTATAAATTGTGTCCAAAAGAACAAACACCACTTTTGATCCTGCAGTTATTATCTAATCATATTCACAGAATGCATGATATTAACTGCGAATGGTAAAGCTGAAACTGTGTACCCAACTAAGATTCGAATCCAGGGCTTCTGCTTTCTAGCGAGTTGTGCTCACCCCTACACCACTTATTTTTGTGTAGGAATTCATTAGTAAACTTTCGTCAGGTAATACACAGTTTTAGATAAGTTGTTAATGTAGACGATTTTTGAATGATTTGTTGGAGGTGCACAGCCACAATAGAGTCTGACATGTTTTAATTTACAGAAATAAGCAAAACTATGTCATCACTTAAAAGATATATGTTGTAACTGTTAATTTCATAAATATCTACAAGAAAACTTGTAGGGTCAGTATCTTGATCATTAGGCAAGAAGAATTTGAAACGAAATTGATCATTTGTAATTAACATTTTAATTTAAGTTACAGAAATTATGTGTACATACGTCTTTCTGCACTTTTTGATGTAGAAACTGAAGTTTACAATATTATTCTGTAAAGTTTTCTAAAATTTGCTAGTACACAATTATGCACTGCAATTTACGAAAAATTAATTATTTGTTAATAGTTATCATTGATTACATTAATTCATATTATCAATTATATTCAGTACAAGCAGTTAATTGCTTTCATCAATTTTTAATAACCAGTTCTTTTTAATACAGTAAACTTTCCAGCAGGCCGATTTGAAATGCAGAAGTGCAATGGCAGTGACAACGTATTCATAAATTTCCGTATGTGTCCAAATTTGTCATTGTCAGCCTATCTCTTTGCTATTGTGGCCGTTGCTGCAACCTTATCTCAGGTTTTTGACGGAAGCCCTCCACCCAGGATTATTTTTAAATACTGATGTTGCCAGGCTTTGCACGAAATGTTTTTAACTCTGACTGATATAAAGTATTACTTTAAGAATCTGATGATGCCCCAAGAGGCAAAACACGTTGATGAAATTAAATTACTGCAACAATCACAGTATTTTATTACAAATTATATTGCACTGGTTGCTTTACCAGATGACCTGATTGTGTGGACGATGTTTTTATGAACTTTAATTGTAAATTGGTAACTGTAACTTTTCTGATAATTAATGCAAAGAATTAATGTAATAAATATATGTGACAAGTACCCAGAGCAGTTAAGGTCAATCCGTTTAGTTGTTTTTTAGCGTAAGATCTGAAGTAGTTATTGTTTTACCATGTGAGTTTTAGTCTGTGTGTGTGTGGAAGGCTTCGGAAAATACATGGCTGTAAACTTGTATCAACTACAATTGTTTATCATCAATAGACATTTACATTGTAACCCAAACTGATCTGCTTAAAAATATGACTTCACACTGTTATTGGAGGAAATCAAGACCTTTACAACTTACATAGAAGACTTCACTAACTTTTCAGCTTAACACAGATTTCCTTATACAGCTAATTTAAGTCACAAACTTTAGCCTCCAGCATTTCAAAAGAACTATAAGTTAAAAGAATAAAAGCTGATTTGGTGGTTGATTAAAATATATAATAAATAATCCATAGTTAAGTGAAAACTGAGTGTTTCACATAAAATTTTTGTTAAGTAAATATACATACGCAGATGGGCAACCTGCTGAAATCAATGTAGCCTACCAGGGATGAAGGAAGTATGGTAGTATAGTGTTTCAGGTTGTGCAAAGCAGAACATTTATGTGGGCAAATGTGTTAGAGGGGGGGATTTGGGATTATGGGGAGGGATGCAATTCTGAACCAAGCATCAGGATGTGAAAGGAGGGGAGTTGTGAGGAAAATGGAGCCATGCCGGGGATGAGAGGAGTAGGTTTTCTTAGATCTGGTAGGAGGGTATACAGGGTGATTCTGTAAGAGCATTCAGAAATTTAATTGGCCATATGAAATGCTTAACTGAACAATTTGAGATAGGAAACCTGGGTCGAAGAAGCCAGCTTAAGGAAATATGTAAGTAAACTTGTGTCTCGCATTACTGTTTTCCAATTTATTTACAAGTAACATGTACATAATTTTACACATACAGTTCTGTTTATTTAAATGTACATTTTTTATTTCATGCTAGGAAACAAGGAGTATTAGGCTGCATGATGCAGGTTTTGTTTACTTGTCTGTAACTTGGCTCTGTTGTATCATACTTCCATGTCGCATGACAGGATGTGCTTTAATCAACAACATACCCATACATTACTCACTGCTATTTAGAAAAGTACAGTACTGGTACAGTTTTGCAGAACTCAATGGCATGCACCTTATCCTAACCATGGCCTGTGAGATCACCTGATCTGTATCTCCTTGGTAATTCCCTATGGCAATATCTGAAGTCACTTTTGTATGAGAATCCAATAGAGACGAAAAAAAATTAGTTGCTAGAAATGTAGCTGCTTGTTATGTGATTCAAAACACACACTGGATATTTGTCAGAGTGCACCAGAATCTTGTTCACCAATGTCATGCTTGCATTCAGGTTGATGGACATCATTTTCAGCATACTGTTCAAATGATACATTAATTTGCCAGTGATGGTACTTGCAGTTAACTGAAACTAACGTGCTGGCCACGGTGGCTAAGTGGACTGCGGTGCGTCAGTCACAGGCTGCACAGCCACTACGGACGGGGGTTCGAATCCCCCCTCAGGCATGGATATTTGTGCCGTCCTTAGTGATAGCTAGTTCATAAGTAGTTTGCAAGTTTAGGAACTGATGACCCCATAGTTAAGTCCCATAAGCTATACAAACATGTGTTTGTGTGTGTGTGTTTTGTGTGTGTGTGTGTGTGTGTGTGTGGAAATAACGTAAATACAAAAGTAAACAGTAATGTGATTGTATTCCTACTATTTAAGCTGGTTTCTCTGACACCAGGTTCTCTACCTCATACTGCTCAGAGGAGCATCCACTATGTCCGTTTACATTTTTGCATGCTCTTGCAGAAACACCCTGTTTATCACAACGAAGCTCTTGGGGAGGTAAAGGAAGGCAACTGAAGTTTCACTGAGAGAGGATGTGGGGATTGTGGAGGTCTAATGATTGACACTGTGAATTTTTCCCCTACTTCATTGCAAGTACAGTTATGTTTGCAAACTGTGATGTCTGAAGACATCTTCCAGCCGTTCTTGAACATAACCAAGTTGACAGTGTAGGTGGCGAACGCCAAGGCGACGCACAAGATGCGTTTGAAAAGTTCGGCCGATGATCCCAGGAAATATAGAGAACAAGAAATACAAACAAAATACCTTTAGTGACATTCAAAGGAATCACCATCGGCTACAATATACTTCTGATGTCAGTTGTACAGCTGTTGGAAACTGTCAGCAAACACTTCTTGTAGTCTCACTCGAAGCACTGAGTTCACTTGTTGTTGGACCTCTTCAACCATTGCATTGTTTGTGCTGATCTTCAACTCGTCTGCTACCATTCTTAATGACAGCCGCTGACCATCCGCAAGATCCGCCGCACTCATTCGATGTTGTATGGGACTGTGATCGTGGATGGTTGATACGAATATGGTTCATCCTCGACACCTTCCTTTCCGTCTCTAAAGCGCTTAAACTATTCAAAGACACACTTTTTACTCACTCCCTCAATCCCATACACTTGCACTAACATATACATCTTCGTTTTGCTCAATCTGAAAGAAAACTTTAAAAATAAAGTATTGCTCCATTTTGAGCTCCATGTTGCAATGACACAAATTCTCCCATTGAGCCTTTTACTTGGGTAGCAGCATGTACTTTGCACGATAGGGGGCACTTGTTGACATGTCCTCACCAGCAGAGTTTGTAGAATATGGGACCATTCACCAAACTTTCCAGATGCACCTTGTAGAGCAGCAACTTTGTGTCTAATGTGAGGCTGACGTAGATCACAGTGTCCCCCGGGTTGTAGTGGTCACAGTTACATTTCTGAACCAAGTATTAGGATGTGGAAGGAGGGGAGTGTTGAGGACAAACGAAGCGCAGTAAGAGATGGGAGGGGTGGGTTTCCTTAGATCTGGTAAGACAGATACCTGTCAGGAAAAATCTCTAGAGCAGGTAAGGAGAGGCGGTTGAAGTTTCGTTGGCAGAGAATGTGGAGAGTGTGGAGGTGTAATGAAGGAGATTTTATTTGCAGGTACAGTTAGGTCTGAAAGCTGCGACGTCTGAAGACACCTTCCAGCCGTTCTTGAACGTGAGCAAGACGACAGTGTAGGTGATGAGCGTCGAGGCGAAGTAGAGCAGTAGCTTTGCGTCGAGAGTAATGGCGCCGTAGAGGGAGAAGCGCGGCGTGCGCAGCTGCAGCTGCAGCGCGAACAGGCGCAGGTGGCGCTCGGCGCGACTGCCCGGCGCCATCACCAGCAGCCGCTGCGCCACCACCGCCGCCGTGCGCTCCGCCTCCCTGGTGGCCACGTGCGCAGGCAGCGCCAGCAACAGCGCCAGCAGGAGCACCGAGCCCACGTCCACGGTGCGCCACCACACCAGCGCCACCTCGTGCGGCTCCGTCACCAGCAGGTAGGCCACGCACACGTCGTAGCACAGCCAGCTGAACGCCAACGCGCCCACGACCGGACCGTGGGCGGATATCGCCTCGTCTGCAATTCCGCACAGGTCGTCGTACGCTTGACGCACCTTCCAAAGTGCGTGCGGCCCCTCTTTGCTCTCGTTGCGGGCAGTTTCCTCGTGTGGTGTGACACCTAGATCTCTCTCGTCGGCTACATCGCCTTCCCAGCCGGCCAAGTACTCGTTGATACGCCTCGCGTACCTCCACATGACGACGACGATGTTGACGAACCTGAACACGATCACATTTTGAAGGCATATCCCGTAGCACACCACGGCGACGTAGAGACAAGTTGCCCCCTCGCCGTACTCTTCTGCCCACGTTACGGCCACCACGACCGTGTTGAGAAGCATAAAGGCCCACTCCAAATATACCACAGTAGTTTCACGCCCTGCTTCCCTGCAGCGTTCGTTTAATAGCTTACGACACCTCACCATGAGTGACAGCATGCGTTCGTGCTTGGCACAGTTCGCCCACAAATCGAGTATTACAGAGAGGCAGGACACTGCAAAGAAAGCTAACAAACTGCTTTTCATAACAACCAAGAAAAGCCGAAATTTCACATCGCCTACGGCTACATTTTCCTGGAAAAAAGCATAAAGTCCTGACATAAAGTGAATAACAGTGCCTGCGATAGCGGGAGCCATGGTAGTGGCCGTTTGACTCACTTCGACGCTATTTTCGTGCAATGACATAGTGTAAGGCATCAGACCAAAGACACGGCAGCTGATGTAGTAGAGCCAAACGGCCCTCAGGAAGCTAGATTTTCCGCACATGTTGTAAATACAATTCTTTGTGCACACTTGCGTTGCGCAATACACTACGTTTATGTACGATAACCGAAACGTTCGTTCTAGAGTGAAAAAGCACCCGCAACAAACCTCTATATGTGACACACTGCGAAGCCGCTATTGCTATGAGCACTTCTCCATCATACACCAGTCACCTCCTCTTTGAAACTTTAGCTTGTAAGTCAACTTAATTTCCATTAGGGCTATCGCTTACAAAATCGATTACTACACGAGTCCTGCCGGCCGGTAGTCTGAATGTTAGTTAATTGCTCCCCTAAATTTGCCGACTACACGGCCAAAGTTTGTATGCAGCACTCACGTGTGTTATTGCGGGCTGGGTTCTTTGCTGTTGCATCTATAACTCTCAGAAGGAAAGTTAATTATTTAATGATAAGTCAACTTCGTGATCATTAGAGAGGAATCACGAGCACTTATTGGGCAAGGATAGGGAAGGCAACTAAATGAAGGCATTTTTAAATACTTACCTACCATTAACTTGGAACTGGCGTCGTCCGGGTATTTATTTATTTATTTGTATTTTCTGTTAATACATCTCCTTTTCCCTTCTCTCGCTATGCATCTCCTACTCTCTACTTTATATCAAGTTGTATCCATACTGAACTACATCAGCTTCCATTTAGTAGTTCATGTGTGAAAAGCTGATATACTTTTTTCATTTATAATAATAATACCTTATCGATTACTCACTGCGCCTCCAACAATTATTACGTCGCAACTGAAATATGCCGATTCACGACATAAGTATCAAACATAACGCAAGGTACTATTTACCAACCAAAATTACTTTGGCGATATGTCAAGACCTTTAGAACAATTTACTGGTTGTAGGAGTCTAAAGATAACAGAGAAACGAGAAGTATAGCTTCAAATGAAGTTGTTTATAGTAACTGGTGGCATTAAAACGTCTTAATGTGTGGGAAACGAATCCGAATGAGCGAGCCTTAAAGAAGCCCTAATATTTTCAAATTCTTTCACAATGCAGAACATTAAACTGTACTTCCATAGCGAATAAAACTTACACAATAGCTTATTTATCACGAAACGATAAACGTCACGTTTTACTGAGCTTGTATCGTAAATTTTAACAAAAATCGGACGCAATAAAATGAAAGTATAACACAAGAAGTAAAACGTTGTGTTAATAACAGGATTATCTTCATTTTTTACATCCACACTTACATGTATGTTTGTAAAAGTCTTTTTATTCGTTAATTCTTTATTAAGAAATCGCAGGGTGAAGAAAGCAGTGAAGTGCACCGTCAGTGATAAACACGAGACTCTGCTTTCCACTCCCCTTCTCAAACAGCTAACTATTAGATACGACGAAGAAGAAAATTTATTTCCCGCTCATTACACTCAGGGAATCTAAGCAGTATGAAACGCGACTTACGCGGAAATAAATGGGCATGAATATAAATGTTATTTCTGGTTGCAGAATATGTTACAAACGCGAATATGAGTGGAAAAAACGAGATATATACGGCAGGACACGAACCACCGATTTTAACCCTTGCTCAGCACCTTCATAACTCAAACGAGAGTTCTTATATCCCAAGCAAATATTTATTTCCCCTCCAATGAAATTCGTCAGATATAAAGCATCATCATCATCATCATTATTAGAGACTGATTATGCCTTTCAGGTTCAGCCTGGAGCATAGTACCTCTAATAAAATTCCTCCATGATCCCCTATTCAATGCTAACATTGATGACTCGTCTGATGTTATGCCTTTTACTTAAAAATCATTCTGCACCGAATCTAAGTACTTTCTTCTAGGTCTACCTCGACTGCTCTTACCCTCCGCTGCCGAGCTCACGAGTCTCTTACGTAACCTTGCTTCTCTCATGCGTGTAACATGACTCCACCATCTCAGTCTGTTCGCTCTAACTGCTTCATCTTTGGTGTTCATTCCAAGTTTTTCTTTGATTTCCTCATTGTGGACACCCTCCTGCCATTGTTCCCATCTATTGGTACCTGCAATCATTCTTGCTACTTTCATATCTGTAACCTTATCTTTATGAATAAGGTAACTGTATCCACCCAACTTTCACTCCCATACAACAAAGTTGGTCGAAAGATAGAGCGGTACACTGCTAACTTAGTCTTGGTACTTACTTCCTTCTTGCAAAAGAGAGTAGATCTTAGCTGAGCACTCACTGCATTAGCTTTGCTGCACCTCGATTCTAGTTCTTTCACTATGTTGCCATCCTATGAGAAAATACATCCCAGGTACTTGAAACTGTTCTAACTTTGTTCCTCCTATTTCGCACTCAATCCGTTTAAATCTCTTTCCCACAGACATTACTTTTGTTTTGGAGATGCTGATCTTAATATCATAATCCTTGCTCCTCTGATCGAGCTCTGAAATATTAGTTTACAACCTTTCAATCGAATCTGCCATTACAACTATTTTAATCCCGCTCTGCCAGTCTACTGTTTTCAACATATGATCCATGAATAGAATGAACAACAGTGGTAACAGGTTACAGCCTTGTCTTACCCCTGAAACTACCTTGGAACCATGAGCTTAATTTGCCATCTACTGTAACTTCAAATGTTTGTAATTCTATCGGACCAAACTGCGTGGTCATCAGTCCGTAGCTTACAAACTACTTAAACTTAGGTAAACTAACCTAAGGACAAACACACACACCCATGCCCCAGGGAGGACTCGAACCTCCACGGCGAGCAATCGCGCGCTCCGCAGCGAGACGCTTTAGACCGCTCGGCTACTCCACCATGGCTCTAACTGCTGCCTGACAGTCTACGTAAAGCCCTTTAATTGCCTGCAGAAGTTTGTCTCCTATACAATAATCTTGTAGAACTGACAGTAGCTTCTTCATAGGAACACGGCCATGAGCCTTTTCTAGATCTATGAAACATAGATACAATCCCCTGTTCCACTCATAGCACTTTTCCATTACCTGTCGTAAGTTAAAGATCTGGTCCTGACAGCCTCTAAGAGGCCTAAACCCACACTGATTTTCATCTAACTTGTCCCCAATTAATACTCGCACTCTCCTTTCAACAATACCTGAGAATATTTTGCCTACAACGCTAATGAAAGAGATACCTCGATAGTTGTTACAATCTTTTCTGCTTCCATGTTTGAAAATTGGCGTGATTACCGCTTTCGTCCAGTCAGACGGAGCCTGTCCTGATTCCCATACCTTCTCAATTATCCTGTGTAACCATTTTAAACCTGACTTTCCACTGTATTTGACGAGTTCCGGCTTAATTTCATCCACCCAAGCCGCTTTATTGCACTGTAATCTACTGACCATTTTCTCCACTTCCTCAAATGAGATCCTGTTTCTATCGTCGTTCCTATCCCATTCTACCTGAAAATCTGACACATCATTGAACGTTTCTCCTACATTGAGCAATTTTTTAAAATATTCCTTCCATCTGCTCAAGGCATCCACAGGACTAGCAGCTTTCCTGACCTGTCCAAAACACTTGTTAATTCCTTCTTTCCTCCCTTTCGAAGATTGCTGTTTTTATATTTTTCCCAAAGTGGTATTTACTTTCCGAATACGCCACTTTATATATAAAGACCTTTGTTAACACACGAGGCGTATTTGGAAAGTAAATACCACTTTGGGAAAAAATATAATAAACATTTTTATTGTCACAAGAAAGAGCATATATTAAACCACTTTTCCACATAGTTTCCACCATTATTGAGGCACTTGTAGCGGTCGATCAACTTATCTAGTCTTACCTCATAGGACGAGGAGACCATTGATGAGAACCATTGCTCCACACCGAGTTTGAATCAAATTGTGACAGGTGATGAGACTTGGGTACGTAATGTCACAACGAAGTCAAAACAGCAATCAGTGGAATGGAGACACACACGATCTCCCATAAAACAGAAATTCAAGACGATGACTGCACAGTAAATCATGCGCAAGGTGTTTTGGAACCGAAAGGGTGGGCTGCTTGTTGAATTTCTCCCAAGAGATATCATCAATGCAGCCAGATGCTGTCACACTGTGAAAAATCTTTGACATGCGATACAGAACAAAAGGAGACGAAAGCTCAGCAGAGGAATTCCGCGTTACGATAATGCTCGGCCGCACAGCAGTGTGTATGGGAGGAGTTCCACCACCTGCCGTACAGACCTGACTGGCCCCATCGGACTATTACTTCTTATATATAAAGTGGGAGCTTGGCGAAAAACGTTTCCAAAGTGACGACGAAATGAAACTCGGCATGCAGTAATGGTTCTCATCACTGGCGGCATCATTCTATGAGGTACGACTAGGTAAGTTGATCGACCGCTACAAGTGCCTCAACAACGGTGGAAACTATGTCGAAAAGTAATTTGAGATATGCACTTTCTTGTGTCAATAACGTTGTTTAAAAAAAAAGTTTACTATATTTTTTCCGGTATGGTACTTATTTTCCGGATACGCTTCGTAGCAAAAATCACGAAAAAGAATTAAACCAAGGCGAGGGGAGGACGAAGAGAGAGAGAGAGAGAGAGAGAGAGAGAGAGAGAGAGAGAGAGAGAGAGAGAGGGGGGGGGGAGGAAGAGGAGACGGACAGAAAGATAAGGAGGGGGGAGGAACGATATGGACTGGAACACACAGAAAACTGAGCAACGCCGAATTTTCAGCTGATATAGATGAGGGTTAGAAGTTTAATAGTGGCAACTATTTATTCACAACGGATACAAAAGCGTTACATGTTTTCACCCGTCACTGTCCTTCAAAGTAGTCACCAGCGTTGTGTAGAGCACGTTGACAGTGATGTGAATGGCGTCGTATACAGTTAGCAGAGACTGTTCTCTTGATGGTGCAAATGCAGCGGTTTACTGCCTGTCGAATCTCATCTGCAAGAAACTATAGATTTCGAACACCGCTGCTAACAGTCAGTATTTTACCGACCATCCACAACAAGCGATTGACAGCCCACTCTGTCACTCAAATGCGCTGTACCTGGAACAGGCCATTGTGCTAGAAATTCATCTAAATATATATCATACCAGCCGCACTTTGTGGCCGCTCTTAAAATTATCAAGTTCCGAAATTTAATACTCTCTCTTTAGCGACAATGCCCTGTAACAATATTAGACAATGCACACAATTCCTTTCGAAATGTACCAAATCTTTACAAAGTTTCCGTAGACAGTCGCGACACTCACTGCTGTAAAAGTTGTTACCAAGTGACAGTTGCAACAACACTAGCGCTCCAAGCGGTGAGCAAGCCGGCGAAGTAGTGATGTTTGTTTGTAATTACTTTTGTACGTAATTAACGAAATAGTTAGTATAATTTTTTGTTACAAGCATAAGTAAAATTATCAAGAGACATACATAATACATTAATGTAAAAACAACCGAACTTAACTGATTCAGTGGTATAACACGGAATTTCGTCATGAACCAGTACTTATGAATATGTGTATATTTGCAGCTTATTCCGCTGAAAGTAAGTAGAATATAAACATAAGAGAAACATGAATTTCTATTATGGTCTGTTTTTACTATGACAAAGAGTTTTTGGACACGTATCAATTCCGTATGGGGTCTAATGATTCGCACCTTTTTTAGGCTTCACGAGTCTTTCTTATATGCGCATATTCTTTTGACTGTGAATACTTTAGCTTAAGAAGATAATGTCTTGGAGATTCTTATCGTTTATGATTTAAGTGTAGCAAAAAATGTGGAATTGGGTTCTTCTTTGTTGAAAACAGTTTGATTGCTTTTTCCGTCTTCTTGCCACGTCTGTGACGTTTATTCTTCAGATACAGTTGTGGTGACTGATTTGGTATGTTAAATACTGTAATTATTGAATTCTATGTTCGTTTCCTACGTTCCACCCTCACCGATTGTACTGGAATTTTAGTGAAGAAATGTTAACTTTCTTGAATAGATAAGCGACGTCTTTCTGCCAAATGGCGGTTCTTCTAGAGTTTCATAGACATTTTTCTATTTTTAATAGTCAGTTAAATTATTCAGTAAAAGCCTGTAGCTTACAAGATAATTGTAAATAAACTGTGCTGTAATGTAGTATTTCGTACGTTGTCAGGGATCTTAGGAAACCTACGAAAGACAAAGGTGGAGTTATTTTTAAGTTTTTACCTATTTTATGACACTACATAGCCTACGTTCCTCAATGTAAAAAGTGTGTTAACCCTGTGGCAGGCGTGCTTAAGAATGTTACGTCAGCGGGCGCGTGCGGCACTCAGTGTCGCCTACTTTTAAATACATAGAAAAGCTAATTTTTTTTTAATTTTTTGGGTGGAATTAATTATTTATTGTGTATAACATCATTCTTAACAGCAACTTTTAATATGATCTGCATACATATATAGAGGGTGCATGGGAAAATTAAAATTGTTACAGTATATCTGACATTAGTTTCTAGGATATTTCGTAAGCACTACTTTAATAACAAATTCTAAATAAATTACAACCACAGATATGATTCGATTGTTTACCATTGTTAAAGCACGTTTTACAAAAAAGTGTAATATGTATAAAATCTTTGTAGTAATAATAAAGACTAAGGCAGTCAGTAAATACATATCAAGAATCACACACTTTCTTCCTCCAGAGAAGCTCTGCAATCATTACATGTGACAACATTGTGGCAATGTTGCTTGCAAAAGAATCTTTTGCAGCTATTGCAAGTGACCTTTTTTTTTTTTTTTTTACATATAACGTAAAATCACAAACGTTTCTATCGCACCCAAACGAGAGTGTCTTTCGACCTGTCATCACAATTCAGGAAAACGCGACAGGCCTCTGACAGATACACATAGATCGAACATATTTCACTTGTAGTATTCAATCTAAATAATTAACAGACATATGTAAGGAGCCGTACTTCGCCATGTCATCAATCTGTCTCTTTACCACAAGTCCTGAGGAACGCATCTATAATCGAATGATGCGTTGTACCTCTCCCCCATAAGGGAAGAACGAGCCGGAGTCATTCTGGGACATGATCCATTGGTTGTGGTGTGAATTTTTGTGCTCAGTAGCTTGATTTACCCTAAAATGAGATAGATGTCAGTTTGTTGCATTTTAATTTTTTCCCACAAATAAATTCTTATGGCTCTTTCGTGTATTTGTAATGTGGCGAGGACGATGTTTTCTGGCTTGTGCAAAATACCAATTTCGATCTGTTTAGTTGTACGATTCGTTGCAACATAGAGTTGTTCTACATTTGTGGATTGCATATTGATACTTGGTAGTATGGTTTGTGTTAGGGTTATAGCGTACTTATCTCGTCTTTTAGTTGTGTTTACTTCACGAATGGACGCCTCTCGTTAGCATAGTGGAGATGCTTGAGGTGGTAAATTATTGTTCTTCGGTCGGGAAGCATCGATTTCAATAAACCCTATTGTTAGGTGCTTTATAGCTAGGTAGTTACCTTCATTGGAAGGCGTTTAATCGTTTGTTTATTTTCTAAAGGAGTGCTCTTCGCATTCGATAAAAAATTTTGGGTGTTGTATTAGTTCGAAATGGTGTAGACTATTTTGCATTGTTGGTTCTAAGGATCGGAGATATATATATAAAAAGAGCTTGGTGTTGATCTGGATCATTCTTTGTTAGCTGTTCTTTGTGAATCAAACATTTTTACGATGTAATTGGCTGTGTTACAGATGTTTATCGAGAGTATTGATTTGTTAGAATGGGGAATACGATGGTTTTTTGTGCACGAGTGATTGTTAAACCGACGAGGTATATGGTCTAGTGACAGAGAAAACGTTTCAGAAATACTGTCTGGTGGAGTATGCAATGCCAGAAGATGCTCGATCAGTCAATCAGAAGGTCGTTAGGTATCCACCAACAACGCAGAGATATGGAGATTGTTGCATGCTAGTTGGTTTAGAACTTTAGTAAAAAAGAGCTGGGATGGCTAGAGCTGTTTGTTGTAGGTTAGTGTTGATTGCAGTTGTAATTCGGTCCTTGGTTGAAAATTGTTATGCAGTGTGTTTCCCGTTGTGAATGATGTGTTGCGATAGATCAACGGGAAGTCAATTTAGGATTATGTTCATGTGGTTGTAAAAACTTTGCCTTGTACGAAGCTGTATCGGGAACAGCAACGTGATTATGGACATTGATAGAGCAGCTGGAATCGATTGTTTAATGTAGTTGATGTCGAATTGCCGAGTAAACAATATATAATACATTTATTTGTAGAATAACGAGTTCTCGTGTCAAAATTACCCGTATTCACCTTATTTTATAAAGTGTCCGGACATGCATTTGCGGGAAACTTTTACTTCGTTTGGTCGACAACATTATCAGGCAACAATATAGGGGAGAGTAGTACACAGTGAACCAAAAATGACCCTTTTGATTGTTTCGTTTAAAATACTACTCACAAAACATATTTTCTTTATTTACTTGAAAGAACAATACTTTGTCAATATTTTGGCACAAAAAATAATAATTTTCCTATTAATTCATAAGTGAAATAATTTTTAACAAACTACGCTAATGTTTCAGTGTGTACCGTGTATAGTACACAGTGAAACAGCTGCCATTTTTTATATTTATTACTTGCTGAGTGACTTATAAAACATAAAAGAAATCTTGGTTTACAGGTGCACACATTAATATATACTAATTTTTTTCAGTATATATTAAGTCTACCTAACTTGATTAGAAAACGAATATACTGGAGAGTCTCTTAGTAACCATAGGCAACGCAGGTGGCAAAATTATTGCATTGTCCTTATGTGAAACACATACTATGTCTTCTGCAACTGGGAATACAAAGGCAGTAACTTTTTCTTATTTTTTGCTTTTTCGGATGTATCAGACTTCATACTCAGTACCACAAACTACTGACTTCATCAAGACACTAGCTACAGAATATACATTGTTTTGGAATTTCACCAATCATAACGTCTCGCTTCAAGTTGAAACGAAGTAATGATACACTCATCTCTGTTTCACTGGATGGCCTTCATCTTTGTCAATTTCTTCATCACTTTCTTTTGTGTCCCAGCCTCGTCGCCGCTTTTGTGTCTCGTTTCCGTCGTAGGTGTCGGTGGCCGAGTGATATGAGACCGACACAGGAATAAAGATAGCACGCTGGTGCAGGTACGGAGAGGAGCAGCCAGAAACTAGAAACACTAGAGTAAATTAGAACGAGATATATATTGCACAGAATTTATACAATACTTAACTTTTACATAGTACTGCAGAATGTTGATACATAGTTGAGCTAGAGTCCTGCCTAGTGCCTGTACGATAGCCAAGTCTTCACTGGTGCCTATCTGATTACGAAGGTCCTAACTGGTTGCTATCTCAGTCCCAAGTGAACGATGTCGTTCACTGGTGGCCACGAGCGGAGTTGCCGCAGAGGGCGCTCGTGGCTGTCGTCGTAAGAACGCCGCGCCGTGCGTGCATGGCGGCGCGCGGCGAAAGTAGGTGGCGCGCACTTTGGACTTGTGCGACACCACACTTTCCCTTGAAACTGTTTTACTTACACACCACTTATTTTTTTGATTGTTGACTCCCTTGATACTTCTTTTCTCCTTTTCTTCCAGCTCTGTCCTTTTTGTAAAAGTCTTTTCTTCAATAGCTACTCGCTCTGGTGTTAGGAGTAGTCATAGATGCAACTGAGACCAAGAGTCCTGTTTCCCTGTGTACCACAGACTAGTGTTTCACTGTGTAACAAAGTCACCATAAACTAAAAAGTTACTCACAACTCTTAATCAATGTATCTACCAAATTTAAAACTGGTCAATATATAGCTACATATGTGTGTCTTATCACAAAACATAATATTTCTTTTAGCTGTATGTTATATAGAAAATATTAAATTTACAAAGAGACGGTAACTGTAACTTCTGACCACTGAAAACCAATAATAACGTATAGAAACGAGAATAATCAACCAAACTGTCCACTATTACAGTCAAAGATGTATCTTATAATAAACATACAAGGAAACCAACAAGTAGAAAAAAAATAGTAAAAACAATTGAGATGCAATGTTTCACTGTGTACCGTGTTTCACTGTGTACTACTCTCCCCTACACTTACGTTGCACGTACGCAGTTGAACTGTAACAAACACTGTGTGCTGTCGTTTGTGAGACCTAATTTGCACTACTTTTGTCTTTAAGTTGCTGGTTTAAACGTTTTTATTTGTGTAATACTATTCCAAGAGGACGATGGCTCAGACGGTCTAAAGCGTCTCGCTGCGGAGCGCGAGGTTGCTCGCCGTGGAGGTTCGAGTCCTCCCTGGGGCATGGGTGTGTGTGTTTGTCCGTAGATTAGTTTACCTAGGTTTAAGTAGTTTGTAAGCTACGGACTGATGACCACGCAGTTTGATCCGATAGATTTACAGACATTTGAACATTTAGCTCAGACGGCCTCACTGATGAATGTTTTGGTCGCTAGAGGATCTACTAAATTTAGTTGTGTTTAAGCACTGTCTACTGTGTGGTGTGTATGTTAGCGTTCTAGTTAATAGAGTAGGCATCTTCGTTTGCAGTAGAAAGCCACTTGTAATTATCGATTAAAGGGAAAAAATTCAAGTTCGGTTTAGTGGATTGAAAAAAAGAAATCTTAGTTGACACAGGAAAGGAGCTTGATTTGTGTTTGGAGTAAGAATTTTTGTTTCTCTCTGTCTATATTTTGGATAAATGGCTGGTCGATCTTGCTCAACAGAACTGAAAATCTGTTGTGTTTTGCATCTGAGCTAACGGGCAGGTAAAGTACTACCTTTTGGGGGGAGATGTTTGCAGTTCCGTGGTTGCTTTATTGGCAAGCGTCATTTCGAAATAGGATGTGGTTAAGTCAGTACTTCCGGGAGGGGGGGGGTGGGGTGGGGGGGAAGTTTTATGTAGACGGTCGGCAATCAGCAGACTGCTGATTTCAAATTATTTCATGCATTTTTTTTATTGTTTATTGTGAATCTCCTAGGAAATACTTTTGTGCAGGGTGTCTCACAAAAGACGCCTTCCAGGTGTCCGCGGATCGTGCGGTACGGCTCCCGGCCGCTGCCACCGCATCTGCCAGCCAAGGCAACACCCGATTCCCGGACTCTATTGTGAAGCGGGCGCATACACTGAGTTAAAGTCTAAAGATCATTGCCGTCTGACTAACCTAAGATTACCTTTATTTACAGTAGGTGTTCAAAATGATGTCCCTCTATGGAAAGAGCGGCCTGACATCTCTTGAACACATTTGCGAACACTCGACGAATTTCGACTGCCGAAATCTAGGAAATAACTAGTCGAATCTTTTTTCACGAAACAAATTCTGAGAGGTGTGTGAACAATATCCTGCATCCATTTTTCAATAACTTTCACCCAACGAAAAGCTGTACATTAATTTCATGCAGGACAATGCAAGACCACACATTGCCAATGCTTCTATGGCAGCAATACAAAGTGTTTTTGATGATAGGGTATTTGTCTGGCCTCCTAGTTCTCCAGATCTAAATCCCTGAGACTTTTATCTCTGGGGAATGTTAAAAGATAAGGTGTTCAAATGTCCAAATCTTCAAATGATTGTATAGGTTATGGGACTTAACTACAGGGTCATCAGTCCCTAAATTTACAAACTACTTATGAACTAGGTAATACTAAGGACGGCACAAATATCCATGCCCAAGGGGGGATTCGAACCCCCGACCGTAGTGGCCGTGCAGACCGTGACTGGAGCGCCTCAGTCCCCTCGGCCACCGCGGCCGGCGATAAGGTGTATGGAAGCAATCCTCATACACTCAAAGAGTTGGAAGACAAGATTTGACTAGTCATTTCCCAGATTTCGGCAGGCGAAATTCTTTGAGTGTTCGCAAATGTGTTCAAGAGATGTGAGGTCGCTCTTTTCATAGAGGGACATCATTTTGAACATCTACTGTAAATAAAGGTAAGCTTAGTTTACTCAGATGGCCATGTTTTTTAGACTTTAAATCAGTGTACGCGCCTGTGGCACTATAGAGTTCAAGAATAGGGAGCTTCTGTGGCTGGCGGATGCGGTGGCGGCGGCCAGGAGCCATACCGCGCCATCCGCGGATGCCTGGCAGGCGTCTTTCGTGAGACACCCTGTACAATAGGGTTTAGTTTTGTTTAAACATAAAGAACAACTTTAGATGTCCTCTGAGGTGCTCGATTATCGGTATTTTCAAGTTTGACCCGTATCAGAAAAATGTTGTAAAGACTTGGAGCTTTTCGTAAAGAATAGTTTGCAGCGTTTAATATTGTAACAGGGTATGATTTTGTGTGTGTGTGTGTGAGAGAGAGAGAGAGAGAGAGAGAGAGAGAGAGAGAGAGAGAGAGAGAGAGATTTCCTTTGCTGTGTTTAGTTTCAGCTACATAGTAATACCATAGAAGATGTGTTGGTACTACTGTAGCAATTGCATTATAACGGAAATAAGAGGTAAATTTCAAAAACGTTCGCATGTTTGTAAATTTATCGAGCCAAAATGCGTGGTCACCAGTCCGTAGCTTACAAACTACTTAAGCTAAGGTAAACTAACCTAAGGACAACACACACACACACACACACACACACACACACACACACACACACACACACACATGCCCCAGGGAGGACTCAAACCTCCGATGGTGAGCAACCGCGCGCTCCGCAGCGAGGCGCTTTAGACCGTTCGGCAGAGGTAAATTTTAACTACCCGAATTCTCTCCTCTAGAAGAATTATCGGAAGGCACACAACTGGCTATAAAAACCATAAAAGTGGAGGATTACAAAAAGACGTGGAGTTCGAAAACTTACCTTCCCTTTCTCTGTAATTTGATAATTTCGTTTTAAGAGCGGCGACAAAGTGTGGCTGGCGTGATTTGTACAAGAGAGCTGATTGTCGTTAGTCTGAGTCCAGCCAGGAAGACTGATAACATCGCTTGCAGATCTAAATCTAGATGCATTCCTAGCACAGTGGCCTGATCCAGGTATAGCGGCGTGTGAGTGACAGAGTGGGCTCTCATTGCCTGTTGTGGATGGTCGGTAAAATACTGTGCGGATAGTTTCTTGCAGATGAGCTTCAATTGTAAGATGTCCTTGCCGATTTTCGATATTCCCGTCAGTAAATTCGATTTTTTTAAAATAAACAATATGTCTTCTGCTGTTGTTGTTTTTGTTGTGTTACCAAAAGAGTGCTTCTTAATGTGGACACACACGTTTGTGGCGTTTGTTACCTTTACATCCCGTTATCTAATGTTCGCTATTTAAAAAAAACATGGCCATCGGCTGTTTCAGGCATAGTCTAAACGAAGAGTGTGGAGAGAGAGAGAGAATGCTTAAAATAATAAAACGTTATGATACTTAGTTTAAATATTTAGCGTATGTTTATAGATAGGAGAGTAAGAATTGTTTTATGTAGCTTGCCGAGAGGACTGTGTGTGTGTGTGTGTGTGTGTGTGTGTGTGTGTGTGTGTGTGTGTGTGGCTGCGGCGCGCGCGCGTTTGCAAACGCTATCGATCGATATCGAGCTGAATTCATGTTACTGTTTCTAAAATGAAGTTCTTTTCTAGATCGTTCGTTACTCGTGATTACCGTTTCCGTGGTGTCTATCGAGAAAAACTGTTTAAGGTAATTGTGTTGCACTTCTAGAGTTTGAAAGAGTGTTTGTTACGATGGACACACACATCACGTTTATTAAATAATGTGCACTACTTTTTTGTAACACCATCATCGACTGTTGCAAGATTCCTCTATTCGAAGAGATACATTTATTTTGCCCAGGCACCTTAGGGGATTAACGATTTCCGAAAGACGGTACAGTTTTTTTGGGTAGTCCTAAATGTTTGACTTTGGTTAGAATTGTTTTTAAAAAATTGTCAATAAATGTACGTAGGTTATACAACACATAGACTACACCCACACCGTAGCATTACTCCGAATTTATTTATGCTGTGTGTAAATTTAACTGCAAAATTGCATTCCATACAAGTTGTACTTACGGTTTGATGTATTACGTTACTTAAACTGTATGTGCCGATTCCGAGAAAACGGAATATTCTCATTGTTAATACAAAACCATAGGATATCACAATTTAATATGCAAATTAGGAATAAAAAAATAATCGGGAGCAGTGGTGGATAGCCAGGGGTCCTATTCTGTATCTTTAAAAGTTAATTTTCAAGGTTGTTTGCAAATATTATCAGAATATTTTGTTAAAATTGCTAGCGTTCTAATGTTTAATATAACGAAGTAGCACTTCTTTAAACTCTACTGCAATAAACTTTATCTTAAAATATGCGTCTCGGTAATGTCTTTACTGCGCCATTTCATTTTCCCTAAAAACTCTCATATTACGAAAGTGTAAATACGAAATCCATCAAACATGGCGTCACCTTCGTTTTCTCCGTTCGCAAAGCTGTCGCAACGTATTTAGCAAATTTTTGTATTTGTACTTGAGAATTACTCAAATAAGCACTTCAGATACTACACCGCATTAAAAATCTTCATAAAATAATCCATTTTCACCGCAATCTTTTATTCATTTACTTCTCTAGTCTTGTTACAAATAATTGTGCCTACCGGTACTCTCAATACTTGAAACGCAGTTTGAAACGAAGAAAAGTTTACAGACTTCATGTTGACGATTATATACTCTTCAATATGAAGACTGAAAATTTTTGTACGTTTTAAACTATGTTTTAAGCACTGATGAGAGTCTCACAGCGACCAAAATGAAATTTTTGCGACAATAAAGAAATATTTGCGACTGCTCTTCATCATCCATATACATTAACAGGCACTGAGCGGTTGGATTCAAGATGAAATCAAACCTGACTTTTCAGGTTTTGTCCAGTTAACGACAGAAGATACTAAAACTGGTTATGAGTGAATCTAAAAAATTCCTTTGGCTTTTTCACATCAACTGTTTTGTTATTAAAATATTGTACGCTCCTTCTTCAGTAAAAAATACTAATTCGCGCTTCTAAGAGCTGTCTCGACTAATATGTAATCATTTTCCTTTTCCACAAATCCACAAATTCCATGTACTTCCGTAGGCCAAAACGAATAGTTTTCCACTGCCAGCACCCGCTCTCTCTGCTGCTACCGCCGTGCCGCATTGGCCCGCGCCTAGCAAACTGTCCCTCCCAACGCGCTGAACTCTCATGTCGCCAGTGAACATCACAATACTGCACTCGTCTAGGACAAACGGTAGCACCTAACACCTTCCAACAAAAGGCAAAAATATTGTTGTTGGGGTTTTGAAAGGGGGCTAAACGGCTAGGTTATCAATCCCCTGTTCATAGCCAAGAGAGCTGATCTTTTAATTAGCGGGTAAAAAGTACTCCACGTCTAATGCACGAAATGGTCAAAGTGATAATGAGTGCTAAGACGACAACATTTAAAGGAAAACCACCAAAGTCGTTGACCAAACAGACAACAACACTAAAATATCACAGCAGAAGAATGTGGCTGGCTGATCGCAAAGATCATATAGGATGAGCCAGCCATTCTGCACTGCCAGTCAAAGATGGGACGAAAGTGAAAACAAATTTAAACCGTTTGAATGGTGGGTGCCTGAAATATCAGGCTTAGGTACCCCTCATTAAATCACATAATAAAAATCAGCTGCGCGAATAAAATGTAAAACACTTTCAACCATAGCAGCATTGTCTCCTAGCATAAAAGAAAGCACATCGGGCAGATCAAAAGATTGTCGCAAGGCAACTAAAAGTGGACAGTCCACCAGAATGTGGACCACTGTCACACTGTTGTGCGTCCTCCCGCCGAAGAAGGTGGCCATGCATTAGCCATGTGTGGCCGATTCATAGGCGGCAGAGAACAACTGATTCCCTACGAGATGACTGCAGAGAGGACTTCCATGTGGCTGTAGATAGCTTCACGGCACAGAGCTTGATTGATTGCTTCGAGTTAGCCCACTCGGAATTCCAAAGGCTGAGTATCATCCAATGGAACTCCAGTCGGAGATCACTCTCCGGCAGATCAATATCCAACGGACTGGAGGCAGTAACTTGCTTAGCCAGCCGATCCACACGTTCGTTTCCAGGAATGTCGATGTGCCCTGATGTCCAAACAAAGACCACAGAGCGACCAGACCAAAAAAGCCTGGAAACAGACTCCTGAATGGATTGCACCAAAGGATGTTTTGGGAAACACTTAGCGAGGGCTTGCAAGCCACTTAGGGAGTCAGAACAGATAACTAGACTTCCCAGGGCATGCTCTGAGATGTTCAAGTACCTGGAAGATAGCCACCAATTCTGCAGTGAACACGCTAGTCCCACAGGGCAGTGAATGCTGTTTGATATGCTCACATGGACATAAGCATATTCAGCACGGCCGTTGACTAGGGAACCATACATGTACACGACTTCCGTGCCACAGAACGACTCTAAAACCGTCTGAAACTGGCGACGGAGATTCAGTGGTGCTACAGAGGCTTTCGAGGCATGCGACAAGTCCAGCCGAAGCTGCGGACGTGGAAGAGACCAAGGAGCGGTACAGTAAGGGCAGTGAAAAGTAGGAGGGATGGGAAGGGACTTAAGGGATGACAGGAGGGAACAAACACAGACTGCGATCGGAAGACCTGACCTCGGTTGTTGTCGTGGAGATGGGAGTGCAGCAGTTGGGAAAAGAAGCCTGCGATTTGGGTGGTGAGATGTTGCATGAACACGGCCAGCATAGGAGGATAACAGCTACTGCTGGCGAAGTCGCAGGGGAAGGACTCCAGCTTCAGCAAGTAGGCTTGCCACTGGACTTGTCCGAAAGGCCCCTGTCGCTAAATGGACGCCACTGTGGAGTACTCGATCCAAGACCCGCAATGCAGATGGGGCTGCTGTATCATACACAAAGCTCCCGTAGTCTGAGCATGATTGAATCAGCGCTCTGTAGAGCTGCAAAAGACTTGTACGGGCGACTCCCCAACTAGTGTAGCTGGGGCAGCGTAGAATATTGAGGTACCACACACACTTCTGCTTGAGCTGACGAAGATGAGGCAGCAAAGTGAGCCGGCTGTCTAAGAGCATGCCAAGAAATCGGTGAGCCTCTTCAACATGAAGAAGTTCATCATATAAATAAAGCTCTGGGTCCAAATGGACAGCTCGACGGCAGCAGAAGTGCACAACCTGGGTTTTCGATGGAAAAAACTGGAAGCCATGGGTTGAGGCTCACGACTGCGCCTTTTGAATGGCTCCCTGTAGACGTCTTTCAGCTACCCCAATGCTACCTGAGCTGTAGTATAAGCATAAGTCATCAGTGAACAAGGAGGAAGAAACCGATGATCCCACTGCCTCAGCAAGTCCATTGATGGCAATTAAAAAGAGGGGTACACTAAGGACGGAGCCTTGCAGGACACCGTTCTAGACGTGGGGAGAGCTGAAGGAGGTAGCAACCCGTACCTGAAAAGAGCAGAAGGAAAGAAAACTTTTTATTCAAAGTGGGAGGGGACCCCTCAAGCCCCAACCGTTCAGTGTAGCCAGAATATGGTGGCGCCAAGTGGTGTCATATGTCTTTCTGAGGTCGAAAAAGACGACAACAAGGTGGTCACGCCTGCTAAATGCCGTACGAATGGCAAACTCCAGAGTCACTAAGTTATCAACAGAGGAGCAGCCTTGGTGGAAACCCTCTGATGTGGGGACAACAGACTTCGATGTTCAAGTATCCACATGAGCCGTCGACTCGCAATACGTTTGAATAGCTTGCACAGAACATTGGTGAGGCTGATTGTGTGGTTACTATCAGCCGCCTGTGGATCAGCACCAGGCTTGATCACCGGAATAATGATGCTTTCTCGCCATTGTGACGGGAAAGGCCCCTCTGCCCATAAACGGTTAAACAGAGCGAGAAGCTGGTGTTGAAACTCCATGGAAAGGTGCCAGATGAACTGGCTGTGGATCCTGTCTGGTCCCGGAGAGGTATCGGGGCATGCGGCCAGGGCAGTTTTGAATTCCCATTTACTGCAAGCGGAGTTGTACGACTCTGCTCAATGCGTGTGAAAGGACAGCCGTTGCTGTTCAACTCGCTCTTTCAGTGCACGGAAGTCTACACTGTATGCTGATATTTCAGAGGTACGAGCATAATGCTCTGCTGTGTGTTCAACGATTAAAGTCGGGTCGGTGCATAGGTTACCCTGGATGTGTGGGCTGGGGATCACTGCTAGTGGACGGTACCCTAAAAGGCGCCTAACCTGGAACCACCCAAGACGCGGAGGCGCGACAGCTGATGCTGGCAACATACATCTCCCAACAGTCCTATTTACTCTGACGGATGAGCTGTCGAGCTCGGGCCCGGAGCTGTTTGAAAGTCATAAGGTTTTCTACAGTGGGGTGGCGACAATGGCGCTGGAGCATCCGCCGATGATCCCGGATGGCCTCAGCGATTTTCGGCATCCACCAGAGCATGGACTTACGTTGTGGGGAACCAGAAGTGGTGGGAATGGTTGCCTCAGCGGCTGAAACTATTGTACTGGTGACCTGGTGAACCGCCATGTCCATGTTGGCTGGCAGTGGGGCAGGAACTGTAGCAGCTGAGCTGTAGCATTGCCAATGAGCTCAACGAAGAGACCATCGAGGCGGGCAGCCCGCAGTTTGAAGATCCACGAGAACAGGAAAATGGTCGCTGTTGCAAAGGGCATCATGGACACACCACTGGAAATGCAGGAGCAGGCTCGGGGTACAAACAGAGAAATGGCAAAAATGCGTTGGGTCCATTAGTAGTGTTTAACAGGCAGATGTCTTGCTGTGATAAAACCGTCTCTATGTCCCTACCGCGGCCTGTTGTCTGTGCTCCCCCCCCCACCCCCAAGGGATGGTGGGCATTGAAGTCCACCAGACGCAGAAATGGTGGGGGAAGTTGTGCCACCAGTGCAGCAAGGTTAGTAAGTGAAAGCATCTCATCTGGAGGAAGGTAAAGAGAACAGATCGTCAGTTCCTGCATAGCTTGGATTTGAACAGCAACCGTCTCAAGAGTCATGTGCAGAGGCACAGCGGCACTGGGGACAGTGGCAAGGACATACACACACACACACACACACACACCTCCAGAGACCCTGTCATATATGGAACGATTTTTGTAATAGCCCCGATAGCCACAAAGGGCTGGGGTCTTTGAGCAGGAAACCAGGTTTCCTGCAGGGCTACACAAAATGCTGGGAAGCGGCACAACGATTGCTGCAACTCTAGCAGATGGCAGAAAAAGCCGCCACAGTTCCATTGGAGGATCAGAGAGCCTCCTGGTCGCTGGAACATGCCGAATTTGACAGCGCATTAGGGTTCACAGTATCTTCTACTGTGACCAATTTTCGAGGCAGAGTATCAACGTCCATAGCTGCCAAAGACTCGGCAATGGCCAAGTCTTTGGGGGATGTGAGGATCTCTATTTCGTCCTCAGATGAAGAGGAATGTTTTGGTGGCACGGTAGCCACCATGGAATCTTTGGTTTTACTCTTACTCTTTTTCTTCTCGCAAGGTTCCTTAAGCTTCTCATGCTGGGAGGGCTTTGCGGACCCATCCTCAGGAACTGAGGACACCCACGAGGCCCTGCAACTAGCAGTAGGTGGCTCCTTCAGCCACCTACTAGTATCCACAGGAGAAGCCTTGGAAGGAAGGGATCCGAGGGAGCCCTTCCTCGCAAGAGGAGCCAGAGGTGGCTGTTGAGTCTCTGGCTTGTGGGTGGGGACTGAGGGCCCCACAGGTGGAGGTGGTGGTGTTCCCAAAATAGGGACCTTGGGGCAACAGAGGGCGAGGACCCCCAAACACCATGGAGGCAGATGTGGGCGGTTTGGCTGCAGGGCCCACTGTGGAAGATGAGGCAGTAGAAAGTGGTAGTAGAGATAGCAGAGGCAGTGGTGATGCAACTGTGGCATATTATGTTTTCATGCTTACAGGATGGAGTTTGACATACTTTTTCTTGGCCTCTGAGTATGACAACCGGTCCGGGTCTTATATTCCATGATTTTTCGTTCTTTATGAAGAACAGTGCAGCCTGACGAACATGGAGAGTGATGCTGCTTGCAGTTAACACATACTGTAGGAGGGTCACAAGGGGAGTCTGGATGTGAGGCACGTCTGCACTCCCAACATGTAGGGTTACCATCACATTGGGAGGACATGTGCCCAAACCTCCAGCATTTGGAGCAGCGCATAGTGGGAGGAACATAGGGTTTTATGTCACACCGGTAGAACATTACCTTTACTTTCTCCGGCAATGAATCGCCTTCGAAAGCCAAGATGAACGCACCGATGGTTATCCTATTGTCCTTTGGACCCATATAAACATGCCGGATGAACTGAACTCCTCGCCTGTCTATGTTCTTCCGTAACTCATTGTCAGATTGCACTAAAGGTCCTTGTGAAATATAATTCCCTGGACCACGTTTAAGCTCTTGTGGGGAGTAATGCTAACGGAGACATCACCCAGCTTGTCACAGGCAATCAGTGCCCGTGACTGGGCTGCAGACGATGTCGTTATTAGTACAGCCCCAGATCTCATCTGTGTTATGCAATTCTGTCAGCGTTGGACAGTCCATCCACATCCAGAACTTTACACTGACGGCCACTTAGTTAATGTGGACCATTCTCTGATGCCTGCCTAATATGTCTTTTCCATATTTGTCAGCTTGGGGTGCAGATTGCAGTACACTGTTCAGTTCTAGCTTGACTATGGGAGCATTCGGCATTGTCCCTCAGCTTTTGGTCCCATCAAATCTTCAGCATTCGTCTATTGCACCACTTCCAAAAACTTCTATTTTCCTGCTGTCTGTACTATTTATTGTGTATGTTCATTCCCATACAAGCCAATACCACACACAAATACCTAACATTGGAATTAATATTGGATGTTAACAAATTTATTTTCTTCATACATTATTTTCTTCCCAATGACTTTCTGCATTTTATATCTTCTTTACTTCAGCCATTGCAAGTTACTTTACTAAAAAAGAGGAGGAAAAACTTATTACTTTTATTGTCTCATTCTCTAATTCCTTTAGCATCACTTGATTTTCTTATGCTACATTCCATTGCCCTTGTTTTGCTTTTGTTACAGATCATCTTTCACCCTTCTTTCAAGACAGTGGCCTTTCTGTTTAATAGCTCTTCCACGTCCTTTGCTGTCTCTAAAAGAATTACTATATGTTATCAGCACACCACAAAGTTTTTATTTCTTTTCCTTCCACTTTAATTCGTTCCCTTTCTACAAAGTTGTATCTGAGTGAAACTTCCTGGCAGATTAAAATTGCGTACCGGAACTAGGACTCGAATCTGGGACCTTTGCCTTTCGCGGGCAAGCGCTCTACCGACTGAGCTATGCCGACACGACTCACAATGCCGCCTCACAACTTTAATTCCGCCAGTACTTCGCTTCCTACTTTCTAAACTTCACAGAAGCTCTCCTGCGAAACTTGCAAGACTAGCACTCCTGGAAGAAAGGATATGGTGGAGACATGGCTTAGCCACAGCCTAAGGGATATTTGCAGAATGAAACTTTCACTCTGCAGCAGAGTGTGCGCTGAAAGGCAAAGGTTCCGGTTCCCGCACGCAATTTTAATCTGCCAGGAAGTTTCATGCTGTTTGCATATCACAATGCAGTAAATTTAAAAATGTGGAAAAAAAAAAAAAAAAAACACCATTTGCCCACATAAGTATGTAATCTATCACGGCTTGTTCAGATTGTCACTTTTTTTCAAATTAATTTCATTCTGACAGACCAACTTATTTACTTTCATGAAATAATATGAATTTTACTTTGTCTCCATATACCTAACACTATGACAAATTTATAGAAGTCTCATTACTGTCCAAAATCATCTACAGAAATTTATTAGTAAAATGTCATAAGAGAAATGAAATTTGTGTTATTGGGTAGAAATAGAATAATTATTAATTTTAAGAAAACATTACAGTATCTTGATATATGCCATATCACTTAACATTTGTGCTTAGGAAAACAATCCTGATACAGTCAGTCATGATGTCTAGTGCAAACAGTTGATAGTTTTATTCATTGATGCACATGCAGCATCTTATTTCTTTCTTTTCTAGAAGTTTTTTTCAAAACCAGAGAACCAATAGCATCTTCATTTCCACTCTTTTTGTGAAATCATTCAGCTGTAAAGGCATCAATCATCATTACAGCAAATACATATGTGGAAACAATTTTCCTTTCTTTATTGTGTTTTTTGTACAATGCATGGGTGTTCCTCACCATTCTTGACATTATACCCTTCTTCCAGTAACGGTGATTTCTCCTCTCATCCAGATGCTAGATGCAATATCAGGTGTGTGTATTTCACCCATGTACTAGTTGTACTTGTGTATTATTTCCATTCTTTTTACTATTAATGTTTATTGTGTTTCAATTTCCGCAGTACCTAAATTACTTGATACAGAACAGGGCTCCGCTGGAGACTTTTCTCTCTTGGTATGTGCATGCTAGTACTGGACTGGACCTACAGAAGAACTTCTACCCCATCCCAAATTTCTTTTTGTGCTGTTCAGGCAATTTTTTTTTTCCCCTGACAGTGACAGCAACATATGCGCCTAATTTGTAAAGGCTTCTTGCTAGTGGTACTGACATTAAAAAGTGTTGTCCACAAAGATATGGTAACCCTTGTTGAAGTAACCGCCGAAAATCAGCAAGCTGTTAACAAAACATCAACATAAGCCATGTCTTGGCTTGTCATTCTAGTCTTCTTGCCTTTTGGCACCTCAAAGTATAAAAAACCAAAACAATACTGAGTTACGGGTATCACAAAGCATCCAGAATTTTAGTTCCCATTGGTGGTGCTAATGTTTGACAAACACTGTAATACAGATGTGTGATAATTAGTGCCAACTAAACTTTTATCAACACTAAGTTCTTCATGAGATTTATAATGATGTTTGAATATATTACTGGCATTATCAGATGCATGGGTCATAATCAAGATGGCTACATCTCACTATCAATGAGATGAAAGAATTTCATTTTATATCTGAAATAATGAGCCGAAAACTTTTTACCAAAGCATGCAAATGGCTGAGTCAGTTCTGTACTCCAGTATGACAAGCATTTTCACTTTTTATTGGGTCGCATTTTAGCAATTATGCTAAATAAACTTCACCTTTTTATTCTAATGGGTGGACAAAGTAGCAGCATGTCTAGTTATGAACTGATTTGTCGAGTGATTCACTTTATTTACAAAAGGTAGCTGGAATGCAGTGAAAAATAAAAATTAACTGTTGTTTCTTATTTGTGAGTGGATCTGTCAGACTGTTTGCAAATAATACTGTCATTGATCAATTAGTAAAATAACCAGATGATCAAGTGCATGGTGCAAAAGTTGGCAAATGCCCCTAAATAAAAATAAATCAGTCAAATATAAAGGTAGTAAATTTAACAAATTACCTATAAATACAATTATGAACAATCTTAGTTACAAAGAACACACAGAAAATATTGTAGGGAAGGCAAATGAAAGGCTATGTTTCATTGGCAGAACACTTAGAATATTAAACAGTTCTACTAAAGAAAATGCCAACAGTACAATTGCCCATCCTATTTTGCAGTATTTCTGTGCATTGTGGGATCCCCACCAAGTGAAATTGACGGACAATATAGAGAAAGTTCATAGAAGGTTACCCGTATTATCACGATGCAAGGGAGTGTGCATCATGGAAATGATGCATGAGCTGGGGTGGAAATAATTAAAAGAAAGGTGTTTTTCATTGTGGTGAGAGCTATTTGCAAAATTTCTTTCACCAATTTTCCCCTCTGAATGCAAACATATTTTGTTAGCATCCAAGTATGTAGGTAAACAAGAACGTCATCAGATCGAAAACAAAAAGGTTTAGGTGTTCCTTTTTCCCCGTGAGCTATTATAGAATGGAACTGTAGAGAAATATCATAAAAGCAATTCAATGAATCTCCTGCCATGCAGAGTATTCTGTAGATTTTGACAAATAATTGTATCCACTGTGAATGTAATGTCAAAACATCAGCCAATTCCTCGAACTGGGGGACTATGAAGGTGGGGTGCCACAGGGTTTGGTCTTAGGTGCTTTTTTGCTCTTGATATACATAAATGACTTGTCATTCTACATTGATGAAGATGCAAAGTTACTTCTTTTTGATAATGATACAAATATAGTAATCACATCCAAAAAACAAGAAGTAAGTGATGTAATTGTAAATAATGTTGTTGTTATGGTCTTCAGTCCGGAGACTGGTTCTGATGCAGCCCTCCACCCTACCCTATCCTGAACAAGCCTTTTCATCTCCTCATAAGAACGGCAACCCACATCCACTTGAATCTGCTTACTATACGAGTCTCTTGGTCTCCCTCTGCGATTTTTACCCCACACACTTCCCTCCAATGCTAAATTTACGATTCCCTGATGTCTAAGAATGTGTCCTACCAAGCGATGCCAAAAATTCCTTTTCTCACCAATTCTGTTCAGTACCTCTTCATTAGTTATGCGATCTACCCACCTAATCTTCAGCATTCTTCTGAAGCCTCTATTCTCTTCCTGTCCGCACTGCTTATCGTCCATGTTTCACTCCCGTACAAGGCAACACTCCACACAAATGCCTTCAGAAAAGACTTCCTTACCCTTAAATTAATGTTCGATGTTAGCAAATTTCTCTTTTTCAAAAATGCTTTTCTCCCCATTGCCATTCTGCATTTTATATCCTCTGAACTGCGACCATCGCATGTTATTTTACTACCCAAGTAACAAAATTCATCTACCACCTTCATTGTTTCGTTACATAATCTAATTCCTTCGGCATCGCCTGATTTTCTAAGACCGCATTCCATTATTTTTGTTTTGCTCTTGTTAATGTTCATTTTATACGCTCTCTTCAACACACTGTCCATTCCATTCAACTGCTCCTCCAGGACCTTTGCTGTCTCTGACAGAATTACAATGTCATCAGCAAAACACAATGTTTTTATTTCTTCCCCCTGAATTTTAATCCCTATTCCAAATTTTTCCCTGCTTTCCTTCACTGCCTGCTCGATGTACAAATTGAATAACATCGGAGAAAGGCTACAACCCTATCTTACTCCCTTCCCAACTGATGCTTCCCTTTCATGCCCTTCTAGTCTAATAACTGCAGTCTGACTTTTGCACAAGTTGTAAATAACTCTCCTTTCCCTGTATTTTACCCCTGATGACTTCAGAATTTGAAACAGTGTATTCCAGTCAACATTGTCAAATGCTTTCTCCAAATCTACAAAAGCTAAAAATGTAGGTTTGCCTTTTCTTAATCTATCTTCTAAGATTAGACGTAAAGTGAGTATTGCCTCCTGGATTCCTATGTTCTTTCTGAATCCAAACTGATCTTCCCCAATGTCAGCTTCTACCAGCTTTTCCATTCTCCTGTAGATAATTCGTGTTAAAATTTTGCAACCATGACTTATCAAACTGATGGTTCTGTAATTTTCACACCTGTCTGCGCCCGATTTCTTTGGAATGGGGATTATTACATTTTTTTTTTAAAGTCTGAGGGTATTTCGCCTGTCTTATACATCCTACACACCAGTTCAAATAGTCTTGTCATGGCTGGCTCTTCCAGAGACTTCAGTACCTCTGAGGGTATGTCATCTAGTCCTGGGCCCTTGTTCTGACCTACGTCTTTCAAGGCTCTGTCAAATTCATCTCTCAGTATAGTATCTACTATTTCATCTTGATCTACTTCCTCTTCCCTTCCTACAAGATCGTCTCTAAGTTCATTTCCTTTGTAGAGCTGCTCTATGTACACTTACCACCTTTCAGATTTCCCTTCTTTGCTGAGAACTGGTTTCCCATCTGAGTTCTTGATATTTGTAGATCTGCTCCTCTTGTTCCCAAGTGTCGCTCTTGTCTTCCTGAAGGTGGTATCTACTTTTCCCCTTGTTATACATTCTTCTACAGAGTTGCATTTGGCTTTTAGCCACTCCTGCTTAGCCATTTTGCACTTCCTGTCAATCTCATTTTTTAGTCATCTGTACTCCATTTTGCCTGTTTCATTTACTGCATTTTTATATTTTCTCCTTTCATCAATTAAATTCAGTATTTCCTGTGATATCCAAGGATTTTTTGTAGGTCTTGCCTTTCTACCTAATTTTTCCTCTGCTGCCTTCACTATTTCATCTCTCAATGCTACCCATTCCTCTTCTACTGTTTTATTTCCCCCTGTTTCTGTCAATTGTTGCCTAAATCTCCCTCTGAAATTCTCCAGAACTTCACTTTCCTTCAATTTATCAAAGTCCCATCTCCTTATTTTCCTACCTTTCTGCAGTTTTTTTCAGTTTCAGCCTACAGTTCATGACTAACAGGTTATGGTCAGAGTCTATATCTGCCCCTGGGTATGTCTTGTAGTTTATAACCTGGTTCCGGAATCTATGTTTTACCATTATAAAATCTATCTGATACCTTCCGGTGTCTCCTGGTCTCTTCCATGTATACAACCTTCTTTTGTGATTCTTAAACCACGTGTTTGTTACAATTAAATCATGTTCCGTGCAAAATTCTACCAGCGACTTCCTCTTTCATTCCTCCTGCCCAGTCAATATTCACGTACTACTTTTCCTTCTCTTCCTTTTCCTACTATCGAATTCCAGTCTCCCATCACAATTAAGTTTTCCTCTCCTTTAACTGTCTGCATAATTTCCTTTAGCTCCTCATACATTTCTTCAATCTCCTCATCATCGGCAGAGCTAGTTGGCATATAAACCTGTACTACCGTTGTCGGTGTTGGCTTCGTATCTATCTTGACAATGATAATGCGATCACTGTGCTGCTCATAGTAGTTTACCCGCATTCCTATTTTCTTATTCATTATCAGTCCTACTCCTGTGATACCCCCAACTGATTTTGTATTTATAATCCTGTACTCACCTGACCAGAAATCCTATTCATCCTGCCACCGAACTTCACTAATACCCACTACATCTAACTTCAACCTATCCATTTCCCTTTTTAAATTTTCTAATTTTCCTACCCGATTAAGGGATCTAACATTCCACGCTCCGATCCATAGAATGCCAGTATTGTCTTTCCTGATGACAACATCCTCCTGAGTAGTCCCCGCCCGGACATCCGAATGGGGGACTATTTTACCTCCGGAATATTTTACCCGAGAGGATGCCATCATCATATGTTCATACAGTAGAGCTGCATGTCCTCGGGAAAGGTAACAGCTGTAGTTTCCCCTTGCTTTCAGCCGTTCACAGTAGCTGTGTGCCAAAGCCACATTAGCTGATGTTACAAGGCCAGCTCAGTCAATCATTCAGACTGTTGCCCCTGTAACTACTGAAAAGGCTGCTGCCCCTCTCCAGGAACCACACATTTGTCTGGCCTCTCCACAGATACCCCTCTGCTGTGGTTGCACCTACGGTACGGCTATCTGCATCGTTGAGGCACGCAAGCCACCCCACCTCAGTAATGTCTGTGGTTCATGGGGGTGGTCGTAAATAATATGTTTCACAAAATCATTACATGGTTCTCTGCAGACAGACTCTCATTAAATTTTGATAAAACACAGTATATACAGTTTTGCACAGTAAATGTCACAACTCCAGGAATAAATATAGACTTTGAACAGAAGTCTGTTACTAAGGTGGAATTTTCAAAATTTTTAGGTGTGTGCATTGATGAGAGATGAAACTGGAAGCAAAACATAGATGGTCTGCTGAAATGTTTGTGTTTAGCTGCATGTGCTGTTAGGGTTATTGCAAATTTTGGCTATAAAAATCTCTGTAAATTGGCTTACTATGCCTATTTTCATTCACTGCTTTTGTATGGCATCATATTCTGGAGTAATTGATCAATGAGTAAAAAAGTATTAGTAGCACAAAAGTGTGTAATCAGAATAATTGCTGGAGCCCAACCATGATCATCTTGCAGACATCTATTTAAGGATTTAGGTATACTCACAATAACTTCACAGTATATATATTCACTTATGAAATTTGTTGTTAATAGTCCATCCCATTTCAAAAGTAATAGCAGTGTGCACAGCTATAAAACCAGGAGAAAGAATGATCTTCACTATGTAGGGCTAAATCTGAGTTTGGCACAGAAAGGAGTAAATTATGCTGCCACTAAAGTCTTTGGTCACCTAACAAGCAGCATCAGAAGTCTGACAGATAGCCAACTAGCATTTAAAAATAAATTAAAAGAATTCCTGAATGACAACTCCTACTCATTGGATGAGTTTTTAGATATAATTTAGTAAACCTAAAATAAAAATAATAAAATAAAAAATTGTGTAATGTAACATCTTGTACAGACACCCTTCATTAACCTGACACGTTCCACATCATTACAAAGTGTCATATTTATGATGTGTGGAACAAGTATTACTCTAGTCTAATCTGTGATAGTGAAATTGTAAAAGTGAACATTATCAATGAACTCTTCTAGGCACTATCCACATGGTGCTAAATAATATAATTTTAATACGAATAAAAGCTTTTATTTTACATGTATTCTTTCAGTCGTATATCATTATTATTGTCTTTTCTTTACAAACATTGTATAAGAAATGAACCATTATTTCAACACTATGAGAAACTATGAACTGTATTAACAGTCTACATTTTTCAAACAGTTTATTTTTAGTCTAGGTGGTGATAACCAAAACTGGAATCTAAGATAATTCATGTTGGCAGCATGTTGTCATTGCCCCAAGTTGTTAACAAATACCATACCTGCTACCTGCAGCATTTTACAATTTCATATTCTTGTGGTTTTGTTTTCTATACTAATGGACTGTCATCCCAGCTTACCAAAAAAGGGAGGAATCCTTGTCTGAATGCATCACTAGCTGGCCGTAAGTTGCTAAGAGTACAATTGAAGTGTACAGCAGCTTTAAAGGGAGCACATTATTTTGACACTGAAATCTGTACATATTAATTGTAGATATATGTACTATTATAACAGTCACAGCCTAAATATAGATTGTAATCTTGAAGCATTAGACTCTTGGGATTGTTACAGAATAAAAGAAGGAAAGGTAATCTTATGGAAAATGTGGTACTGTACTTTATATAATAATTACCTTGGGCTAAAGGGCTAACTAAATACTCTACTGTTATACACAACCATTTGAGATCTCCTATTATAAATGTTTTCTTTTTCCCCTTCTTCGGCGAAGCATGACTAGCAACAATGGCTTCATACCATTGGCATTGTAGAAGATTACAATTTTCTTTACAGATTACCTAAAAAATCTAAGAAAAAAAGAAAGAAAGAAAATCTGCAACCTACACCATGGAAATTTTTGACAGTTTTTCCTTCTTATATGATTACACGTAAAGGAACTAATATATGGTATTGACCACTATTTGCAAACAGACCTATTAATTTGAGACAACTATCATCTGAGGCAGAGAGGTATCTCTAGAAAGTCCATGGTAACACATTTTCCTGACAGCTATAGAACTGAGAAACATTGTAATAAATTAATAACTTTCACCATCATGTGAGATCATAACTTCACAGGTACACTATACCTGTAAGTTGAGACTTCTTATTGGAATAATTTGATATCTCGGCCTATCAATAAACATTCTAGTACGCAGATTGCCTAAGCTCCTTTCACTGACAGAACGACAATCATTGACAAGGAGGGACTCCAAGTTGTGACAGTATTCACCAACCATTCTGAAAAAATAACCAAAGATGTGATTAATCACTATCACAAAACACCAGAAAAAATACACAAAGCATTTAAAAGCACATGTTCTTTAATTTCACTATGTAATACAACTACTATTAACCCTTATTCTTATTATACGAGGGTGGTCCCATTGACCTAACATAGAAAACAAAAATTTTTGGAAAAAAGCATTTTTCCAACATGATCAACTTACAGTTCTATAAACTTTTCCCAGTGATGTTCAATAAGTTCAATAACCTTTGTATAATGAGAACTGTCCAACTCATGAAAATAGCCATTTACGGTCAAAAATCAGATCTTTCTTTTCTAAAAATCTTTGACCGAGTCATTTTTTCAAGTGTGGGAACAGAAAATAATCCGAGGGAGCAAAGTTTGGTGAATGGGGTGCATAAGGTAGCAATTCAAACTGTAATTCATGAATTTTGGCCAATGCAATAAGGACTTGTGAGCTGGTGTCCTGTCCAGAAGAAATAGTTTCTTCTTGGCCAAATGTGGGCACTTTGTATGCATTCCTTATCCAAATATTGCAGTAAGTTCACATAATACTCACCTATAAAGTTTTTCTGTTTTCAAGGTAGTCAATGAAAATTATCCCAGGTGCATCCCAAAAAACTGACTCAGTGACCTTGGCTGCAGATGAAACGGTTTTTGCCTTCTTTGAAGTCGGTTTCCCAATTTGTATCCATTGTTTCGATTGGTCTTTTGTCTTGGGAGTGAAATGGTAGACCCCTGTTTCATCCATGGTTATGAAACGGTGGAATTAAATCAGGTTTGTTGCTATAAAACTTTGCTAAACACTCAATTGAAACCTCTTCACAACAATGTTTTTGCTCAAGTGTGAGTAAATGTGGCAAAAACCCTGCACCGATAATATGCAATGTACAGCACTTTTTGAAATGCCTATTATGTCTGCTAGCTCACACACCAGTACTGCTTTGTGGATTTTCTTCACCATTTCTGGAGCCATCACTTCATTTGGTTGACCAATACTCATCTTGGCAGCTTGTACAGCCCCAGTCAAACTCAGCTACCCAATATTTTTCTACGGTTAATGAGACAACACCTTTAATATTGGTTGAACTGACACACGTCAAAAGAGTAGCACATAACAATCATCAATTTTTGCCATTTTCACACATTCACTCACTAAACAATGTGCCAACTTCAAACTTGAAACATATGCTTCATAGATTGTAAACTTCTAATCCAGAGACGTTTTCATCAATGACTGCCATCTCTCGGTCAGGCCAGGTACTTATGGAACCACCCTCATATACTGCTAGTAATAGCACAGAGATAAAGAATTTATTAATAAACAATATTATGGGGATAGACTGCAATGCACTGTCATCATGATCACAGAGTTAAACACAGGTATGTAGAAAAGAATCACACACACACACACACACTCAACAAAAGCATGCTGCCGCAGCCTTCATCATAAAAAGACCACACACCAACAGCCCTACAATCATACACAACAACTCACACACACATGCTTCTTTGCCACAAAATCCCTTCAAATAAAGCCAACACAATTCCAACATTCAACCCTGCCTTTCCCAGTTTATACCACCATCCAACTGTGACATCACTGCCCCCTCCACTTACACCTAACTACCTTTTGTCACCTTCCACAAAGTCCTCAGCTTGAACTTTATCTCACCTTCCATAGAATACCAAAGTTTCACAGTTGAAGAAAGGACAGCCATACAAAACCTCAAAACAGCTTCTGAGCTAATCATCTTCCCTGCAGTGTGTTCTACCATGATTGTTATGAATTGGCAGAATTCCTCAGTCAATTGTAAGAGTCTTCCAACTACAATCTTTATCCCTTCCCAATAGCCAACATCCATGACAAAATATTTAGGCCTTTCCAAGAACCACTCCCATGAAATCACCTCTCTACACACCCATCTTCTATGTGATCCCCAGAATCCACAAACCAACTAATTGTGGATGCCCAATTAAGGCCGGTAAAAGTTAACCAACAGCATCAACCAATTGCTCACAATCTTGCCTCCCACATCAAAGATACCAGCCACTTCCATCATCTTCACCCCTTTATCTGTTGCATCCTTATTCACAATGTTGACACCACTTCCCTACAAACCAATATCCCTCATGCCTGTAGTCTTGCCATAATTGCACATTACCTCTCCCAACATCGTTCAGACTTCAAACTCGCCACCTCATTTTCCACACACCTAGTAAGTTTATATTCCAACAATTATTTTTCTCCTTTGAAAGAAGGTATACAAGTAAATCCACACCACAATCACTGGCCTCTTATACTAACCTGTTTGTAGGCCATCTAGAGAGAACTTTCCTAGTCTCCCAAAAGCCTCAAACTTCCATCTGGTTCAAGTTCTTTAATGATAGTTTCACACTCTGGACTCAGGGTCAAGGCCCCCCTGTCTTCATTCCTTCATACCACTAACAACCTCTCTCCAAGTGTGCCACCTTCCTGGGCTTTGAACACATTACTGATGGCTTTATCCATACCTCTAATCACATTATACACAGAGACAGTACCTGCATTTAGACATATCCCATCTCTTCCACACCAAAAAATCCTTCCGACACAGCCTACCCACCTGCAGACAGTGTGTTTACAGTATGCTGAAAGTCTCACAAAGGCCTTTACAGAGACAATTACTCTCCAGACCTATTCCGCAAACACATCCTTAACACATCCACAATCCTCCCTCCACCCCCAATAACCAGCTAGAGAGGAATGCCCCTTGTCTATCAATAGCACTCTAAATTGGAGAGAGAGAGAGAGAGAGAGAGAGAGAGAGAGAGAGAGAGAGAGAGAGAGAGAACAACAACAACTAAACCACATTCTTTTTCAGGGCTTCATTACCAATCATCATGCTCTGAAATGAGCTAAACCCTAATGAATATTCTTCTCATCCCTCATGACGTGGTGTTCCATTGCCCATCCATCATCCAAAACATCTTAGCCCATTTCTACACCATTCCCAATTCAAACACCTTGCAACAGGGATAACATCCCTGTGAAAGACACACAGCCAAGACCTCACCAATCCACTCATCCACCACTTTCTATTCCTTCTCTGCTCCTCTGATTATTGGGACATACTTCAGCAGACTGCAGTCACTTTTTATGTAAACAATGCACTAGTTAGCTTTGTATTTTTCTTACTTTGTACAATGCATTCCAACATTTAACTACAAGTGCAGGTATTTAAATGGATTTGGGAAAATCAGGCAAAATAAATGTGACTGCAGTAAACTATAAAAATGCCTTCTGCAGTGCATAATGCACATGGAAGCATAACAGGAAAGAACTATGAAAATATTTTCTCTTCTTAATTATGATAAAGTGTCCTATGAGGTTTTCTTCAGCACGACACACACAAGTATTTCAGTGTTTCATTATTTACACAATGATACAGTATTAGGGCTTCCTAAAAATGAATTATTATGAATTTAATTATCGTAAATATGTGGGTGAATTGATATATTCTCAAGCAATGTTCGTTATTTTGTCCCAGCAGTGTAGCTCATTTGTGTGATTAACTATTTCAGAGTTGTTCCCGAGCAACTATAATGAAACATTTTATGCTAGTGTAGTAAGATCTAGCAAAGTAGTTTGGTCAAAGATGTTGTGTCGAAGATCTTTTTCAGTGTAATGCTGACTTAATTGAACTTTTGTTGCATTGTCACTAGTCGTCAACCACTAATTTACTTTTACAGTAGCTGCAATGCATAGTTCCAAAACCAAAAGGTTTCATATTTCACTTGTCATATTAAGAAAGTGAAATTTATTGACAAATTTCTGGTTTAAGTGTATATCAACATGTTATACTGCTGTAAAATCACATAGTTAAAATAGGGAAATGTGATGTTTGTGTAAAAATGTGTCAACTTCAAAATATAGCAATTAACAGTTATGCAAAGAGCTACTTTTTAATCTTATACATCATGAATCCTATGCTTATAGTTAGATATCGGTCATAGCACCAAACAGTACTTATAACAAGAGGATTGTTCTGGCAGAGCAGAAAAATGTTTCCTGTATTTTATTTGTGTTTGCAAGTTATATATTTGAAGTCCTTGCTGAAAAGGACTATTTTTATACATGGAAGGTATCTGTTGTATGAACACAGTGATTTATTCTAATCTGGCTCTGCCACAATGTGGTGTAAACCGCTGTCAGCCTACCAACCAGCGCAGTATGCGGGTCATACCTTCTGAGACGGGTGAGCAGTATGCAATGCACGCCTCTGGTGGCTACAAGAAAAGAGTATAGATTAGAATTAAAGAGGTATATAAAATATCGCTTTATTCAGTCACACACATCAATTAAATTTGATTGTTGTAGATTGTGTGAGAGGCAACTAGCAAGAGCAACATTTTCTCAGCAATATATGAAGAATTTCTACCTTTTCCTCTCAGTCATCTATCACTCATCAGTTCTTGAGGAGACAGAGAAAACTGTCTACCTGCATGTCTATGGTCTATTAAATGTAATTACAAATCAAGGAGCATATCCACTGTTTACAAATACCTAAACAAAAATGTTGAGCATATGAAAAGTTTATTGACAACAACAATCGTCTTTAAAAGACAACAAACATAACTAAGGGACTGAAGTTTAAGATCTTCTGTTATGGGCAATGGTTTTTTTTTTTTTTTTTTTTTTTTTTTTTTTTAAAAAATCATGTCTCATTGTGGTATTCTATTTAAGCAATTGCAGCAGTGAAAGCCATTGAATAGTAGCTCACTTTGGTGCTTATATTCAGCAAATTCAGGCTTCACTTTGACACAATGTCGAGGACCAGGAATCAACTGCAAAATGGGGACTTTTCACAGAATTTATTCATGTCTGCAGTAGATGTTTGAGACCACAAAGTACTCAGTTCAGACACTGATCCAATTTTAATGACGACTTGTCAGTTTCACAGCTGTCTGAACTGTCATTGTTTTTGAATCATCAAATTGCTTTCCCTGAAAGGGAACTGAAAATAGCTGTTAAATTGGTTTAAGTTATAGTCTTATGAATTATGCCATGAACTGAATGACTTTTACAGCCAAACTTTAGCCAGACTTTATGGAAGTGTCAGATGCTTAGACCTTTTGAACTTATTTTATGAAAAAAATTAGACAAAAGCTTTGCCTGAGTGCATTAAACTCCTAAAGATAGTAGTGAACTTTCCATTAGGGGGAGGCCGAACATGGCTTCTCTACATTACAACTGATTGATAAAAACTTTCAAACAATGGAAATACCTTAAAGGATTCAACAATAAAGAAACCAATTCTTTCCTAAATATTGATAAAAACTTTCATAAGAAATACAATGAATGAGGACAGACTTTGTTCACTTGGAAAAGAACTACTGAAAGGCCTAATTTCAATTAAATGGTCAGACAATTTTGCAACAGGAAAGGATTTCATCTAAAAAAACAGAATTAAGATCAACAAAAGTGCATTAATAGTTGATAAGAAGCAATTCCTTTGTAGTAAATACTAAATCAAGTGCATAAAAAAGAGCAATAATAGTGACAAGTTTTGCCACCAACATCATATTTCCAAAATGTAAAAATTTTAGTACTAGTACAGCTTATGTTCAACTGACAATTTTTCTCCAACGCATTAGCACAATTGGAGATATATTCCATGTGCTACTTCAATTAAAATGCATATTTTGGTAACACAAGAGTATAAAAACAATGAAATCATTATGTTCCCTTCTCAAACATGTAAATTATGTTGGTGGTTGCTAGGGTTACTCATGTCAAATAACCGCCGCATGATGTTGTTGTTGTCGTCGTCGTCTTCGTCTTACTATATTCATCTCTTGGTCTCCATCTGCAGTTTTACCCCCCCCCCCCCCCCACACTTCCCTCCAACACTAAATTCACAATTTCTTGATGTCTAAGAATATGTCCTACCAATCGATCCCGTCTTTTGGTCAAGGTATGCCATAAATTCCTTTTCTCCCCAATTCTGATCAGTAACTCCTCATTAGTTAAGCGATCCACCTAATCTTCACCATTCTTCAGTAGCACCACACTTCAAAAGCCTCTATCCTATTCCTGTCTGCACTGTTTACCATCCAAGTTTCACTCCTGTAGAAGGCAACACTCCATACCAATGCCTTAAGAAAGGACTTCCTTATACTTAAGTTAATATTCAATGTTATCAAATTTCTCTTTTTCAAAAACACTTTTCTCCCCATCACCATTATGTATTTTATTTCCTCTGTACTGTGACCATCATATGTTATTTTACTGCCTAAGTAACAAAACTCATCTACCACCTTTATTCTTTCATTACCTAATCTAATTCCCTCATCATCACCTGATTTTCTAAGACTGCATTCCATTACCCTTGTTTTCCTCTTGTTAATGTTCATCTTATATGCTTCTTTCAACACAACCACAGAAAAAGATCTGTAATGTCATTACATCACTGTGTCATCTAACACTACTGTATGTACTGACAAAACAATCTGAAGTTTAGAATTGAAAACACCAAAAACATTAAGAATGTAGTGAAATTCATACACACTGCATTAAAGATTCCTGCAAATGACACCTGCACCCATACACCACAAACCACCTCATGGTGTGTGGCAAAGGGTACTTTGTGTTCTATTATCACTTCCTCCCATTCCAGTCAAATATGGTTCGTAGGAAAAATGATGCCATGTGTGCCTCCATGTGGATCATAATCTCTCTGATCTTATCCTTGCGGCCATTTCAAGAGATATACGTACGAGGAAGCAGTATTTGGTTTACTTCCATGAAACATACACACTCTGAACTTTCACAGAAACCCATACCGCAATACAGTGTCTGCCACTGGGGATTTTTAATCATCTCTGTGCCACTTTTGCACTTATTAAATGAGCTCATAACAAAGTGTGCTGCTCTCTGCTGGATCTTCTCTAAGACTTCTATTAACCCTACATGGTATGGGCCCCACACAGATGAGCAACAGTGAAGCACTGGCCAAATGAGAGTTTTTGATCTGCTTCCTCTGTTGACTGACTACACTTCCTGAGGATTCTTCCAATGAATTTGAGTCCGACATCTTCCTTGATTTTATATGGCCATTCAATTTCAAATCGCCCCTAATGTCCATTATTAGATATTTTATGAAAGTAACTGCTTCCAGTGATTGTCCTGCTATTGTGTAGTTAATAATAAACGATCTTTCTTTCCTTGTAAATGCAGAACGCTACACTTGTTTATGTTGAGGCTCAATTACCATTCTCTGCACCATCCAGCATTTCACTGCCCTTTTCCAGTGTTGCGAGTTCTTGATAAACTACATCATCATCTGAAAATAGCGTCAATGAACTACCATTGTTATCTACAAGGTCTTTTATATATATTGGGAAAATCAGTGGTCCTATAACATACCCCAGGGGCTTCACTCCATTAAGAATGGCATGCTGTTTTCTGTTAGCTATAATGCCTCATCCTGTCTCACAGATGGTCCAATATTCCATATGCTCGCACTTTGTTCATCAGGCAACGGTGAAGAATGGTATCAAACGCCTTGCAGAAGCAAAAACAACACAACAACTACTTGCAAGCCTGAATCTCTTGGATGAATAGCGCAAGTTGTGTTTCACATGATTGTGGTACACACCGTTTTGGTAAAGTGTCAAATGTGACATCAGTGGATAAAAGCTATCTATATGCTTCATCTTCTTGTTTGTCTTCAGTATTACAGTATTTAGTAATTGGTTTGAAATAGAAAGAAGATGCAGAATGTAAACTTTTGGTTAGACATTGTGACATTACTCCCCCTCCTCATTCTGCCCCCCCCCCAACTCCGCCAAAATGGTTGTGGTGATAAGACTGATCAAAAGTGAGGTCTAGGTTAGTTCTGATTATTAAATGTCACAGCATTAACCAGTGTGGAAAACATGTGCCGTGTCTGGTATGGAGCAGTTCTGGGATTCCATATCCAGCATAAAAGCAGGACAAATGGAATCAATAGCCTTCTCTGAAGCTTTGTCTCATTTTAAAAAATCAGAATTTTTCATAGAAAAATGATCTAAAGTTGTATATAAAAACATAAATGCATCGTTCAGTCGCTTTCAGTCTGAGGAAAATCTGACTTATTACTGTTTTCAACCGAAACTGCATGAAGACCTTCCAATCAGTCTCAAACTGTTTTTGGTAGGTGAAATCACTGTGCTCAAATGGCCACTTTGTGTTTGCAAGTGACAAAGAGAAACTGCAACCCTTGAAGTTTTGAATTATCACCACTGAAACAAATTTGTATTTAAAAGTGGAAACCAAGAAACCATGCTGCATAAAAAGTGAAGTAAATTTTATCAATTACATTGGTTCACTATTACCTATTTCTTTGATCATTCTTCCCAAACACACACACACACACACACACCACCACCACCACCACCAACAACAACAACAACAACTCTTGCTAATAATAAACAGCATTCAATACACCAAATCAACTGCTTGTAACATATTTCTGTGAAATACTCAGTAATGTGAATATTTACACAAATAATATAATCAGAAGAGAACATTAATATAACATACATATTTTTTTTATTTTATTTTACCTGATACCATCATCAGTTATTCTCCAACAACCTTGGACATTCAAATGTTGTAGCCAACGGCAATTTGCAGCAATAGCAAACATTGTTCTATTTGTGACAGAGTAAATATTGGAGATGCACAATATTCTCAACCTGTAAAGGAAATTTACATTTCAGAATTTTAGGACAATACCCACACAATTACTCAAACACTAAAGGCAACTGACAAGTTGTAAGTGTCATGTAGTAGAAACCCATTGGATTACCACCTACAATGAGGAACCTACATCAGCCATAAGTTGCACCATACCACATGCTAATGCAACAAAGTGTGGCCACCAGAAGGAGATGCTGCAGATGAGCAACCATTCACCACAGTACTAAATGAGCATCCTTTTGTGACGCACTGCCTACATATGTGCTCACTGGCTGGCAATTGGTCTGTCATCTGTGGCTCACATTGTTGTTTCTTAAAATGAAGTGTACCGCATTACAATACCATGAGGCTTTGACAACACTTAAGTATATCCATTTTAAAACTTTCTACTGCAAACCAAATTCTCAAATTTGTCATCCAGTGTTTTATAAGTTACTTCATAATTAGTGATGATGTAGTCTCTCTCTCTCTCTCTCTCTCTCTCTCTCTCTCTCTCTCTCTGCCCTCCCCCCCCCCCCCCCAAACCCCACCCCACACAACAGGCCTCTTTAGTAGGTATTTTGATGGAGTTCAAGAGCTTCATCAGTTAGAGAGACAGAAACATCAGGAAGCCTTACTGTGAGCGTCATTCTCCCAACAGCCGACCAAACATCTACCACTGTTTCCAATTTACGACAAGACAGGAGTGAAAATCCTTGGAGAGATGACTGTGATACTACTTCATTGCATTCCAGGTAATGTATGAGCCATTATAAATTCAGTTTTCCTGTTGCGGATCTCGCCTAGCTCATATCGGGTCTTGTGAAATTGACTCCCTTTACAGGACCAGCACACCTGGGATTAGATTAAATGTGTGCATTACTAACAACACAGCCTTAGCTGTCATGTCTTTGCATCCTATGAGGAATTTTATCAGTGTCATAGGTTTTGGGTGTCAGAACAAGTGGATCTATGTGGTCAGTCATTAGTAGTGTGGATGTTGCATGTTTACACTGGCCACAGAAGACCAAATGGTGATGCCAGCAAAGTCAGTTCCATTTGTGGCTGGCAGGTGGACATATGCTGCAGCATCATGACCCACAATTTTCTATTTATGAATCCTCCACTACTTCCCATCACACCCCTGAGTTTTTCTTATCAGATACCTCAGCCCTGATTTATTTCCAGGTCTCTACAGGTGGAACAGAGGTTTGGCAACAAACAAGCTATGATTCTGGCTCAGCCAGTGTTGCCAACAACCCAGCAGCTACAGTTTATCCCTGAACCAGGTTCTGACATGAACATCTACCTTGAAAATCGATGGGGTTACTGAAGTAGGTACCACCTAGAGATAACTTGGGTTCAGCAAAAATCTATGTAGTTATTTGTTAAAGCATGTTATTTATTAAAAAGGTGAAAATGGTTGTTTCAAATTTAAAATTAATATAATTGATAAGATACACATATGAGAATCACATAGCAGAACGGTATTAGAAATGATTGCTCTTCTTCTATGTTGGTTTTATAACTTCTGGAAAATGTCTTTCTGCCAGCAATGAATGGTGTGGTGTTCATCCTGATCTATCTGGCTTAGGAAAATCATGTGAACTCCCTTTATACTCATATATTTTTTCAAAGAGAGTTAACATAAATTCCAATCGAACCTCCTTCCTTCAAGAATTTCCACATAAAATAATGGAATTCCATGTAGAAATATCCAGGAAACAAAAGATTTACTTGTGATACTTCCTGTCTTGCTTTCTGGGTATTTGGTAAAATGCCATTCTTGATTGGTTTGATCCACTTTTCACATTGTGTCGACAGAGGCAATAACAAGCTTGAATTTTATCAAAGTTCTTTTCTCTGTCTCCACCACACCCATTGTATGGCTAATTGAAAAAAAAATGCAACAATCTGCCTCAACAATCTGCCTCATAACAGTACAACAAATTTTTCCTCATATTTCAGTTGCAATTTCCTCCTGTATATATCTTTTATTTTTATTTTGGGGAGATTGTGGCATCTTTTTCAGGGGTCAGTTTTAATGTTCCATAACTATCAACAGACTTCAAAATTTGGAAATCTACTAACTGTGGGGGAAGTGTTAGTCACTTTACTTGAAGAGTAGATTTACAAGTGGCAAAACAACTTGTGACAACACAAGGAGATCCTTGTAGTCTGCATCTAGCTTCATCCCTTCCAGTGTAAATAATCTAGGACCATCTAGTCAATTCACAAAGCAAGCAGTATTTTATTCCAAATCTTGCCCTTTTCAGCAGGATATACTGAACTCACACCAGCTGATTCTTGTACAAAGTAGATTTCATTCATAATAATATTCCATACAGCGACATAAGAGTGTTTTAAATTTTTTAGCAAATTTTGTTCCGCTTTGGATGATGAGATCAGCATTGTAGGGGGCACAACAGCAAGGTCTTCATCATCCTTGCTCAATACAGAAACAGACAAAGTCAAATTTGACTATGTTATAATGACACAGAAATTAAAAGCACACCTTCACCTTGTGAGGATTATTAATAATAAACCCGAAAAATTAGACAAAATAGGCCACAATAAAATACCACTGCAGACACATTTAAAAGATTGACAGATGGCTATGGTTAGGTGACTACTTAGAAACAAAGACACTGCACAGTGTGCACCCCAACACATAATGCAAGTGTTTTATCAAAACAACCCAAACAGTAAGCACTTCATAAAAAGAAAAGAAAAAAAAAATAATAATAATAATAAAAAATTGATAAAAAAAAAACTGCTGATGGCAGAGATGATTTTAGAAATTAGTTTGGAAGTTTATAACAGTAGATGAATAAAGCAATATAATGAAATAAATAAAAGCTCAATCATAGTGTCATGTAATTTGTGGCAAGTGACTTTACAGCAAGTAGGTTGTACTTTTCAATTTTTTTACATAAATCACCTTTCCATAAGCTGCACTTTGTCACCCCTTCAGAACCAACGCCTCCTAGAAAGAGACATCCAATTGAACTGACAAGTGCTTGTACCTCCTTCAGCCTGTGTTATAACTAATAACACACCTATGCACACTATGTAAGCAACGACCAAGACAAAAGTCTTGAGTTGTCTCATTCGGGCCTGAGGACCTACAATACGAACTGTTCCCACTCCCATCCCAGCTAAGAACACAATCATGAAGCACACACTAGTTTGTATACATTGGCGAAAACTGTACTGACTACAAGCGGCTGCAGCGGGGCTGGCACCTCTCTTAAACGGCCGCGTGGTCGGCAGGGTGCAGCGTGATAGCCCAACCGCGCCGCACAACGGCCAGTCCTGACAACACCATTCAAACTTACACACTGCACATTACCACATTCCTCCCCCTTCGTGGTGTAATCTCCAGGGGTGCCTAAGGCACCCACACTATGTCCATGCGGGATGTCTTGTCCATATCTAACTGCCAGCTTCGGGCCAGCACTAACCCATAAGGCCGGTAGTGTCCTGACCTTACTTGCCGGAAATGGCTGGTACCTCTTTGTATTCCGCTCGCGATCACAGGGGATGAAGGTGCATCATCCGATCCCAGTACTGGAGATAAAAAAGGAACGGTTGCAGTACTCACAAGATGGTGCACGTCCCCCGCCCCCCTCCCCCTCACTGTCGGGTGTCAAAAGCGCAGACAAGGGTGCCGGAGACGGCGAGGGTGTGACCGCTAGAACCGGTGCCAGAGAAGGCATCTGTACAGCTGACGGTGCTCAAGAGCAGGCACGGTGCTCAGTGCAGGAGCCAACGCACCTGAAGATGTCGGCACGGAGCACATCAGTGGAACAGACCCCAGAGACGGCGTGGGCGGAGGTGGCACTTGCGGATCTGCCAGAAGTCACGGGCGCAACTGATCCCAGTGACGTCGAAGAGTGCCCACAGTAGTATTAACAGTGCAGAGGCGGCGGCCGAATCTTGTATTCACCTTACCTGACAGCCAGCGAGGATGGTGGCCAAAACCTTGTGCCCACACAAGAGAACCTGGAACATAATGAGCTCAGGGTCGGGCCGGAGCACTCGATGGCTGGAGCAACAACAAATGGAAGAGAATGGGAGGTCACCTACCATGAAGTAAATTCCACCGGGCTGCGTTCCCCCGCCGGGGTGAATCGATAGGACATCAAGAAATGGATAACGGCATCGTCCACAGCGCAGGAGGTCATATATTTACGCACTATAACTTTAAAACTACACACAAGCGTTTCCACTTCACCATTGGACTGAGGATGAAACGGAGGGGCTGTAATGTGGCGACTGCCCAGATGAGTACAGAAATCTTGAAAAACAGAAGAAGTGAATGGAGTGCCATTATTCAAAACAAGAGTATGGGGAAAACCCTCCAAAGGTGAAAAGTTTAGACAGTGACTGAATAGTTACAGCAATGGACATGATATGACAATGAAAAATGTATGGAAAATTTGAATAGGCATCCCCAAGAAAAAACCAATAAGAGTCAAGGAAGGGTCCTGTGTAATCCATATGCACTCATTCCCATGGCTGTAGGGGATGTGGCCAAGAAGAGAGACACGCCCAAGGCGCCGCCTGTTGCGAAGTGGACAACGAGCACTTAGCCACCAGCCTTGTTATGTCACCATCTACAACGGGCCAAAACACATGTCGGCGAGCCAGTGTTTTTGTGCAAGAAACTTCCCAGTGTCCTTCATGAAGCATCTGAAGAACTTTTGACCGGAGTTCCGCCAGGATCAGTACCCACGGAGATTGTCTGTCAGTAGCCAAAACGAGAACCCCGTCCCATTCAGACAGACAAAAATGGAAAGAATAATAGTTGTGGAGGGGATCTGAAGCCCTACACAGAAGGGCGTCTGGCCATCCCACAGGAATGTAGTGAAGTAGACTGCGCAGCCCCAGTTCGGACGTCACTGCCTTAGCCAAGACCAGTGCAGTAATAGGAAAAGTTCTTCTCTATCGAAGTCAAAATCAGGATCTGCCGGGAAACGAGAATGCGTCCATGTCAGCACATTGCGCTGTCGGACAGGACAGGATCTCATAATTATAATGACAAAGAAAGAGAGCCCAACACTGCAACCTATGAGCAGCTTTATCAGAAATGGCAGCTGTAGGGTGAAATAGAGAGACGAAGAGCTTATGATCAGTAATGAGATGGAATTTGACCCCATACAAGTACATGTGAAATTTCTTCAAAGCATACACAATGGCTAAAGTCTCTTTTTCAATTTGAGAGAATCGTTGCTGGGTAGCCGTCAATGTATTAGATGTGTAAGCAATGGGGCGTTCCCACCAATCGGAATACGTATGAGTCAAAACAGCACCATGTTCAGAAGCATCCGTAGCCAGAACCAAATGCTGCCCAGGAACATATGCCATCAAACAAGGGGCAGAAATAAATAAGTGCTTTAAGGTGCAAAATGCACGTTCACATTCAGAAGACCAGACAAAGAGAACACCTTTGTGAAGCAGGCGGTTTAAGGGGTGTGCCCTCAAGGCAGCCCCTGGTAAGAAGCGGCAGTAATAGGCAATGTAGACAGGAAAGCCAGTACATCTTTGACAGACACTGCAGAGACTGTACCGCGGCCAAGCAGTCCGGAAAAGGGTGGACACCCACTGAAGACACTTCAATCCCCAAATAAAGAATAGAAGGTTGGGAAAAAAACAAGACTTGATCAGGTTGCAGCGGAGGCTGGCTGCTTGGAGAACAGAGGAAAGTGCCCGTAGGTTTTGTAAATTTTCGTGGGGTGAAGCCCCAGTCACAACAATATAATCTAAGTAGTTAACACAGCCCGGAACTGTGTGGAGGAGCTGCTCTAAGCAACACTGAAAAATAGCAGGAGGACTAGGGAAGCGAAGCAGCTGATATTGGTATAAACCAAAAGGAGTGTTTACGACCAGGAGACTTTTGTATCGTCGTCCAAGGGAAGCTGAAGGTAGGCTGCTGGCAAATCTATGTGAGAAAACAAGTGTGGACCAGAAAGTAAAGCCAAGAGTTCATCTGTACGAGGCATGGGGTACGAGTCAATCACAGACTGTGCATTGATTGTAACTTTAAAATCCCCACAGATACGTAAAGACCTCCCAGGTTTCTTAACAATAACCAGTGGTGTAGCTCATTCACTGGAACAAATTGGAGTTAAGACCTGTAAGTCTTTGAGGCAATCCAATTCAGCCTCAAGTTGGTCGCGCAGGGCCACTGGCACCTTGGGGCGTGCCATTGGTTTCATAGTAATGTTGGCGGTAAAGCCCGCAACACAACAGGCCCACCAGAAAAAAAAAAAAAAAGAGAATTTCCTACAAAGGGCATCCAACTCTGGGATATGCACCAAATCTAAAAGAAGGTTGATAGAATCATCGATAGTAAAGCCAAAAACATTAAAGGTGTCATGGCCAAAGATAGTAGCAGCTACAGTGTCATCAACAACAAGAAAAGTGACCGGCCTGACGACAGATTTGTCCACTTTAAGCTGTAAATTAACCAAAGTACGTGGCTATAGCCACTAGCGTATACCTAAGGAACGACTGACTGCTGCCAAGAGGGGCGAGCCTAACCATACATATGTAAAATAATTAAGAAGAGAAACACAAGATCCCATATCTATAAGTAAGGTGATCTTATCAAAAATCTGAACTGCAACAAAAAGTTTGGGATGTGATGAGTGAACATTCTGGACAAGATTAACATCCATCTCATCATCCTGCTCAGTCTGACAGGAATGGTAAAAAGAAATCATGTGGCCCTTTCTCTTGCATGAGTGACATAGAACCAAACGCTTGGGGCAGTCTGCCCTGTCATGCTGTACAAAACAAAGGGGACAAGATGGTAAAGGTCACTGCATATGAGCAGGATTGTGTGATGTGGCCCACGGGTGCTGCAAAAGCCATGGACTGTTTACAACCGTGTGTGTGGCGAGTGGAGCACACCCGTACGACAGTGACATCCTCACAATCCAAGGCGCCGAGCTAGACTGCAAAACAGCAGCTACATCAGCCCAAGTCTCAATTTGGTCCCCTGCCGCCCGTGAGACTTCAAAACATTGCACAATGTTTAGAACATCCATCAAAGGTGGATTTTTCAATTGTAAGGCATGTTGGTGAACTTTCCTATCTGGAGCAAGCCTGAGAATTGCATCCCGAACCATATTGTCTGCATACGATGTCTTGTGGGTCAGAGTAACGAACATACGACAACGGCTAAGACCACGCAGCTTTGCGGCCCATGACCTATAGGACTGAGTTGGTTTCTTATGTGACAGGTAAAATACAACCCGTGCCGCAAAACATGCATACACAGGCTATAATGAGTCGTCAACGTATGACACATCTCATCAAAAGACAAAGCAGTCGGTTCCTGCAGGGGGGGGGGGGGGGGGAAGTTGGGGCAAATGATGACATATGTGAGGAGAGACCCATGAGAGAAATAAAGCCTTACACAAAGCTGGATCTGATACCCCAAACGCATGGAAATTCTGTCGCAGCCTGTTTTCATAAGAATCCCAATCTTCTAAAGAGTCGTCATTGGAGTAGACACAGGACTGTAATCAATCGCCAGCAGAGAAGCCGACGGCAACCATGACACAAGGGAATCAAAGCGTTCCGCCTGACCCGACGCAATCGTAGTTAACCGAGAATTTGGCCCCACAGGGGCAGCTGGAAGTCCACCAGACCCAGTCCCTCGATTTCCACCACTGTCCACGACGGAGCACACACCAAACCCATTACCACATTCGTCGCCAATTGTGTTATAACTAGTAACACACTTACACACACTATGTAAGTTGTGACCAATACAAAAGTCTTGAGTTGTCTCATTCGGGTCTGAGGACCTGCAATACAAACTGTTCCCACTCCTGTCCCTGATAACAGCACAGTCATGAAGCACACACTAGTTCGTATACACTGCTGGATAAAAGTAGCCGCAGCTGGGCCGGCACCTCTCTTAAACAGCTGCGCGGCCGGCAGGGTGCAGCGCAATAGTCCAGCCAGCACCGCACAACGGCCAGTCCTGATATCAGAGGGTGCGTGGTTCAAACATACACGCCTTGCGTTACCACAGCCTGCGAAACAGCTCTTTCACTACTGATTTGGCTGGCCATATAAACTATATTTGGTCTTTGCTTTGCCAATCAGCATCCTCCAACTTTTATGAACCCTATATTCTTATATACAGTGAGTCCAGTTGTATTCATATCCTCTTTGATTCCATTAATACGACTCAGTTGAGGTCTTCCCCTTGGTCTACTTCAGTTTCCTCTCTTTCATCACTGCTACAATATACAGTTAGAAAAGAGTCTAAAGGATTTTTGGTAGCCAAATACTCTTACTCAATAGACGAATTTCTTAGCCAAAGTGATTAATGTATGTTAGTGTATATATAGTGCATTCAACAGGACTTCAGTACTGATCTTGTGCAGTAATGAGATCATTGTAAAATAGAAAAAAGAACACCTAAAAATTATTACATGCACCTAGTATATTAAACATTTAGAATGTAGTAACAAGTTGTAATGTCCTATCAAATGTAAATTTTTTTTTTTTTTTTTTTTTTTTGCCGATTCCACATCCACTAGGGCAATTACATTTGGACTGATTTCCTTTTGTAAGTATTTATTTGTGTATCTTGTTCTTCTGACATCTTCTACATCCAAGAGGGTCTTCTCAGTTAGGATCAACTTTGACAAAAACTACATCTAATCTAATCTTTTTCTTCAATCGAGACAAACATCTGCCTCATAACAGTGTACTCAAATGTCAGAACCTTTCTGCCTATCATTTGGGGCAGAGATCAGGTCTCTGCTCCATACTGGATGGCAGGTTGTATTGCAATCATGTAGATCCTAATCTTTGTGGATCTCTAGAGATGTTGGGACTTTTAACAGCTTTCCGAGTGCAAACCTTAATATTTTTCACTGTCTGAATTCTTGCCATTATCTCTTGTCCTATCCTTACTCCAATCTAACATCACCATTACATTTTTAAACTACCTGACAGTAATTACCTACTTTGCCAAGATCTAAAAAGAAATTTCATAATCATGCATGTGCATTGAGACTAATTAGTCTGTAAATGCACTTCAGAATGCAGATTTCCTTATTCCCAAGTACTGTAATAGTCCTGTTTGATATATTAACTCTGAAAGTACAAACTGAACAGGCTCTTGCCTCTTAAGTACAGTTGTGACTTCAACTGATATAACATAGTTTGTTAAGACAGTAAAGCTAGGAATGCTACCACAAATGAAAACTACAAAGTACTTTAAACTTTAAATTATTTAATGTTCCACTAATACCTAGTGAGTGCTATGCTTGTATTATCAACTCCCAATCCTAACACAGACAGAGCTACAAAATTAATTAGTATCCCCCATTCCAAATTGGAGAGGAAAAAATAAGGTTACCTTGTTGGTTTGTACATTAATTTTACTACCATTCCAAACTGAATATTGGATGCCACTGACAAAGTTTAATCTCCGTCTTGTATAAATACTTCTATACCTTACCATAAATTATTTACACTTGTCAAAACTCACATTTCATTAAACATTCATTGTTTACTGCAGCTCTCTCCCTCTTTCATAATTAATACCATCAATCAAAACATTAGGACTACTGAATGGCAAAGTCCAATCTCTCTTATTTAAGAATGGCTTGATCCCTGCAATTCAATTCAATATTAAATTGTTAATGAGGTACACAGCAACACTCTTTACTTCTAAGAGTAACAAGTGAAAATGATACTCTCTTCTTTCATTTTTAAACACAAAAAATGCAATTTCGTCTTTGTTTAGATTACACAAATAAATTGTCTCATCACACATGCAGTTAACAGGCATATTCACTCATGTGAGCCATCTCTCTCAAGATCCCACACTGTTATATTCAATGTGTGTTTTTATTGTTTTACAGACAACATATTTACAATAGACAACACAACAGAAAAAGAAATTTTAATACCAAGTTTACAATACCTCCATTTTTACAGTTCTGGCTATACCTCGGAAACAAAGTGATGTACTGTGAAGGAAAGTTGTGTACTTCTTGCTAATAGAAGAAATTTCTTTGAACAAAACCATGGTACTTTTATAGATAATCTAAGTAGTGGGTCCTGGTTATAAGTGCTTCCACAACCAGATACTAAACGTGCTTCATTATTCATGACTTATTTTGAAACACGTATTTTGAGGAAACTGACTGACCAATGCAATACACCTCCTCAACTGCAAGATTAGTATCAATAGTATCAATGGATATAGTGCCTGTGAATCTTAATGTGTTCAAATGTCATACTTTTCAGGAATTTTTGTTAGGGAGAGGTTTTTTTTCCCTTTATGTAAATGATTTATACTATGCAGACTAAAGCATTGTACAGAAAATTATAGCAAAGTTTAGAATTGAACACATGACATTAAAAATTCCATGAATTATATAGGCCTAGTTTAATTTTTACACATATAAGTGATTTCCTTTCCAATCACATGCCAAGTGAGGTGGCTAAGCCAATTTTAATGAATTGATTTGTTTTTGGAAGAGTGGGGTTCATAACCCCATCTGTTCATCACAACTTGGGTTTTCCATAGTGTACCCAAGTTGCTCAGGTTAATGATGAGATGGATCAATTAAAATGACCATGGTTAACTTCCTGCCCTACCTCATGTAACCCTGTCTTACTTTGCATATATTTTACATATGTAAATATTAGTTATGTAATGCACCTGGCATGAATGATACTGTTGTGCTGCCTCATCTAAGGATAAATAAGAAAATATATAAATCAATTGGGTAAATTCACTGACTGTTTCGCCAGTTCCTGGCAGAATGTTTTATCCATTTTGATTGAAACACTCAAGTTAAATGTGTAACATTCTGCAAATTTCTAAGGTCAGAGTAGTTAGTCTGTGAGAGCTGTTGTCTGCCACTTGCACTTTTGTTCAATCAATGTCAGGCGGAATCTGAAACAATGAGTATTAACACACATAACATAACTTTAATTAAACTAACTCCATCCTCCACAGGCCTCAAAAGGCCCATTGGGTACTGACAGGCACCTTGTCATCCTCCACTCGAAGACGTCGCCGGATGCGGTATTGAGGGGGACAGGATCAGTGCCCCAGACTCCCGGCCATTGTGTCTGTTTTCGCGTCGGGAGCCGCTACTTCTCAAGCAAATAACTCCTCTATTGGCCTCAATTGCTGACTGTATCCTACTTGCCAACAGCGCTCAGCAGACCTGGACGGTTACCCATCCACATGCTAGTCAAGCCCAACAGGGCTTAACTACAGTGATCTAACAGAAACCGTTGTATCACTGTGGCATGGCTGTTGGCTAAGATGCCTAACATACCTACTATTAATTATATGTGAAATTTATTATTTATATTCAATGACTGATCTTCTGACAGATTCTAAGTCATTTGATTTTCTAAGTTTGTAGTAGGTATCATCAGATATCAAACGATACAAAGTTACACTACACTGACTGACCTTAACTCTCAGAGAACAAGTACTCCAATGATCAGCTTTACCTGATGATGGCATAACAACTAACATTTGGTTTTTACAAAAACAAATTTGCAGAACATTGCACATTTATCTCATGTGTCTCAGTCAAAATGGAGGAAAAGAAATCCATTGTTTAAGTTGATATCAATAAAGGTAATTTATAAGTACAAATGTCCAAATAATCTAACAAGGAGATGACGCCTACTCATCATCACCGAATTCGTCCAAATTTATGGTACATGTAGGCCGTGGTAAGACACGAAAGTGCCCAAAGTGGGTACTCCAGATGGCCAAGCGTTTAAGAAATACAAGGAAGTTTGATACGGATTTATCACCATATGCATCTTACCAACTGTCCCTGTGACGGCGTGCTTAGGAAATGGTATTTGGCTCAGCAGTAGAAGATCGGATTCATATTGAGAAGGTCACGGGTTCAACTCCACCTGGTGACAAATTTTTTTCTGTTCCTTGGCAATGCGTACACCTATATATTGTTCCCGTAGGGATTGTGAGGACAAGATTAGATTAATTACAGCATGCACAGAGGCATTTAAACAATCATTCTTCTCACACTCAATATGTGAACTGAATGGGAATAAACAACTGATACAGTGGTACATACCCTCTGCCATGCACTTCACAGTGGTTTGCAGAGTATTGATGTAGATGTAGACTGACATCACAATTAAACACATCATCATATAGGTTATTTTATTACTTATATGAGCAAAACAAGAAAGGCTATGGATGAATTCGAGAATACAAACATTTAAAAAAAAAAAAAGACTATAGTTAACACATACTTGGGGGTGTCGTGTATTTAATTTGATACTTCCATTCTTATGTAATTGATGAATTACATGTACCGGGGTGATATTCATAGAAGAAACAGGGGAAGCAATAATTTTATCTGCATCTTGTGCACATTATGAATGCTGCCCTTTTGCAGTTATATGGTGTTTTTAATGTCTCCATATAACAACAAACTTGATCGACATTCTGAAAACAGCTTCTTTCATCACACAGTCCAGCAGCGAACCATGCATGCATGTCGCTGAATACTTGCGAGGACAGCTGGTGATGTATAATGGAATGTAGTTTGATGCAAGCTTCTCAGGAAGGGATTTCTTCTTTCTCGATTAGGTAAATGCAGTTTTGAAATTTTTTTATTAAATTTTTAACTGGCAATAAAAATATACATTGCATGGTTGCACTAGTGGCAGACATTTGGGGGGGGGGGGGGGGGGGGGGGAATTACTATGATACTGCATGTTGGCAATCCGTCTTCATCATGGAACAGTTCGTCATATATTTGTGGATTTGTTTGTTCTCCCGAAGAGTCAATCAACAGATGACATTTATTTTCTTGCCCGCAGCGCTACATCACATCAGTTACATATTTTTTGTAAAAGTCTGTTGTCAGTTAACCGGATTTTGAAGAATGGTGATAACATTTGTATATTTTGTCGTGTACTCATCTACTGATTTTTGAACTCTTGGTCCGAAATAGCCAGTACTCTCCTGTAGGCATATGTAAACATGTGACAATAATTTTTCTGAAAGGCTCATAGCATATTGGGCTATATAGGAGTGTTTTACTTTGTTCATACACTTTCGTTTCACAAAAACCACTTTTCACCCTTTCGTGTTCTAGGGTTCGGTCATATGTCAACTGATACTGGCAGCCTGGAAAGAGAGGATACAAATGTAAACCTATTATATGTGACATGCCAAAGAGTCTTGCACTTGACTGTCTGGCATCTAAAATTCTCAGCGACACAAAGGGTTCTTCAATAGTAGCACTCTCTCTTTCTGATACAAATTTTGTAATCTTTCTTTGTCAAATTTTATGCCTTTGTTAAAACTCCTTGACCCACGTTGTTGAAGCTTTGAATTCCAAATCTGGAAACTGACTCGCAGCAGCAAGTGCCCACTGTTGCAAGTTTCTAGTTGTGACTTGCTGGTTACAGCTCAGTGCTTCTAGGAAGTGATCATATGCCCAGGAATCAAATGTGTGATATTTGTTGTTCTGAGTTTCACCCTTTATAAGATGATCTTCCCAAATTTTCAAATCTTGCATATGCTTCAAGTGAGATGCACCTTTCGTTTGCAGACTCCAACTCCCACTGTGGATGTGTTTTTATAACATTAACCGCCATTATTTTGTAATACTGTGGAACGGATTCTGGATCTTCTTTCATTTTTTTATCAGATTCATAGTCATCACCTGATGATGATGATGATGACGATTGGCATTTTAGGACACTCAACAGCGAGGTCATCAGCGCCCGTATGCTAACGTAAAGAGATGAGAAGAAAAATGGGTCCAGTCGTATGGACATTTAACTTCAATTGTACATTAAAAATTAAAAGACGGTTCAAAGGAAAGGGCTGCATAAAAGGGATAAAAGTTTGATAGATGTATGGGGCCCAGTGACTACTTAAAGAGTGACCGAGTCACACTGTCACATATTAAAATCGTACACCCAATATTTTGGGAAGAAGTCCAGATGTTGTACAAAATCTTAGGACACAATCCACGGATGCCTCATCGTCATCTAAAATAGATTTCAGGTACTGTGAGAGACCTAAAGTTGTCCTCATACCAGCGTATAAATAGCATTCTGTGAAAATATGTCGTATCGACAATTGTGTCCGACATCTGTTACACTCCGGCGGTTCCTCACGGCGCAAAAGAAAGCCATGCGTTAGCAGGCAGGGTCCAATTCTAAGGCGAGTAAGGGCGACTTCCTCAGCTCGTCGAGGGCAGAAGGAAGTACGCCATGGACGTACTGAAGATTTTAGGGCGCGTAATTTGTTATCAGCCACATCCAACCACTGATCCTCCCACAAAATCATGGCTTTCCTTGTCACATACGAGGTATCAGCCTGCAGTGGGACAGAACAGCGAAGAGCGTACAGCAGCGAAAGCCACCACATCGGCAAGCTCGTTTCCCCGGATCCCAGTGTGCACAGGAACCCAACAGAAGATGATCTCCTTGTTTCGTTGTTGCAGTGCAAGGAGAGCGTCCTTTACATCCTGCACCATCCGATCTGATGGGTACATTTGGTCAATAGCCAGGAGGGCACTTTGGGAGTCTGAACAGATCATGAACTTCACTGCATGATGTTTTCTTACCTGTTCTAGTGCCCTCAGGATAGCAAACAGTTCCGCGTAATAAACAGTGAACTGTTCTGGGAGCCCTATCCGAAGGACAACACCGGGTACACGACAGAGCAACTGATATGATCACCCTGCTTGGACCCATCCGTGTAGATCGTGACAAAATCAGAATGGTGACTTAAAATTTCGATAAATTTACGTTTATAAAAGGTGTCTGAAGTAAAAGCCTTCCTGTAGAGAGTCAACTCTAAACGCACCCTGGGCCTCTGAAGTAGCCAGGGACATCCCCTACTCCACCGCTGGCATTGGACCTGAATGCCTTGCGCCTGTAGCAAATTGAGACTTTCCCTTGCGCGGAACCAAACGGGCCTTGTCGCCTCTGGACGGTTACGGAACAAGCGTAGCAATGATTGTTGATTGGCATTGGAAGTCGCTAGGGAATTTGGAGTTGACATAGATCGGTACGCTTGACGTACAGTGAGTAGAAGGCGGCGAATAGAAAGCGGAGGCTCACCAGCTTCTGCACAGAGGCTAACAACCGGACTTGTGCAGTATGCACCTGTGGACAACCTGATACCTTCATGGTGTATGGAGTCCAGCATTTTCAAATAAGAGGGTCTCGCGGATCCATAAACTTGACATCCATAGTGGAGGCAGGGTCGCACAAATGACCTGTAAAATTGGAGGAGACGTGCCCTGTCAGCTCCCCAGGAGCTTAAGGAGATTTAAAGCCTTGATGCATCGTAATTTTAATTCCTTAAGGTGTGACAACCAAGTTAGCTTTTCATCAAATGTAAGACCTAGGTATTTCACCTTCTCCTTAAAAGTGAGAGCAGTCCCCCCAAGTTTGAGAACTGGGTAATTTAAAAGAGAACGGGAGTGATTAAAATCTACACAAACGGTCTTCTCCAATGAAAATTTAAAGCCTGTTCTGTTGGACTATTCCTCCAACCGCCTGTTTTCACCTGATGAAATACCATCCTTCGCTTCTGCATATTCACTTCCTTCATCGACGCCTTCAAACTGAATCAACTCATTGTCACACACAAACGTGTGTTCAGGTATGACTTCCAGTATTTTCTGGTGTATTTTGTCATTTCAGTATGTTCTTCTGTTATTACTGTGGAACTTTCTGATGTGATCAGATTCTCTTCGGTCAAATGATGTAAATCCAGCACTGTCTTCAATCGTCGCTTTGCAGTCTGTTATCTTCTGGCTCCTATTCTTTATCTACTGACATTCCAGGAATGTTAATATTTTCTCTTTTGCACGACATTTTATATCTTTCCACAAATGTTTCCTCTATAGTTTTCATGGTAAAGTTGTCTTTTTCTGCAATGATTGCAATATTGCCCAGAATATTCACACACTAATTTTGCAATATCCACACTATCCGGTCAAGAGCGAGCAAATGAATGAGTTAACTGACTAGCATTGTCCGTTAACTTTTGTAAATAAATAAAACAAGTTGTCTGACAATTAAGGAACACATCAATAGCAAAGTTCACGGTAAAATTGTACGACGCTTCTCGCCGGGCTCCAGTGCTTATGTTGGCAACAGATGAACAATGAAGTGTAGAATTGCGTTAATATTTTTCATGAGCTACAGAGTAAATGTTATTGCTGCTCGTTTCACTCGAAGTAAAATTAATACTGCACCTGCTCTATGGTTGACAGGTTCTTGTATGTACTTTTGTCTGTTCAGAAAAAAATAATTTTTGTTTTAATTGAAGTTGTCACGAAAAAACATTAATTAGTCGTCTGAGTTGCCGTCATTACCATTGATGCCAACATAACCACTGCAGTCCGGCGAGAAGTGTCGTACAATTTAACCAAGTTCACAATACAAACGGCAATACCAGTTCAAAGCATGGTCGTAATAAGTGTGAGAATCAATGAGAGAGAGTCCAGTGCTCATAGCACAATAAACAATCGGCAACACAGTACGTACACAGAACTTGAAGGTACGGTGACTGATGATCTGTTGTCTGATAGCTGCCCGTCGTTCAGGTCGGTGTCGATGGGGCAGGGTTGTTTGTTGCACCAAGGTCGAATTAAACTCACAAGCATTCGTGTTTGCACCTTATGGACCGTTCACAACCCCCATTTTGCAAGACAATGTGATTGTTTTAAATAATGATGTCCTATGCTGATGTGCACATATTAATACAAAATAACATATATATGATATTGCGGTTAATTGTGACGTCAGTAGTGTATGCATTGCAAAGGAGCAAAAAAATATTTGCCGCTGGGCAGAACTGAACCCGCGAACTGTTCAAGAAAAATCTGATCTATTACCACTGAGCCAAACACTGCTTTCTAAACAGACTCTCTCGGGGGCAGCTGATAAGGTGCATATGATTATAGATCCATATCAAAATTTCTTTTATTCCTAAATGTTTAGACGTCTGGAGTTCCCACTTTGTGCACTTTCATATCTCACCACACCCTACATGTATCATAAATGGACGAATTCGGCGTCCTCTCCTAGTAAAAGTCTATATTTGTACTCTAGCTCAAAAAGGGGTCTGTCCAAGGACTAGCAAAATTCAGTAAAGTCCTCACACTTTAGAAACAACATCAGCTCTATTAAAACAATCAAGCCTTCAATAGAAGTCTCCACTATCATCAGATAGTGATAAGAAATAAAATCACAGAACTGATTAACTTGTCTTTCACATGTTACTTTTGCCACCTTTGGAAGGGTCCAGACAATACTATAGCATCTGTACAAGCACTCTGCAAGCCCCAACAGTGTGTGATTTTAACTCGCGGTTACTCACTCTTGTGGGGAGGTAGAAGGGAAACAGTGTGCCACATCCTCTATCTGCTTGTTACTAGTACTGAATTGGAGAATGTACTGCTGCTCTGTTCCTCACTTATCTGCTTTAACAATCCAAGGTACTTGACAGTGCTAATGAAAATTGGCAGTACCTGCAACCTTAAAGAGATGAAATATCATATGTATTAGGTACCAACAATCACTCAAGATTAATGAGCTGTACATTGTTGATCTGGTGCACTACTTTAACAACAGTTATCCAGTCTAGTGACACACTAACTAGCAAATTCCTTGCTACAACAGGCTGTTTTAAAACATATCAACCACTGTAGAGGTTGCATTCCACTTCATGACAACTATTTACACCCACGCCAGCTGTCAGCTCTGCAACTCGGTTAAACACTCATCATAAGTGTCCTGTGCCACTACATTACCGCCATAATGGCTGACAGCTATCATTCAGAGATGGTTCATTCCAATAGAGGGCAGAATGCCAGCACATCCTAATAATGAAGGGGGCACAAACTATTACACGAGGTGGTTGTAATAGAAGTTCACAGAGATCTAGTATGAGATGTTTATTCCTATAGGAGCTGAATTTGGTATGTATGGTAACTTACAGTGGACAAAAATGTATTCCAGTCTTGGCCACCAGGTGTCAATCTGATGCTGTAAAAATGTAGCCCATACAGAAGTTGCCATATGTAATGGATTAAAAACAGAAAAGGTCAAACAAGTGACAAAGGCATGGCACTGATTTTATCATTAACTGTTACTTACATAATTTGTTCAATGTGTGTACTGATGAGGTTGAGAAATATGTCTACCAAATTTAGCCCACACTGGCCCTCTTTGAGTACCTGCACTGTCATTATAACTGCTATGTGTGCATGACACTGTCCATAGATTGCAAGGATTGACATTACATAGGGAGACATGATTGTCATATAAAATAAAATAAATCAGATGAGATGGAAAACAGAAAGACATAGGTGTTTGTGACGTTACAGACTACTACTCGACTTGTCATAGGGGATGACTTATGCTGGATTCCTCTTTTTTGCTGTGGCTCATTGGTACTTTGACTCCATCCATATGCACATTACTTGAAACAAATTTAAGAATTCGATACCATGGATTTCAATTAGAGTGGATGTATATTAATGATGAGCTACAAAATGATGGTTGACTTTTGACTAATAATGTTTATTTCCCATATTAAAAATTAGCTTTAGCCCCAAATATAGCAGAAACCATTTGGTTAATGTTCTAATGATGTTCCACAGTCAAGTTCGAACCATCGTGCAATAACTAAATCAGAAATTGCGGAAATATTTCTAAGTTGCAATGAACATTTCTACGCCTACGTTCCATGTTTCATATCTTTGACAAATCCCAGCACCAAATGACATAGTTCCATCGTCTAGAATAACCAACTAAGAACTGTTATTAGGCCTCCTCTCAGCCCACCTTATATAGCCATGCCATTGTAACTTCCAGATAATGTCACCTAAAGAACCAATGATTCTGCCAGCACATTTCATAACTTTTTACATGATTGTTGAAACATTAAATTGATAGCATCATTTGATGTGCACTGAAATTCACACACAAACTGATATCTCATACTAATTTAGAGCCTAGGTGTAATTGTTCCCCCAAAAGTATTAGTTCATTAACAAATGCATATTTCATACAAGTCTGATAAATGTGTGCTTTTGCCCATTGCACATTAATTATCAAGTGAAATGTTCTTCCAAAAGTATTTTCACTACTCTTTTTAATGCACTATTCAGATTCAATGTGTGCATAAAGTTAAACAAATTATGGGCAATTATATTTTACTATTAGCATTAAACAAAGAGAACATATTTAAATAAACATATGTAATCTAATCATATCAATATGTGTATTAATACACCTGCAATTGCCTACTGCGTAGGTGTTCGTGTATCTTTCTCATATTTCTTATAAACAATTTATAGTCGATTAATGATGAAAATTCTCCTCAGAGATAATAAATATTGTTGAAATGAGATAGAATGGCTGGCCAGTACTTACCATTGTGCTGTACCGCCGATAGTAACACAAAATGAAAAAAACGGAAAAAAAGGGGACAAAGGGACAAGCTTTCGGAACAGAGTTCCTTCGTCAGGTGGGAGAGAAGGGAAGAATAAAGGATGGGAACAGAAGGGAAAGGAGGTTCACGACTTAGGTCATGAAGGTGGTGTTTCGGGAGTGTGGACGTCAGAGATACTGCATGTATGTACTGAGCCAAGCCAGAGAGGATAAATATAACTAAAGAGGAAAGATCAAGTAGTAAAGAGAAGAGAAGAGAGTGAAATTAATGATGCTGAGGGGTGTAGGAGGGGCGGGTGTCTAAAACGTTTTTCATAAACAGGGAAATATGGATGGACACACACACACACACGGAGAGAGAGAGAGAGAGAGAGAGAGAGAGAGAGAGAGAGAGAGAGAGAGAGAGAGAGAGAGAGAGAGAGAGGTAAGGAACAGATAATGAATAGGTGAGCTGAGGATGGAGGAAGGGGAGGGGTTAGCGTAGATTTAGGCCAGGGGGGTGGCGGGAGGAGAGGATATGTTGGAGGGCAAGTTCCCACCTCTATAGGTCTGAGGGACTGGTGTTGGTTGGTACTATCCAAATGGCACGTGTGGTGTAACACGTGCCCAGGTCCCTGGAGTTATGCTGGAGGGCATGTTCTGCCACAGGATATTGGGTGTCTCCCAGGCGAACAGTCCGTCTATGCTCATTCATCCGCTCAGCCAATTTGTTGGTAGTCATACCAACATAAAAGGCTGAACAGTGGACACAAGTCAGCTGGTATATGACATGTGTTGTCTCACATGTGGCCCTGCCTTGAATTGGGTAGGTTTTTCCTGTGGTGGGGCTGGAGTATGTGGTAGTGGGAGGATGCATTGGACAGGTTTTGCAGCGGGATCGGTTGCAGGGGTAGGAACCATTAGGTAGGGAGGGTGGTTTTGGGATGATGTAAGGTTGGACAAGGATGTTGCAGAGGTTGGGAGGACGGCAGAAGGCTACTCTGGGTGGTGTGGGAAGAACAGTTTGGAGTGATGGTCTCATTTCAGGGCATGACTTGAGAAAGTCATAGCCCTGTTTGAGGAATTTGTTGAGGCATTCCAGGCCACGATGGTACTGGGTGACTAAGGGAGTGCTTGTGGGTGGTCTGGGATTAGGAACATTGTTTTTGGAGGGAGAGGAATGGACAGCTCAGGAGATCTGTTTGTGGACGAGGTCTTTAGGGTAGTTGCGAGAGAGGAAAGCATTGGATAGATTGTTGTTGTAGCTGGTGAGGGATTCGGAACTGGAACAGATACGTTTCCCACGGATGCCCAGGCTGTAGGGAAGGGATCGTTTAATACGGAAGGGATGGCAGCTGTCAAAGTGGAGGTACTGTTGTTTGTTAGTGGGTTTAATATGGACTGAGGTGTGGATGTGAGACTCAGCAAGGTGAAGGTCAACATCAAGGAAGGTGGTTTGAGTTTTGGAGAAGGACCAGGTGAATTTAAGGCTGGAGAAGGAGTTAAGGTCGTGGAGGAAGTTCAGAAGGGTTTCTTCACCGTGAGTCCAGACCATAAAGATATCATCCATGAATCTATACCAAACCAGTGGAGGCAACTTCTGTGTCTTAAGGAGTGCCTCTTCCATGCGGCCCATGAAGAGGTTGGCATAGGAAGGGGCCATCCTGTTACCCATAGCTGTCCCCCTGATTTGTTTGTAGGTCTGGCCCTCAAAGGTGAAGTAATTATTGTTGAGTATGAAATTAGCAAGTGTGACAAGGAATGAGGTTTTTGGGAGGCTTTCAGGTGGGCGTTGGGAAAGATAGTGTTCCAGAGCTGATAGACCATGGGTGTGAGGGATGTTGGTGTACAGGGATGTAGCATCAATGGTGACAAGGAAGCTATCATGTGGGAGGGGCATAGGGATGGATTTGAGGCGTTCCAGAAAGTGGTTTGTATCTTTGATATAGGATGGGAGCCTGCAGGTTATAGGTTAGAGGTGTTGGTCTACCAGAGCTGAGACACGTTCTGTTGGAGCTTTGAAACATGCTACTATGGGACGGCCAGGATGATTCTCTTTATGGATTTTAGGGAGTAGGTAAAAGGTAGGCATGCGAGGTTCAGGTGGAGAGAGAAGTTCTAAGGAGGCAGTGGTGAGACCTTGTAACGCACCTAGGGTTTTAAGAATTTTCTGTAGTTCAGCCAGGACTGAGGGAATGGGGTCATAAGGAATAGGTTTGTAGGTAGAGGTGTCCAAGAGTTGACGCAGCCCTTCTGCCACATACTCCCCTCGATCAAGTACCACAGTTGTGGAACCCTTGTCCGCTGGGAGAATTACAATGGAGCGGTCCGCTTTCAGCCTCGGGTGGCTTTGGATTCAGCTGGGTTGATGTTAGGAGTGGTTGGTATGTTGTTCAGGAAGGATTGGGAAGCAATGCTTGATGTGAGGAATTCCTGGAATGCCTGCAAGGGATGTTTAGTAGTAATTCAATAAATTGCCATTATTATATGTAATATTAGTGTTACAGACAGTATTAAAACAACAAAAGATGTACCTTGATGAGACCTTTCATTTGAGACCTCACTCTTCACTATATCTCAATTATAATAAAAGTTATGTCAATAATGGAGGATAGATAACAATTCACCATAAAGAGACCTACTGAGCTGTTGACAGGTACGAAAAATAGACAAACTCAGACAACTATACACACACAACAACCATGTCCGGTCACTTGAGCGCCACAAGCAACTAGACTGTGAGTGAGGTGGGGAATGTAGGGTAGAGGATGTCGGGTAAGGGTGGAGATGTAAAATACCTCATTGGCCGGGCATTGTGATGGTAACCAGAGTATTTCATAAGAAAACACTAATGTTACATGCAGTAGCTGTTGCCAACATCATCACACTACACAATGCCACAACAGAACAAGTGAACTATAACCAACTTACCTGTTAAATTTCCTAACAAATGTTTCGAGACTACTATCACCCAAATCCCAACATGAAGTCAAGTCCACTTCTTCCAAACTGCTTTGGTGAAATGAAATCGCTTCAAGACAACCAACAGTCATCCAATGGCAGTTTCGGACTTTGAGACTTTTCAGTGCCTGGAAGCATATTACCCATTCAAACCCAATAACATACAAACCCGGAAGTTAAGATATGATTCTTACAGAAATGAAAAAAATTAAATTTAAGGACTTTTAAGCACTTTGTTTTACTCAAAATAGTAATAAGTAAATATGCACATATAGACAATGTACTAACTTCAATAGTATAAACATTATAAATAACATTAGGCAAATTCCTTAAAAAAAAGAGCAACAATATCCTGTACTACATGTCTTTATGAGCATCAATTGTTTCTTATTAAAGCAGTTATAATAAGTATGTTCCATTTTATAGTCCTCTCTGCACATTCTTTCATACAACAATGCAAGCATAAACATATTGCCAAATATATGGATTTTAATTAAATTGAAAACGAATGGTCAATGCTAAAAATTTATATGTACTAAAAGTAAATTAAATAATTAAAAAAGCCAACAGTAAATCCGATCTTTTAAGTTAGGCGTTATTTCCTTAACCCGTCTATCTAATGCTTGTGCCTCCTCTTTCTTGAGCCCCTTTCCTTAGTGCATTAGATTGTGAGCAATAAGAAATGATTCTCGTCTTTTCTGCAACCTCTGAAAGTTCATAAGTTGAGGATAGTCCTACACATCACACAGCTCAGCAACTCATGTAAACTACAGCCTTCGACCTATATGTGCAATCTCTTTTCCATTTTCATAACTTTGAGAAGTTTTATGGTTTTAATATAACTGTGAAGACAAAAATAAGAACTTACAAGGACCATAATTGAAAGAAAGGAGCAAAATAAACAGTTACAAGCTGTTCTAATACACAATAGAAAAGTTAAGTACTTCTAAGAAATGTAAGAACCCTGTAAGATAATTCATTTTGCTGCACTTGAATGTATTGATATGTTGGAGTACTTGTCGTGTTGTGGCGTACTGAAGTGTTTGGGAATTTTGACAACGGCTGCTGTATGTAACGTTAACCAATCAGATGATAGCGAAAACAGTAAACTTATGTTTCATATGTGTCTTCATAGTAACGAAAATGTTTCCGTATAAAGTGTTGCAGTTCCAATTACACTTAATTTGTGGAGTGAACAAGTGTACAAACAAGAACCTGTAAACGACTGAGCAGGAACAGCATTGATTATTTACTTCATGATCAGAAAGGGGGGGAAAAAAACCTCTTTCATGCGCTTCTTTATCTGTCGTATCTCACGAGATTTTTAACTACACATTGATCTGGGTACATCTGTCAGCATCTTGGAAACTTATGAAAATAATAACATTTGCTGTTTTATTGTGAAACAAAACATCTATTATGGGCTAATATCACATTAGCGGTTTCCATCTGTACCATGATTGGTTGGTTCCAGCCATTGCCAACATCACCACACAGCAAGTAAAATTTTACCATGATTCTAAAAGTAACACTCACAGAATACTATCTGTCACATACCCCATGGGAACAAACATTAAAATTTTTACCGAACGATAACCTTTCTTGTTACTTGGTTTAGTACTAACTTCATGCTAGTTGAAAAGTTAGCAAAAAGTTACTATGAATGTAGAATTGTGCAATGTTAACTAAACTCTTAGAGATCACTAATCTTCCAAAATATTATCTAACATTCAGATAAGAATTATCACCTAAATTCAAGTACAACCACCTTAACAATAGCACTTGCACATGCTGTTAGCAAACATTTAGGTAAAAAAGGTTCTCAAACCTTGACATAATTTTTTGTATAAACTATGTAATCAATTGCATGTAGGCACACTAAGTCTACACACAATTCAATAAGCTAAATGGTTTTATTTTACTACAGCACACTAAAAAACTACTTACTGCAGCAGTATACTCACTTGAGAACAGAGAAAATTTAAATGTCTTGGTTCTTATCCTACTAAAACTCCTGCAAGCTTACACACAATACATAATCTTGGCCTCGTACAATAAAATTATCACTGACAAGGTCAGATGTCACTTTACCAATTTCTGTCTTTGCCTGAACCTGACATTTCCAATCTTGTATTACATCTTCAGTCTCCTAGTATAGGGCCGAGACAAGCCAATCCAGAACTGTACATTTGCCCTCTGTCAAATTCTGTATTACCATAACTTACACATTTGCTGAACAAATAAATTACTTTAGTGTTTATAGCCTACCATAGCTCTGGGCCATACTGGTTACATTAGGAATACATAATGGTTAAATTTTTCTTACAGTCTCAGCAGAGTAAAGTGCTAATGTTGGCAACAAAATGTTCGCTATTCAAGGATAATTAATTTACTAACCCAATAAGGGTACATACAAGAACCTGTCAACCATAGAGCAGGAACAGAGTTAATTATTTATTTCATTCTATGTGATAAGTGTTTTCAAAGAGCATTCAAATTTCTTTGCCAATATCAGCACACTACATCACCGGGATGATGTAAACTTTCATCACACATAACAATATTACAATATTCAGTTTAGAAAGGATTCTTGCGATCCTATAGCAGAGCACATTGTTCAGTGCCTTACACATAAGTTAGGCCTGGATATATTCCGTTTCTTTACACAGATCTTCGATTTCACGTTATGCGCTTTATCAATGTCATGTAGGCCCTTCTTCAATGATGGTATTCAAAACAGAATTGAGATAATGTCACTGTGAGTTAATTGAGTACATAAGGTGTCATCAAACAAAAATGCTGTGGTTTCCTTTAGCAAACTGCCAGATGTATAATTATCTCTTTGTTGTGTTGTTACTCTCCATATTCTTAAGATCAGATCTTAATTTTTGCACGAGATTAGTATTAATATTACTGTGTTCATTACTAACTGCTCATTCCATTTTTAACTTTAAGTAAAGTCTAAACAACGGACACAATGATACGATACTGCATACACTCTAGTACTTAGCTGTAGATACTCACAGTGCCACAAACAATAAGAGGCTGCAAACAGGCGCTGGTTAGACCCAGGCAACCACTCAAGTTTATATATTCAACGTTCACATTGTTCAACAGCAACGATTGAAGCATTTCGTCTGAAAGCCACTTACAGTTACTCAGATTAAGGAACCTGATGTTGTTACACTTCGAACTTAAGACCTGCTGGGAAAAATTCATTAAAAGAGTAAAGAAAAACGAACTGCAGTAATACTGCAAACAAAAGGTGAAACTCATACATACACTAAATGCTGTTGGAGTGAACGTCCTGTATGGAACGAGATCAACACGCTTGATCTTTGTGAAATAATAATCTACTAGTTCTCTTGAATGTTTGCAAACACATCTCAAATTAAAACAGTCTTTCAAGGATAAATGTGTCAATACTTTAGGGATTAAGATGTCATCCCATGATAAACAGAGTAACGTCACCATTGTTATATATTCCTGCCTTGAATCACAAATTTAACAATAACTTACTGACTTCATGTGCCCTGCTACTGTTTCGGAGAAGAACTTCAGGACAATGATGGTTTATTATCAAATTTGCGAAGGCAGATAGTAATTTATGATGACAAACACAGACGCGGCATTACACTTTACCAACGTAACGTAAGTACTGTATCATCTGTCATGTTTAATTATTGCATTACTGCTGACAACGTACTATGTAGTTGATAACTGTACAACAAACACGCTCATTCGGTATTTTGACAGTTCTTAGTCTAAAACATCATCTTTGTTAAGATTATGTACTACCAGTGTTGTCAACTCTTTAACGAGAATGTCGCTAAATGCGTCTTCGAACGTCGCCAGAAGTTGCTAAAATATTTTCCAATAAAAGAAATACCTTATTACATCTTCTTTTCATTATACGAATTTATTGGTTATATTTTTAATCTACTACAATTTATTTAACAGGTAAAGATGTAAATTTTGTATTTAACTGAAACAGCTTACGATATTGGGTTCGTTTAAGCAGCTGCCAGAAAGATACCCAAGCGCGAGCATGTAGGCGTTACTGCGCATGCGCAGCTACGGTGACGTATTTGGAGCTTGCACTGCTTGTACGCTTTTCGTCCCAATTCTGGTAGGATTCTCATGCGTAGCGGAGGAACAACTGAACTGCGGTCTCGTTACTGTGGTATTCCTATATAATGCCGAGCAATTATGCAGAACAACAATCGATTATTTTTCGGTTTTATTAGTGTGACTTAATGAAACGATGACAAGGGTACTAAAACTTTTCACGTAATACATCATACGCACAAACTTACAAAAATGTATACAGTGATAAAACAGTGAACGATTTGTCGGTAGTGTGTTTCAGTAATTTGCCAAGGAATGTTAGTCTATAAATTTAAAACGTAAAAAACACAAATTGAAGCCTAGAGAATGTACCACCGATATATGAAACATTGTTTGGTGGATAGTGGGTGCCTAAAAGAAAACATTTTTTTTTTCTTATTAAGCTGTCAAAATAGGTATTTATTTTATTCTCACTGATTAAATCGCCTGTGTGTTAACCTTCAGGTAAACATTTACTAATACCCATAGGTGCAACATTAAGAGCTACATTGTTTCATGAAACAAGTGACACATCCCAGGATAAGCGAAGAGTATCAATTTCGTAACCTTACTCGAACCATTATTCGCCTGTAAGAATATATCAACATGACCATTGACCAGACTAACGTATGTGTGCCTGATATTACGGTTTTCTTTGTGGTTTTCAAAATAGCAATTTCCTTTAAGTATACCCTTTGTTATTATAGCAGAATAGTTCAGTCAATGAGTGCTCAAAAGATGGGTGTAGAGTGCATGGAATATGCAAGAATTTTTGACTTCAGGACTTTGTTAGGGATGGTTAGGAGATGAACATACTACAAGTCCCCGCCCCTAGGGGTGAGCTAAAGTGGGGACGTTATTGAAAATCGACAATTTCGGAAAAAAATCGTTTTTCCTTCACCAATTTTGTCAAACATTTACTTCTAGTGACTCACTCGATCGTTTCTCAGGAAATTTTTCGGAAAGAAACTTGTAGAGCATTAAATTTCCTTCAATTTGATATGCACATTTGCTACCTTATCTTCAGCCAATCAGAAGTTACATCATTTATAAGATGTGTGCTCAGTTTCGAAGTCCTCCTAGAAAACAGTGTTTTGAGGGGCTGTGACTTTTTATCTTATTAAACGTGTTAGCATGGTACATAACAATACTTTAACGCTGTTAATAAGGTAATTTCAATTGAAACAGACCGCCTTTTTATAATTGTAGCTTTTATGATATTATGAATCATACAATGAAAGTATTTTATAAGCACTGATAGTTATACAAAATGAAAAAAAAAGTGCATTCAGCGCATTTCTTCGTTTTTCTGAGGTGGAGGAGTCGAAGCTCATTTATTGCAACATACAGTGGACACGCCATCAGCGCTCCACGACGAACATGGAAGGCTTGTCACTGGCTTGTTGCAAGACACCGGACTGAGGGGTGGAATGGAGTGCTCTCACTCAGTTCTTACTTCAGTTCACTTCAAAAGTTCGCCAAGTGTAGAGAAATTTTGTGTGTCGGAGTTTAGTGATATTTTTGTTTGTTTGTGAAAATGTTGACTGTGTACTGTGCACAATGAAACAATAGCTTGACCAGGTGTTGGTGTTTCCATAGACACAAAAAAGGGAATATTATCACTCATCAAAGCAAGTAGAGAAAGGGGTTACTTCAAGAGCTTATCTTTAGGAGGTTTGGGTATCCTACTGATTCATTCTGAATGTCGAAAGAATTGCATCAGGCCACAATCTATCAAGGCTCATTTAAAGACACAGGCACTGGCATCGTCCTCTGAAACGCCTCGACCTGCAACTTTGAGATCCAAAAAACCGAAATTCGATTTAAAAATAAAATGTTTCTTTTGTGCTGAAAGTGTTGTTGGCGAGAAAAAGAAGCCCAAGCAGAGACGCAGGAAGATATTTTCAGTTACTAATAACACAAAAGGACGCATCTGAACTGACATACAAGTGACGAGTATGGATGCTCCTCGAGCTAGGCATGATCAGTGGGGAGAGGAAGTGATGAGGCGTCTTTCCACCTCAAATGATTTAGGCTGTGTATCATGATGAATGTCGGTTGGACTTCGTAAGGCCGTTTTACCAGAAACTCTCTGAAGACTGTCTCAAACACAGTGGAAGAGGTTTGTGTCTTACTGGAGCGAAATAGTGAGTGTCAGTTCTCTGTAAACGAAATTATGGGTGTTATTACTGGGAGGAAACCTGAGTGAAGAACTATCAGAACAGAACTATTGAAGAGGTATAGGGATCACGATCATGATTGCAGGCTCCAATAGATTTAAGGTTCGAATAATTTGTTTTAGGGACACTGGGAACAAATTGATAACCAATGCCTGGTATGACAAGAAGGAAAAGGATGATAAAGAAAAGCGACTCAGATTGTCCAGAAAGCTTCTGAGATAAAAAGGCGGGGTATTCAAAGTGAAGTGTACAATTATAATACATACCCGCCAAGAGATAACTTCTTGAAGGATGCAGATTCTCTCTCACAATTATTCAAAATGTTCAAATGTTTGTAGAGATATGGGACTTAACTAAGGGGTTATCAGTCCCTAAACTTACAAACTACTTATGGACTAGCTTATACTAAGGACGGCGCAAATATCCATGCCCGAGGGGGGGGGGATTCGAACACCCAACCATAGTGACCGTGCAGACCGTGACTGGCGCGCCACAGACAGCTCGGCCACCGCGGCCGGCTTCAAAATGTTCAAATGTTTGTTAAGTTTAAGGGACTTAACTGTGGGGTCATTAGTCCCTAAACTTACAAACTACTTATAAACTACCTTATACTAAGGCCGACACAAACATCCGTGCCCGAAGCAGGATTCGAACCCCCGGCGGTAGCGACCGTGACTGGCGCTCCGCAGACCGCTCGGCCACTGCGGCCAGCCATTCCAAACCTTTCTTGCAAAGGTTATGTTGAGAAAAGTAAGAGAAATGAGGAGGAAGTGCATTGCTATTGGACATGTCATCACATCAGTTGTCAGGCCACACACATTCTTAATAATATTGACAGGTATGATACATAATATTATAATAAAAGCTATAATTATAAACAGGTGTTCAGTTGCAATTGCAATTACCTTCTTGTCATTGTTAAAGTGTTGTTATTTACCATACTATCACGTATCATAAGATAAAAACGTCAGAGCCACTCAAAACACTCATTTCTTAATGGACATTGGAACTGACTGCACAACTTATAAATGATGTAACTTCTAACTGGCTGAAGATAAGGTAGCAAATATGCATATCAAATTGAAGGAAATTTAATGATCTAGAAGTTTCTTTCTGACAAATTTTCTGAGAAACGATCGAGTGAGTCATTAGAAGTAAATGTTTAACAAAATTAGTGAGGTAAAAGTGATTTTTTCTAAAACTGTCGATTTTCTATAAAGTATATCTTGAAAACCATTAGAAATTCGACGTTTATGTATAGAAACAACTTTATAGCAAATTCAATTATCTTTCATTTTTATTTTGAACGTTTTCTTCCTAAAGTGGACTGTTTTCCAGATATAATTGAAAAACCATACAATGGTACCTTTCCAACCCCCTCCCCACTTTATCTCACCCCCTAGGAGCGGGGACTTTTAGTATGTTCACCTCCTAACCATTCCTAACAAAATCCTGAAGTCAAAAATTCTCGCATATTCCAGGCACTCTACAATGCATTTATTGACTGGACTAAATATGAAATCTGTTAACAGTATATGCATTATAAAATAAAAAGCGAGCTCTTTAAAACACAGCGAACAGTTTAAACTAGGCAACAATCTGGAATATTGTTTCTTTCAAATAAATTGACGCCTCTGTGGCAATGAACAGTTTATTGCAGTTGAATGAAAAAAGTCAATTTTTTTCGCAAATCGACAAAAATAACTTACATGTTCTTCAAATCGAATAATTATTAATCTTGTATGAACACTCGATAATGAGTCGTGTGTCTAAATAAGTACAATATTATAACAATAATGGACATTTCCGATTGGTGTTTATTATATAAAATGTACATTTCTCAATATAGCATGTCAATTTCGTTCACTGAATGAACATCTTCAGTATAGATTAAGTCCAGGGAACTCGTGTACACCACACAATTTTTAACAGCTAAAATATATATAATGACTCGTTAGGTGTGAATTACAGGTTCAACTCAATGCTTGTTCTCTGCTAACAATGTGGAAATAAAATCAGAAAACTGAAATATTATCATATTATTTTATTAGCCTTCAGCGATTTTGTGAATAAATTCACCTGACAGTTCCCAGTCACAGAAATCGGTTTTGTTTTCATAGGACAAGATAATTGTAGACGAAGATAAACAAATGAAACTATCACGAAACGTAAACACAGATCACGTGGAGCGCCCTCCCACTACAACTCAGACAGTTCTGCGCATGCGTGAATCTGGCAGCTTGAGCCCACCAGAAATATTTTCCCGGGTAGAATCTGATAGCACAGTCTAACATAAACAGTCACGACACTCACTGCTCTAAAAGTTGTTACCAACTGACAGCTGCTGCGACACTAGCGCTCCTAGCGGTGGGCAAGATGCCGAAGTAGTGATGTTTGTTTATAATCTATTTTGTATCTAATTAACGAAATACTGACTACAATTTTTGCGTTACAAGCATTATTAAAATATCGAGAGACAAACATAATACGGAAATTAATATAAAAACAGCCTCATTTAAATGATTCAGTGGTATAAAGAACAAGTCTGTCATGAAAAAATACTTACAAATATGTGCATATGTGCAGCTTATTCCGCTGAAAGTAAGTTGCATATAAACATAATGGTATAATAAATTTCTATTATGGTCTGTTCTTACTATGACAGCCAGTTTTTGACGTGTATCAATTCGGTACTGAGGCTAATGATTCTCACATTTTGACACATCACTCGTCTTTCTTATATGTGCACATTCTTTTAAGTGTAATTGCTTTAGCTTTAAAAAACCAATGTTTTGATGATTCTTGCCGTTTGTGGTTCAGATGTAGGAACAATTGTGTAATTAGGTTCTTCTTTGTTGGAAAATAGTTTGGTTGCTTTTATCGTTATATTGCCATGTCTGTGACGTTTTTTCCTTCAGCTAGAGCTGTGATGGTTCATTTGGTATCTTAAATATCATATTTATTGCATTCTATATACGCTTCCTATGTTCCACCTTCACCGATTTTACTGCAATTGTAATGAAGAATACTTAACGTTCCTGCTTAGAAATTGACCTCTCTCTGCTAAAGGGAATGTCTCCTGGTGCTTCCTAGGCATTTTTATTTTAATTTTTTTTTTATTTTGAATAGAAAATGAAATTACTCATTTAAAGCCTGTATGTTAGATTGTAAATTAACTGTCCTGCCGGCCGCGGTGGCCGAGGGGATTGAGGCGCTCCAGTCATGGTCCGCACGGCCACTACGGTCGGGAGTTCGAATCCCTCCTCGGGCATGGATATTTGTGCCATCGTTAGTTCATAAGTAGTTTGTAAGTTTAGGGACTGATGACCTCGTAGTTAAGTCCCATAGACTCTACAAACATTTGAACTTTTTGTTTTAACTGTCCTGTAATGTACCGTTTCGTACCTTGTAAGGATTCTTATGAGACCTAAGAAAGACAAATGAGGAGCTATTTTTAAATTATTACCTATTTATAAGGCACTACATACATTCCGTAATGTGATAAGTATGCTGACGTCAATCTAAACGATACTATTCGCACTCATCAACTATCGTATTCAGAAACTAGCTTGCTGGCCACTTGGAGCGCTACTATCGCAGCGTATAACAAAAATCTGTGGGAATGTCGTGACTGTAGCTTCGTTCGAGTGGCGCTGCTGACGGTCAGGAACAGTTTGAGCCGTTTGAGTGGCACTTTTGACTATTTCTGACGATATCTGTCTGGCCAATCTGGTGTTCGAGTGACGAAGCTGATAGTTGGCGACCGTTTGTTTAAGTCAGCGGATTTTCGTCAAACTGTTTTCTGACCGACTCCAAAGCGTTTAACAAGCCTCCTCCAAAAGACAAGCCCACATATTTACGAATAGGTTTGTGTTCTAAGTCTTCAATTTTCTCTTGATTGAGGCTGAGCTTTGTATATTAGACAGGCATTCTTTCAACTTATGTGGCCTTCTAATACAGTATGTCCCCTTTTTATTACACCCATACATACTATAAATGCAAGGTGTGGAAATTTCCATAACATACGAATTTAAAGATGAATACGTATGTTTTTATAGTTTGGATTGTGATATATTCGCCTGAAAATGAAGTCAAAATAGTCCTACTGAGATTTTCTGTGCCATCTGTAAATGAAGTGATTGACACATAAGAATAACATAGTTCACAACAGGCATTAGCAGTGATAGATTTTTATAACCGACATCTAGCTTTATATGTGCCACTATAGCGTCTCACAATTACTGTTCCGTGTTTCTCCTTGTAGTTATATATTATAGAAATCTATTAGTGCCAATGTGGGCGTTTCTACACTAAATGTGTAACTTCTGGGAAAATCGTGTACGATTATAATTCTTGCGCAACACCTGAAATTTTTTGTATATTAATTTGTATGTTTTATTTTTTTAATTTTATTGCAACTCATAATAATGGGACAAAATACATATGAACTTGTATGTTACCGAATATTCCTTTCACATACCACTATCCTAATTTATCTCATTTTTGTATGAGGTTTTGTCAGGTTGCAATTGGCTACAATATAAATGGAGGCACATGTTTACGTATATTTTGCGTTTTGTCATAGTTTATGATCAGAATGTATTCCACAATGTATTTCTAATGGCGGAATTTACAATGTCTGTCGCCGGTCCGTCATCTCACGTCAACGTGAGCTTTCTCAAGAAGAATGTTTTGATGGAAAGGTCGTCTGGTAACATCGCACCTCGCAAGTTAATCTAGTTTTGTCACGCGATTTTCTTATTATCCTCGACAGATACACGGTTTTCACGCAAATGTCTTGTTAATCTTTACTTTATTATTATAATTTGATTTAATGGTAAATTGCAAATGTGTCATGACGACTTAGTTTTCTCAATTGAGCGTCCTCCTACATAACATATCGCCAGTCATAACCTCACTTTCAACATCGGTAGAAAGCAAAGATGCCAACTTGCGCTATAGGTGGCCAAACTGCGAAACAGCTGAAATACTTGGTGAAATAAGTGTTCAAGTTGGCTTCGGAGTTGGCAACTGTCAAAAAGCGCGCATGCGCAGTAGAGGCCTTCCAAATCGTCAGTAACTATCAGGAGCTATCAGCGTTTGGGCCACTCGAACAAACCATGTATAGGTTCGTTCGAGTCGCCCAAACGCTGATAGTTCCTGATAGTTACTGCCGATTTGGAAGGCCTCTACTGCGCATGCGCACTTTTTGACAGTTGCCAACTCCGAAGCCAACTCGAACGCTTATTTCACCTCTTTCGCAGTTTGGCCACCTACAGCGCTAGTTGGCATCTTTGCTCTCTACCGATGTTGAAAGTGAGGTTATGACTGGCGATATATTATGTACGAGGATGCCCAATTGAGAAAACTAAGTCATCATGAAACATTTGCAATTTACCATTAAACCAAATTATAATAATAAAGTAAAGATTAAAAAGACACATTTGCATGCAAACCGTGTATTTGTCGAGGATAATATGAAATTCACGTGACGAAACTAGGTTAACTTGCAAGGCGCGATGTTACCAGACGACCTTTCCATCAAAACATTCTTCTTGAGGCCGGTATTACACTATCAAATTATTGGACAAAGAATTGGACGAAAAAATTGGATGAAATATTGGTCATATTTTTTGACAAAGAAATTGGATGAAACGCAAAAGGGGGTATTACACTATCATCCAATATTTTTTCAAATTTGCTTCAGAATGGCGGTGTTATGCTCAGCTGTTGTTTATACTACAGTTGCATTGTGTCTGTATTTAGAAGGGAACGAGGGAAAAAAGAAAAGGAAACGCACTTGGATGAAACCATGGGTGTCAGAGCGAGATAAATAAAATTTGTTACGGGACCGCGAGGATTTTCCTTTTTTATACAGTCGGCAGAACAGCCAGAGTGTTGACTGCTAATTATTTTGTCGTTCTTCATCCTTAACAGTTTACAATAGAGTAACAAAAAGGCTGACTCAAACAGTGTATATGAATAAGATTGTTAAGTTGATAAAGCAAGTTTCATTAAATAACGTTTTAAATGGAAAAATGTGAGCACTGACAAAGAGGATAATCTAAATTGTTTATGACGTTATTAACAATGTAAGGGGGGAAACATTACTGATAAAGTAAATAGGCTCTATTTATTTCCTTACAAAAATTGGCTGTCGTATTTATATGTACATAGATTCGCTTGCAAACAGATGTCGATGTTTTGAAAGTTGTTTCATTTCCCAGAACTTAGCACACCACGTTACCAAAATCATACATTCTAAAATCTGCTTCGGCCGTATTAAGTTTTAGGGGTATTACTTCTTCAATTCCGATAGTATATAATGACTTTTTTACATCACGGATTGTAGCTCAACCTCACTTTTGTCACAGGGTATTGGGGCTACGCGAATTGACGTGACGGACAGTGTGAATTGGCCTTGTCACCTGTTATACAACGCCCCATCTGATTTTTTTTTTTTTTTTTTAATTTTGTTGTTGGTAGAAAACGCTACACAAACATTCCACTACTAGCCATGTTTACGAATACGAACTTTATGTCCAAGTAATGTCAGATATTTAACCTCCAAATAAAACAGCTGTAGTGGCAAGGAAGCTGTATACTACTAGCGCTCCAAGTGGTCACATTTCTCACTGAAAGGAAACAGAAGACGAGCGATTTCTTTGATCAAATCTAGGCCGAGGCCTAGATTGGATGAAATATTGGACGATGTTCCCATCACACTACGTCCAATTTTTCTTTGTCCAATTCTTTGACAAATAATTTGATAGTGTAATACCGGCCTGAGAAAGCTCATGTTGACGTGAGATGACGGACCGGTGATGGACAGTGTGAATTCCGCCATTATAAATACATTGTGGAATACATTCTGATCATAAGCTATGACAAAACGCAAAATATACGTAAACATGTGCCCCCATTTATAAATAATGTAGCTAATTCAACCTGACAGAACCTCATACAAAAATGAGGTAAATTAGGATAGTAATGTGTGAAAGGAATATTCGGTAACATACAAGTTTATATGTATTTTGTCCCATTATTATGAGTTGCAATAAAATTAAAAAAATAAAACATACAAATTAATATACAAAAAATTTCAGGTGTTGCGCAAGAATTATAATCGTACACGATTTTCCCAGAAGTTACACATTTAGTGTAGAAACGCCCACATTGGCACTAATAGATTTCTATAATATATAACTACAAGGAGAAACACGGAACAGTAATTGTGAGACGCTATAGTGGCACATATAAAGCTAGATGTCGGTTATAAAAATCTATCACTGCTAATGCCTGTTGTGAACTATGTTATTCTTATGTGTCAATCACTTCATTTATAGATGGCACAGAAAATCTCAGTAGGACTATTTTGACTTCATTTTCAGGCGAATATATCACAATCCAAACTGTAAAATCATACGCATTCATCTTTAAATTCGTATGTTATGAAAATTTTCACACCTTTCATTTATAGTATGTATGGGTGTAAGAAAAGGGGACGTACTGTATTAGAAGGCCACATAAGTGTAAAGAATGCCTGTCTAATATACAAAGCTCAGCCTCAATCAAGAGAAAATCGAAGACTTAGAACACAAACCTATTCGTAATTATGCGGGCTTGTCTTTTGGAGAAGGCTTGTTAAACGCTTTGGAATCAGTTAGAAAACAGTTTGACGAAAAGCCGCTGACTTAAACTTACGGTCGCCAACTATCAGCTCCGCCACTCGAACACCAGATTGGCCAGCGAGATATCGCCAGAAATAGTCAAAAGTGCCACTCGAACGCCTCAAACTGTTCCTGACCGTCAGCAGCGCCACTCGAACGAAGCTTAAATGTTCTGGTAGCTTGCGGCTACTGCTTAAACAGCAAACAGCTGCTTGGCAAGTAGTCAGAAGCGGCCGAAGGCGCTGCTTGACCTTAATTTGTTCTCTGCGCATGTCCGAGTAGCTCGCTGGCCGCTGCTTAAACGAACCTATTAATTTTAAAAATGTCAGTAATGTTCCGCTACTAGGTCCGTTCGAAGAGTTGCCAGAAAGCTACTGTGAGAGCCAGCAAACAGGCGCTACGCATGCGCGGCAACGGTGACGTCATTTGTCCGTGCTTGGTGTTTGGGCTCTTCAAACACCCATCTCCTTTTATTTAGCATGTTTGCCACCTTCGCTAGTGTAGCGTGACCAGACAGAATAATGAATAGCAACGGCGCGAATGTTATTTACGTCACATTTGATTTATTTATTCACCTCTTTTCATTTACAAAATTACATGAGATGGGTTTCGTCACAAAACATAAATATGTTTAGATGCATACTTAACTGAAAAATACAACAGATATAGAAAATTATATACCCAATATAGCACAGTATGCTACTTGCAAAACGTACGGCTTTGCATTTTGCTAAAGAAAGTTTTTGGTACTTTTTTCAGAGAAACATTTTGATAGCTTTTTTTTAAAAAAAGCTGTGAATACTAGTTATTTGTTTAACGTCAAGAGTCAACTTATTGTACAATACTGTCTTGAGTTCTCACTTTGTGTTTTCTTGTCAGGTGCAGGTGCTTCCTAATTCTTGTATTATGGTTATGTATAGAGCTGTTACTCCCGCACAGGAACCGCTCGTTTCGCACACAGGAAACTTAGTGCTGCAGAAACTCTAAATTAGCCATCATAGAGTTCCGCAAGAGATGTAGCGACAGATTTAAACAGAAGCAGCAATTTCAGGGTGGTACGGCGACTTGTTTGAAAGAAAATTGTGGAAAAGCATTCACTGCAGTTTAGTGCGAGAACAAATGGAGATGACTGTTATGGGCGTCCAAAAACATTGTCGCTAGTAATATTAAGTTCTATTTTTAAGAGAACAACGTTGAATTTACTGTCTCGCCGTGTTAAACGCCCAATACTTCGATACGGTACCAACAAATGCTTCAGAACGGTTTAAGCCCTGTCAGCCAAAATATAAAAAACTTTGGCAGTTTTCTTAGTGGTTTCCGACAACGTACTCGCTCTGAATACTCTGATAACGTGGACCGATCCAGAATAGGCCTCTAATGCGTCTCTAGTGGAAGTCACCCAGAAGCTCTTTTAATTTCAAACACAACAAGCTGCAAACGTTGATCCTGCCTGATACATTACGAAAACTTGCAGTTCATGGCCAGCAAACCACAAAAAAATTCAGTGGAGGCGCTCGGCGTCGGCGACGTCGGCAACCGCAGAGGGCCTCGCGCCTGAGGGGGCCTCGCAAAACATTGTTAACATTTTAGTTTTCTTTATATAGGCGCTTTTCATCTGCTAGGTTATGTAGCGACGACTTACATCTAGCTTAACCATAGGACGAATACAAGATCTGTACCAAAGGGTGGGATTTGACCCCCGACGGGAGCGATCTCGCTCACCGTGGTATGAAACCTTAGTGCGCTCGGCTATTCCCGGCCGGCAGCTATTTGGTTGTCCGTATTTATTTCCGTATGAGTGCAGCATTGATGCAATTTTTAGTTAAATTGTTGCAAAACAACTTCTTCAGTGCATTTTAGAAAACAATTTGGAAGAAGTATATCCAAATGTTTATATAACAATAAGACTCATGCTCACAGTTCCAGTCAGTACAGCTTCTCAAAGTTAAAATTGATTAAGACTTACTCGAGAAGCACAGTGAGCCAAGAAAGACTATCTGCGTTGTCAGTACTGTCAATCGAAGCCGAAATAGTGGCTAGTAGTAATTATGATGTGCTCTTAAAACAATTCATTGAGACGAAAAACAGAAAAGCTCGTCTATTTGAATTTGTGTTTGTTTGTTGAAATTTTTGTCACTGCAATGATACTTGTATAATATACTAATAAAATTTTAGTATAGCCTAATGATTATTGGTGTATAATTCAGTTCATTTTATTTAACATTTCCTTCCTGACTGAAAAAATGAAAGGGCCTCGCAAAGACGAGTTCGCCGACGCCCAGCTTTCGTCTAGCGTCGCCACTGATAAAAATTATGCTGTAATAGGAGTATCTCCCCCACTCCCGCGTCCTGGTATTTATAAGAAACCGAATTTTTAAATTGTTCTGCCAGAAGCCACCGCACAGAACAATATTGCACAAATTCTGTATCTGTGAAACGTGGCAAAAAGTATTGAAAACACACACACACACAAAATTGTGATTTCTGCCTTTTATTTCGGCGCAACAACACTGCATAGAAATCGAAGTCAGTATAAATGAAATCTGAATCGCTCGACATAAAATCAAACAGCTCATGGAGGAACATCCCACTTCTAAAAGGCATATTGTTTCTCCATTCAAATTTTATGACAGAACTGGTAATATGACATATGTATTTGAACAATGCAAAACAGCAGTTATTAAACAAAGGACTGAAATATATAATAAAACCTAAATTCTGCAATAATGAACAAAAACAAGTCATATCCACAGCAAAAGTAGCTATAGATTGAGCAAATTTATCTGTTAAAGAACAAAACGAAATTACTGTCAAAGTAGCAAATGAAATAGAAAGACAAAATAAAATAAAGCGTTATCAATATACTGATAAAAAAATATTAAAACAAATTAATGAAAAATTAATAAACAACAATGCAATGGCAATAAAATCAGACAAAGGCAATAGTATAGTCATTATAAACCAAGATGACTATAAAAATAAAGTACTTGACTTTTTCAATAAGAATGGAATCATAGAAATAAACAGAAATCCCACTAACAAATTTATAGCGCAAATAAAGAAAACTATAATAAATTGTGAATCAGTACTTACAGATTATGATATCAAAACTATTATACCTATGTGCCCTAGAACACCTAAGCTAAGAGGACATCCTAAAATACATAAACAAAACATCCCAATACGCCCCATAGTGGATAATGTTAACAGTTCAACATACTTTCTAAGTAAAAAACAGAAAACATAATGAAAATCAATGCAGAAAAAACACAATAAATAATGTGTAGCCTCAGTGACAAAGAAGACCCAAATGGGATAGGGGCTGTGAAACTACTGGGGTTTATGATTGGTGACAGATTGACTTGGCAAGAACACACCTCACATGTATGAGACAAACTGTCCAGAGTCATATACCTCTTGAGGAAAATGAAACATGTGATCACCAAGCAGTATATATTAATGGTGTATTATTCACTGTTCCATAGCCATATCAACTATGGCCTCTTACTATTGGGTCACTCTGCAGGTTGTAAGAAAATACTTTTACTCCAAAAGAAAGCAATAAGAATAATATCGTCCAGCAGAAGACATGAACACTGCAAGCCAATCTTCAAACAACTAGGAGTGATGACTATCTTCAGTCAGTACGTTTACTCGTGCCTAATGTACGTAATGGAAAATCAGGAAACATTCTCAAACAGGAGTGATTTCCACAATTATGATACACGAAATAAAGGTAAGATAGATATTCCAAGCTGTTGACTCTCCAAAACTCGAGACAGTTTTCCAGCAGTGGCTATTAAAATGTTTAACCACCTAAACAATGAGCTACGGTCCATGGAGTTGCAGAAATTTAAAAGGAAGATTTCACAATATTTATGCCATAAACCACTATACAGTGTGAGTGAATTCTTCGACAGTGAAACAGCAAACTGGACGGTCTGAACAATGCACTTTTAAGTGAATCAAGAGAACATCTACTTGCTAAAAAGTACTACTTTTAAAACATTATGTATTATCTGTGCCTATGGACTTTTCTCTGTCCTAATCAATGTATTTGATTTATTATTGTATGTTTGTATAAACTTAACCTTATAACACTGACATAGTCTGTCCATTCTTGACTGGCGAATGACGTAGCTTTGGTAATAAATGGTAATACTTTGATGTCACTGGCAAACCACAAAGTTTTTATTTCTTTTCCCGAACTTTAATTCTTTCTCCAAATTTCTCATTGCATTCCTTCACTGTTTGCTCAATGAACAGATTGAACAACATTGAGGAAAGGCTGCAACCCTGTCTTACACCCTTTCCAACCACTATGGCCCTATCACAACCTCTGACTCTAATAACTGCTGTCTGGTTTTTGTATAAGTTGAATAAAACTCTATGCTCCCTATATTGTACCCCCTGCTACCTTCAGAATTTGAAAGAGTGTATTGCAGTCGAAATTGTCAAAAACTTTCTCCAGATCTACAAATGCTAAAAATGTAGGTTTACCTTTCCTTAACCTATATTTCAAGATGAGTTGTAATGCGAGTATTGCCTCCCATGTTCCTACATTTCTCTGAAATCCAAACTAATCTTCCCCAAGGTCAGGTTCCACCAGTTTTTCTATTCATCTGTGAATATTTGTGTTAGTATTTTACAACCATGAGTCACTCAACTGACAGTTCCCATTTAACTGCACCTGATTTATTAGGAATTGGAATGACAAGTTCTCCTAACGATATAAGTAGTTCAGACAGAATATCATCTACTCTAGGGGCCTTGTTTCTACTCAACTCTTTTAGTGCCCCGTCAAATTTTTCTTGCAGTATCATATCTACATCATCTTCCTCTACTTCATCTTCCAATTCTACAATACTGCCTTCAAGTTTACTTCCTTTGTATGGAACCTCTATATATTCCTTCCACCTTTCAGCTTTCCCTTCATCCTTCTTTGCTTAGTACTGGTTTTCCATCTGAGTTCTTGATATTCATACAACTACTTTTGTTGTCTCCAAATGTTTCTTTTATTTTCCTGTAAGTGGTATATATCTTTTTCCTAGTTATACATTCTTCTATGGTCTTGCATTTGTCCTTTAGCCACTCCTGGTTAGCCTGTCTGCACTTCCTGTCACCCTAATTTTTCAGATTTCTGTACTCCCTTTCGCCTGCTTTGCTTGCTACATTTTTATATTTTCTCCTTTCATCAGTTGTACTTCCTTTTGCCTGCTCCACTTGCTGCATTTTTATATTTTCTCCTTTCATCGGTTGAGTTCAGTATCGCCTGTGTTGTCCAGGGATTTCTGCTGGGCCTTGTCCTTTTTTCTATATGAGTCTCTGTGGCCTTCACTACTCTGTCTCTCAGAGCTATCCATTCTTTTTTTACTGTATTACTTCCCTCCATTTCAGACAATCCTTGCATAATGGTCTCTCTGAAAACACTTTTCTGTGTCTCAACAGTTCACAAGCATAACACAGATTGAAAAGAAATTGTTGGTGGTGGCCGAGAGGGGCGGCTTGCCCAAAGACAAACGTAAGGATATGATTGTTTCTTCATAGTCGATTATGGCTATTGCCACCACACAGCCCTCCCCCCTCCCCACAGTACAGAGCACTCTTGTTAAAGTGAGGGTGAGATGGGGGGCGGGGCGACAGCTGGTGATAGTTGTGTGTGTGGAGCTCCATGGTCCATGGAGGGAGCGAGCAGTGGGGCCAAAAACCTCAAACTCCCTGAGCTGAGGGGGCTGCTGAACACAACACACCAGCTGGTGTGAGGCTGAGGGTTGCACAGGCAGGAGGGAAAGTGCCACTCTAACCACACCTGAAGGGAGCATAAAAGCTCGTGTGTCATCCAGATTAAATGAAGCAGGATGGGAGAAACATTTCAGTAACTTGTACATACATTGCTGGAGAGGTGGGGAAGCACTGACGGCCATACATAGTATGAAAATCGAGCCTTTGTGCAAAAGAATTACAATGTCAGAAGAGAGTAGGGGTGGGATAGACCCCTCAAATTCCAGGACCGGGGCCTCAGGATGAGGTTGAATGCCAAAGGGGTAGGTGGGAGAGTGTGGAGAGACCTCGAACGGATAGGAGGGGGAAGGAGGAGTTACAGAGGCAACTCGAGCAGGAGAGGGGGAAGGCAGAGGCACATCAGCAGGAACGTCGGAGAAGCCGAAGAGGCAGGAAGAGAGGAATCTGCCTCAAATGTTATGAGAGGAGGAGGATTGCCCTCGACTGGAGGTGAGGAGGAGGGCTCGACATTTTTAATGCGGTTTGCCAACACAGTGGAGGGAGAGTTATTGGTAAGCAATGTGGAGGTGTATGGGGAGCACCTTAGCACCTGATGAGGTGCTAGTCCCGAGTAAGGAGGGCTGAGCGGAGGAAGGACCATATCGTCCTGTAGCATGAAAAAACTCGCAAGATTCCAGGCTCATGGGTACAATGACGTGTGGAGGAGGTGGAGGGCAGACCTCAGGCAATGCTGACACACCAAGTCTACCAGAGTGGGGAGGTGAGACGAGTGAGGAATGGGAGAGGGGGAGATGAGTTTGCCAGGTAAAAGTAAGGATTGTCCATAGACAAATTCGGCTACAGTGTCATGGAGACCTCTTTGTAGGTCGCTCGTATCCCGAGCAAAACGAGGGGAAATGCCTCCGTCCATAGAGTGTCATAGCACCAGAGAGACGTTTTAAGGGTGTTGTGTCACCGCTGTACTAGCCCATTACTTTGGGGGTGGTACACGGTGGTGTGGATCTGTTTGATGCCGCAGAGGTGGCAAAGGTTGGAAAAGAGAGCGGATTCAATCTGGTGGCCTTGGTCTGTGGTGATGACCAAGAGACAGCCAAACTGAGAAATGCAAGAATGAAGAAAGGCTTCAGCCACTGTCTCTGCTGTGATGTTGGTGAGAGAGGTGGCCTCAGCCCAGCAGGTCATCCGATCAATAGTCTACGAGACCTAGCAAAAACTGTCAGCCAGAGAAAGAAGGCCAATGAGGTTGATAGGGACATGTTGAAATCTGCCAGCAGGAATGGGTAAAGAGCCCAAAGGAGGAGAGGTGTAGGAGGTGATTTTGTTGTGTTGACAGGGAATGCAGTACCTAGTCCAAGGTTGACAGTCTTGCTTGACATCTCTCCAGACGAAACGTTCAGTGACAAGTGTGGTCGAGACACAGATGACAGGGTGTGAAAGCTTATGCAATTTCTGGAAAACCTCTTGCTGTAAGGGGCAAGGGATGAAGTGGTGAAGCTTGCCTGTGGAATCGTCACACCAAATTTCGCCCATCACCCCAGGAACAGAGGTGCAGATGGGGTGGAGAGAGCAGGAATGATCAGAAACAAGTTGCATGAGCTCGTCATCAGCTGACTGGAGAATGACAAGGTTAGAAGAGAGTTCGATCAGGGAAGACACGGTATCGACTCAGGAGAGGAAGTCGGCTACAATGTTGTCAGCACCCTTGATGTATATCAGAAGGTTGCATGTTGAAATAATGTTGGGGTCACCAATGTGGGTTTTTAACGAGGTGTCAGCCCCAGAAAACACACTTTTCTGTGTCTCAACACTTTTTTGAAACAACAGTTCACAAGCATAACACAGATTGAAAAGAGATTGTTGGTGGCTGCCGAGAGGTGGCTCGCCCTAAGGCAATCATAAAGATATGATTGTTTGTTCATGGTCAATTACGGCTATTGCTACCACAATCACATTATTATTTGTAGAGCTAGTTGGCATATAAACCTACTACTGTTCTCAATGTTGGCTTTGTATCTATCTTGAAAATGATAATTCGATCACTGCACTGCTCATAGTAGTTAACCTACATTTTTATTTTCTTATTCATTATCAGACCTACTCCTGTAATACTCCCAAATGATTTTGTATTTATAATCCTGTACTCACCTGACTAGAAATGCTGTTCCTCTTTCCACTGAACTTCACTAACCCCTACTACATCTAACTTCAACCCATCCATTTCTCTTATTAAATTTTCTAACCTCCTTAATGATTAAGGGATCCAACATTCCATGCTCTGATCTGTATAATGCACGTGTTATCTTTCCTGATGACCACATCCTCCAGAGTGGTCCCCTCTCTGAGATCCAGATGGGGGACTATTTTACCTCCAAAATATTTTATCCAAGAAGATGCCATATTCATACAGTAGAGTTTCATGTCCTCAAGAAAATTAATGACTGTAGTTTTCCCTAGCTTTCAATCATTTGCAGTAACTACATGGCAAATGTTAGCTAGCTGATGTTACAAGACGAATTCAGTCAATCATCCAGGCTGTTGTGAAACCAACTTTTCCTGGCATAATGAATTTTCAAACAACTTATGAGTATGTTGCCAAGTGACGTCATCAACCACTGCTGATATTTCAACAGGAGCACACCCTGCAAGTCTCAAGGCACAACTGCAGCAGCAACAACAACAATGAAGTTCACTGAAAAATATAATTTCAGTAATTCACACATTCATGTCAATAATAGAAAATAGATAGCAACTCACCATAAAGATGATTGCTGATCACATAAAATAGACAAACACATTCACAGAAACTTCCTAAACTAACTGGTATTTGTTTTTACAAGAAAAATTATATAATTAATTTTAAAATTATTATTAGTGAAATTTATGAGGTACCTAATCTACTGTTAAACAAATTATAAAGAATTTTACATAGAACAAAATCTTGAAAGTAGCAAAATTAAGATGTTAAGTAACTACGAATAATGCAATCACAAGAAAGACCAATAGAAAGTCAAGTCAGGTACTGTATAAATTATATGAGATGTAAAACTCTACACTACTGGCACTGAAAAGTTCCCCCAAACTGCATTCTGTTATTTTGCATTAGATGTATAGGGCAATTTCCTGTAATATTATTTTTATTTTATTTCTACTATAACTTGGTATATTTGAGCTGCATAGCTAAATTCCAGTTGTTGATGCCATGTCTCCTTATTTTCATGATTTTTCATTTGATGTATAATACAATTTCTTTTAGGATTTACTTCTTTGGTATCACTCTGCCTACTTTAGCATTTCAAGGAGTATTGGGCTGAAGCTATGTCTGGAAAGGCATGCCTATAAAATCAGTCTCCATCAACCACACATGAAGATAAAACACCACATAAATTTTGGTACAGGAGAAAGCCTTAATTATCACATTTGAGAATTTGGAGAAGTGGTTCATATCCCAAAAGTTAAATACAAAAAGGGGGATGAGATGTCGCAGAAGATTTGATATTCATAGGCCACTGCCAAGCAATCGAAGGCTATCAGCAAGGGAGTAAATATCTCAAACACTGAGAATTTTTCAAGTTCAAAAGTAGAGAAATCTACGCTCACCAATTCCTTAATATCGGAAAAGAACCAGTTCTAGATGACATCAATACTTCACTCAGTAAAGTAATTCAATCAGTAGACAATGGAATTAACCTCTTAAAGGTTTTGACAATGATCCAATGGAAAGTGAAGCTCAGGATGAGAAATATGAGGAAACATGGGTCCTGTAGTCGATCAACGGGTTATAACCAGGGCCAGTTTATGGTCCAAGCAACACAAGCCAAGCTGAAATGGGGAACGGGGGTAACACAACTGTAAGATTTCCATGCAGGATCTATAACAATTAGCAGAGGCCACCTGGGGTGCCAAAGGCAGCAGCAGCTATGTGCATGATTTGAATAGTAGCAAAAATTGAAAATGTTGAAAGTGTAGGAGGGGGAAAAAGATCACTAAATGATAAGTAGATTGGGTGGAGAACTATTCTTAAACTACCCCTTTGGCACAGAGCCAAATACAAAGGAATGGTCTAACCATTTTACTTCCTACTTGGGAAAAAAAAGTGTTATCAAAGAGGCTGTGCAAGGGTTTAAATATAGAAGAATGGAAAAACAATGAAGATAAAATTTTCATCTGTAGTTCATAATGGTATTTTCAAAGAGGTAGAGCTACCCAGGGGATAAGACCTTTCAAATAAGTGAATATTAAAGATATAGTTTGAGACTGCAAATAAGAACAGAATCTTTTAACAAACATCTACAGCTGCAAAGGTGGTATAAAGTTCAAGTTGTTGCTGATTATCAGGAAACCTTGGTCAAGCAAGTGCCTACTAGATGTGTTCTATCTATGGCAGCTCAAAAAAAAAAAAAAAAAAAAAAAAAAAAAAAAAAAAAAAAAAAAAAAAAAAAAAAACTGGAAACCAACCATATTGATATGATCACCGGTATCTTTTTAAAGACCTAATTGATGTCATTCCGCCAGAAAATTTTGCTGCTCCTGGAAAAGTGTGGAGGCTGAAGGATGCTGTTTATAGCTTAAACAGACTGTTTGGTACTCTAAAAAATTATGAACTGTTTAGGAGACTAAATCTTATCACATCAAACAGTGATCATTTATTCATTTTCATAGGCAATGCTTGAATTATGGGGAAAACAGAGGATTTCTCCCTCTTTTTGTGTCCCTGCCTCGTCGCCGCTTTTGTGTCTCATTCCGTCGTAGGTGTCGGTGGCCGAGTGGAATGAGACCGACACAGGAATAAAGATAACACGCTGGTGCAGGTACGGAGGGGAGCAGCCAGAAACTAGAAACACTAGAGTAAATTAGAACGAGATATATATTGCACAGAATTTATACAATACTTAACTTTTACATAGTACTGCAGATACATAGTTGAGCTAGAGTCCTGCCTAGTGCCTAACTGATAGCCAAGTCTTCACTGGTGCCTATCGGATTACGAAGTCTTTACTGGTTCCTAACTCAGTCCCAAGTGCCCGATGTCGTTCAGCGGTGGCCACGAGCGGCATTGTAGCAGAGGGCGCTCGTGGCTGTCGTCGTAAGAACGCCGCGCCGTGCGTGCATGGCGGCGCGCGGCGAAAGTAGGTGGCGCACACTTTGGACACCACACCTCTCATCAAATAATTTCCCAGTACATCAAAGAAGAGTTCCTCTCCAGCCATAGAAGTAGTGTCTCTTTTATTGTAAGTACTAATGCTGCTTTTTGAAAATACAAAAAGATGTGAAACACTTTCAGTGCTGACTATACATGGTATGAGTATGACTATGAATAAGCAGAGGTATCGAGTCATTAATACCAAGTAAGATGATTGATAAAATATTATCAGATTCATCAGCTGGATTGACACTGAAGGTCATAACCCCAACAGTTCTGTTCTAGCAATAATGATTGCTACAGAAATTTCTTCAGATCAAAACAAAATATAAATGTAAATTTGGTGAGTAGATTGTTCTTAATATTTACATCTAGTACAATAATTACCTCTTCATTGTTCCTATGTGTTGTTGTTGTTGTTGTTTTTGTTGTGGTCTTCAGTCCGGAGACTGGTTTGATGCAGCTCAACAAGCATGTCCTTGGGAAAAGCAATGACTGTAGTCTCTCCTTGCTTTCAGCCATTTGCTGTACCTGTGTGACAAAGCCACATTAGCTGATGTTACAAGGCCAGCTTAGTCAGTCATCCAGACTGTTGTTCCTGCAATTGTAAAAAGATTGCTGCCCCTCTTCAGGAACCACACATTTGTCTGGCCTCTCCACAGATACCCCTCCGCTATGGTTGCACTTATTATTGAGCCATCTGTATTATTGAGGCACATAAGGTGCTCAACTTTGGCGATGTTTGTGGTTCATGTGAGTATGATTTGGAAAAATTCTACCTTGGCATTGTCTGTAATTCACAGGAGTATCAGTTTGAAAGGTACTACTTTTATGTAAATAATACTCCAGTACTGCTACTACTGCTGGTATTACTAATGTTACAGCTATATATAACACAAATACTGATTCTTAAATTTTGTCCCCTCATCAGAAAGTTTGATTCAAATTCTATTCATAGTGATGGTACCAAACTAATCTTAGCTTTGTATATTGATAACTGTATATTCTATACATAAAAAATAGATGAAGTCCACTTACCAGGCGAAGGAGCACAGGCAGTGACAGCAACAAATAAACACACAGACACACACACAAACAAACGCTAGCTTTCGCAGCCTAGCTGCTTCGTCAGGCAGAAGTGAAGGAGAGGGAAAAGGAAATAATGAGGGTTTTAAGGGAGTGGGTAAGGAGTCATTCCAATCCTGGGACATGAAAGACTTACCTTGGGGGGAAAAAAGGAGGGTAAACAAATACACACACACCCACACATCTACACAGACGCAAGTACACTTAGGCAGACCTACTGTAGAAAGCAAAGAAGACTTCTTCTTCTGTTTCTGAAAAGCTGGTTAATATACCACACATAACAGAATGAAGTGGTTCTAGTAAGAATGGCATACCAAGAACAAAGTGCTCAGTTAAAAAATAGTATTCAATTACACATTGAAAAATTAATGACAAAAATAATTTATAGGAATTAGATGGGGTTGGGACTCCAATAATCCACACATATATTTGAGTTCAAAGATTAATTGCTGTTCTCAAGAAACAACTAAACTTTACATGGCGGGTGGAGCCTAGAGAGGCTGTGCCCCCAAATATTACAGGCAAAGATATTTCATTGTCTATTCATGTTTGATCAATCGTTCGGTTGATGGGTCGACACACAGGCCCCTCTTCCCCCGAAGTACGAAGCATATCTTGTGAGACTGAGGGAGGGGGGGGGGGATCTGGGGTGTCAGAGATGGCGATGATGGAAGTTGAGTGATCAGTAACTCGGCCAAGTCTGGGGGAAGGTTGGTGCGCTGGTGTCGACGATGTGGAGGTGCACCGACGACAAAATCTTTGAGGTGGTGGGGTCAATGAGTGGTGTGATGCAGGCAACCCTGCGGGCAGGCAGTTCCCACTGGCATGATGAGGACCTAGACAATGGTAGGAGGAAGGCTTGTACATCATGGGAAAATGTCTGAGCAATTGCAAGTCATTAGAGAAGGGGACAAGGAGTCAGGGGAAGATAAACAAAGTATGAAGATGGCATGGTCACAGAAAATGATTGAGATATCAGTGGCCAGATGAGGGAAATGGGGACGGTGAATTTGATGAAGTGAGAGGAGAGGAGGGGACATGAGAGAAACCTTGGAAGGGAGTCTAGGGAGAGTGTGTTGTGGGAGGTGTGGTCGATGGGGGTGGGGTGGTGGAGAGGGGAGGGGGACAGCAGAACATGATCAGATGGAGAAAGGGAGGAGGGGGTGGCATCAACAAAAGCCAGTTTGAGCCTGTTGAGAGACACAGTGGTGGGTGTGTTGTTAACGGAAATGATAAAGGTGTCGCTCCCCCTCTTAAGGACACGGTGTGATCCTGAGTACGGTGGCTGGAGAGGGGGGGCAGGCAGTGGCATCACGAAGAAAGACATTGGAGCGGATGGTGAGAGCAGAGGGGTTGTGGATGGGTTGACGGGAATGGCTCATCGCAGAAGGAATAGAGAATTTGGAGAAGTGTAGGCGGACCCGATTGACAAAGGAAGAAAGGGCTGAGGAAGGAGGGGAAGGGGAAAGATGTGCGAGCTCTCCTAGTAGTGACACAGCTTGCCCATACACAAACTCTGCCACTATGCTGTCGAGGTCATGCAGAGTCCTAGAAGCACCAGGGGCAGCACCTCCACCCAGCGCTCGACCATGTCATTTCCTTGGGGATGATAGGCAGTGTTGTGTATTCGCTTGACCTCGAGGAGATGACAGGTTTTGCAAGAGCGATGATTCCAGTTGGTGGAACTGGTGGTAATGACAGAGGGACAACCAAAGTGAGAGCTCCATGTATTTATAAAGGCTACTGTCTCTGCAGTTATGTTCAAAATGGGGGTAGACTCCATCCAGCAATTGGTTCAGTCGATGGAGTTGAGCAGGTACCGGAAATCTTCTGCCAGGGAAAGGGTGCCAATAAGGTCAATGTGCACTTGTTGAATGTTGAAAACGGAAGCGGCTGTACGGAATGGGGAAGTAGCTGAGGTGGAGACGGGGGGAGGTGTGGGTGTGTACCTTGACTTTCTGGCAGGGGATAGAAGTGCGACAACTCCAGGAAAGGTTGTGCAGATGGGTCATAAAGAAGATGATGGACCTTGAATGAGCTACAGTGTGTAGTCATCCGCAGGCTGTAAAGTGGCGAGCTGGGAGAGGTCCAAGAGGGAAGAAACAACACCAATGTGTGAGAGGAAATCGGTCACGACGTTGTCCACATCTTTGATGTAGCAGACAGCAGTGGTGAATTGTGAGATACAGTCAAAATAAATAACAGAACTGCTGGGGGGAGGTGGGGGGTGGGTCTGCTGGAGGGTTCATGATTGCAGCAGCGAGAGGTTTGTGGTCTGTGACAACGTAGATGGAGTGGCCATCTATTGAAGAATGGAAATGTTTAATGGCCTCATAGACAGCCAACAGTTCATGATAAAAGGCAGAGTACTTCATTTGAGCATTATTAAGCTTTTTGGAGAAGAATTGTAAAGAAGAAGTGACACCGTTGAGAGATTGACCGAGGACTGTGCTGATGGCTGTGTAACTCACATCCATTGTAATGAACAATTCAGCATCGGCGTGAGGGTGAGCAATAGTTATAGATTTAACAATCAAGTCTTTCAGGTCCATGAATGCCAAAGACATGGCATCCATCCAAGGAACAGGCTGATCACCAGAGGTGTGTTTGCCAGTGAGGTGTGTTTGCCAGGCAGTTTTAGCAGGGCCTGAAATTCAGCAACACCTGGCAAATGTCATCATTAATAATTAATTCTGCCAAGGAAACAATGTAATTCTTTGAATGTTGGGGGAGCAGGTAAGTTTCTGATATGATCAATCTTGGTTCATCATATTTTGGCATGCAGCCAGATCACGTTGATGTCTTGACACAATACTTCGGCTGACAAACATGCAGCCATCTTTAGGAGAGTACGAGACTGAAGATTCTGTATAAACTGAAGATTGGCGTGTTGGTGCCTGTGCAGTGACAATCAATACTAGCACACTCCCTAATGGATTTGGCGTGCTCTGCAGCAGAAGGCGGCAGTGGCTGCGTAATGGTGTACTTACATTCACACCAGCTGTCGGAATGTGCCTTTGTGCATCTAAAGTGCGGTGGTGGAAAGAAATCAGTTTTTGTCAGAAGTCGCACTACATGTAGACCTATGTCTCTGCGAAGTGATTAAAGAAATTACAGGGTTCCATTGTAGTGTGACCGTGTAATTTAGCCTTTGCTTAACTACACATAATTGTTTTATTTTGATGTATCTTGATTTCTTCTGGAAGGTTCTGTAAAAGATTGTGTGAATACAACTCCTTTTTAATGAATCCTGCTAAGCAGTGGCCATTAGGAATAATTAATTTGTCTGCCTTTAAATTGGACTTCAAAGTTGTTACCACTTGTTAGAGGATGACTGCATGTTTGCCTTAAAAAAAATAATAATAATAAATAAATAAATAAATAAAAAGTCTAACACAGAAAAATGGGTTATAATGATTAAGACATGTGTAATATGGAAAGGGGATTGAAAGGCTCCACAAGAGAGTAGTATGAAAGGAAAATAGAGAACTACGTATTGGAGCCAAAGAAATTAAAGAAGAAAGTGCCAAAAAGGCAGGTGATAATCCCCCCCCCCCCCCCTACCCACAGGATACCTCTCGTCCCTTCTGTACTTCACTATAGAACTGGAGGGCAAAAAATGGCAGGCTAGATGTGAGGCGCCCCACTTCAGAATGGATAACCAGAGCTTCACATCCTGGACCCCCCGAAGAGAAACTCCAACACCACCTACTATGGAGTGCCTTTGAGGAGTGATTAACATCACTTGATTGTGCAGTGTGCATGTATGTAAATTTGTAAAGTGTTACTGTGTGTGTGTAAAGTGTACTCCTACCCACTCCAAATACAAAATACAGACAAACCCACCCCAATTTTGGACTCATTATCATCTTATAAAAAGTATGAAACCTCTAAAAAAAAAAAAAAAAAAAAAGATAGTCTCTTGTTTGTAGTGGCAATAATGGTATTCTAAACCACAAAGAAATTGAATATGCTCTATGTGAAAATATCAGTCATTTGCAGGGACATTATTCTCTACTATAAATATTCGCTTGCCATGTACGCAGCAAACACCACTGCATGTATCTTGCATAGTTTTACTTAGTAATATTCTTTGTCTAGTCATAATAATGGATTAAATGTAAATATCTTATGATTAAAAGACATAGAAATATTATTTCAAATATAACATATCATCTATAATACTCATTTCATTTCTGGCTATCATAATGAATTAACTGGAAGTGCCATTTTATGTTATGATAATAGTAGTCAAATTTGGGTGAAATAGTAGTATAAGATAAGTTGTAGTGTAGGAAGATTAATCATAGACTAAAGGATAGTTAAAGTTATGTCTCAGAGAAAACTAAGAAAGGGAGATATCTGGACATACGACTGAGGCCAGCTGGTCATCACTCCATCAAATCGAAAAAGAATGTTGATTCCTCTAAGGGTCCAATTTTTTTTACTACTATTATACCTTCTGCTCCCAGCTCAAAACATCATTTAAGGACAAATCTACATTGTTAAGATTCTGAAAATTTTTTATCAATTCAATTTTATTTTTATTCTCAAGAACCCTTTGGAATATTTGAGAAATTTCAGATTTGGTACTAGATTCTAATTTTCTATTTTCTTTTCATGTAATTCTAAATCAAAACCTATATTTCTGAAATTATTGGAAATACCCTTTTTTTAATTTTAATTCGTAACTGTATCACTATTTTCTTGGAATTGGGCCAGAATCTCTTCTTTAAGAAGATTATTTTCCAATTTGATTTGTTCTTTCACTACTTTAGTAGAAATTTCTACAACTTCATCCTTCAAAATGATTAATTGTTTCATTTTATTGATAGAAGCACTAATCAATTTGCAGTTATCCTGACATTCTTCAACATGTTTATTAAGTTTTGTCTTTAAAGTGCTAATATCATTTGAAACTGTGTTTAAATTACTAGTAATTTTCATGTGTTATGTACAAAGTTTTTCCTGTTCTAAACAAAGGTCATTTCTAAGTTTTTCCTAACTTTTCTTGAATTTGTCTGTAAATGGTATGAACCACTGGGGAGCACTCTCAACACCTTCAGCAACCAAATTCACCATACTCCATGTGATCGGCATTCAGTACATGCACAAATCCCTTTCACTATAATAGATAAGTACATTCAGCATGTGAACAGCGACCCACTACGCAGCTCTGGTACTGAGTACGGCTGCTAGTCTCCACGGCAACCCGGACAGCGTTGACTCACGACGTGTAGTCTCGATGTAGTGTAGTCCAACTAAAGTAACTAATGTCATTACTGTCATCATCCGTATTCTTCTTATGGATGGTTATCTGTTTTGCTGTCAAATATTTGTTGAGTCCTATAGAAAGTTCGTTGCTATTAGCAACACTTCTGATTTTTCGTCTTATTGAAAATTTGTATTTCTAAATCTTGAAAACTATTTTTGCAGCTTTCAATAATGTTTTTCCTCCTCTTTTGTTCGCATCCTGGAGCCTAGGGCACCATATTATGTAGTGTGACTGTGTATTTTAACCTTTGCTAAATGCTACATAATTGTTTTATTTTGATGTATCTCGAATTCTTCTTGAAAGTTCTGTAAAAGATTGTGTGAATACAACTCCTATTTAATGAATCCTGGTAAGCAGTGGCCAGTAGGAGTAATTAATTTGTCTGCCTTTAAATTGGACTTTGAAGTTGTTGCTGCTTGTTGGAGGATGACTGCTTTGCCCTTTTATATTAATAGAAATAGCTACTGAATAAATAGGTATAAAACCTTCATTTAACTATCAAAGCGTTGCATTTCTTTTAAAATACAAAGACAGAGTCCAACTTGACTCTTCAACATTCAGAAATAGAGAGAACATAACTTATTAAAAAACAAATGAAAATTTAACTTAAGTATTCTTGTTGAAGATCTTCCTTGCTTCTGTATGATTTCATATTCAGGAGCGTAAATGTAGTCTATGGATCTTGTACTTGTCAAATGGACAGGCCTGTATAAACAGATTTCTTGGAACACTAATTGTCTTCCTGTATTTCTAAACTCAAACATAAATAAAATTTGATGTCTTGTGCTTAATCTCTCAACTGTATTTCAATGGACTCCTTAATAATCTAATCCCAAAAGGATCTTGCCAAAATTTTTGTTGCAGAATAATCCATGAAGTGTCCCTTGGAAATACAGTGTTCTGCTATGGCTGATTTGTTGGGCTGCAGTAGATGTGTGTGGCGCTCATACTCCTTGCTTCTTTCCCGTACTGTGACGGTAGTTTGACCAATGTAGGATTGGCCACATTGACAAGGGATCTTCTAAATTCCCACCTTCCTCAAACCCAAATCATCCTTTGCAGAGCCAAGCAAAGCCGAGATCTTTGCAGGTGGCCGGAATATCACTCTTACACAATGTTTCTTTAGAATTTTTCCTATTTTAGGATTCTTGAAACACATGAATTCTGTCCATAAGAACATTCAGTTTACCATGGAGATCAGAAAAGACAGATGTCTGCCATTTCTGGATGTCCTTGTCACTTGAAGAACTGATGGATCTTTGGGTCACTCCATCTACCAGAAGCCCGCACACACAGATCTATATTTGCATGCAACAAGCTGCCAACACGCTGCACAAACCACAGGTGTGCTATGTACTATGGTGCACCGGGCACATGTGGTATCTGATAAGGACAGCCTTCCTTAAGAAATAGAACATATGCAATCAGTCTTCGGGGAATATGCATATTCTACATGCCAAAACTGCACAGCTGTAATGAGGAAGAAATGTAAACAACAACAAAAAGAGGAAGATAAGGAGGTAATCCGGTCCAGGGGCATTCCTTCCATATGTGGGCAACCTGTCTTCTAAAATTGGAAGAATTCTAAAAAAAACATTTTGTAAAAGTGATATTCTGACCACCTGCGAAGATCTCGGCTTTGCTTGGCTCTGCGAAGGATGATTTGTGATTGAGGAAGGCGGGAATTTACAAGATCCCTTGTCAATGTGGTCAATCCTACATTGGCCAAACTATGAGAAAGATGTGTGGAGCATGAGCGCCACACATGTCTACTGCAGCCCAACAAATCAGCCATAGCAGAACAAAGTATTTCCATGGAACAATCCATGGATTATTCTGCAACAAAAATTTTGGCAACTACAAGATCCTTTTGGGGTTCAATTATTAAGGAGTCTGTTGAAATACGGTTGACAGAAGAAGTGATTAATTGGAATGGCAGCTTACAAATTAATAAAGCATGGGAGCCTGTAATTTCTTTAATTGCTTCACAGAGACATAGGTCTACATAGGTCTACATCTGACAAAAACTGATTTCTTTTGACCACCGCACTTTAGATGCACGAAGGCGCATTCCGACAGATGGCCTGAATGTAAATACACCATTATGCAGATGTGGCCACCTTCTGCTGCAGAGCGTGCCAATTTCATTAGGGAGTCCACTAGTATCTATCGTCATTATGCAGACACCACTGTGCCAATCTTTGTTATGTATAGAACGACATACACCACTAATCTTCAGTCTCAAACTCACCTGAAGATGGATGCATGTTTTTCTGCCGAAATATCGTGTCAAGATGTCAACATGATCCGGTTGCAAGCCTGAAATATGATGGACCAATCAATACACTGGAAAAACTTCAAGATACACATGATCAATCTTGTCTGGAGGAGGTGAGATTCCCTTGGCCAAAACCGTAAAGCCTAAGAAAAGCACCAATTCCTTGTTTAGTTGACATTTGTTGTCATTGAGCTCAATGCTATCCACAGCATTCTTGAGGCCAAAAGGCATGAACCAGTAGTGAAATAAACCTATATAAGTAGTGCCTTGGTGATAAGCATGCTTGCAGTCAACTACTGAAAACACTTTTGCAGCAGCCAAGGTCTGCGTAAAGTAAGCAATGTTTGGGATCTGGTAATTGTGCATTATAATGTGAGCATTAAGGCAGCAGTAGTCTCCACACATACGCCAGGAATCAACCTGCTTGGGTACTAAATGAATGGGAGAAGACTAGCTGCTAGATGAGGGCTCAATGACACCTGACTGTAAAAGCTCGGAAATTTATTCTTTAATGGACACTAATTTCTCTGAACTAAGGTGGCACGGCTTGCTGGTGATGGGTGGACCATCTATGAGACGCAGCTTGTGCACTGTTCCATTCGTAAGCACTGATACTTTACTAGTGATGGTAGGAGAGGTTTGTTTACTGTGGTGACTAATGTTTGCTGTGACAGACCGGGTGGAAGTTGGGAAAGCGCTTTGTGTCATGTGGCAAGCACAAGGAGGGAGGTGGCTCAGCTGTGTTTGTGGCTGGTGTAACATGCCGAGGTGTCAGGGAAGTTACAATTCCAGATGTGTTTTTACCAGGGCATGCCACCTGGGGCAAGATGACGTATTATGATAGTTCTTGTGGTGGCCACTGACTGGAGGAGGCATGCATGTTGCTGTAGCAGACGGCTTGACCGGAGGAGCAGAAACAAACTATGGCTGCAAAGCGCACACAGAGAAGTTAGTGTTCTTAGCTGCCACCAGAGTGGGACTCCGCATAGGTTGAATGGTCACATGGCACATTGGCATGGAAACACTGGTCTATTTACAAACATTGGTGTACTGGTAATCTTATGTGGGGATGCGATGGCACTAGAAGCAATTTTTGAAGGACCTTGGAGTGTGAGTCCTATTGGTTTGATTGTAGAGATGATAGTTGATGTCTGGCAGACGCCAACTGAGGCTCTGTGACAGCCAAGTGGCGAGCAATGTCTTCGTTCTCATGGTGCAGATGGAGCACACAATCACATTCACTCGACCTCTTAGGAAGGAGTGATTCAGACTGTTTAATTGAGTCAAAACACTTGTACACAACACTTTCTCTTTTGCAACACAGTTTGATAATTTGTTCATGTTCACAACACATATTAGAAGTCAGGCCCTTAAGCTTCTTAATAGTCTGTAAACACCAGTGACCAACAGGTGTGTTAGCAGAATGAGTGTCAGGGCTCAACAGAGCACAGGAAAAATAAGTGTTTGTGGGGTGGTGAAAAACCGAATGTTGCACAACATCTAGTGACAGTTTATGATGCGTCAAAAAATCCATGCCTAAGATGGGCTCCGGCACTTCAGCAACCAAAATATTCCAAGAAAGTTTACACTTAGGTGCTAGGCAAACAGTGAAGTTCATTGCACCTGAACACGGCAGCTGTGTGGCATTGACAGCTTACAGGATGGCACTGTGAGGGTGGCACTGAAGACAGTAATATTGAAACATGTGCACCCACGTCAGTAAGAAAATGTACGTTGGAAACACAGTCATGAATATACAGGCGAGCACTTGAAGGTTGAAAAATCAGTGACAGAGTGAAACTCATGTAGGCGCCCATGGTTGTTCAAGCAGGAGGTGGCACCTAAACCATTTGTGTTTGTGTGGTGACGCAGTGAACAGCACTTTCTCGTGGCATCAGTGAAGCTGCTATGGAAGTAGCATAACAGATAATGCAGCATTCGTTCCTGCAGGAAGAAATCAACGGTGTTGGACAATCGTCAGTGTCAGAAGAGCAGCTGGCTGGTAGTGCAGGGGTGGGTGGTGGATGGCGAAGCAGACACCTGTGTAGCGTGAGGGCATGTGAGTGCACCCAGATCTTAAATAGGCGAATGCTTGATGTGTTAGCAGCCCCATCCGGCAGCAACAGGATGCTGGCCATTCTGCATCCTTGATGATGACTGCCTCTCATGGGTTTTACGTAGGTTGGCGTCATACACCCAGTCAGCAATGCATATCCGCTCATTTGGTGACTGCAGGATGTTGTAGGTTAAAGCTGTCTGCACAGCGAGCGGTAGCTTGCTTGACCAGAGAGTCATGAGGGTGGAGTCTGGCATGTCATATTCATTGACTAGTAGATGAAGACGACTCCAGAGCTGCAATGGTTTCTTGTCCCCCAAGTGTTCTTCAGGGATGATGTGGTGAATGGTGTCTTCCAGTGTGCCAGTGAAACTCTCCAGGATGGATTGTTTGGCGAAGACATACCAGTTGGAAGCAGGAAGAGAGGTCACAAGGTCACAGATGAGATCCACATGCTCGTGGAGGTGTGTGATGAGGCACAGGTAGCGAGCTGCATCATCAAGTGAGTAATGTTTGAATATCTGCTCAACCAATGCAAATCAAATCGAGGATGCCTCGAAAGAGAAAGTTGGTAACTTCAGCAGATGACCCGGAGTTGCCGATGGAGGTGCCTCCGTAACATCAGTCACCTGGAAGGCGCCGATTTGTTGTGGGATGGCGAGTGAGCTCGATGTTGTTCAGTTCTACAGGGCCTCAAGGACGAATGGTTGAGTTTCAGTAGGTTGAGACTAGCTGGTTCGGGTAACCGGCATGGCTGTGGCACCGAAGTGTCCGTGAAAAAGGGGAGAAATTAGAACTCACACAGCTGGGAATGTTCTAGTGTGTCAACTGTGTACAGCTGTAGTAGCAATTGTTGTACACATGGTGCGGCAGACACATCACGTGTTGCAGGAAGCATGAAGGACACACTGGTACTCTGTGGTACACCATAGCTCACATTAGCATAGGTTGAGCTGGAAGATCTGCTTAGTGAGTCACTTAAAACACTCGGAGGCACATACGGGAAACAATTGAACTTAACATGGCAGGTGGAGCCCAGAGAGGCTGAGCTCCTAAAGATTACAGGCAAAGATATTTCATGTTCAATCGATAGTTCTGTCAAAGGGTGGCCAAAAATTGAAGCAGGGAAAAGGGAGTGCAGGTGGGTAAAAATGAGGCTGGTAGGAAGAGCAAATGGCTAAGCTAAAGTGGCCAGAGGATAAATGCAAATTCTTGGAAGAACGTATGACTACGGATAAGATAGATATCTACAAGAAAATGAAGAGACATTTGGAAACATGAAAAGCAGCTGATGCATATCAAGAGTTCAGGTGGAAAACCAATACACAATAAAGGAAGGGAGAGGTGAAAGAAATATATAGAGGAGCTAAACAAGGAAAATGAACTTGAAGGCACTATTGTGGAAAGGGAATAGGAAGAAAATGGTGAGGGGAGAGGAGATAAGATACTGTGAGAAGAATTTAATAAAGCACTGAAAGATACAAGTTGAACTATTGCCTCTGGAGTCAATGGTATTCCCTCTGAAATCTGATATCCTTGGGGAAGCCAACTATGATGAAACTATTCCACCTGGTGTGCAAGATGTATGAGAATTGTGAAATACCCACAGACTTCAAGAAAAGAAGGGAAAATGCAGTCAGGTATAAAAATTACAGCTTAATCAGTTTGATAAGTCATAGTTGCAAAATAGTAAATTATGTTTATAGCTTTTGCACACATTGAGAAAGCTTTTGTCACTGTTGACTGGAATATCCACTTTAAAAATCTGAAGGAAGCAGAGGTAAAATATGTTGAACAAAAAGTTTTTCACAAATTTTACAGAAAGCATAGACAAGTAATAGGGGTCGAAATATGTGGCCATTGGGAAACTGAATTAAAGTTCAGGGAGAAAAAATAAAAACTTTACAGTTTGCTGATATTACTGTAATTATGTCAGACACAGCAAAGGGCCTGGAAGAGCTACTAAATGGAATGTGCAGAGTCCTCAAAGGCAGATATAAGACAAACAATAATAAGAGCAAAAGAAAGTTAATGGAATGTAGTATATTAAATCAGACATTCCTGAAGGAATTAGATAAGCAAATGAAACAATAAATGTAGTAGATATGTATTTTTTATTATTTGGGCAGTAAAACATTTTCTGATGGTCACTATAGGGAACATATAAAAGGCAGAATGGCAGTGGGAAGAAAAGAATTTCTGAAGAAAAGAAATTTGTTAACACTGAATATTAATTTAAGTGTTAGAAAGTCTTTTTGGCACTACAGGAGAAAGCTGAAACTCTTGACTAAAAGAAGGCATCATTTGGTAGGACACATTCTGAGACATCAAGAAATTGTCAATTTCTGTGTGTGTGTATGTGTGTGTGTGTGTGTGTGTGTATGTGTGTGTGTGTGTGTGTGTGTGTGTGTGTGTGCGCACGCGCGCATGTGCGTGTGAGAGGGGGCGTGGGGAGGAAGGAGTAGTGGAGTGAAAATCGCAGAAGGAGACCAAAAGACCAATGCTGCAAGCACATTGAAATGAATGTGGGTTTTAGCATTTATTACCAAGTCTTTGTTGTTTACAAGCCAGGGCTAGACAGACTGCATCAAAATTAGAACCTTAATACAATAATTTACAGAATTATATCTCATTTAAACAATATATGCTGGATAATGTAAAAAGATTTCATAATTGTCACTGAGTCCATTCACTTACTTCACAGTAAAAGAATTCTTGAATTGAGTATAGGGGGCATTGTTGTAGGACTTCTGTCATTTGCTTCTTGAACCTCTCCAGCATCAGGGTCTGCATTTCGACAGGTAGTGTGTTGAACATTCACAAAAAATTATTAAACAGTGTCCTGCAGACATGTCTGCCTTGGTGTGTGTGTGTGTGTGTGGGCATATGTGTGTGGGTGTTTGTTTACCTATCCCTTTTTTTCCAAAGGTAAGTCTTTCCTCTCCTGGGACTGGAATGCTCCTCACCCGCTCCATTAAACCCACATCCTTTCCTTTTCCCTCTCCTTCCCTGCTCTTTGCCTGAAGAAGCAACAAATGCTTGTGAATGCTAGCATGTGTGTGTGTGTGTGTGTGTGTGCATCTTATTTTCTACCTGATATCACCTCTATTGTATTCCTACCCGTATCTTCCCTCTCCACTCCCCCCCCCCCCTCCACCGCTCCTTTCCTCTACCTCCTCTCATCCCTACTGCTTGGCATGAGTCAGACTGTGTTGGGCTGCAAGAGATGGCTGACGTGTGTGGATGAGCGTGCCTGAGTGATTGTGTGGATGAATGTTCTATTTCTGAGGAAGGCCGCGGTCGAAAATTTAGAATTGTGTATGTAATTGTGTCTTTTATTTGTGTCTGTCGGCGGCTCAACATTTGTCTTTACGGTGAGTTGTTCCTTATCTACATATTATTAACATTCCTTACTGAATCTTCCATTGTTGTTATCTAGGTTTTCCCTTACATGTATGAGGTACAGTAATACACAATTGCTACAGGCAGTCATTATTCCCAAGTTTGTAAGTAACAGTTAATGAATGTGTTACTGTCTTCTGCTGCATGTAATAATTCTTACTATTTCATTTAAATTAATATTTTCATGAAGGGTAGATTGCTTACTCACCACAGAGACATCTGATGAATCGTGCTGAAAGTTATCAAGTTTATTTATGCTTGTTATTTATGCCTTTCTATGACTCATCGGACATCTCTGTGGTGAGTAACCAACCTATCCTTTATGAAAATATTGTTGAATCCTTCCTGCAATTTCCATTGTTTGTTTTTGCTATTTCTTTTGCAGCAGTAACACATACTTACAGCCTACTGAATGACACGATAGTTGCAATCCATATACACTGTGGTTATGGAATAAAGTATGACTGACAGTTTTCAGATAGTGGTCTGTAATCACCTTCTTTAATTTTCTTTGGAGATATATCACTTGAGAAAATTTCTTGCATATTTCATCAGTATGTCCATTCCATGAAAGTTTGTCATCTATTGTAAAGCCTAACAGCAGTTTCTATATGGCTTGGGTGTTAGTTTTTCCTGAGGCTGCATACAATATGGTAAGTTTTTTCTTTATTTATCTCTATCTGATTGCTGATGAACCATTCTTTAGCATTTTTGTATAGTACATAAGACTTCAAGACAGCCTGGGCAAAATTTTCCGCCTTGGCAATGCTAGTGGTGTCAACAGCAAAATAATGTGTATTGCCACAGCGGAGAGTCTGAGCGTATTAAGGCGCTATGATAAAATGCTCGAGGCTGTTCCCTGACAAGGGTTCGAATCCCCCCCTTAGGCATGGATGTTTGTGTTGTCTTTAGTACAAGGTAATTCATAAGTAGTTTGTAAGTTTAGGGACCGATGACCCTGCAGTTAAGTCCCTTAAGCTTAACAAACATTTGAACATTTTGAAGTTTATTACCAACTTGTAACAAAGCATGTTGAAGTTTACTTTAGAAAGAGGAATAGATAGTGCTCTGGGGATCACTGTGAAAAATAAAGCATTTTTGTGAGAAGTTGGATGTGTGGAGGAGGCAGGAAACAATTTAATCTGTTACCCCCTCCTCCAAGCTTACAACTTCTCACAAAAATGCTTTCTTTTTCTCAGTGGATCGCTGAGAAAAAGAAAGCATTTTTGTGAGAAGTTGGATGCATGGAGGAGGCAGGAAACAATTTGATCTGTTTCTGCCTCCTCCCAGCATACAACTTCTCACAAAAATGCTGTCTTTTTCTCAGTGATCCACAGAGCACTATCTATTCGTCTTTATAAAGTAAACCTCAACATATAAGTTAATCTCATCAAAAAAACTATAGCTGTCAATAATGGTTATGAAGATCGATTGGTAGATGAAATTGCTTTGGAACAAATACAAATGTAATGTCACCTTTTCCACAAATAATAATTTGGAAAGAAAATGTAATCCATAATTTGAAGCCAATTACTGACCTTTTGCTAAATTCTGGTGTTAATAAGCTTTCCTGTGCTACATGTCATGTCTATTACAATGGACAAACAGGATGATCTTTTTCACTTTGTTGTAAAGAACACTTCCTGATGAAGAATGGTTCCTGTCCCCCTAATTATTCTTTTGCAGACCATTTATTAATCTCAGGGCATTTCCCCCATAGTATTGAAAACCTAGACATTTTATATATAGAGAAGAAGGGACAGAAGCTCGATATTTGGGAAGAATTAGAATTTTTTAAACATTTGTCCTTAAATGACGGACTTCTTCTTAATGAACAGTTGCAGCAGTGTGGTAAAAGCTTTTTCAAAGGCATTAAGCCCTTGCTTTAATAACCTTAAAGCATCTGGGATGGATTAATCCTTGCTGATTCTGAGATACATTTTCTGCTCTGATATCACGTCTGATTTGTTTGACATACGTACTAAGATTGTTTCATGGCCTGACTTAAAAAATTTCTTTTGTATTTTATCAATTTTACTGTGTATGTCATGCCTTCACTGCATGTCCAGTTTTATGTAACAGATTATATGGAGGCTTCAGATGCCTACCATGTAAGTTAGCTGCTATATTGATTATTAATTTGGCCACTAGATGGCAAAAACCATGCATACTACACTAGTACATCCAGTTGCTTCTCAACCAACACAGTGAATGGATGCAGCCCCTAATGACTGTTTGCTGCTGTTCTTATTTTATGGTATGACCATCTGCCTACAATAGATATGTTATTGAAATTTTTTTTGTTTGACATATAATTTTTAACCTTGTCAATGCAAACACCTAAAAATGTTGAATTTTCTGCCTTAGCTACATATTTATGTTCAAAGTTAATGGTGTCATGCCATTTTACTATATGAAACTGTATATAGTTGGTTTTGTCAAAGTTTAGTGAGAGTACATTTGTAGAGAACTACTTAATAATTTTTTGAAAGTTATTATTTACAATTTCATCAGTTAATTGCTGTTTGTCAGGTGTGATAGTTATACTTGTATCATCAGCAAAAAGAACTAGCTTAGCATCTTCATGAAATTAGAATGACAAGTCATTAATATATATTAAGAACAACTGCTCACTTTTTTTAAACATTTGTTTGCTTACAGTTGCAAACATTCTTTCCTAGTGATTATGTAAACATTACAGACTTCTTTTAAGAATTTACAAATAACAAGCATTAAATGTAGTATATTTTAATGTCTAATTCATGTATTACTCTTGCTCTAACTTGTTTATCAGGGTCATCAGTATGGCCCTCAAAAAGATGTCTGCAGGACGATGAGATATGCGATGCATGTCTTGCTACCATTGTTCTAAATCTGATGTTTGCACTTACTCTCACATAAAAAGATAAGAAGCAACAGCGTGAGTTCCTTAATATACAGCTACAGGTGGACTTTGAGTACACGCTGATCATGTCTCTTTATCATACTGTTTCAAGTGCATAGTGTAGAGAGTGTTTTAGCTTTGCACCCCAAATACTGATCAGAATTGAGGTTAGTTTAATATGCTTTTTAATAGACATATTGTGCTACATTAAGGATCTGTCAGTTTTATTATATGTTGCTATTATGCTATAAATGTCTTAAAATTAATAAATATTCAGGTTTGGGAAAGCTAATTTTTTAAAATAACTAAGTTACAGTTAAAATAACAACAACTGTATTATCAAGTTACAGTTAAAGTTACTTTCCTAAAAAGTAATTTAGTTACAGTTATAGTTACTATACATTGAAAGTAACTGTTACCTATATAGTTACTCTTAGAAATTGTAATTGTAACTCATGTGTAAATCCCTAATGAACCGTACACATGTAGGAAGGAAACAAACTTTAATGTCAATCAATAATGAAAGCTATCAATACATACATAATTAATGAATTATTATATAAATTGTGCACATCATTTTCAGTTTCAGTTGCACTGTTTGTTCATTTTCAACAAAACTTGTTTTTCAAATTTTCCATCTCATGAAAGTTCCGTTTCATGTTTTACATTGTTCGTGTCGACATGAAAACTGCAGACTTTGTTGTCTACTATATATTCATATAGTCTGGTATGCTGAAATGGCAGCAATGAGCACGTATTTCAAACTATTTATTCACATCGATAATTATGCTAAGACAGGTGAAGAGTAAAATTTGTGATATGAGGCGCTGCATTAATAGTAGGCTACTCGATGAAATAATCAAATGAAGAAGACTTAGTTGTTGGACAAAATACATACTATAGAAGATGTGACAGGAATGATATGCTTTCATATGGGAGTGGCCGTGTGGTCTAAGGCATCATGCTACGAACGGGGCGATCGCACCCACTGGAGGTTCGAGTCCTCCCTCAAGCACGGGTGTGTCTGTTGACCTTAGGTTAGTTAGTTTAATTATTTTTTTTAAGTCCATTGACTGATGACCATAGCAGTTTGGTCCAATAGCTTTAAGAACATTTAAATTTGAATGACACACTGTGTGAGCTGAAGTTTGAAGAGGTTTCTGTCTTTTGTAACTTCAGCAAAATGTTGTCATCAGATTATGAAATTATAAAGAGTATTACAAGATCAATTGTTTCAAAGTAAGGTACAAATTTCAGAAAAACAACTCATGTGAAGAAAAGACTTGCAGTTACTTTTTGTTTCTTGGCAACAGGAAGTGCCTATGAAACCCTTGCATATTTATTCTTACATTTCAAAGACAGCCATATGTCATTACTGTCCCTACAGTTTGTGAAGCTTTGGATGAAGACTTATGTAAACATATTTCAGTTATATTAATAGCACTGAAACATATATTTAATTAATCATATATTTATTTGTTTTCACATTAATCCAAATTGTCATTTTCAATAATGGAAACATATTTAGTCTCAAAGTCACTCATACTACAAATAATGTGACAATTTATCTGCTTCTGATGATCCCCTTTTCACATCCATGTTTAGTACACGCTTTTGCCTTCTACATGCATTCATTTCTGGTTCTCAAAAACTGCTGTAAAAACAAAATGTAGTCATTGCTCTTTCATAGGCATCCAACTAAAATAACTTTATGATAATTCATTTTCCAAAATAAGATAATGAATCATGGTCTTATTGCTGCACTTTTGAGAAATAAGAGATTTAATTGTTTTATCTGCTTCACATGTGGCAGCAATTTTCTGTAGGAAATCATGCTTCTTTTTAATATTTTTATGATGTCGAGCATTCCACAGTCACTCCTCACCCCATTTTAGGTGACAAGTTCATAAATGTTGCTTCTTGTATACTTCACATTGTAAATGAACACATGGGAAGACAACATGTAACTCTATAGATACACAGAACAAAACTGAACACTGCTGCTGCAAAGAAGCATTTAGTGCTAGCAAGCAATGAACATTGTTTCTTTACCAACACAGCCAGAGGCAGATGCAGGATTTTTATTTTATTTATTTATTGGGGGGGGGGGGGGGCACAATCCGAGTAAATGATAAAATAACCAGAACTAAAGGGTAACCCATAAATTATATCACATGTTTAGGGGTGGCTTTTCATTTCTTACTGTACTATGCTTCCGTAAATTCATAAGAAATTGTATTATCAATAATTTTTGGAATTTCATGATGGGATATATCCTCTTTGCCCCCTCTTGCATTTGCCACTGGATGTGGACATACAATGCAGATTTCGCGTTGCCAGCATGTTGTGAACATTGGTACCGTAGTCCAAAACTATAGTTGGAACCATGAACAATGGCGGTCGAGTTTAGGCTTGGTCTGTGCATCTAAGTCATGCATTCGTCAACAGCCAGTGAGCATTCAGTATTGTTCTGACCACTCTGTTGTGACTGTTGCAGGTATTGCCAAAATTAAACTTGATTGTAGCAAATTATTCAATGTATTTTGGTCTATTTGCTACAAGCTGTCATTGCTGATACAACTGGCATGTAAGAAATTCTATCTAAGAAAGCAAGAGCCATTATTTGTGGTGTATAAGGTTTCCTCAAGTGTAAAGCACATATAAATTCATACTTCAACTGTTGCTTGAAACTGGCAAAGACGTTGTCTGGATATGTGTGACCTTGCATCATTCGTAGGTTCAACTATAGCAGCAAACTGTGTTGTATAACATGTTTCAAACTCAGTGTAAACACACTTTAACACCACAGTGAGCAAAAAAATAACCTGTACATGTTTTTTTTTTTTTTTTTTTTTTTTTTTTTGAGTTTGCTGTGGAGTTTCATCTGCTTTGAATTATTTTCCCACTGACGCAAAATTTGCAGCAAAAGGAATATTTTTCCATCTGACATCAAAATATCAAAAACTTTAACATAAGCTGAAGAAGGCATGCATGTGTCTTCTTCCTTCTCCGCGTCAAAAGCTTTTATGTGTGATGTGTCAGGTGATTGTTGTATACTCATTGTTGTATACATAATTTTAAGATGAAAATATTATGAATGAAAAGCACTAATAAATCTTATAATGGTACTAAAATATATAATTCATACATTTCCAATGTACATTATTGAAAAGATTTAATTTAGAAACAAATATTGTTTCCTTTTTCTCTTAACTAAAATCAAAGTCTGGTATTCTGCACTCTTGAGATTCTTACAAAAAATATGTTACACTAGTTGCCATGAAAAAAGTAACAATACTTCCGTGAAATTGTTAACCAATAAGAGTAAGTTAGTTACAGTTAAAGTTACTTTATGCAAATAATAATGCTGTTACTGTCCATTACCTTTGAAAAGTAACTGTTACAAGTAATGTGTTACTCACCAACCCTGGAAATATTCTTGAATACTGTTTCACAGTTTCCATGGGCTTTGTGACTACTATTTACAAATAAATAAATGAAACAATTATTCAGTGAACCATTTAAAACTTTTTGGAATTGTCTGTAAAATGATAATATGTCTGTTCTAAGTCAAAGAGTAAAACATGGAATATGTAGTCACTGCTTAGTTTAATTAGAATTAAAGTCATAAAACTATTTTGGATTGATTGTATACGTTGAATTATATCTCTCTTCAACTATCTTCATAGATTATTGATGATGACAAATTTATTTTCCAAGAGGTTAAAACAGAAACTGCATTGTAAGCTATGAAGGATGTTTATTAGAAGTTAAATAAGCTCTTACTTTGTTATTTTTATTTATGTTGCAATAGATTTTGATAAAATAAATTTGATATAACTCATGGTTACATTATGGAACATGATAATCTATTGAGTATCTAATTTGTTACCATCTCTTTTGTTTTGTGAATTGTGGAGTTGAGTACCTGCTGGTTACTCTATAATACAAGGGCTGTCCAGAGAGAAACTTCTGATTACACATGGAAATTAGTAGTAATTGCAACAGAATGTTGTAATGTATAATCATCATCATAATCATCAGAATTCTGCAAAAAGGCAGGTTTTTACATGGTATTTCTCCATGGTATCCGATCTTCTGCCATTCTCATCAGGTCCGCATATTTTCCTCTTACCTTTATGTCATCTGTCATCTTATATCGCCTTCTTCCTCTCAGTCTTCTCCCACAAACCAGTCCTTCCAAGACATCTGCTAGTAAGCACTCCCTTCTCAATGAATGTCCCAAGCAGTTCTTTTTCCTTTCTCTTATAACCTTCATCAGACATCTTTTCTCCCCAACCACTTTCAACACTCTTTCAATACTCACTCTTTCCATCCAGCTTATCCTCTCCATTATCCTCCACATGCACATTTCAAATGCTTCTAACCTTTTTTTCATCCTCTTGTCTCAGTGTCAATGTTTCTGCACCGTATAGTAGCACACTCCAGACGAAACATTTGCCAAGCCTTTTCCTTAGATCCTTATCAAATTTGCCACACAACAATCTCCTCTTTCTGTTGAATGCCTCCTTCGCTATGGCAATTTGAGTTTTCACCTCCTGGTGGCATCTCAAGTCTTTGGTTATTGTGCATATTTAAATGCACTTACTTGGCTAATTGCAGTTTGTCCTATTTTAATAGTAGCCAGTCTCTGTCTGATGACCATACTCTTCGTTTTTGCTGTGTTTATTTTCATTTCATATTCCACACAACAGCATTCAGGTCTTTCAGCATGTTGTTCACTGTCCAATCACTTTCTGCCACTAATACCATGCCAATCAAATCTGATACATTCTATTCTCTTTCCACCAATACATATTTCTCTTTTCCCACCTGAGCCTTTCACAATAATCTCTTCAAGGTATATGTTAAAGAACAGTGTGGAAAGGCAACAACTTTGTCTAACACCTTCTCCAATTTGGTTCCATCTGATATCTCATTTCCAATCCTTATCCTCACTTTCTGGTGTAAATATAGTTTCTGTATAACTTGTCTCTCTTTCCAATCTACTCCTTTCCTCTTCAAAATATACATCAGCTTCTTCCACTGAACTCTGTCAAAAGCCTTTTCTAAATCTATAAAAACAGCAAAGATTTCTCTACCTTTTTCCATATATCTTTCCCCTATAGTTCTTGTGAGGTTACTTATCAATTTGGAACTTCTGTTCCAATGATACCCATTGCATATGTGTTACAACAAGCGATGACAGCACAGATTACATTTTTGTGTCAATTGGAATCATGACCTCTTCTGAAAGGGTCATTTGTAGCTTGTAACTGTTTAAAGCTCAAAAAGGTGAAAAAGTAAAGAAAGTACTGAGTGCATCCACACAATACTAGTGATATCAAACACTGTTCAGTTGCTTTGCCTCTTGGTTGGCAGTGTATGCTCAGCTGGCATTGACAGTTAGTTTGCTGAGATGCAGGGGTTCACCACATTAATTGTGTCTGTCAGTTGGGGGGCACTTGATCATAGGTGGTTAGTTCATGTGGAAAAGTGTTTACAGATGCAAATGTTTTCACCTGCGGTTGTGATCATAGTTTCCCAAGCGTAATATGAAGATGTTGTTTGAGCAACTTGTGTTTTCTGTGCAGTCATGTGGCGAGTTTCATCAAACCTCTGAGAGGCACTGTAGGCAATATTCTCTATGAAGATACACTGTGAATGTGTAACATGGACCATTGCTTATGATGTGTCATACCTTGCTCTGTATCTTCTGAAAATGTTTCAGATGTGTGTGTCACATATCCCCAGTAAATAGTAGCATAAATCATCAGAGGCTTAATCAGTGTCATGTAAATGATCCTAGACACCCTCCTATTCAGTGTTTTTTGCCTGTTGAGCATTGGGTATAATTGTTTGAGTCATATGATTGCATGGTTGGTCATGTGTTGTGTGTTTTAAAACACTCATCATTTCCTTTTCCCTCTCCTTCCCTTCTGCTTGAAGAAGCAACTGGGTTGCGAAAGCTTGCGTTTGTGTGTGTGTGTATTTATGTGTGCTGCTGTCACACCTGTGCTCCTTCGCCTGGTGAGTAATCTTCGTCTATTTTTTATATATAAATCCTATGCCACTTGTGTATGAAAATGTTCTTGAACTGTCCCTGTATGTATCATATTGCCTGAGGCAAAGCAGGGTGGTCACACATAGGAAAAATAAGTGACTCAGATGAGACCAGTAAAATCTGTATGTTCCCACATGCAAAGTTTATATAAATACTTTTAAAATGCTGTGAACCGCATAATGGAAGTGTAAATTGTTGATGCTATTTGAATGGCGCCATTTTAGTTGCATTTGCAGGATTGCCTTAGGGCTCTGTACTCGTTTTCAGATTCTAATTTCTACATTATACCTGCTTTCTCTAAATATAAAGTCCCAGTTAGAATTCAACAATAAAATGAGAATACTTTTAAATCACCACAAAGACATACAACAAACTGCAACAGGCCACAAAAAAAAAAAAAAAAAAAAAAAAAAAAAAAAAAAAAAAAAAAAAAAAAATTCACACATTTGACAATTAAGCTATCGGCCATTAGCCTTTGTCAGAAAAGAGAGCTTTCACACAATCACACAAGAACACTTCACAGACACACAACCGTTATCTGTTGCCTCTGCACTCTGAATTACACTCTGTGGTAAGGGGATAGGAGAAGAAAGGCATGTAGAGGGGGAAGGTTGCACGGTGGTGGTAGGAATGGGTACTGAACAGCCTTATGTAGCATTTAAGTACTGAATGATGGATATGAGATGCATCTTAGGAATGGAGTGGGAAGGGAAAGGAAGCAAAGTAAACACACCACACACACACACACACACACACACACACACACACACACACACACACACACACACACAGCACATGGAATGGGAGAGGTGTAGGATAGAGGAGGCAGGATCTGTTCGATGTGGAGAAGAGAAGGTTATTATGGGTTGAGACCTGGATAATTTTGGGATCAAAGAATGTACTGTAAGGATAGCTCCCATCTGTGTAGTTCAGAAATGATGGTGGTGGTGGGAAGGATCCAAATGACCTGAGTTGTGAAGCAGTCATTGAAATCAAGCATATGCTCAGCTGCACAAGGTAGTCTACCTTGTTTTTGACCACATTTTGACAGTGGCCATTCAACCTAATGGACAGCTGGTTAGTGGTAATGCCAAAGTAAAAGGCTGTACTGTGGTTGCAGCACAGTTGGTAAATTACAGGGCTGATTTCACAGGTGGTGCAGCCTCTAACAAGGTAGGATCAGCTTGTGATGCAACCGAGATAGGAACTGCTGGGTGGGTGGATTTAACAGTTCTTGAAGAGGGATCTTCCACAAGGATATGATCTCTGTGGCAGTGGGGTGGGGTGAGGGTGTCATATGGACAGACTTGGATATTATGGAGGTTGGGTGGGTGATGGAACACCACTTTAAGAGAGGCAGCAGTATGTCTCTCATTGTTGGGGTGATAGCAGTGATGAAGGATATGGGTTACTTGTTCAAGTCTAGGATAGTATTGGGTGACTAGGGGAGCAGATTTTTGTGCTTTGGTACTGGTAGATGAGGGAGGAGTTGTGGGTGAATGGGCCTATGGGATAGTTTTGGTCCGTGAAGGCCTTTCGACATTTAAAAAAAAAAAAAAAAAAAATAAAATTGCTTTCTTACAGCCTAGCCATCCTTGGCTGGCATGTCGGCTGTAACGTATGCTGAAGGTCTTATAAAGCTATTCACAAACAGAAACTACCCCACCTGCCTAGTCTGCATGCAGATTTTTGCATGCCATAACCCCACACAACCTAAATACTCCCTTCGCCACCACCACCAACCAACTAGAAAAAGCACTCCCCTAATATTACTCTGAATACTGCTTTGGACTGGAACAACTAAACCACATCCATAATCTCTTCAAGGTATATGTTAAAGAACAGTGTGGAAAGGCAACAACTTTGTCTAACACCTTCTCCAATTTGGTTCCATCCGATATTTCATTTCCAATCCTTATCCTCACTTTCTGGTGTAAATATAGTTTCTGTATAACTTGTCTCTCCAATCTACTCCTTTCCTCTTCAAAATATACATCAGCTTCTTCCACTGAACTCTGTCAAAAGCCTTTTCTAAATCTATAAAAACAGCAAAGATTTCTCTACCTTTTTCCATATATCTTTCCCCTATAGTTCTTGTGAGGTTACTTATCAATTTGGAACTTCTGTTCCAATGATTTTCACTTCCTGTCATCATGCCCAAAAATGAGGTATATCCTGCCTCACCCCTCCTAAAGTGATGTTCTGTTGCCCACCTAACCTCCATAACATCCTAGTCAATCCCTGTGCAATCCTCAACTCCAGCCTCCTGCCACAAGGATCATATCCCTGTGATGACCCTACTACAAGACCTGTCCACTCCATCTACTCAGCACTTCCTTTTCCAGTACTGTCACCGGCTTATCCTGCCCTATAATAGGCTGAGCCATGTGTTTAAGCAACCATGTAATTTACCAACTTTGCTGCAATCACTGCACAGGTTTTTACATTGGCACGACCTCTAACCAGCTGTTCATTAGGTTGAATGATCACTGCCAAATTGCAGCCAAATACAAGGTAGACCACCCTGTGGCTCATTATGCAGTGGAGCATATGCTTGATTTCAATGGTTTCTTTACAACCCAGACCATCTGGAGCTTCCCTCCACCTCCCCCACCATCAGCTATTCTGAAGTTCACAGACAGAAGTTATCCCTACAGTAAATTCTCTGATCCCAAAATTAGCCAGGCCTCGACCTATGATTACCCATGTTTTCCACACCCAACAGTTCTTGCCTCCTCTGTTCTAAACCTCTACAATTCTGTATGTGCATATGTGTTTTGCTTCCCTCCCACCCCAAACTTGTCCACTCCATTCCTAAGCTGCATCTCGTTTGACTCATTGAGTTCTTATATGTGCCATAAGGCCATACTGTATGTATCACCACCATTGCTTTCCACTCTTCCTGCTCCCCCCTCCCCCCATCCCTCTCCTCATATCCCTTCATCACAGAGCCTGGTTTGGAGTGTAGTGGCTGAAGATGACAGTTGTGTGTCTGTGAAGTGTGCCTGTGTGACTGCTCTCTTTTCTGATGAAGGCTAATGGCTGATAGCTTAAGCATTGTATGTCAGCATGTCTTTTTTAGTACTTGTTGCAGCTCATTGTATATCTTTGTAGTAATAATAATAATTTTGTGTGGCTCATTGACCTGGTGCAAGTATTTCAATTGGACGCTACTTTGGCAACTTGCATGTCCATAACCTCCCCCAATTATCCAATGGGGAAAAGAGACCTACAGCTTAATGTGGAATCCAAACCATGTGTCATTTCTGGCGACTCCTCATATCATAGAGAGGTGAAGGATGGGTTGAAATGCAGACTGAAAAAATCTGAGGTCCGACCGGTTTTCAAACCCACAACCCTTCGGTTTCCAGTCAAACGCTTTACCCCATTTTGTTGTTTTCTCTAAATTGTCAAGATGAATGTTATTTTTGCCTTGAAAAGGGTACAGTCAGTATTCTACTTCATGTTCCTTCTTTCCAACTCCTTCTCTACTAGTCTTATAATTGATATTTGTGATGGCTGTGTGGTCTAAGGTGTCATGCTATGGACTGAGCAGCCATTCCCACCAGACATTTGAGTCCTCTCTTGGGAGTGTTTGTGTGTGTGTGTGTGTGTGTGTGTTTTGCCCTTCGTGTAAGTTACTTTAAGTAGTTTGTAAATCTAAGAACTGATGAACATAGCAGTTTGGTCCAAGAGTTTACAAAAGCCCTGTTTGACTTCCTTACAGCAAAAGATATTACAAGGTAACAGAAAAAAAGTATACAGTTACATTATTCATTACACTACACACTGCTGCAATGCCTTGAAGGGAGCACTGGAATTTCTGGCATGCTTATGCAGTGCATAGAGATGCACATGTAAGCATTTCAGTACACATGCCACTTGGAAGTTCTATATGTTATATACTGCAGTGCACAATGAGCCAAACTTCATGTCTCTGCCTGTGAGTATGCCACTGGCTGTGAGAAAATGGCACTTGTTTTGGACGGCCCACCACCTAGTGGCTGCTGGCACCAGAAAGCCAACCAGACAGCAATGCAGCTCAGTGGTCTAGTGTGCTCCATTCGATGTACATGCTGCGCTAGGAGTGTGAATTGATTGTGTGCTTTCATGTGTACCCTATACAATGTGAACTATCATCTGTATCTTATATTCAACCACAGGCACTACTGCTAGTGCCAATTGTATCACTATTGAGAAGTTACTTCATTGGTGATGAGTGCAGGGTTCAAACTTGTGCGTTTTGTTTGATCTGCTTATCTGCTATGGAGCAACTGCTTGCCACCATTGTGAACATTCCTATTCTGCATGGGGCCAAGTTCTTCAAAATGACTTAAATCTCTAATGAACTCTTTTCAGCAGTTATTCACCATTAGAGCAGCAGTATGGACATCTGTGGTTACAACCTTGGCTTCACCCCTCGCAGCTTCCTTGGCTGCTTCTGCCCCTTCAGGTACTATTTCTTTTCCATCTCTGTTCTCTGGATTTGATGATAGTCTTGAGGACTGGGATTCCTATGAAAAATGATTGCAGCAGCATGTCTTTGCTTTTGGCGTGTCCTACCTGGATTTGTGTAAAGCCTTATTATTGTCATGGATTTCCCTATGCATGCCAGTTATCTCCCGTGCAGAAACCCACGGCATTGACTTTTGACGAATTGTGCCACCTGCTGTCTTCCTATTACCAGCCACCCACTCATGTTATTGCGGCCTGGGTCGAGTTCTGTAAGATGCGCAAGATGTCTAAGCAGTATTACCATGCTTGGGCAGCCGAACTTCATGGCCTTAGCTGTTGTATGTTTGTCAAAGCTACCCTACAGGAATCCTAAGCTAGTGATATGGTCCACAATGCCATTCTTCACTTAGCTCTGGACTGGGAAGTGTGCCAACAGGCCTTGCAATTAGACAAGCCTAAGCTAGTGGATGTGCTTCATATTGATCAATCTTTCAAGATTTCTCATGCTGCAGGGAATCGAATTGAGGCATGGGGTGATGTCACTGCTATTTCTCCTGACGACGTTCACTTTTTCACTTCTGTAGCCAATGTTGCCATGGTACACAACTGCCCTAATCACCAAGTGTGTGGCAGCCAGCAACAATCTACTAAACAACACCAACACGCTGCACCATGTGGATGTTCCAACACTCAGCAACCTCTTCCATACTGCCAGTTCTGTTTTGTTGATCATGACAGGAAATCTTGCCCTAAATGCTGTGTGGCTTGTAATAAGTGTCAAAAGAAGGGCCACACGGATTCAGTATATCGTTCTCAACTAATTTCGGCGGATGTAGACATGGAAATCAATTTGGTTCAGAAATTGCAACTGTCTCCTATGAAACTATTTGTGGAAGTGTAAGTTTTTGATAAACTTGTGACATTGCAAGTATATACAGGGACTTGGTCTCCCTGTTAAACTATCACACCTATGCGCGGCTGAGCTTCCCCTAGCAATTCCCAGTGGAGCACTCCTTGCACAACTATACTCATCAATGCATTCCCATGTTGTGACCGTTTACAGCTTCAACTGCATTCAAATCTGGGGTGCATCTGATCATTTTCCTTGTGGGTGATGATTTGGTCACAGTGAACATATCTGGCCTTGATTCTTTCACAGCCTTTGAATTTTCAGTCTCTGATTCAGTTAACTTAGTTTTCTGGCCTGTTCTGTAACCTCAAGTCACTCTATCAAGAATTTTTCCTTTATTTTCTGGTGATTTGGGTTATGCTTCTGACATTATGGCGCACATTACTATGTAGCAGAACATGTGGTCAAAATTTTTCACACCCACTAGGCACAAGTCGCCTTGCACAATCAGCAGAAGGTCGAACATGATCATCTCCAAACCTTGCAGGTTCTTAGCCCAGTTACATCCAATGAATGGACCACCTTACTTGCCATTGTACATAAACCCTTAGGTGCTTTATGTATTTGTGGCGAGTTAAAGGTCATCATTAATGTGCAGTTGGTCATATACCCACTGCCATGCACTGATTAATTGCTGGCTTTACTTTTGGGGTTACATGTAGTTTTTTCCAAGTAGATTTGGTGGAGGATTATCTCCGACTTCCCCTCGATATGGATTCCAGGCATCTGCTGGTGGTTACACCTGTTGGCCACTATTACTATCATCATTTACTATTTGGCATGGGCAGCACACTGGCTATTTTTCAATGCTTTCTGCAACAGATGTTCCGCTCTGTTTGGGTTGAGTTGACTAGCTAGATGACATTGTGATTATGGGTTCATTCTCCATGGAGCACCTTCATTAGTTGCTTCAAGTTCTCCAGTCTGCCAGGCTCTGTTGCAATCTCTCCAAGTCTTGATTTTTCAACCAACCATTCCCTATCTTGGGTTCGAAATTTCATCAGGAGGAGTATGCTCCCTGCTGGACCGTGTAGTCGCAGTTGCCTCTCTTTTCTGAACCAGCATCCATCAAGGACTTGCAGGTTTTTCTTGTCATAGTTCCATATTACCAGTGCTTTCTGCCCCGTGTTACTAGTGTACTGCTGCCTATCCACCACCTCCTCCATAAAGACTTGACCTTTGTCTGGTTAGCAGACTATTACTGTGCTTTCTGCACTCTCAAGAATCTTGTAGTGTTGGCTCCTTGCCTGGCTGTGTACACTCTGGGTCAGCACCTAGCCCTAGCTACAGATGCCTCTCAGCACGGTGTTGGGGCAGTACTGGCCCATAAATGTTCTGACAGGGCAGAACGCCTTATTGCTTACACCTCTAAAACTTTGACCCCAGCAAAGCAACAATATTTTCAGATTGAAAAAGAAATGTTGGCCACTGTTTATGCCTTTAAAAAAATTCACATGTTCTGGGATGGTGGAAAGTTCCACTTTCTTATGGACCACAATCTATTGGTTTCCCTTTCTCATCCTACCGCCTCTGTACCAGTTGAGGCTGCCCACTGGCTTCTGCTCTGGGTTCTCTTTCTATCACAATTCGGTTATGAAATTCACTTCCGGCCTACATCTCAACATGCTAATGCTGATGCTCTGTTGTATCTTCCTATTGAACCTGATCCAAATTTGATCATGAAGAACTTTTCTGCTTTTATGTGGATGAGGAAGCAAAGGCTACCGTGGATAGTTTTCCTATTACATCTTTGATACTGTCTGCTGCTGTGGCTTCTGGCTTTGTGTTCCGAAAAGGTCAAGAATTATATTTGTACCGGTTGGTTGAACATTCCTCTGCACCAAGCCTCCGAATTGTGGAATCATTTTTCCTTCTGGCTGTATTTGTCTGAATGTGACAGGATCATCCTACTGGCTACTGATGGCCTGCAGTCTGGGGTGATTGTGCCGGTGACCTTACATTTGTGTGTGTTGATGTTGCTACACGGAGACATTGTGGTGCATCCCGCACTAAAACCCTGGTCCTGCAGCTTGTGTTTTGGCCCAGTATGGACAGTGGTATTATGCGCCTGGTGGTCTCCTGCTCGTAATGTGTTTCACAGCAAGCAGCGTCACATATGTCGCTTTCACCTTTGCCTCAGCCACGACAGCCCTGGGAGTGTGTACTTGTGGACTCATTGGTTTCGTACAATGGCCCTCAGTTTACCTCCTACACTGTTTGGGATTTTTATGTCCATTGGGAGTCTGCTATGTTCCTACTCTGCCTTTCCATCCCCAGGAGTGGTTAGGACACACTTTCAAGATCCAGATGCGCAAGTATTTGGTATGTTTATCCAATGCTATGCTTTGATTCTTATCTTCTTACTGCTTTATGCCGATGGGGGATCGTAGTCCCACTGAATTGCACCATGGCCACCAACCACAAACGCTGTTGCACCTGCTGTTGCCACAGCCATGGCCTGCTGCTGCACCATCCCTGCACCACTACTTTCCTGGCTCTGCCATCTGGGTGTGGGGTTTTGGACACAGCACCTGCTGGCTGCCACGCGTCATTATGGACTGCTGGGGCCAACTTATATGATTAGTGTGCAGGCCAGGAGGCATGGTGTGCCACCACTGGGCTCCTGCAGGGCTCGCACTACAGGCAGCACCACTGCCTCTGCCGCAGCCGGTCTCCACATCTCCCGTGCAGGCACTGGTTCCAATGCCTCTGCCAGTGCCAGTGGTTCCATGCCTGGTGCTCCCCGCAGTTGTTGTACCCCCAGTGATGCTGACGTCACTCGTGGGTGCCATCAGCCTGACCAAGGTGGCACTTGCCAATGACAACTCCACTTTGTCAGCTGTCATTCCTGACGTGTGACCACAAGCCTCACAGTCCAGCCCTGCTAATGGACGTTGCCTGGATCTGTTTGGCATCAGTCGACATTTCTCCCTGAGGGTGGAGGAGTTATATATATTATGGCGTATGCTGCCGGCGCGCCACCTAGCAGCTGCCAGCACCAGAAAACCAACCAAACTGCAGCACGGCTCAGTATTTTAGTGTGTTCCAATCAATGTATACACTGCACTAGGAGAGTGAATTGATTGTGTGCTTTTGTTTACGCCCTGTACATAGTGAACTATCATCTGTATCTCATGTTCAACTGCAGGCACTACTGCTAGTACCAATTGTATCACTATTGAGAAGTTACTTCACTATATAAAAGTGTGGTAGACAGCCATGTAGACATGCAAGAATTGTTTTTTTGTGCAGTTGTTTTGCATAACACAGTGAGATCTTTTGAGCATGTTCCAGAATTCGGCAAAGGAAGAATAGTTGCCAAGACAGATTGTGATTATCCTTCAAAGAAATAAATCACTGTGCAGACATAACCAGTCAACTATGATGCAGATCTGCAATCGGTGGATGCAGGAGAGAATGAATTGCAACAACTTGTCGACCACTATACATGATGACAAGCAACTGTGCAAATGGAAGAATTGGATCTCTCTGCCATATCATCAACTATCTCCACATTGTCAATCTGTTGCCCAACAAACAGTGTCTGCAAATACTGTTTGATATCATTTACAACAGAGTGGACTGTCCACATGGTGTCCATTGATGTGTTTCCCACCACTGTGTCAACACCATGGGCAGTTTCTCTGGCACTCATGTGATCAAAGACAGACATGGACTTAATAAGTGGAATGGCCCTTTTCTTTCCTTTTGTTACAAACTGCCATAATCCAAAATATTTGGGGGTAACACTCGACTGTGCACTGATGTGCAGGAAACACTGCCTAAAAGACAAAACAAAAATTATCTGCCCACAATAACATCTTGAGAAAGCTCACAAGCAGCCCAACCGACAATAATCAGAACATTAGCAATTGCATTATGTTATTCTGCTACTGAATATTCTTGCTGTGTTTGACACATGTCTGTTTAATTCTAGGCATGTCGAAGTTGCCCCAAAATTAGACCTGTACATCTGCATACATACTCTGCAATCCACCGTAAGGTGCGTGGCAGAGGGTACACTGTACCACTACTAGGCATTTCCTTTCCTATTCCACTCCCAAATAGAATGAGAAAAAAAGAATGCCTATATGCCATCGTATGAGCCCTAATTTCTCTTATCTTGCCTTTGTTATCACTACGCGAAATGTAAGCAGGCGACAGCAAGGTCCCTACACTCTGCTTCAAATTCAGGCCCTCTAAATTTCCTCAACAGAAATTCAAGAAAAGAACATTGTCTTTCCTCCAGCGATCCCCAAATGAGTTGCCAGAGCAGTTCCGTGACACTTGTGCATTGGTCAAACCTTCCAGTAACAAACCTAACTGCTCGCCTCTGAACTGCTTTCATGTCTTCCTTTAAACTGATCTGCTAAAGGTCCCAAACACTTGAGCAATACTCAAGACATGGTGGTACAAGCATTTTATATGCAGTCTCCTTTACAGATGAAGTACATCTTCCCAAAATTCTCCCAATAAACCGAAGTCAGCTGTCTGCCTTACTCACAACTGTCCTTACATGTTTGTTCCATTTCATATCGCTCTGCAATGTTATGCCTAGATACTTGAACGATGCAACTGCACCAAGAAGTTCACTACTAATGCTGTAGTCGAACATTATGGGATTGTTTTTCCTACTCATGCACATCATCTTACATTTTTCTACATAGAGAGCTAGCTGCCATTCTTCACAACAAACTAGTTATTTTGTCTAAGGCATCCTGTATGCGTTTACAGTCAGTTAAAGACCTCATCTTCCCATACACCACAGCATCATCAGCAAACAGCTGCAAATTACAAGTTACTCTGTCCATCAGATCATTTATATAGATAGAAAATATTAGCGGTCCTATCACACTCCCCTGGGGCACACATGACAATACATTTGTCTCTGATGAACACTTGCCATCGAGAACAACGTACTGCGTTCTATTACTTAGGAAGTCTTCCAGTCAGTCACAAATCAGTGAACCAATTACATAAGCTCATATCTTCGTTGGCAGTCTGCAGTGTTGCATTGCATCAAACGCTTTTTTGAAGTCGAGAAAAACACAATCCGCCTGTTGCCCTTCATCCATGGCTCGCAAGATGCCATGTGAGAAAAGGGCAAGCTGAGTTCACATGAATGATGTTTCCTAAACCCATGCTCATTCATAGAAAGAAGCTTTGATGTCAAAGATATTGGCCTGTAATTATGTGGATCAGTTCTCTTTCCTTTCTTATAAATGGGAGTCACCTGCGCTTTTTTCCAATCACTAGGAACTTTGCACTGAATTAAAGATTCGCAATAAATGCAAGCTAAGTAAGGGGGCAATGCCGCAGAAAACCAAACTGGTATTCCATCCGGACAAGCAGAATTTTTCGTATTTAGCTCTCTCAGCTGCATCTCTACACTGGATATACATATTACTATGTCCTCCATTTCGGAATTAGTACGTTGATCAAATTACGATACATTTGTGTGGTCCTCCTGCGTGAAAGATTTCTTAAAGGTTAAATTTAGAACTTCAGCTTTCCATTTGCTTTCTTCTATTACTGCTCCGGAATGATCAATGAGTGACTGTATAGTGGGCTTTGACCCGCTTATCAGTTTTACATAGGACCAGAATTTTTTCGGGTTCTCAGAAAGATCTTTTGCTAAGGTATTGCTGTGGTAATTATTGTATGCTTTGCGCATCAATCTTTTATTAGACACATACATCTCTAATAATGTTTGCCTGTTGTCATTTGCGTGTTCTTTTTTGAACTGAGAGTGCAACAGTCTTTGCTTTTTCAGTAGCTTTCTAACATTATTATACCACGGTGGATTTTTTCCATCCTTAATCGACTTTACAGGCACATATTTCTCTAACTCTTTATGTACAATGCACTTAAATTTAGTCCACAATTCCTCTACTCCTTAGTGCCGGAACTAAACGATGCCCATTCATTTTCTAAGTGTGTTTCTAATATTTGCTTATCAGCTCTTCCCAACAAAAACACACTCCTAGCCTTCTTGATTGATTTATGAACTTTGGTCACCATCGACGCAATGACGATATCATGATCACTAATTACTGTCTCTACACAGACATAGTTAATAAGTAGCTATAAGGTCTAAAATACATCATTGCGTGTGGGTTGCTGGTTTAACTGCTCAAGACAGTGTCCAAAAGTAGCTCACTAGACTGCTTGTGTGTACCGCCTGAAATATAACTAGAGAGTTCCTAATCTATACTCTTTAAGTTGAAGTCTCCCCCGACTATTATTACATGGCCTGTTTCTACCTGCTGTAGACTTTCTTCGACTTACCCTAAAACTACTACAACAGCGCTGGGGGGGGGGGGGGCTGGTAAAAACACCCAACTATTAACTTTACTTCTTTTAGACCTGTTATACATGCCCAGATAACTTCAGAGTTACTTTCATCCTTGATCTTAGTAGAAACAATATCTTTGTCCACAGCGATGAACACTCTTCGTTCAGTTGTGTGCGATCTATCTTTCCGATATACATTTCCTCGCTAAATACTTCTGAACTGGCCACATCATGATTTAACCAGCTTTCGGTGCCTAAAACTATCTGAGAACAATAATTTCCATGCCGTGCAGCAAATTCGGGAACTTTGTTTCTAATACTTTGTAAGTTCGTGGCTAATATTTTGATAGTAGAATTACTGAGCCGAACGCGGCCTGAATTCTCTGTCTGAATGTTGAAAGGCAAGTGCTCATCATAGTTTGCGCCTAGCCTAAAAAAACCCATGTGCACTCCACAAGTACTCTACTACCTGAGTAGCCGCTTCCTTAGTGTAGTGCACCCCTGATCTATCTAGGGGCGTCCTACAATTCCGCACCCAATAACGCAGATCCAGAAATCTACAGCCATGACTGTCACAGAGTCAGTGAAGCCTCTGGTTTAGACCCTCCACCCGGCTCCAAACCAAAGGACCCTGATCAACCCTGGGAACAATGCTACAAATCAAAAGCTCTGCTTGCACCTCACGTGCAAGGGCAGTAGCCTTCACCAATTCTGCCAGCCGCCCCTAGGAACTGAGGATGTCCTCAGACCCCAAGCAACAAGCATCATTGGTGCTGACATGAGCCACGACTTGCATTAGACCGCACCCTCGATAGCCATGCCTCCATATCTTGGATGAGGCAGACGCATGTTGGACTTCTTTCCGGATCATGATGCTATCTTCTTAAGGGGCTCCATCACATGCCTAACATTGGAGCTCCCAATAACTAATAATCCCCTCCCCCCATGCACCTGCTCAAACCCTGCTGAAGGAGTGGCCATACGTCCACTCACAGGACAAACGGACGTGGACGGACAGTCAGCCTCCACATTGGCCTTCCGCCTCAAGAAATGCGAACGCCATTCAACCCGCCACTCCCCTTGTGATGAGGGTGGCTTGACCAGGTCCGGTACATCTGAAGGTGCCTCTGTAGCAGGGACAGAGGGCGAAGCATGACACCTTGACACACTCGATGCACCAGACTCCCTGCCACCGCTGCAGCCCAAGACAGCAGCCTGAACATGGCTGAACGTAGGCAACAGCACACTCAGCTGTTCAGCTGCGTCCAACTCCTCCTGTGTCCGCACACGGCAGGCACACAGCCTATCCATCCCATTGATACAATTAACTGTAGAAAGTAGAAAACTAAATAATCAACTTTTAACTAGGATAGTACTTTAATAAAGGCAGCTGGCAGCTGACTGAACTGTGGTCAGTGGTAACTACACTGTCAAAACAACGAATCTGAGTCCAGCAGTTTTCAAAATAAACAAAAAAATCTATGGAATACACTGTTATCAAATGCATGGGAATTTAAGCTTTCTTAAACCAGAACACAAACTAAGGAAGTGACAATATGACACTTAAATCATGTAGCTTGCAGCAGACGAAAACTATGCAGACGGTATTTATCAAAATACGCAAGAATAAACTCTTAAAACAGTAGCACAAATGAAATCTGCTAAGCAGGTGAGAAGAAACCTCTTAAAAACAGAAGCACTAACAAAAATTAAGAAATTAACTGGCAATGAAATTATTATACTTAGCACTCTGGGTGATGAGGCAGTGAAACAGCTGGCACTGGTGCCTGAGCAAACACCTACTTACAAACTCTATAACTTGGTGGGAATAGCTCCACCAGATGTAAGATGGGAAGTTGCCGTGAACACAGAGAGACGCAAACTAGAACTAAACGACACTCACCCGTTGCAGATACCACCCTCCTCCAGGCAGGCTGAAATCTAGAAAGAGCTTCTTAAAAACTACTGTCAATAGCGTAGCTCACCATCAATGGCACAACATAACCCGTGGACCACCAGAAATGCTGTTTTGCATAGTGGATTCTACTTTGGAGGCCTCCCACCCCCTCCGCTCCTCCCCCAGACGAAAATCTCCAATGGAAAACTTGGAAGTCCCTCCACAGATTAAGAAGTGGGGTGGACCGAACAAAGGATAAGTTGGTCATATGGAACTATCTTGAGGACCCATCAACTCACCTAAACAACTATGAGCGAAGGTCGAATTACAGTCTGGAGACACCTTACGGAGATACTGCCTAACTGCTGCCTTATGCATCACCATAATGATCCTGAAGTTGGTATTTTTGTTTTGTGATGGTATCGGATTCGACTCCCGCAATCCCCTAATATGAATTGAAAGTATACTAACCGTTCAATGTTACATGTCTGAAATGTTGGAGCCTTCTGTCCTCCCATAACTTCTGAGCTTTTCAAAAGCCACATTGCAATGAGGGTAATGTGCAACCACACTTGCCATAGGCATACATTGTTCAAGAATTGTTCATCATCCATTGGACTGCAGTGCTGCTTTGGCCTTCCTGTTCTTCCAACCCGTCACCTATTCACCGCATCTGGTCAATCATTATGGATTGATTAGCCTAGGATGCACCACTAACTGCTACAACAGATCAACTTTGGCAATATGTGGAAGCAGCATGGACTGCTAATCTCCAACAACATATTCGGAACCTATTTGATTCAATACTGGTTACTGAAGTGTGTAGTAGTGATTATTGGTAAGCAGCAATGTCAGCAACACTCAGTACCTATTTTCACTTTGCACGGGACTGTATTTTCAATTGTCTAATTTTCATACATATATCTCACAATTTCTTGGTGATGAATTTTGGGTGGACAGCAGTGTAATAATAAAATTCACATTTCAACACAATGTAAAGTGTATTTTGAAATTGGCTTTATTGACATAATTAAGCAGTAAATGTTCCAAGACAGAAAAGCAGCAGTTTCTTAAACCACTCCCAATGACTCGAAAGGAGCAGTCCAAGTCATTTAATTTTTCGCAGAATTAACTCATGAAGTAGTTTCTACAAACCGTCCTCATCATCCTCAACTATCCCGTTATTTATACTACAAATCTATGTGCCACATCATGCTTGGGTATTTCTGTAATAAAAAGTAAAATGAAAAAAAGGTGTCAAATGTGTCATTTCGTCCTTATCTATGGAAGTTACATAGTAATAACCTTGGTCAGATCGATATTTAATATTTTTGTCATAAGTTAAATTATGTACTATAGGCCTATTCGTGTATGGAAAAAAAAAAAAAAAAAAAAAAAAAAAAAAAATTGAATGATATGCCGGTAACACATTTTCCTAAGATCACATCTTGGCATCAACAACTGCCCTATTAGGCTTCCGAAGGAAACAATTAGATGATTTCTACACTAACTCTGCCGTATTTTTGTAAACTACTTGTAGGTCTTTCTTCTTCAACAACGATAGGCCTATGTGTAAACAATAAACGAACTACCGGTACTGTAAAGATCGATTTAGGTCCGGTTTCGGGACAAAGCATACCGTATATATATAGCTTAAAAGGTGTGGGGACCTGATTATGTTATAGAATTACACTTGCTGGTGGTCTGTTCGATTAATAGAGATTGCTAGAAATCAATTTTCTAATTTGATACGTACGGCATGTGCTAATATTGATATCTCAAGGTAATAGGAATCTTGCGAATGGGCTTCTTCGTTAAATTCCTAAAGTGGAATCTTGGAGATAAGATTAGAAGAATGCAAATATGATAGCCGTTCCTCTGTTATCGCAATGTCCTTGTCTACTTTACGTTAAACCCGTAATGAGAAAATTACACTTGTTTTAGGCCTACCGGAAAAACCTGAAACGTCTCAACAGTAGATAGGCCTATGACAACACATAAGAACTAAAAAAAACAGTATGTATAGGTTATTTTATTGATATATGATTCAATAAGTAGCATCGTGCTAAATGAGAAACGAGGGTCAGTCAGTAGTTTTCTTTGCCTTGAACATCTTTGCGAAGCGAATGTGGAACTCAAGGTATGTTTGTTTACACTTCAAATGCAATTGAATAAAACATGCGAGAAGTGCATGCCTCATCAACGATTGTAAAAAAATGACAATAGACCTACTAAATAAATGAAAAATAGCTCCCACCCGCTGACACAGACCCATAACCAAAATCCCATACCAGAAATTGTTATTCACTTAGAGAACGTGACAGTTTTCGTCATTTATTACATGTATGGTTATTTTAATCTGTCATTGCGGAGATTTTATTGCAGGAATGGATCAGTCTCCCCTAGTTTTGATACATTTTTGGGTACGAATTGTTGGTACCGGTATCACGTTCCGGTCGTAAATCAGTTACGTCAAATGGGACATGTGACGCAAAAATCCTTAAGTAAACACTGTAACAGACTGTGACTGTAATACAATCAATGACATACATACTAACAGCTTAACAAAATCTTATATTCAGTAAGGTGGGCGTAACTTGAACCGAAAGACGAAATAGATCCTGGGGTAAAAAAAGATCCTGTTTACTAATCCCCATACTTGACCTGCTAGCGTTTTATATGGAAAGAATGTCATTGGGACTCTTGTAGGAATTATCACTTAAGCTTCTATGCTGTCCCTTTTATTTTTGTTTAATACTGAAGAAAGAACACCACATATTCCTCAGCTGTTTGCTCTCAGGGCTATTAATGAAACTGAACATATAGTATTGATAAAATAATAGCCTCTATGTTTGTGACAGTATAATAATGCTCCACTGTTGAAAAGTATGTAAATCATGTTACAAATTTTGGATTGTGCTTATCACATTAATATTTAATTATCCCCAGGTTTTTCTTTCTCTGAACTTATTTGATTGCTGTCAACCATCTTAAGATTATGGAAATTTATTTTTTATTTTTTTAAAGTATTGCATAAATACAACTGCACACACTATGATGACATATTAATTTATATTTTAATAAACCTAAATTAAAATAAAACTGGGGATACAATCAAAAGAGAGGAAAATAGAGAATGAAAATCAACTTTTGCAATAAATTGAGCACCATGTAGGCCCTATTGCAAATGACAGAAAACAAGAGGAAACATTGTTCTTTATCTTTTCTGAGGGAATACAGCTGTGAAGTGTGATGAAATGAAGATGGCATGCACTTGGGTAAAATATTCCTGAGGTAAAGCAGTTTTCCTTTCAGATATTAAGATGGAGTTATTCAAGAGAGTATCAGTATCAGGAAAAATGCAATCAAATCAAGAATTTTATTCACCATGGATCATTGTTCAATGATATTGGTTTCGTCATTGAAATATATAATACAATATGAAGTATTAAGTACAGATAATGAAGTTCAGTAATCTAATGCCAATAAGACATGTTATGCCTTCAAACATAGAAACAATAAAATACACAGGAAAGTATTAGAAAATAATGTCTTAAGCTATACTATTCTGTAATCATGGTGTACCAAATCATTTGTATAGCAAGTCTTTAACATGTGTGGTATACAATTACATGACTCTTAATACACATAAATCAAATATTATTAATTACAAAGAATTGTTAAATGTTAATATCCTGCTCTGGTATCTCTAGGAATTCCTTAATGTCATAAAATTGATGATCAGATAGCCAGCTGTACCATTTCAATTTAAACATGTTTATATCCATAGGTCTTGCATATGCTGGTAATTTGTTAAAGAATATCAGAGGGTTCACTTTGTGAGAATTTTTAGTCCTTGACAACCTGTGTCTTGGTATATCCAAGTTATTCTTAGCCCTGGTATTGTGTTCCTGTATTTGTCCCCTAGCAACAAATTCTGAGATGTTGTTTTTAATATAGAGTACAGACACATAGATGTATAAATTTATAATTGTGAGAATTCTTAGTTTTATGAAAATAGGATGACAATGTTCCCTACAGCTCCTTTTACACATTATGCATACGACTTTTTTTGTGGTTTTAAGATATTCTTAATGTGAGAGGAATGTACCCATATAATCAAACCATATGAAGTATGGGACTGAAACATCGCAAAATATGTCATTCTGAGGTACTCCACACTCACTACTTTCCTGAGTTTCATAATGAGGTATGCTACCCAAGATATTTTTTTATATACATGATTTACGTGTTCCTCCCATCCAAGATTGGAGTCTATGTGAATGCCTAGAAGTATTGCAGACTTATTCTCTACTTCATTATACATTCCCATTAACAGTTGTTGGGTTTTATTAGGGTTACATAGAAGCTTATTTACTGAAAACCAGTCTAGGGCCCTATCCAGATTTTCTTCTGTAAGTTTAGTCAGATCTTTGCTGTTCTGGTGTGTGGTAATAAGTGTCATGTCATCAGCATAGCACACGACTGGGTGGCCTATGTTTTGTGGTAAATCATTGATTGCCACAATGAAGAAGAGGGTCCAAGAATAGATCCTTGTGGAACTCCTGTATGGGTCCAAGAATAGATCCTTGTGGAACTCCTGTATTGATGTCCATCAAGGAAGAATTTATATTTATGACTGATACAAATTGTTTTCTGTTGCTTAAGTAAGAATTTATAACCTCTAATGTGCTTCCCTGCACCCCATAGAATTCAAGTTTCCTTAGCAGTATGTTGACTGGGATGCAATGCTTTGCTAAGATCACATAATACCAGGGATACCATGTTATTGCCTTCAAAAGCTGCTAAGGTTTGATCAATAATTTCCAAGACAGCCCTCGTTGTGTTTCTTCCCTTGCGAAAGCCAAACTGGCTGTCACATAGGATGCTGTACCTTTCATAGTAGCTGCTTATTTGTGTGTGTAGCAGTGCCTCGAATATCATTGAGAATACTGGGACAATTGACACTGGTCTATAACTTTGGGGAAGTCGTTTGTTCCCATTTTTGAACACAGGGACAACTTTTGAGATCTTAAGTGTATCTGGGAAAACACCAAATTCCACACATTTATTAAAAATAAATGCTAATGGAGCAGAGCTGGAGTGTATTGTTTCTTTGATTAAGTAATTTGATAACCAATAACAATCCATACTTTAGGAGGTTGAAAATTTTGATACAGCTTTTATAATATCACCAGATGTGATAGCACTCCAATGAAATACCTGCTCAGCTGACTGTGGTGCTCCAACCATGTCCATTGCAACTGAATTTGTAGTTTCAGTACTGTTTTCTATTTCTTTGACAGAATTTAAGAAGACTTAATGACATAATACTTCATGCTGCCTTACATTTATTGCTTGCATTTTCAATATAATTTTCAACTGCTAGCTTTTTTGCAAGAATAAGCCTAGCTTTGTAAATTTTTTTGCATTTGAGATATGACCTGTAAATGTTTTCACTATTTTCTGTTTTCTGTGGATAGGTATTCTTATGCATATTGAATAGCAGGGGCATGTTTCCTCCGATTTCTGCTAGTTCTTTAGTAAACCAGTTCAGTCTTTTATATTTTGGTGTATGTGGATGCTTGATTTTTCTTATTGGTGAGCAAGAATACCATAAATATATATACTTTTTAAAGAAGTTGTCAAAGTACATTTCGGTTCCCCTTTTACCAGGTTGACAATCATATACAAAGGCCCAGTTTGCACTACTTAATTTTTCACTGAACATTCTTATGTGCTCTTCCTTTTGTCCTCTAATGAGTACTAATTTGTATTCTTTAGTATTAGGCCTAACTGGTTTGCTTTTATAGTGTGTGAGGAGTATTGGCTCATGATCAGCTGGTCCCCCTCCTGCAAGTCGGACTGTAAAATCTTCCCTATGGAAGTTAACAACAATATTGTCTAGGCAGGCATTCTTTCGTGTGGCGCGGTTATTTGTACAGTAGAGGTCTAATGATCTTAGCATATTAATGAATGTCCTTGATACTTGACTTTGTGTGTTTGCCATTTCTATGTTAAAATTACCACAGATTGCAATTCTAGTCTTACCCTTCAGGATATTTTTAACTACTAATTCACATTTTCAATAAACAAATTAACATCACCATATGGAGACCTATACAGACTAACTACCACAATATTTTCATTTAATAGTTTTACACAACTGAACTCTCCATCAAGTTCAGAACAATATGAGGATAGATCAATTTTGAAAAATTTTACTCCTTCTTTGACAAAATTTCCAGCACCACCATTCTTTCTTTGTTTTCTACATATTATGTCTCCCACAACATATCCGTGAGGAATGAAAACATTTAATTGCTCTTGGCTTAACCATTGCTCAGATATACATATAATATCTACATTCTCCACATTTCACAAATGTTCTAGTAGCTTATTCCTAATGCAACATAGGTATGTTAATTTGTAAAAAAAGTAATAAGTTTGTCTTTATTTGTAGTCATCTGAGAGATATTCAACACTGTTTTTGACATTGTAGGCTCTGTTAATGTCTTTAGTCCTGGCACATTGTGATTGTCTGCATTGTGATAGTCACATACCTGATCTGTTTGTTGACTGCTTCCTTCTGTGGAATAGCCGTCGAGCCCACCAAAAATCCTGGTCCTTTGGTAGCTGATTCTTTCTTCTTGTTGACCACCGTATTCCACCTGATGGTTGTTTTGCAGCCTGCTTATAATTTGGACTACTTCTTTCTTGTAAGGTGTTTCCTTTGCAGCTCCATCAACTGATTCTGCTAACTTTTGCGCTGCTCTCTTTCATATCATATTTCCCTGAGTAGTGGTGCTATCCTGAGAGACATGGTTCAGTTCTAAGGATTCTGTTGTTCTTTGTGCAGAATTATTCTCATTATCTGGGTGTAATGCAGGAATATGTCTGATAATTAATATGAAAGTAAGAATCTGGATAATTATAATGGGCAGCATGGTGAATGTATTATCATATACTTTACAAAGCCTACACCCACTACTGTAATGTAAGTATTATACTCACTATCTCTGCAAATAATGAAGATATTTAAAAAAAAGTTGAAATAAAATATTTTTTTCATGCAGTTAAGGGAAAGCAAAATTTAATTGTGATGGAGGAGTGGAATTTGATTGAAGGAAAAGAGAGAGAAATATAACAGGTAAATATTGTTTGGAAAAGAGGAATTTGACTGATAGAATTTTGCACAGAGTACAGTGTAATCATCACTAACATTCAGTTTAAGAATCATGAAAGAAGGTTGCATTTATGGAAGAGTCCAGGAAATACTCGAAAGCTTCATATTAATTTTACGATTATAAGATGAAGATTTAAGAATTGATGTGGACTCTGACCATAACTGTTGGTTATGAACTGTATAACTGGAATATATAGTAAAATAAGGAGATGGGACATGCATAAATTGAAGGAACCTAGAGTGTTTGAGTCTCAGAGGCTGCATTAGTCAAAGCTTGTTTAAAACTGGAGAAAATACTACAGTATAAGATGAATGGGTAGTTGTGAGAGGTGAAATAATGAAGGCAGCAGACGATCAACTAGGTAAGAAGACTGTCGTCGTTGTGGTTTTCAGTCCTCAGACTGGTTTGATGTAGCTCTCTATGCTATCCTGTCCTGTGCAAGCTTCTTCATGTGAGAATAAGAACAGCAACATACATCTTTTTGAACCTGCTTACTGTATTCGTTTCACAGTCTTCCTTATAATGCTAAACTGATGATGCATTGATGTCTCAGAATGTGTCCCACCAACCTATCCCTTCTCTTAGTCAGTATATGACAAAAACTTTTTTCCCTCCAATTCTGTTGAGCACCGCCTCATTACTTATGTGATCTACCCATCTAATATTCATCATTTGTCAGTACCACCACATTTCAAAAGCTTCTATCATCTTTTTGCCTGAACTTCTTATCATGCATGTTACATTCCCATACAATGCTACACTCAGAGAAATACTTTCAGAAAGGATATCCTAACATTTACATTAATATTGGATTGAAACAAATTTTGATTCTTCAGAAATGGTTGCAGGTAGCAGGAATGATATAGGGGAGTTTAAGGTTATTTATGACTTGAAGGCAGCTACAACAATTGAGGTGCATGAAAGATAAGCAGTCATTGAGACAGGTAAGAGACAAGTTTGTACCTTATCTCTGATGTTATGCAATTTATAAATTTCGCTGGCAGTAGAAGACACCAAATAAGGATTATGTGAAGAAATTTATGTTGAAAGAGCAAAAGTAAAAATTTTGATATTTATGTTGACATTGTGATTACGTCAGACAGCAAAAGACTTAGAAGAGCAATATTACATAATGAACAGTATCTTGGAAGGAGGATAAACGATGACTCTTAATCAAAGCAAAATAATTGTATCTAGTGATAGTGAGTTAATTAGATTAAGAAAGAAGGTACTGAAAGTACTAAATGAGTTGTGTTATTTGAGCTGCAAAATAACGTGTGCTGGTTGAAGTTGAAAGAATATAAAATATGGTCTTGCAATCGCAAATAAAGAATTTCTTAAGAAGAGAAATTTGTTGACATGAAATATAGATATATGTGTTAGGAAATCTTTTTTTACTGCATTTATCTGGGGTGTGACCATGTGTTGATATGAGATATGGACGATGAACAGTTGAGACAAGAAGAGAATTGAAGCTTAATGCTTAAGATTAGATTATTTCATGTAACCAATAAGGGAGTGCTGAGTAGATCTTGGCGAAAAGAACAATGTGCCATAACTCGACTAAAACACAGGGATTGCTTGGTAGGCCTACATTCTGAGACATCAAGGGATCACCAACTTAGTATTAGAAGGAAGGTAAAAATCACAGAAGGACACCAGCAAAACATGGGTGCAGTAAATATGTTTGATTTTGATGTTGGTTGCAGTAGTTATTCAGAAATGAAGAGGTACATTGATATGTTCGCGGGCCATGTAATTAAAAACGGCACTGCACTAGTGCTACAGGCCGCTGCCTCGTCCGCCACGAGTACTGCACAAAGTGCCCTCTATATGAGAAAGTGCGCACACATGGCACAACGCTTCGGCTTGTTGATATGTGACTTGAACCGAGCGTGTTATCTTTTTGTGGGTTAGCAGTCAACATAGCACTTGGCAACAAGTCGGTCGTATTGCACACGTGTTTTGCAGCCTCTGTACCGACCCTGTTCTATGGCCGTGGTGTCTGATCTCTTCCTTGTTTCTCTGGGGTATCGTATGTGTGTTTCCTTCATCCTCTATGACTACTCTGGACCCCATGTTACTTCAGGTGCTGCAACAGAAACTGCTGCAGCAACAGCATGGGCTGCATAAACAGCAGATTGACCTCTTAACTAACTTGTTTACTTCATCGTGTGACGTTGTGGTTCTGTAGGGTCCTCCTCCTCTTCTTTCCTATGATGAGCCCACAAAAGAATGGGACAAGTACAAGAATAATTTACGTCAACACTTTCAGGCTTTTGGTGTTATGAACTGTATGTTGTGTCGTGCCTTGTTTCTTTCATGGTGTTCTCCTCAGGTGTATTGGGTTTTATGTAAACTAACGCCGTTGCATGATCCATCTACCCTTTCTTTTGATGAGATGTGTTCCTTGCTTTCTGAGTATTGCTGCCAGCGGACAATACAGTGATCTCTAGTATGGAATTCTACCAATTTCATAAACAATCCAATCAGATATACTGGGACTGAGCGGCCAAACTGCAGGGGCTTAGCCGCCGTTGTAATTTTATCTCGGATGTTCAAAAGGAATCCTATGCAGATGGCATGGTTCTGGACATTATCCTATGCTTGGCTCCTGCCCTCCAGCAGGGTGGCCCCACCTTGGCCGATGTTTTGAAAATCGCTCAGGTTTTTGAGGTTACGTGGGCAGTGGCCCGCACTATCAACACATGGGGTGATATTTTCGCTGATCAACTGCCTGATTGTACGCGGCCTACTTCCGCTGATGCGATGGGGGAGGTGGCGGCGGTTACCTGAAACTGTCCACTCCAGTCACAGGCCCGATTACCAAACAGCTCAGCTCAACATTACAGTTGAAGGCATTCTCATTTAGGTAAATGGGCGGTGATGTTCCCATCTTGTCCCAAATGTTTTCCTAGCTAAGAACATAATGATTGCCCACATCGTTGGGCTACTTGTCGGTACTGTAGGAGAAAGGGGCAGATTTCTTCAGTATGCCACTCGGCACCAGCGCTACCCACACATGATACGGCTATGGAAATTAGTAACATTGTGGCACTCACACACACTCCTGCCAAGCTTTTCATTGAAGTATCTGTTCTGAACCATGCGGTGCAGATGCAGCTAGATACAGGGGTGATAGCCACATTACTGAACTCTCAGACATACGTATATCTTGGATTACCCCCATCCACCCCCTCCTGCAATCAGCATTGCAGAAGCTTTTGAGTTATAACCAACAATCTATTCCTATGTTAGGTCAATTCATGGCCCCAAAAACCTATCACTTGGTGATCCATACAATCACGTTTTTAGTAGTGGATCAAGCCTCAACAGCAACTTGTTTGGTATGAATGTTTTTTGAGCCTTCGGGTTCTCATTATCTGATGAAGTTCATTTAGTATCAGACCAAATGCCATATCTGTCTTTAGAGCCTCTTTGTTCTGAATATGCTCCTTTTTTCTCACCAGAACTGGGTTGTGTTTCCTCCTTCCAAGCTCACATTACCGTGAAACCAACAGCCCGTCATCATTTCTTCTGGGCACATGAGATAACCGTTGTTCTTGAAGCAAAGGTAAAAAGGAATTGGACAGCCTCGTAGATGCCGTCGTTGCTCAGTTGGGTCTAGTTAATGGGCCACACCTTTGGTAGTCATTGTCAAACCCTCTGGCAAACTCTGCATTTGCAGCAACTTTAAAGGCCACAATTAATGCTCAATTCCTCATAGACACATACCCCCTGCCTTGACAGAATTAATTGCTCTTGAAATTGTCTGGTGGACAGTATTTATCAAAAATAGACCTGGGGGAAGCATACTTACAACTGCTGTTAGACGAGGAGTCGCAAAGCAAACTGTTAGTCAATACCCCATTTGCACTCTGTCAATACTTATGTCTTCCCTTTGGGTTTGCAAGTGCACCAGCTATTTTTGAATGCTTTTTAGAGGAACCTACACACCCAATTCCAGGATGTATCAACTATTTGGATGACATTGTGGTCACTGGGTGCACTAATGGGGAACATGTGAACAATTTGCAACCCTTATTCAAGGGACTCAAATGCAATCTCCAAAAGTGCCAATTTTTTCAGCCAAATATTGAGTATCTTGGATTGGAGTTATCGGGACGAGGTGTTTCCCCCATTACAGACCATGTGTGTGTCGTGACAGCGTTACCATCCCTATGTCTGTTAAGGAACTGCAGTCCTTGGGAAAAATTGCATATTATCACAAATTTATTCTGGGTGCCTCCACTTTTTTGCATCCTCTTTATGATTTGTTACAGAAAGGTGCCAAATTTGAATTGCCCCCCGCGTACGAGTCTGCCTTTTTGTCACTTAAGAACAAATTACTTTCTGCACCCTGTTTAATGACATTCCACCCAAGTCAGCATTGGTTTTGGTGACGGATGCACTTCAGTACAGGGTGGGTGCTGTTCTTTCACACCGATTCCCTGATGGTTCTGAGCATCCCATCACATTCACATCCAAAATGCTTACACCGGCCCAGTGAAAGTACTCTCAAATAGAAAAAGAAGCTCTGTCAATTTTGTATGCTCTTAAGAAATGTGTCTTCCTGTACTGTATGAAATTTCATATAGTGACAGATCACTAGCCTTTGGTGTCCCTCCACTACCAGACAAAGCTGCACACAGGCTTTAGCATTGGGCATTGTTTCTTTCTTGTTTTCACTATGAGATCCATTTCCGAATCATGCAAAAGCTGACGCATTGTCCTGTCAGCCGATTGGACTAGATGCTGCTTTTGATCACGATGAACTTCTGTGCTTCCAACAGACGATCAAGTGATTCCTCCTCACTTTCGACCTCCTAGCTGCCACAGTGGCATTAGATCCAGTGTTGTGTCAAGTAGTGTGTTATGTTCAATTTGGGTGGCCGGAATCTCCTCCTCAACAGGTTTCGGACTCCTCCACAACTATTACTCCTTCCAATATCAGCTGGCCGTGCATGATGGACTGCTTTTGCTGCAGCCAGCAAATTCTCTGCCATGAGTAGTGATTCTTAGTGCTGTCTGGTGTGAGTTTCATTGCCTCTTGCATGTGGACACTGGGGCTTTGTCCGTACTAAAGCACTGGTGCGGCGTCACATTTTCTGGCCGGGTATGGACACTGACATAGTACAACTAGTAATTGCATGTGAGACATGTGCCACACAGCAGCTCCCCCCCCCCCCCCCCCCCCCTTGTGCTTCGCTTACACCATGGCCTCAACCTGAGAACACATACATGTGGATTATGCGGAACCTTTTGGACACATATTCAAAGTTTCCTTTTGTTGCAGACACCTGTCTTCCTCTGTGACAATTGCAGCACTCTCGAAGATCTTTACCAAGGAAGGGCTTCCTGTTACCTTGGTTACTGACAATGGACCACAATTTACTTCTCATGAATTCAAAGAGTTTTATGCCCAATGAAGTATCCGCCATGTCCTGGCCCCACCTTTCCACCCACAGTCTAATGAGGAGGTTGAGGGAATGGTGTGGACTTTTAAAAATCAGATGCGCAAATATATCCAGTCTTTCTCACCTGATGTTGCATTAGACAGGTCCTTGGCTTCATATCGTTCACCCTACCAGGTGATAAGAGCCCAGCAGAATTGCTACACGGTTGGCAACACCGGTCCACTCTTCACTTACTAGTTCCTCCACCACAAGTGCAGCGAGAGCACCCCCTTCATAGGTTCCATCCTGGGGGTTACGGTTTGGGCCAGAATGTATGGTAGGCACCTCAAATGGACACCAACAACTGTCACTCACTGCGAAGGCTGTCGTCTCTGTGTCCTTCATACGCCAGCTGGGAAAATCACCCGTCATCTTGGGCAACTCTGCCCGCGAGTTTCTGCTTGGTCACTGAACTCTGGGCAGCAGAGTGACGTGCCTACCTCTCCTGCATATTTCAATCCAATACCGGTAGTTGAGCAGCCTGATCTGTCAGATGTCAGTGCAAATCCTGAGCCACTCGCCCTAGGGGAGTCAATGCCACCCTCATCAGAGAGTCTGTCATCCACCTGGTTGCTTCTGTTTACACAGCCACCTTCGGCCCCGGCCTCCCAACTGCAGCAATCGATCACATCATCACCTATCATCTCCAGCTGGAAACCTGGAAACTATCGCAGAAAGCAACACGTCGCAACCACCTTACACAGCCATATACAGTGGTTCAGCCTTGGCGTCTGTGCAACAGTGGTAGTGATAGTGGCTGTGAGCAAATGGTTGTTCAGTGTTGTAAAACCTGGCTCCTCGAAGGGGAGAGGTGTGATGTGTCTGCGTGCTATGTAATTAAAAATGGCACCGACACTAGTGCTACAGGCCGCCGCCTGGTGCGCCATGAGCACCGCACAAAACGCACTCTATATGAGAAGGTGTGAACACATGGTGCAATTCTTTGACAGTAATGTGTGACTTCAACCGAACGTGTTATGTTTTTATGGGTTAGCAGTCATCATAGCACACATGATAGTGTAGCGTGGTGAGCTGCATCAAACAGGTTTTAGAGTAAAGACCACAACAACAACATAATGACAGTGTGTTGGTAGTGTATTGAAATAGATCAACTTCCTTTTACAGCACTGTTTTTTTTTATTTCTGTATCCTTTTTTCAAAACTGAATTTTCTCTTGAGCCTTACAACAACATTGTTCTTTCATCGAGCCTTTTCTAAAAGGGAACAACCATAATGATGGTTTTCTTTTTATTAGTTGTATAAAATAGCACCCATTTGATTTGTTTTTTACTATGCTACAACTGCATATACACAGTAATTACCTCTGTTGTGTGCAGATGAAGGACAACATGAGAGAAGAAAGGCGTGTTGCCACATGGTGGATGGGTGGCATTGCCTCAGCTGGTGCTGGTTGCTTCACACAGTGCCTTGACACGTTAAAGGTAGGCCATAATCTATTGTTGTATTGTTATTGTAGGATTGAGCTTAGTAATTGCTTGCCTTATATATACTGTGGATAATAAGTAAGTAGATAAATTCAGATAAGAGGGAAGTAGTTGAGGAATTTGAAATGTACACTATCATATTTCCAGAATATATCCTTCCTCTCCCCTTGTAGCTTGGAAAATGTATATTTATAAAAGATTAAGTATTTTATTGTAATTGTTGCAACTGAAGGCAGTCCAAACGATATCTATCGAAGCGGTTCAGGTAATTTTGAAGATGCCCAGCAGTGGCGTCCTCGATTATAATGAATGAAATTACGTCAAAAATTTCCACTTCCCATAAAATTACCAGTTTGCCTGGCACTTAAAATAGCGGCATCCTCGATTATAATGACTGAAATTACGTCAAAAATTTCCACTTCCCATAAAATTACGAGTTTGCCTGGCGCTTAAAATAGCGGCATCCTCGATTATAATGACTGAAATTACGTCAAAAATTTCCACTTCCCATAAAATTACCAGTTTGCATATAACTTCAGTCCATAAAACTGCGAGTGTAAGCTTTCTTTAAAATTACCTAATTATTAAATGTATTTTGAAGAGGTGGTATTGTTAAGTAGATTTGACCTATTTAGATGAACTCTAACTACCGATACCATGTCACAATATACGTATATGACTTTTAGTTTTGGGAGAGGGGCTGTGGTAAACATGTGTTCGTAGTATCTTTCAATTACGTATGACGTCATACGTGACGTCATTAGTCAAAGCGGTATCGGAGACTAGAGTTTATCCAACATATCTGTGTATCCTCACATTTATTATTGAATGAACAAACCCAGTTTGTTATTCACCTCTTTTGGAGAATATTACAAACTTTACATCGAAGAAGAATAATAATAAGAAACTTAGCATCTTCATTATACTCATTTCTACTGAACTAGCAAACTCATAGTCATATGTAATTTTCTCAGTTATTGTAATTGTTGTTAGAGAATTTTAAGTCCCTATGTAATTTGATCAGAACTGTTAACAGACACATTTTACAATGTATGTCAAGAACTGATAGCTTAAATGCTTGGCATGCTTATCTTTGCTAGGCTCTCATCTTTTCAGTTAGTTTCATTTCTGTACTAGAAAATGGGCTTATTACCTGAAACTTAAATTATACTCTAATGAATAAATGTTGTGAAATAATGCTAAAAAGAGTTTTGTTCAGTTAATTCAGTACTTTACATCAGTACGTTCCGTGAAGGAAATGCTAAACATGAATTGATCCTCACATCTGTATTTTAATTGCTCGGGTACACTTGTGAATTAAAGAAGGAGACCACCTTGCCTTAATAGAGGAAGAAAGTTATGAGAATCAGAAACAAGCTGAATAACTTATCTTAGAGGATTTCTTAATCTTGCAGATATGCTAAATAGAAAAGTGTGTATAATCAATCAAAATTTTGACCATGCAATAGGAAATCATATTAGTCACTCTTAACTGAGCATAAAGGGAGATATCAAAAACTACAAAAGCATGGAAAAGGGTGATATCAAAAACTATAAAAGCATGGAACCAAAGATTAAACAAAACACATAGAACACTGTGCCTCTGGTGGCAGATTTAACACTAATAGTGCAGAGCATGATGTGCATGCATGTTTCTAGATCCTGATGTACACTGTGTGAATTTGTGCTGTATCTTGAAGCTGAGTGAGGGTTTATGCAAGATATATGCTCCCACACTTGATTGATAAAGTCAAAGTCATCATTGTCTGAAAGTTGTTAGAAACATGGGTCCATGAAGTCTCCTGGCAAGCGTAGTGCTTCATCACAAATGAACTAAACTGAATCTAGGTGTGGTTTGTAAGTTCCACAGTCCAAGGTTTGGGGCAGTAGTTAATCTCATGCTGTGGCACATTAGAGCATCATTCAATGATTGGTACCAGTGTTCAATTATCCTATTGCTATCTAGGCAGTAGCTGGTGGTTTTCTGATGCACTATTCCACAGAAAGGAGAGGTAGGCAGGTTCTCCAAGAGAAGCTAAAATAAAAATGGTATCAGAAATCATGTTGAAACTGGTTTTCATTCTAATTCACTAAAATATTCAATTTTATCACATTAAGACACTTGGGGAAAACACACAATGTTACATCAACTACAGAATGTGGAATAGACACTACTAATGTACCTCAGGGACCTGCAAATTTTTCATTTATTAATAACAGCAGACCTTGGTGATGCAATTATCCAAAACTTAATTTAGTTTTTCTGTATTGTAACATTCATAAATGGTATACTAAATGAAGAAATGAGTCATACTTTTCACCTCTTAACCTAGTGTGGCATAGAATGAGGTGAGGTAACCACTTTCCTTTTGACATCAAACAGAAACCAGTCCCATATCTACACAACAACTCCTACTCCAGGGAAAAATTTCTGTATGAATTAATGTTAAAGCCAATTGTATAAATAGGAAACATATTTCCATATTTTGAGATAACACATTACGTTAATAAATTCAGTGACATTCCACATTGTACAGAGAGAAAGATGGCACCATTTTTGGAAACTTGTACCATTAACTTCTCACTGTACTTTTGGGGAATACGAATTACAGAAAAGTTGAGATGTGAGTGTTAGGGTTGATAGAACTCATTAAAAAGTTATATTCAAATTATATTAATTGTGTGACCAAAACGTTTTATTAGGAATTGTTTTAATCTTTTGACCTGCTGATAGCTGATGAATTCCTGAAGATTGTTTTTCCTCTTTCTTAGGTTCACATGCAAACCCAGCAAGAAGTTCGCCGCACAATGCTACAAACAACAATGGACATAATTCGTTCAGAGGGCTTCCTTGCTCTAAATAATGGACTGTCAGCTGCCATAATGAGGCAGCTTACATATTCCACCTTCCGCTTTGCATTTTATGAGGTGAGAATACAGCATTCTAAAAATTTAGTTTTGCCCTCTTAATTTCTATACACAAGCTCTTGCATAAGTACATACAATTTACTTTATTCAATCATATTTCAAGCAGGTGGACATCATTGGTATTCATTATTGATGGCATATTGTTGAAACCATATTGAACCACAGCAATTGAAATAGCAGATCATACTTAAATCCTTCAATAGTTATAAGGACAGTGTTCTATTCTCAGGTATAGGTTATTCACAACCTATTCTATGTGGTGGTGATGGGTGATGTTTCAAGACTGTGGAAGTTGTATCTCTGATTTCCACAATCCTGAAACATCATCGAACACCACCTCATGGCTTAGGTCTTGAATAACCGTCCCCTTCTGTTCCCTGTTGCCTTTTTCTTCCCTTCTCTCCTACCTTTTGAAGGAACTGTGTTCTATATGATAGTCCTACTTCCCATCCTTTTTCTTTTTTTGTGTGACTCTCAGTGGTACAGATCTAAGGTAAATCCACTGTTTAGTCCCTTGACCATTAGAGGTAAAACCCGATGTGACCCTGAGTAAGTAAGGTACTTCAATCTCATGCTGGCAACTATCAGAGCAAAATGCCTCAAATCTTTGGAGGTGATGAGGTGAGATAACCACTTTTCTGTTGACATCAAACACAACACATTTTAGCTGTTAGTTATGTTCGGGTAAGGGGAGAGACCACTCCCATGAACCACAGACATTGCTGAGGTGGGGTGGCTTGCGTGCCTCAACGATACAGATAGCAGTACCGTAGGTGCAACCACAGCGGAGGGGTATCTGTGGAGAGGACAGACAAACGGCCTTGTAACATCAGCTAATGTGGCTTTGCCACACAGCTACTGCGAACGGCTGAAAGCAAGGCGAAACTACAGCCGTTACCTTTTCCGAGGACATGCAGCTCTACTGTATGAACATATGATGATGGCATCCTCTCGGGTAAAATATTCCGGAGGTAAAATAGTCCCCCATTCGGATCTCCGGGCGGGGACTACTCAGGAGGATGTGATCATCAGGAAAGACAATACTGGCATTCTACGGGTCGGAGCGTGGAATGTTAGATCCCTTAATCGAGTAGGAAAATAAGAAAATTTAAAAAGGGAAATGGATAGGTTGAAGTTAGATATAGTGGGGATTAGTGAAATTCAGTGGCAGGATGAACAGGATTTCTGGTCAGGTGAGTACAGGATTATAAATACAAAATCAAGTGGAGGTATCACAGGAGTAGGATTGATAATGAATAAGAAAATAGGAATAGGGGTAAACTACTATGACCAGCACAGTGATCGCATTATCATTGTCAAGATAGATACGAAGCTAACACTGACAACAGTAGTACAGGTTTATATGCCAACTAGCTCTGCAGATGATGAGGAGCTAAAGGAAATTGTTCAAACAATTAAGGGAGAGGAAAACTTAATTGTTATGGGAGACTGGAATTCGTTAGTGGGACAAGGAAGGAAAGGGAAGATAGTAGGTGAATATGGTCTGGGCAAAAGGAATGAATTTTGCGCAGAACATAATTTAGTTATAACAAACACCTGGTTCAAGAATCACAAAAGAAGGTTGTGGAAGAGACCAGGAGACACCGGGAGATACCAGATAGAATTTATAATGGTAAGACATAGATTCCGGAACCAGGTTTTACAGTGTAAGACATACCCAGGGGCAGATATAGACTCTGACCATAACTTGTTGGTTATGAACTGCAGGCTGAAACTAAAGAAACTACAAAAAGGTAGGAAAATAAGGAGATGGGACCTGGATAAATTGAAGGAAACTGAGGTTCTTAAGAATTTCAGAGGGAGCTTTAGGCAACAATTGACAGAAACAGGGAAAAATAAAACACTAGAGGAGGACTGGGTAAAATTGAGAGATGAAATAGTGAAGGCAGCAGAGGACAAAATAGGTAAGAAGGAAAGATCTACAAAAAATCCTTGGATATCACAGGAGATACTAAATTTAATCGATGAAAGGAGAAAATATAAAAATGCAGTAAATGAAACTGGGAAAATGGAGTACAGACGACTAAGAAATGAGATTGACAGGAAGTGCAAAATGGCTAAGCAGGAGTGGCTAGAAGGCAAATGCAAGGATGTAGAAGAATGTATAAATAGGGGAAAATAGATACAGCCTACAGGAAAATAAAAGGAACATTTGGAGATAAGAAAAACAGCTCTATGAATATCAAGGACACTGATGGAAAACCAGTTCTCAGCAAAGAAGGGAAAGCTGAAAGGTGGAAAGAGTATATAGAGAGGCTCTATGAAGGAAATGAACTTCGAGACAATATTGTAGGAAGAGAAGAGGATGTAGATGAAGATGAAATAGGAGATACTGTACTGAGAGAAGAATTTGACAGAGCCCTGAAAGACCTAAGTCGAAACAAGGTCCCTGGAGTAGATGATATTCCCTCAGAGCTACTGAAGTCTCTGGGAGAACCAGCCATGACAAACCTGTTTCACCTGGTGTGTAAGATTTATGAGACAGGCGAAGTACCCTCAGACTTTAAGAAAAATGATATAATTCCCATTCCAAAGAAAGCAGGTGCAGACAGGTGTGAAAACTACAGAACCATCAGTTTAATAAGTCATGGTTGCAAAATATTAACACGAATTATATACAGAAGGATGGAAAAGCTGGTAGAAGCCGACCTCGGGGAAGATCAGTTTGGGTTCAGGAGAAATGTAGGAACACGGGAGGCAATACTCACTTCACGGCTTATCTTAGAAGATAGATTAAGAAAAGGCAAACCTACATTTCTAGCTTTTGTAGATTTGGAGAAGGCTTTTGACAATGTTGATTGGAATAAACTCTTTCAAGTTCTGAAGCAAGGAGGAGTAAAATATAGGGAGCGTAAGGTTATTTACAACTTGTACAAAAACCAGACAGCGGTTGTCAGAGTTGAAGGGCATGAAAGGGATGCAGTGGTTGGAAAGGGAGTAAGACAGGGTTGTAGTCTTTCTCCATTGTTATTCAATTTGTTCATTGAGCAAGCTATAAAGGAAAGCAAGGAGAAATTTGGATAAGGAATTAAAGTTCAGGGTGAAGAATTAAAAACATTGCGTTTTGCCGACGACATAGTAATTCTGTCAGATACAGCAAAGGACCTGGAAGAGCAATTGAACAGAATGGATAGTGTGCTGGAAGGTGCATATAAGATGAACATTAACAAGAGCAAAACTAGGTTAATGGAGTGCAGTCTAAGAAAATCAGGTGATGCTGAAGGAATTAGATTAGTTAACAAAGCAATAAAGGAGGTAGATGAGTTTTGTAACTTGGGCAGTAAAATAACAAATAATGGTTGCAGTACAGAGGATATAAAATGCAGAATGGCAATGGGTAGAAAAGTGTTCTTGAAAAAGAGAAATTTGTTAACATCGAATATTGATTTTTAGCCTAAGGAAGTACTTTCTGAAGGCATTTGTATGGAGTGTCGCCTTGTATGGGAGTGAGGCATGGACGATAAACAGTGCGGCCAAGAAGAGGATTGCGGCTTTTGAATATGGCGCTACAGAAGAATACTGAAGATTAGGTGGGTGGATTGCGTAAGTAATGAGGAGGTACTGAATAGAATTGGGGAGAAAAGAAATTTCTGGCATACCTTGACTAAAAGAAGGGATAGATTGGTAGGACACATTCTTAGACATCAAGGAATTGTGAATTTACATTGGAGGGAAGTGTGTGGGGAAAAAATCGCAGAGGAAGACCAAGAGATGGATACAGTAAGCAGATTCAGACAGAGGTAGGTTGCCATTCTTATGTGGAGATGAAGAGGCTTGCTCAGGATAGGGTATTGTGGAGAGCTGCATCAAACCAGTCTCCGGACTGAAGACCACAACAACAACTACAAGGGGAGAGAAAGAAAACAAAGTGGAGGAATACAAGGTCTACCTGTCAGAAGTGAAAGCAGGAAGATCACAGCGGGGGGAGGGTTTTACATCAAGAAAGCAATCAAACCCAGTGAAGTTTCAATAAGATATGTAAACAAGTAACTGATTTGGATAGATTTTGCCGTCTTTAGCAATAAAATTAGGATTGTGTCAGTCTATTTGTTCTGTCAAGGGCTAGATCAGGAGGTGTTGGACAGATTTTTATGATGCACTCAGTGATGTACTTGTTAGAGTGAAGGACAATGATTATGTTCCACTCATGGGTGACTTCAATTCCAGGATAGGATATCAAACGGAAGGGTATGAAAAGTTATTGGTAAGTGTGGAGAGGATATGGAGGCCAACAAGAATGGAAAAAAGCTCTTGCATTTCTGTGCCAGTATGAACTTAGTTAGCATAAACACCTGTTTTAAGCATAAGGACAATCAGTAGTATACTTGGGAAGGCAGGTGAACTAGATCTGTCATTGACTATATAATAACAGATAAGGAATTCAGGAAGGCTGTTAGGGACACACATATTTTCAAAAGGTTCTTTGATGACACTAGTTATTATTTAATCTGCAGTGAAATTGGTTTAGTGAGTCCAAAAGTGCAGAAAGTCAGTTCCATATGTAGGGGGATAAGAGTGGAGAAGAATGGAATGTACATCATACAGGGATACACTACTAGACGTGGCTAGAGAATGTTTTGGAATAGTGATTTGTAAAGGAAGGAAGAGGCAGACCGGTTGGTGGAATGACACAATCAAGGCAGCCTGTAAAAGGTAAAAGAGCATGTATTAAATGTGGCTCCATTCTAGAACTCATGCAGGCAATAAAAGTTATGTCAATGGAAGAAACAAAGCCAAACAGATGATTGCAGATTTCAATCAAAAATCATGGGAAGACTTTGGAAATATGTTAGAAACTTTGGATCAAGTTGCGGGGAAACCATTCTCGAGTGTAATTAGCAGCCTTAAAAAGTGAGTGAAGAAGGAATTGACAAGTGTTTTGAACAGGTCAGGGAAGCTTCTAGTAAATCCTGTGGGTGCCTTGGGCAGATGGAGGAAACAATTTGAAGACTTGCTCAAAGTAGGTGAAACGTTCAGTGATGTGTCAGATTTTGAAGTAAAATGGGATAGGAATGATGATGGAAATAGGATGAGATTGGAGAAAGTGGAGAGAGTGGTCAATAGATTGTAGTGTAATAAATTGGCTGGGGTGGATAAAATTAAGTCAGAACTCATCAAATACAGTGAAATGTCAGGTCCCAAATGGTTAAGCAGGATAATTCAAATATCTAGCAGCAATGCGTTAAAGACTTTTGCACCAAAATTTTTCAACTTCATCCTAACCCTAGGCAGGGAGGTGTTTTCTGTATGGAATTTGTTTGTACAGTGTTTGTTGTAATTGTCAGTTTTACCATTCATTGTAAAAAACCTCTTATTATTAAACACAAGACTTAAATGTAATACCTTGTGAGTGCAACATTGAATTCTTGAAGAGGTTTCTGGAACTTGCTTACCAACTTCAGATGATGTTCTTACTGCATGCTCCTGCATAATAAATACTTTTTCATACTTGCTGTGTTACCCCTTAAGGTTGTATATTCTCTATAATGATACAGCAAAAACTAAAAGTGTGCTGCAAATCTGATATAAAGGTGAACACAGTGAAGTCTGAGTCAATCAGAACTGAGAAATATGAGTAATTTATCCACATGATAGAGCTATCCCCAGTGTGTTACCCAACAAATTGTCTAGAAAGTTCAAATTGAGTTGCATCAAGTGTGTGGCCATATGATCTCTACTTGTGATATGTGTAAAATCAAATAGTGGAAAGTCTGGGGAAGAATACAACAAAATTTTGAAAAGGATAGTTTTCTAATCACCATACAAAAGTCCTGATGAGTCGCTGGTCAAGTGTGAATGAGTGTATGGAAATATGTGAGGTTGGGGCCCCAATAACTCACACACATACTTGAGTGAATAGCTTTATTACTGACCTCAAGTAAATACAGGAAAGAACTGACTAAAACATGGCAGGTACAGCCCAGTGAGGCTGAGCTCCCAAAGATAACAAACAAAGATATTTCACTGGTTTTTTGTGTCCAATTATTTGCTCTGTCGATAGGTCAAAAGAGCCCCCCCTCCCCTATCCCACAGTGCAGAGCACATCTTGAGTGGGTGGTGGTGGGGGGGACCGAGGACTGAGGACCGAGGCATCGGGTGACAGTGGTGAAAGAAGTCAGGTGACAAATAACTTGACTGAGTCTGGAGGAAGGTCGGTGCGCTGGCATCAACGGGGTGGAGGTGCACTGACGACGAAATCGTTGAGATGGTGAGGCCAACAGGTGGTATGAGTTGGATGACCCCACAGAGACAGGCAGATCCCACTGGCACCATGACAAGGACCTCAAACAGTGGTAGCAGGAAGGCTCGTACAACATGGGAAAGGGAGGTGGAAGGAAGAGGAAAATGTTTGAGCAGCTCTATGTCATTAGAGGAAGGGAATGAGGAGTCAGAGAATGACAGACATAGGACGAAGATGGTACGGTCATGGAAAATAATTGAGACATTGGAGGTCATGTGGGGGGGGAACAAGAATGACGTATTTGTTGAAAGGTGAGGACGAGAGCGAAGACTGTGAGAAACCTTGGAAGGGGGTTGAGGGATAGGGCGGAGAGTGCGTCGGGGAAGGCATGGTTGATTGGGGGAGGGGGGGTGAGAGAGGAGGGAAGGGGGATGGAGGAGCAGAATGTGATGGATGAGGAGAGGGTTATTGAGTCAACAAAACCAGTTTTAGTCTGTTAATAGACACAGTTGTGGGCGTATTGTTCAAGGAAATGATAAAGCTGTTAATCCCCCTCTTAAGGACATGGTGCAGGCCTGAGTATGGCGGCTGAAGAGGGTGGTGGACACTGTCATCTCTAAGGAAACTGTGGGAGCAGGTGGAGAGTACAGAAGGGACGCAAAGGGGCGGAAGGGAGTGGCTTGTTGTGGAAGGAACGGAGAGCTTAGAGCAGTGAAGGAGGACCTAGATTGACAAAGGAAGGGAGGGCCAAGGAGGGAGGGGGAGAGGAAGGATGTACAAGCTTTTCTGGTAGTGACAGAGTTTGCCCGTACACAAACTCTGCCACCATTCTGTCAAGGTATGGCTTGAAGGTTGTGCAGAGTCCCAGACGCACCAGGGGCAGCACCTCCACCCAGTGTGTGTTGTGGCAGATGAGGGCAGCTTTAAGAGTCCGATGCCAGTGCTTGACCATACCATATCCTTGGGAATGATAGGCAGTGGTGTGTATTCACTTGACTCTGAGGAGATGACACAGGTTTTGGAAAAGGAAAGATTCAAATTGGCGACCCTGGTCTGTGGTAATAACAGAGGGACAGCCAAAGCAAGAGATCTACATCTACATGGGATACTCTGCAAATCACGTTTAAGTGCCTGGCAGAGGAGCTGAATTGGGGGAGGGGGAGGTGTGGGTGTGTACCTTGGCTTTCTGGCAGGGGACACAAGCGTGAGCTCAGGTCTGGCAGTCACACTTGATATCTCGCCAGAGTAATAGGTCAGTGACCAAGTTAGTAGAATCTTTGATCCCACGGTGAACCAAACAGCTTAATGTAGCCAGTGGGGAACATAGGGGCAAAGTTGGCCCATTGATTCAACACACCAAACTTCACTGGAGACACCGGGAAAGCTGGTGCAGACAGGTGTAAAGAAGATGATGGGTCTTGAATAAGTTGCATTGTGTCGTCATCAGCTGCCTGGAAAGTGACAAGCTGGGAAAGGTCTTAGAGGGAAGAAATGTCATCAGTGTAGGAGAGGAAATTGGCTACAACTTTGTCTGCACCTTTGAAGCAGCAGAAGTCAATGATGATTTGAGAGATATAGTCAAAATAATGGGACCATTGCTGGGAAAGGGAAGGGGGGTCCGCTGGAGGGTTCGAGATGGCAGCAGTGAGAGGTTTATGGTGTGTGAGGACATAGAAGGAGCAGCCATCTATGGAAGAATAGAAACGTTTTATGGCCTCATAGATGGCCAACAGTTCCCTGATCAAAGGCTAAGTTCTTCGTTTGAGCGTTATTCAGTTTTTTTTTTTTTTTTTTTTTAGATGAATTGTGAAGGAGAGGTGACACCATTGAGAGTTTGGCTGAGGACTGCACTGATGTCATTGTCACTCGCATCAGTTGTAATGAATAGTTCAGTATCAGGATGAGGGTGAACGATGGTTACAGATTTAGGATGCAAATCTTTCAGGGCCATGAATGCCAAAGAGTTGGCATCCATCCAAGGAACAGGCTGATCACCAGAGGTATGTTCATCAGCAAAAATTTCTGTGAGCGGGGCCTGAAGTTCAGCAGCACCTGGCAAATGTTGTCGGTAGTAATTAATATGCCAAGGAAATGACATAATTCTCTAAATGTGGTTGGGAGGGGGGGAGGTAAGACTTCCTTGGCTGAAACTGTGAAGCCTAAGAAAAGCACAGATTCCTGGTGTAATTGGCATTTGTAGGATCTGTTTGGAGGATCTGTAAATGTTTTTTGTTTTCTTCGACAGAGTTTCTGAAGATTGAAATGTCATTTAGCTTATCAAAATAAAACTTTACGGGGAATAGAATTTCATTGATAAATCTTTGCCATGTCTGAGTGGTGTACTTGAGGCCGAAAAGCATGAATTGGTTGTAAAATAAACCAATGGGATTAGTGATAGCAGTCTTCTCTATGTCTTTAAGGGGCCATAGGGATTTGGAAGTAAGCACTTTTGCAGTCCACTACTGAATACACTTTCACATCTGCCAAAGTCTGCGTAAAGTCAGCAATGTTTGAGATCAGGTAATTGTGGCTCAGCTGAGTTCATGGCTGGCAGAGCGAGTCGAAGCATCGGGGAAGTTAAGTTCTGGCCATGTGTTTACTTGGGTGCACCACCAGTGCACTGGTACAAGATGGTGACACATGATAATTTTTGCAGTGGCCACTAACTAGAGGAGGTGCAAGCATCACGCTACCGGATGGTTTGACTGGAGAAGCGGAAACAAACAATGACTGCAAAGCTCGTGGAGAGAAGTTAGGGTTTGTAGCTGCCACCAGAGTGGGACACCACAGAGATTGAATCGTCGAGGGAAGCACTAGCACGGAAACACAGGTCTGTTTACAAACATCCATGTACGAGCGGTGGGGGGAGCACTGTCACAAACACTGGTAACCATGCGCATGGGCACGATGGCACTAATAGCACTTTTTGAAGGAACTCTTGTACTAACCTTAGAGTGTGAGTCTTGTTGCCTCAATTGTAGAGATGGGAGTTGATGTCAGGCAGACACCAACTGAGACTCCGTAACAGCCAGCGAGCAATGTCCTCATTCTCTTGGCATAAACAGAGCACACAATCACTTTCACTCGACGACTTAGCCAGGAGCTACTCAGACTGTTTAATTGTGTCAAAACACTCACACTTTCTCTTTCACGGCACAGTTTGATAATTTGTTTCCTCAAACTTCTTAATAGTCTGCAAACACTTGTGAGCAACAGGTGAGTTAACTGAATGAGTCAGGGCTCAAAAGAGCACAGGAAAAATAAGTGTTTGTGGGGTGATGAAATACAAATGACGCAGAACATCTATTGACAGTTTATGATGCATCAAGAAGTTCATGCCTAAGATGGGCTTTGGCACCTCAGCAACCAAAAAATTCCATGAAAGTTTACACTTCGGTGTCAGAGAGACACTAAAGTTCATAGCACCCGCACATGGCAGCTGTGTGGCTTTGACAGTGCGGAGCCCCTCAGGGGCTCAGCTTTAATTTGGTGAGTACGGGCTTTGTGAACCCGGGGTCCTGAGCCGTGGGCTGTGTCGCACCAACAGTCCGCTACACCGTAAGTTCTGTGCATGCTTCAACGACCGTCATTCAGCTTGACAGTGGAACGTTGTACGTTTCAGAGTCCAGGGATCTTGGCTTAATCGGACAGTACAAACCTCTATAAAAAAAACCTCAATCTCAAGGTGTGCTACGTGCCAAGAAGATGCATAGCTGTTGAGGTTGAACAGTCGCTAGTGAGCAACCTCTGAGGTACTTGCTGCACCTCAGTTGTACAAGGCTTACCCAGGCAAGTGGGGGGCCTGGGTGGACCTTTAGATCCCTAGCTGCTCGTGGGACCACCATGAAGCGATCATGAAATGTTGCCGGACGTACAGCCAGTGTCTCTAAGCATGGTAGAAGTGAATTCAATGCTGCACCATATGATCCCCAATCGTTCCCTTCCCTAGCTACTCCATGGGAGGAACAACGGGCAAAAGACAGGGTTGAGCCATACTCCCCTAAATTTCTTGTCTGTGCCAGAACTGATGGGGAAACATTCAGCAATATTAAGCCACTCTTCTTCGTGGAGAACTTAGAAGATAAGTATGGTAAAGTCTTAGGAATATCTAAGATGAGATGCGGTGCAGTCCTCATAGACACAGCATCCCCAGCACAGTCATGGGCACTACTGGCCTGTGAAAAGCTGGGAGATGTTCCTGTGACTATCACCCCTCACAAGAGTCTCAATATGGTTCAGGCGATTATTTACCACTGAGATCTCCTGCTGCAGTCGGACGACGAATTACGCGCCAACCTTGAATGAGGGGGTGTCCACTTCGTCAGGCGCATCTATAGGGGGGCCTAAATACAACAAGGTAGCCACTGGTGCCTTCATCCTGGCCTTTGAGGGCGATTCTTTACCCAAAATGGTCAAGGTTATGATATACCGGTGTGACATAAAGCCTTATATTCCTTATCTGATGTGGTGCTTTAAATGCTGGAAATTTGGGCAATTCCAGCTCCACCTGTAGAGAATGCGGGCATCCATCTCATCCGGACATTCCTTGTGCTCCTCCGCCTATTTTCGTGAACTGTGCACAGCACCACCCCCCTTGCTTGCCAAACTGTATGGTGCTCCATAAAGAAATGAAAATTATGGAGTACCAGACCGTGGATAAATTGTCATATAATGAGGCCAAAAATAAATTCGAGTGACTGCACCCTGTGGCATTAAAGACATCATTTGCGACTGTCATGTTGTCATTTTTTCCTTCGGTGATGGCATTCACCATGTCTGTGCCAACTTCTGTGGGCCCTCAGGGCCGTAAAACTCCATCAGCACGCTTGATGGTTGGGGGCTCTCCACCTTGTGCTCCCCCCAATACACCTCCTGGGGGAGCACATCCCCCCACACCGTCGGGGACGACGGTCCCCGTCACTCAGCCGGAGAAGCAACAACTTCCTCCGGCTCCCTCTCACTTGCAAGGGTCCCTTGGGACGCTCCCTTCTGAGGATCCCAGTCAATGGCTGTCGGACTTGCACACCCTTGGTCAAAGGGCTCTGCGCTCTACGTTGGGCCCTGACACCGTCTCTGAGAAGCCCTCTCAGTCCTTAAAACCGAAAGGACAGAGAGAGCAAAAGAAAAAGAAGTCCATGAAAAAGGAATCTTCCGCTTCTGACGATGAGTTGGAGATCCTTGCATCCCCCAACCAATGGTCCTGGATTCGGTGCGTGCACATTCGGCAGCAGCAGGTAGTGAACCTATGGAATAATCTTCCTTATCCTCTCTATCATAGCCTATGCAGTCAGCAATAACCAAATTTTCCAGAGGAATTTTAGCAGTTTTTCCCCCATTTAGCAAAGTTACGCAGCTTCTCAACAATTCACCTGCACTGTGCATTGCCCTGCTGGAAACCTGGTTTCCTCCTGATGCGATGCCCTGCCTTATGAGGCTAACAGGGATATTACCGGTATTGCACAGATTATGACACGGTTTCAGCTGGAGTCTGTAGATTTGTCCTTTTGTCTGCCTACAGTGAATCTATTATCCTCCAAATGCCTTTAGAAGCTGTGGCAGTCAGGGTGAAGACTACAATCAACCTCACCATTTGCAGTGTATACCTGCCCCCAGATGGTGTAGTACCCCAACATGTCTTGGCTGCACTGATTTCTCAGATCCCCTGACCTTTCTTACTTTTGGGTGATTTTAATGCCCACAACCCCCTGTGGAGGGGTACTATGATTACTGGCTATGGCAGAGATGTTGAGACTTTATTATCTCATCTCGACCTCTGCACTTTAAATACTGGTGTTGCCACACACTTCAGTGTTGCTTACGGCACTTACTCTGCCATTGATTTGTCGGTATGTAGTCCTGGCCTTTTACCGTCTGTCTACTGGAGATTGCATGAGGTGACTGAAAGTCTCACCGCAGTAATTATTTCTGTGGCTGAACGTATGGTCCCTAGCTTTTCTGGATCCTCCCGGCGGAGGACGGTGCCCTGGTGGTTGCCAGAGATCACTGAGGGTATTAGGGATCGCAGGTGTGCACTCCAGCACCATAAGAGACATCCATCCTTAGAGAACCTCATTGCGTTCAAGCGGCTCCGTGCACGAGCACATCTTTTAATTAGGCGTCGTAAACAGGAGTGTTGGGAACGGTACGTGTACCTCTCCATCCCAGGTCTGAGAGAAAATCAGACGCCCCTGTGATTCCCATAGTGCTTCAGGTGTGCCAGGGATTTCTATGAATGGAGGAGTCTGTACAGACCCGGATGCAATTGCTGAACATCTCACTGAGCACTATGCTTGGAGTTCTGCAACTGTGAATTACCAGCCCTGGGCCAGATCGAATTCATAACCAGATGCTGAAACACCTGCCGGTGTCGGCTACACAAAACAGCTTATCCATGTTCAATCGCATCTGGAACGATGGTGTGTTCACATCACAATGGTGAGAAAGTATCATCATGCCGGTGCTTAAGCCAGGCAAAAACCCATGCGATTTGGACAGCTACCAACCCGTCACCATCACCAACGTTCTTTGCAAACTGCTGGAACGTATGGTGCGCCGGCGGCTGTGCTGTATACTTGAGTCTAGACTCCTGCTGGCTCCATGCCAGGGCTGTTTCCGTCAAGACCACTCCACTACAGATAACCTCGTTTATTTGGAGTCCTGCATTCATACAGCCTTTGCTCAACGTCAAAATCTTGTTGTGGTTTTCTTTATTTTTGACTTGAGAAAGACATACAATACAATGTGGAGACATCACATCCTTCAGACATTACATGAATGGGGTCTTCGAGGCCAGCTCCCTAGTTTTATTCAAAACTTTTTAACTGTCCGCACATTTCGTGTCCAAGTTCGTCCTCGTGTGCAGGAAAATGGGGTTCCTCAGAGCTCTGTTTTGAGTGTCCCCCTTATTTTTAGTGGCCATTAACGGCTTAGCGACAGCAGTTGGTGTGTCAGAATCCCACTCTCTCTCTGCTGCCCACTTCTGCATCTCATTTAGCTCTTCCAACACCCACGTTGCTGAATGTAGGTTACAGGGAGCCATTCGGAAGGCGCAGTCCTGGGCTCTAGCCCATGGCTTCCAGTTCTCTCCTGCGAAGATCAGTGTTATGCACTTCTGTCGGCGTTGGATGGTTCATCCACAGCTTGAACTTTATCTCAACAATCACTTATTAGAGGTCATTGATACTCACAGGTTTTTAGGGCTCATGTTTGACTCTCGGCTGATGTGGCTCCCCCACATTCGTCAGCTCAAACAGAAGTGCCGGCGCCATCTGAATGTTCTTCGCCATCTGGGCCATACGACCTGGGGTGCTGATCGCTCAACACTGTTGCGGATATTCCAAGCTCTGGTGCGGCTCCCATCTCGATTTTGGATGCCTTGCCTATGGCTCAGGATCCCCCTCGGCATTGCACTTGCTAGACGCCATTCACCACTGTGGGGTTCGCATCATGACGGGTGCCTTCGGCATCAGTCCCGATAACAGTTTACTTGTAGAGGCCGGGGTCCGACCTCTGAGGATCTGCCACCAGCAACTGCTTGTGGTCTATGCTGCTCATGTCCATAGCTCGCCAGGCCATCCGAACCGTTTGTTTTTCTCTGACATGGTTGTCCGTCCTCAACAACAGCGACCCTGTTCCGGTCACACGATCACCTTCCGTGTCCAGTCCCTTATGTTGGAACTAAAGGCTTTCCCTGACCCATCTCCATATCGGGCCCCATACGCGTACACCCCCATGGTGTGTACCAAGGCCATGCTCTAGGCTGGACTTGGCCGATAGACCCAAAGACTCAGTTCCTCCAGAGGCACTCCGCCGTCAGTTCTTTGCTGTTGCTGCAGAGTAACTGGATACGACATAGTCTATACGGACAGTTCGTTGGTTCATGGTTGTGTTGGCTTTGCCTATGTCCATGGCAATCACACCGAGCAGTGGTCTCTGCCAGATGGCTGCAGTGTTTACACTGCAGAGCTGGTGGCCATTCTCCATGCTCTTGAGCATATATGTTCCTGCTCAGGTGGGTCTTTTCTTCTCTGCAGTGACTCCCTGAGCAGCGTTCGCACTCTGGATCAATGTTACTCACGTTCTTCTTTGGTGAAGGCTCTCCATGAGACACTTTTTGCTCTCAATCAGTCATGACGTTCTGTGGTCTTTATTTGGTCTCCTGGTCACATCGACATCCCAAACAACGAAAGAGCTGATAAGCTCATCAAACAGGCTGTCTATGTGTCTGTATTAGAGACTGGCCTCCCAGCTTCTGATCTCCAGTCTGTGTTGCGCCATAGAGTACGTGAGCTTTGGGCCGCTGAGTGGCGTAGCCTGTCCCATCAAAACAAACTCAGCGCAATAAAGGATACTACAGCTGTGTGGTACTCCTCCATGCAGGCCTCTCGCCAGGACTCAGTTGTCCTGTGCTGGCCACACTTGTCTGACCCATGGCCATATCCTCTGTGTTGAGGACCCGCCGCGTTGTCGCTGTGGCTCTTCCTTGACGGTGGCCCACATTTTAATGGACTGCCATCTTTTAGCCGCCCTGTGGTGGGGTTTTAATTTTCCTGCCATTTTATCTGAAGTTTTACGTAACAATGCTGTAATGGCTGACTCTGTTTTAGGTTTTATTCGTGACAGTAGTTTTTAAAAATCTATATGAAGCTTTGCTTCAGCCCATTGTATTCGTTTCTCTTGTCTGTATGACCTCCGCTTGAAGGTTTCCTTGTGTTGCCACGTGGGTGACCCTTTCTATTTTAACTTCATGGTTGGTCAACCACGAACTTCGGCTTTGTTATTCCACTTCCATACTTGTTTGGTGTTTCCATGTGATTGTTTCCTTTCGTGTTGTCTCCTGCCGTGTTGTCCATTGTCAAATTTGTTGATATTTTATTGATTGAGTGGTGTTTCCTCCCATTTCTGTTTTAACTCTGGGCGTATTTTTCAGTATTTCCACACTTACGATTTCGCCCTTTGATGGGACAGGGACTGATGACCTTTGCAGTTTTGTCCCCCTAAAACACCAAACCAACCAACCAACCAACAGCCTGGAGTAAGCCACTGTGAGGGCGGAGTGGTGCTGTAACCATCTAAAGCAGTAATAATGAAACATTTGCACCAGTGTCAATAAGGAAGTGCATATTAAAAACACAGTCATGAATGTACACTCAGGTGCCCGTCATTGTCCAAACATCTTGTGCTCTGCCTTTAGGTGGTGACATGGCAGACAACACTTTCTTGTGGCATCACCGAAGTGGCTATGGAAGTAGCAGTACAGATAGTGCAGCAGTTGTTCCTGCGGGAAGCGAATCAGCGGCGGTGGAACTGACTTCAGTGTCATCGGTATGGAATTATGTGGGGTTGGGGCCCCAATAACTCACACATATACTTGAGCGAATAGCTTTATTACTGAACTCAAGCACAAACAGGAAAGAACTGACTAAAACATGGCGAGTCGTGCCCAGAGAGGCTGTGCTCCCAAAGTTTTCAAACAAAGATATTTCACATTGCTCTGTTGATGGGGCGCCACAAGTGTGTGTGTGTTTCTATTCCTGACAAAGGCTTTACGTGCTGAAAGCTGATGATGAGAATCCTGGTATCTGTAAGCCACTGTTATGTGCTTGGAATACCATAATATGAATGTTGGTAAAATTAATGTTTCAACTGTTTTGGTGTGAACCAGTTGCAAGCATGTTCCATGATTCTCAAAATGTGTCAGTTATCAATATCTATGGAAGTTGGAAATGAAGAACAGGAAGGACCCAACCAACATTGAAAGACATCATAATTTTTTTATTTATTAATTTATTTTTGGCATCATATGTTAATATGGCTCTCTGTTTTCTATTGTCAAGATGTTGCTAATGTGATCATCTGTTTTTTATTGTTAAAATATAATTCTTCCTGATGATTTGGCAAGATCACAGAAAAAAATATCAACAGACGAAAATTGGAGTTGGAATGTCAACAATGGATGATAGATAGAAACTTACCTTAAATATGATCGTTGAGTCCAAGACAGAAAGAGAAGCACTTACATTAACACTATCAGTAAGACATAACTCAAGCACACATAAGCACAGCCTCTGGCCACCCCCAGCATTCTGGAGTAACCTAGCCAAAAATTTAAGTTGTGTGTATGTGATTGACTATTTTATGTGCTTGTCGGTGGCTCAGCAATCATCTTTATGGTGAGTTATTATCTAGCCTTTGTTATTGACATTCCAAAACATCATCAGATAAATTTTTCTTTTTTATTTACAACACAACTGATGTTGAGAGATCAAACATTGCTTTTTCTCTAGAGAAAGCTATATAGAAGCCAGCTTAAGCAGTTGAGAAAATATTTTTAGCAGGTGCTTCAGTAATCTGCCAGCAGTTACATTCTTAATAGTGTTTGAGAATATTTTAAGGTGGAAGGTTCAATGGGGCGATAGTGTTCTCAAATTGGAAGCTTATCTGTCCCCCCTAATTTTTTCAATAGACTTTTCTTAGAATTTAGATCAAGTATAAGAATGATGTCATAAAGCTCTAAAGAACTACTGAAGTCTCTAAGAGAGCCAACCATGACAAAATTATTTCATCTGCTGCATAAAATGTATGAGACAGGGAAAATACCCTCAGACTTAAAAAAAAATGTAATAATCCCCATTCCAAAGAGAGCAGGCACAGACAGATGTGAAAATTACAGAACTATCAGTTTAAGCCATGGTTGCAAAATTCAACATGACTTATTTACAGAAGGATGGAAAAGCTGGTAGAAGCCGACCTCGAGGAAAATCAATTTGTATTCAGGAGGAATGTTGGAACACAGGAAGCAATCTTCACTTTATTACTTATCTTAGGAGATAAATTAAGAAAAGGCAAACCTACATTTCTAGCTTTTGTAGATTTGGAAAAAGCTTTTGACAATGTTGATTGGAATACACACTTTCAAATTCTGAAATCAGCAGGAGTAAAATATAGGGAACAGAGGGTTATTTACAATTTGTACAAAAATCATACACCAATTATCAGAGTTGGGCATGAAAGGGATGCAGAGGTTGGGAAGGGAGTAAGACAGGGTTGTAACCTTTCTCTAATGTTATTCAATTTGTACATTGAGCAAGCTATAAAGGAAAGCAAGGAGAAATTTGGAGAAGGAATTGAAGTTCACGAAGAAGAAATAAAAACATTGCGTTTTGCCAATGACATTGTAATTCTGCCAGAGACAGCAAAGGACCTGGAAGAGCAGTAGAATGGACTAGTCAGTGTGTTGAAAGGTGCATACAAGATGAACATTAACAAGAGCAAAAAAAGTGTAATGGAGTGCAGTCTAAGAAAATCAGGCGATGCTGAAAGAATTAGATTAGGTAACAAAACAATAAAGGTGGTAGATGAGTTTTGTTACTTGGGCAGTAGAATAACAAATGATGGTCACAGTACAGAGAATACAAAATGCAGAATGGCAATGGGAAGAAAAGTATTTTCGAAAAAGAGAAATTTGTTAACACTGAATATTAATTTAAACATAAGGAAGTCCTTTCTGAAGGTATTTGTGTGGAGTGTAGCCTTGTATGGGAGTGAAACATGGACAGTAAACAGAGCAGACAGGAAGAGGATGGAGGCTTTTGAAATGTGGTATTACAGAAGAATGCTGATAATTAGGTGGGTGGATCACATAACTAATGAGGAGGTACTGAAGAGACTTGCGGAAATTGGGGAGAATTTCTGGCATACCTGGACTAAGAGAAGGGATTGATTAGGAGGACACTTTCTTAGACATCAAGGAATTGTGAATTTAGCATTGGAAGGAAGTGTATGAGGTAAAAATTGCAGAAGGAGACCAAGAGATGAATAAAGTAAGCAGTTTCAAATGGATGTAGGGTGTTGTTCTTATGAGGAGATGAAGAGGCTTGCTCAGAATAGAATAGGGTGGAGAGCTGCATCAAACCAGTCTCTGGACTGAAGACCAAAACAGCAGCAACAAAGCTCTGTTATGATGTGCAATGCAGTAGAGAAAGATTACCTGGTCTGAATAATTTAAAGTCAAAGAACAGAGCATTGTGCATGCCCTAGTTCCAAAATGTGATTGTTGCCAACTCTATTGGTCTTTGGAGCTTCAGCTTGGTGTTTAAATAATGATATAGAAGCAATATAATAGTTACGATACAGCATATGTCGAGATACATAGCAGCTTAACTCACACATCATTTATTTTGGAAAATGGTATTCGAGAACGTAGAAATGGTTGAGGCATAAGAACTTCACTTGAGTAGATTTACTACAGCGAACCACTTCTTACATATGTTTTGTTGGTTGAGTAGATAGGCTGATAGTTTATAAATACAATGGGTGTGAGTTTGGGTACTACAGGAGTCAACTTTTTATAGACCTGTGCAGGTAATATATATATTTTTTTTTACATTAATTTTCCATGAATTGTGCAATTATAGGCATTTCTATATTCCCCATTCTTAAACATATTCCATATTGTAAAAGCCTAATCTTTAAACAACAAGACAAATGATAGCCATAGTAAAAATGTTGAAAATGGCTGCATTTATTTGTAATTACTTTGACTGCCACATGGTGAATCCACATTGTTAAGCTAAGTGTTTCAGTAGATAGGCATAATTTTCTAAGTCCTTATGTGTGCCTTACATGAGTGAGTGGCTGTGCCTTTCATTATCTGTTGTTTTCCGTTTAACACTAATTTTTCAACTCCAGTAGGACTATTCGACCATTACATTAATGAGGAAGGACATATAGTTCATTGATAGTTGGCCCTCCTGGTGAAGTGGTGTGCATCAGATCGGATGCCACCAAAGCCTTTGCTTTTTTTTATTTTTTTTTTTTTTAAATTTTAATTTTAATTTAATTTTATTTTTTATTATTTTTTTTTTTTGTCTGTGGAAAAAATACCTTGCTCATGGGAATTCTCTCCCATGAAGAATAAACCAAATCCCACAAAGCATCTGCTGTTCTTGGAAGACGGCCTGGCCAATTACCCTCCACAGTCTTCTTGAGTTTATTACATATGTTCATCTACATCTACATCTACATAGATACTCTGCAAATCACATTTAAGTGCCTGGCAGAGGGTTCATTAACCACCTTCATAACTTTTCTCTACCGTTCCATTCTCTAATAGCGCGCGGGAAGAAAGAACATCTAAATCGTTCCGATTTTGATCTGATTTCTCTTATTTTATTGGGATGGTCATGTCTCCCTAAGTAGGTGGGTGCTAGCAAAATATTTTCACATTCAGAACTAAAAGTCGGTGATTGAAACTTCGCAAACAGATCACGCCGCAATGAATAACGTCTTTCTTTTAATGATTTCCACCCCAATTCGTGCAACATTTCCGTGATGCTTTCCCCCCCGTAACGTGATAAAACAAAACGAGCTGCCCTTCTCTGAACCTTCTCAATATCTTCAGTCAGTCCCACCTGGTGAGGGTCCCACAAGGGGCAACAGTACTCCAAGAGAGGACGCACAAGTGTGATGTAGGCAGTCTCTTTGGTGGAGCTGGTGCATCATCTAAGCGTTCTGCCAATGAAACATAACCTTTGGTTCGCCTTCCCCACAATATTTTCTATGTGTTCTCTCCAGTCAAAGTTGTTCGTAATTGTAACTCCTAGGTATTTGGTAGAATTTACGACCTTAAGGTTTGACTGATTTATCGCGTAATTGAAGTTCAGCGGATTTCTTTTAGTGGTCATGTGTATTACTTCACACTTTTCTTTATTTAGTGTCAATTGCCAATTTTCACACCAAGTAGAAATTTTGTCTAAATTGCTTTGCAGTTGCTTTTGATCCTCTGTTGACTTCACTAACCGATAAACGACAGCATCATCTGCGAACAGTCTAAGGGAGCTATTCAGATTATCTCCTAAATCATTTATAAACACGAGGAAGAGTAGGGGACCAATAACGCTTCCCTGTGGAACGCCAGATATCACTTCTGTTTTACTCGATGACTTACCGTCAATTACAACGAACTGTGTCCTTTCTGATAGGAAATCGTGAATCCAATCGCACTCTCTATGGGATTGAGATTGGGTGACTTTGGAGGCCATGGTATGCATTGAATAATATTCTCTCTCCTTTGGAACCAGCTTTGGATCCTAATGCTGATGTGTGATGGATGATTGTCATGTTGGTGAATGAGATGTCCTTCGGGGTACCAAAGTGGAGCTCCAGGAATCATTACATTTCAAGGAAATGTTCATAGCACTGACACTACTTTCAAAGAGAGCAATTATGTGCACGCGTACGTTCACATCAATCATTTTGAAGTAGACCTATGATGTATAGTCATCAGCTGATACATTTCTCTTAGCTAGAAACTACAGACACCACATGGTGGTCGGAGTAATTACAAACAAAATACATCTATTTTCAATATTATTACTATGAACACGTCTGTCTGATTAAAGATTAGATTATTATAAAATAGAATCTTCTAAAAACCTTTAAAAGCCAACAACTGCACAATTATTAGTGAATTAATATTTAAAACATTACCTGCAAGAGGCCTAAAAAATAAATTGACTACAATGGGATTCGAATGTGCGCCGTTACGTTCATAAACTGTCAGCATATCCACTTGCCCAATGAAACATATGTGAGAAGTGGTTCATTGTAGTGGAATTCTTATACCTCAGCTGTTTCTATGTGCTCAAATAATGTTTACCAAAATAATGGATAGTCTGATAGGGATGTTAATAAAGGAGGATAGGTAACAACTCACCATAAAGAGGCTCGCTGAGCTGCTGACAGACACAAAAATAGATAATCACATTCACACAACTTAAATTTTTGGCCATGGCCTTCTTTTTGTGACGAAGGACATGGCCAAAAATTTAAGTTGTATGAATGTGATTATCTATTTTCATGTCTGTCAGCAGCTCAGCGAGCCTCTTTAAGGTGAGTTGTTATCTATCCATTGACCTTGGTTTTCCAAAATAAATGATACGTGAGTTACAGTGCAATGAATCTCGACATATAATGTATCTTAACTATTGTATTGTTTCTATTTGCCAATGCAAACAGCAAGGTGAAGCTGCCCAGACCGCTGGAGTTGGCAACACCCACACTTATGAGCTTGGGCTTGTGCAATGCTCTTTTTCTTGCACTTTAAATACACAGGCTGGGTAATCTTTTAGTCCCCCATTGTAGGCCTACATAAAATAGTACATGCTCACATGAAATACATGAACATTGACAATAAAGTTGATATTCTTTTATTTGAATTTTCTTGTCTTTTAAATGTGTTTTAGTTTTGAGAGAGAGTGGAGGATGAAGGGGACTACAATAACTTATTTTTTTAATTTACAGAATTACTAGTTACAGCCTATTGAATCTTGGCTGTGATTTTTTGTGCATAATTTTGCATTGTGCATCAGTTCACTGCCTAGTGGATCTATAAGGCTAGAACATTGAACATTATGTGATTGCTTAAGGGAAATGCCCCAACACTGTAGTTTCACCCTGTGAGGAAACTCACTCTTAGATGTCAACTCCAGAATACTCCAAATGCTTCATTTAAAATTTCTTGGCTCATAGGCTGTGGTTGAATTACAAAAACTGTCCCCTAACAATGCATCTTCAGTAAAAGTAGTCAACTGCAGAGGTAAAGTGGCAAACTGCAATCAGAACTTTAAGAATCGTATATATAGGTGATATAGAGGGCACCACAAGCCATCACGTGATGTCAGCTCCAAGACTATCTCTGGTATTGCCGACATTATTGACAGTACAGAATCAGTTGTCATTCTACTGGTGTAATGTTGAAGTCCAAGTTCTTCCATAGCCGAAGATGAAACATTAGGGGAAAATTCTACAATTTGACCATGGGCTATGAGCCCGGAAATTTTAAATGAATTTAATCTCACCCATGAAAAGCTTATACTGTATGACTCCAAATGCTTGTACTGAATAAATCAAACACAACATTCTATATAACAATAGAAAATCCAGATTGGAATTCAACAATATAATGAGGATAGTTTACAACTCATCACAAAGACGAGTGTTGAGCTGCGACAGGCACATAAAAAAGACATCACACATATAACAACTAAGTTACTCGCTATTAGCCTTTGTCAGAAAAAAGAGCATCACACAGGTACACTTCACAGACACACAACTGTCATCTCCAATGGATTGTGGTGACTGGAGGTGGTGATTCTGTGTGTGTAAAGTGTTGCTGTGTGCATATGTGAATACTCTTTTTTTCTGATGAAGTTTAATGGCCAATAGTTTAATTGTTGTATATGCTAATGTCTTTTTTATGTACCTGTTGCAGCTTGTCATACACCTTTGCAGTGCGTTATAAACTATTATCATTATATATTGCTTGTAGTGGCCATTTGAACAGCAGCTGAATACTATCTATTTCACTGTAATTTTTTTAATGCCTTTTGCTACTGCAAATGAAAGTTTTATTTTTATAATTCACCCATACGCGTTTCGCCTTTGTCACAATGCATCATCAGTGGATGTTCTGAAATATTTACATGTTTCTGTTTACACTTAAAGGTTAGGTTTCTTACATATGTACAAAACATTTCGTTTCTGATTTAAAACAGTTGGTTGTTTGCTGTAAAATGGTTACAACACTTGCTACTCCATATCAGTCTCTTTCTGGCAACCAGGTCGAAATGTTCCACTGTTTTTGGAAAACTTCACATTTTTCTGGTTCTTCTATCACCTGCTGCCATACTGTATCCACTGTAGTTTGTTTTGTGGTGTTGCCAACCTTCTCAGCTTATTTGAAATGCAACTAATGAAAGTGTGTTGAAGGTATCTTTGTGTGTGTGTGTGTGTGTTTTTGTGATACCTTCAACACACTTTCAATGAAATAGTTGATTTTCAAATAAGCTGAGAAGGTTGGCAACACTACAAAACAAACTACATTGGACACAGTTTGGCAGCAGGTGACAGTGGAAGCAGAAAAATGTGAAGTTTTTCTGAAAACAGTGGAACCTTTCGACCTGGTTGCCAGAAAGAGACTGATATAGGGTAGCAAGTGCTGTAAGTATACCATTTTATAGCAAACAACGAACTGTTTTAAATCAGAAACGAAAAGTTTTGTACATATGTAAGAAACCTAACCTTTATGTGTAAACAGAAACATTTAAATATATCAGGACACCCACTGATGATGCCTTGTGACAAAGGCGAAACGCATATGGGTGAATTATAAAAATAAAACCTTCATTTGCAGCAGCAAAAGGCGTTTTTTTTAAACATTACAGTGAAATAGATATTATCATTATATTGTTGAACACCATTTTATGTCTAATTGTTGTGCTTTTTCAAGGCTGCTATTTACTGATTTTTATTATTTATCTCTTTTCTATGATCATTTATTCTATAAATAACTAATGCAAAGCACTGCTTCTGTAATATAAGCTTGCTCTATCACAGTTCCAGGAAACAGCCTGTCACCAATGATTTAATTATGCTGGAGGTATCTGACAAAGAGCAGGTAATTTAGATGATTTTTTTATCTATAGCTTTCTGTATTTTTATCTTAAAGAAAGTTACAGGCAATAAATTACATGAATGTGTTCAGATTTTAATATGATTCTGGGAGAAGAATGGAACGTTCCTGATGAGTAACAATAATATTGTAAAAAAGATAAATGGAAGGACATTGTCATATACAGGCACAATGACTACTCAACAATAAGCTTTTCATCAGAAGGTCCTTCTTTTGAAATAGATAACACCCACTGCGGCTGCACTTGGTAAAGCAAATTGTTTGTGGAGTTGAGGTATGGAGTTGAAAGGAGCAAAAGGAATGAAGGAAGGAAGATTAAGAGTTTAATGTCCTGTCAGTTGAAAGCAGGAAGGGAGTGGTTACAAGGTATGGGTGGAGGAAAGTGCTAGAGCTGTCTGGTGTAATGTAGAGGGACTGGATGGGGACAGGGTAAGGCTGTTAGATGCAGTGCTGGTCGGGAGACGGAGTGAGTTGGGGTAGGCTGGGGGAGGAAGGCAGGTGTAAAAGAAAGTGTTATGGAAGGGAAGGAGATTTGTGAGTACATTGTCAGAATAGAAGGCTTGTGTAGAGCTGGAGGGCGAGCAGGGAAGGTGGATGACAGGGTTTACTGAAGGCTGAGGCCAGAATAATAACAGGAACAAAGGATATATTGTAAGATTTTTAGGAAAGCTGGTGTTGGTAAGAAGTATCCAGATGGCACATGCTGTGGATCAACCATTGAAGTGAACAATATCATGTAGGGGAGCATGCTCAGTGACTGGATGGTCCAGCTATCTTGTAGCCATAATTTTTCTTGTGAACAGACAGCTTGTTAGTTATGCACATATAGTAAGCAGCAGAGATCCTGCAGCTCATTTTGCAGATAACATGTTTGCTTTCATAGGTACCCTTCTGTTGATGTGATAGGCAATGCCTGTGACAGGACTGGAGTAGGTGATGGGGAGAGGATGTATGTGACAGATCTAGCATTTAAGTTTAGAGTAGGGATATGAGCTATGAGGGAAGTCATTGGGAGCAGGGATGGATGAGACAAGTATATTGGGTGGGTCTAATGGAGGAGGTGGAATATCACTATAGAAGGGGTGAGAAAGATGGTGCGATCTGGTAGCATGCGATGTTGTTGTAATCACAGCATAGAATACGATTCAGTCACTTCAGTTCTGTCCGCTTCTGTATTCCAGTGGACATCGTGGTAGCTTGTCATGCAGGAGACCTGGGTTCGATTCCCAGTTGAATTGAAGATTTTCTCCACTCAGGGACTGTGTGTTCTGTCATCCTCATAATCATTTCATCATCGATGCACAAGTCATTCAAGTGGCGTCACCAAAAGACTTGCACCAGGCAAACCGAACATGATCCCAGATGGGGGATCTAACAGCCAAAAATGCCACACATCATCATCATTACTTCAGTTCTGGGTGGTTCTGGTCACAAGAGAAGTGCTTCTATGTAACTAGACTGTGGATATGTGGGCTATTGTTGATAATTGGACAAGATGCATGGGTGATATATTTTTGTACAAGGGTGAGAGGGTAATTTTGGTATGTAAAGGCCTCGGTGAGAACCTTGGCATATTTTGAGAGGAACTAGTTGTCACTGCAGGTGCTATGACCATGAGTGGCTAGGCTGTATAGAAGGAACTTCTTGATATAGAATAGCTGGCATCTGTTGAAATGGAGGTACTGCTGGTGTTTGGTAGGTTAGATATGGATGGAGGCATTGATGTAACTGTTATGGCCGCGTCGCATTTGAATCCACCACCGGTACGCCAAACAGCCGTGCTGCTAAACCGAGCAGCGCTAACAGCACCACCTGGGCGACCGGCAGACACAAGCGGGCTGAGATGCGGCAGTGGGCAGTGTATGTTTGGTCTCCAACAGGAAAGGTTTAGCTTACTTTTGTTCATGTACTGCATGTGTGATTTAATAAAGTGTTCCAAGTCACAACACTTTTAGTGGCGACGAGTCAGGGATTTTTACAAAGTTCCGCCCACACCCTTGGTGACAACATGACAGTGTTAGAACAAATACTCGCAAATTTGGTGGAGCAGCAGAAGCTACTCAACCAACAGTACAGGCAACTTGCAGAACCTTTGACAGTCATTGCAGCTGTCTTACAGCAACTTCTTGCTGCTGCCAACAACAACAACAACAACAGCCGACTGCTGGCCCTGAATATTTCGATGTTCGCACCCTACGAAGACACCGCTGAAGATTGGACACATTATGAGAAGCGTCTGCGCCAGCACTTCTTGGCTTTCAGCATTGACAAAAATCAACTTTGTAAGTCTCTATTCCTATCTTGGATTTCTCCCAAATTGTATCAAATTCTCACTCATTTAGCACCGTTGAAAGAACCCTCATCCCTCACATTTGACGATATGTGTTTCTTGTTTATGGCTTATTGTAGCAAACAGATGCATGTCATAGCCTCCCGTGTGGCGTTCTACTAGAGTAAAAAGAAACCAGGAGAGACCTACAGGTCATGGGCCGCAGAATTACCGGGCTTAGCCGAAAGTGACAAATCATAACTGAGGTTCATCGGGAATCCTACGCCCACCACATGGTTCGAGATGCAATCTTCCACTCAGTCCCCGACAAAGAAGTCAGACAATGAGCTCTATAAACTTGACAATCCTTCATTAGATGATGTTCTTAATATTGCGCAAACCTTTGCAGTCACAAGAGCCGCAAGGGCACAGATAGAGTGTATGTGATGTGCAGTCTGATAGGCCCCTTGTTGACAACTTACCGCCTGCTGGGGAAGAGGAAGTTGCTACTATCCAACTGCAGCATGCCGGTAAGAAGTTTAAGCAGAAAACTAGTCTCAAAAATAGACAAACTGTACCCTCTTGTCCCCGCTGCTTCAGGCAGCATGCACGAGAATAGTGCCCACAGCGTTGGGCCGTGTGTCATAAATGCAATAAGAAGGGTCATGTTGCACAAGTATGTAGGTCCAATGCTGTCCAAGCCATTCAAGATGACAAGGTAGCAGATGATTCTGTCTTGTGTGTTAACTCGACACTCTCTTCCTCAAACAAATTGTACATAGATGTAAAAATGCTAGGCACCGATGTTCACATGCAAGTCGACACTGGATCCGCTACTGCCATCATCACTTATCAGATGTATGTGTCCTTGGGTTCACCACCTCTGTCTCCAGTTACACGTCGTTTGCATATGTATAATTGGCAACAGATATCCCTTTTGGGACAGCTGGATGTAGATGTCTCGTACAAGTCGGTCGATCGAAACATCACTGTTTTCGTGGTTGATCAGTCAGGCACCGACAATTTATTTGGTTACGACGCCTTTAGGACCTTTGGTTTCTCTGTTGATGACACTGTTCATGTAGTGTCTGACAAAGTCCCTACTCACAATTAGATTCCTTATCTGCTGAATTTTCAGATCTCTTCTTGCCGGGGTTAGGAAGGGTGAAAAACTTCAAAGCTCACATTACTCTCAAACCCGTGGCACGACCAAAATTATTCCGCGCACATCCCATTCCAGTCGCGCTGCGCGATTCTGTTAAACAGGCCTCTGGTGTCCTTTTACCCATTGCTGCCAGCGAATGGGCCGCACCTCTTGTTGTCTTGTGGAAACCTAATGATTCTCTTCGCCTGTGTGGCGACTTCAAAGTTTCAGTAAACGTGCAAAGCCTCACTGACACATACCCCATGCCTCAACGTGAAGAACTGTTTGCCAAGTTAGCAGGTGGACAATTCTTTTCCAAAATTGATCTGTCTGAAGCTTATCACCAGCTTACCTTAGGCAGTTGCTCGCCACGGTGCGTGGCTGCGTCAACTATCAAGATGACACGTTGTCTTGGGTGCCACCACGGCCGAACACATCAATAACTTACTCACCCTATTCTCAGTTCTCCAGGAAAACGGCATCAAATGCAATTTTCAAAAGTCCAAATTTTTCCAGCCCTCTATAGTCTACCTGAGATTTCAGCTGTTCTGGGAGGGCATCTGGCCGCTCAAATATGATATTGAGGAATTCAAAGCTCTTCCTTGCCTCACCAACATCAAAGAGTTGCAGGCCTTTCTGGGCACCATTGCCTATTACCACCGGTTCTTTCCGTCCGTCGCAGACATTGCACATCCTCTTCACAATCTTCTCCACAATTTCCTTTCATTGGTCGGATGATTGCAAAGCAGCATATAAACATTTAAACACCTCAAAACCCTCTTGCATACCACCCCACGTCTGACTACCTATACACCAAGTCAAATGCTTTTACTTGCTACCGATGCCTCACAACACGGCATAGGGGCAGTACTCGCATACTGATATCAGGATGGGACTGAACGCCCAATCGCCTATGCCTCAAACTTCAACGTTGGGCCCTGTATCTTTCCCATTTTCATTACAACATTCACTTCAGACCCACGACCGAGCTCCCAAATGCTGACGTTTTGTCGTGCCTTCCCAAGGGCCCTGACCCAACATTTGACCTCAGTGAAATTCTGTGTTTCCATCTGGATGAAACAGAACAACGAGTAGTAGATGGTTTTCCTATTATGGGCGAACGTATCGCAGCAGCAACAGATACAGACCTCCTACTTTGTCAGGTCCTCCGGCATATCATACACGGCTGGTCCAATCTACCTTCTAAAAAAGCTTCCAACCCTCTTCGTAACTACTACCTTTTACGCTTTTGCCTTACTGCACGAAATGACGTTGTTCTTCTATCCACTGACGACGCATCCCTGAGGGTGGTCGTCCCATCCAACCTTCGCCATGAAGCCCTGCAACTCCTGCATCAGGGCCACTGGGGAGTCACCTGCACCAAAACATTGGTGCGTATACACGTCTACTGGCCGGGCATCGATGCCGACATCGTCCACATGGTTGCTGCATGCGAAGCATGCGCCTCCCAGGCGCAAGCACATAACAGCTTCATTTCATCGTGGCCTAGTCCCACACGCCCATGGGAACGCATCTACATCGGCTTTGCCGGGCGTTTTCTCAGCTCCTGTTGGCTCCTCGTCATAGATGCCTCCTCCAATTTTTCATTTGTTGTTCGTGTCACCGCACCCTCTACAGCAGCTACCACAGCTGCACTAACGAAAATATTTGCCTTGGAAGGTCTACCCACCACCATCGTTTCTGACAATGGCCCCAATTTACATCCTCTGAATTTTCAACCTTTTGTAACACGAGGGGCATCAAACACATCACCTCACCCCCATTCCATCCCCAGTCCAATAGCTGGAAACGTTTCCTACAGCGATCCTTTCTGGGTACGAGACTATGGTAAGCAACAGAAATGGATCCGGGGCCACGTCATAGAAGCACACGGGTGCCGCCTCTACACCATTCGCACGGCTGACGGAGATGTTGCCCGACATTTCGATCAGATGAGGAAATGGGTTCTGCCCATGCACGACACGCCTCCAGCTGGCCAACCCGACACTATAGATATGGAGGTAGACTTCACGCTGCCCCTGGTGACCCAGCCCTCACCCACACATCAAGCCGTGCTCCAGGATGCAGCATCACCTCACACCCCAGCTGCCGCATCATAGGGTGGGGACGCCACACCACCATCACCGGTGTTTACCCCTCAACGCACCACGCAGCTACCAACCCTCTCCAAAGACATGTCACCCATACTGGCTCTCAACATCCACAATGTGCCGGTCATTTCCAATCTTACTCCTGGGCCCTTCCGAGAACCTTCACACCGGCAGCAGATAACACCATGGATGTCGGTGCAGTACAACGAGTATAACACAGTGCAGTAATGGAGCCAAAGTTTTTTTTTCTCTCTTTTCTTTCTTTCCTTCCAGTGTTCACAAATTTGCATCTAGGAAAGACGAGTGTTTTTTTTTTCGAGTGCTCCATTCTGATTTTCGTTAACCACTGCCCATGCGGGCTTCAGAAGATTTGTGTGTTTCTTTTTATCACAAATATCCCACAGACCTACATAGCTCTCGGGTACTGTCAACAATATTTCCAATGTGTTCATATCATTACTTGCAATTATCTATTGTATCTTGCTGATTTTTGCTTTTTATATGTATTTATCTACTGTCGGCAAACAACATAACTTTTGTTTTACATAGGGGGGAGATGTGTTCTGGCCACGTCACATTTCAATCCGCCGCCTACCGCCGGTATGCCAAACAGCCGCACTGCTAAACCGAGCAGTGCTAACAGTGCCACCTGGGCGACCGACAGACATAAGCGGGCATTGTACGTTTGGTTTCCAACTGGAAAGGTTTAGCTGACTTTCATTCATGTACCGCATGTGCGATTTAATAAAGTGTTCCAACTCACAACAGTAACCAACTTTGAGGTGAAGGTCAACATAAAGGTAGGTAGCTTATTGGGTTGAGGTGGACCGGGTGAAGTAATTTAGGAGGAGGTCTTGATTTCTGGAGGAATGTGGATACTGAATCCTCACAGTTATTTCAGACTGCATAGATGTCATGAATTAATCTGAGCTGGGTGAGGGGTTTGGGATTTTAGGTGTATATGCAGAATTTTTCAAGAATAGTTTGGATGGTGCTATTTGCCTGTTCACTGCTGTACTGTGTATTTGTTTATAGGTGATTCTTTCAAAGGAGAAGCTATAGTTAGTCATGGTGATAGGAAGAAAGTTCAGGTTTGAAGTCAGGCACTGGGAAAGCATATGTTCAAATGGCAGCAAGGCATTTGCAGTGGGCCGATGATGTAGAAGGAGGTAGCATCAACAGTGGATGGATAGCAAAGAGACAGAAACAGTCCATGCGAGCAGAGTTTCTCTAAGTGAAGACCCAGTAACCAACCAAACTGGGGCATCCTGGATGGTTTGGTTTACAGATGTTAAGAGGCAATTAGAAGGTAGCAGTAGAGGAGTGGTAAGGAAGAGAAGAGAGATTGAGTTGGGGATATGTTCTGGGATGGGGCTAATGATCTGGAGATCCTGTTGGATTTTTGGAATGGGATCACTGAGGCAGGATCTGTAGGTAGGAAAATCTTGGAGTTAAGGAATCCTTAGTTAATCTTTGTGGTTCAGAACTACATTGGTGGAGTCTCTGTTGTCTGGTAGGATTATAAGGCTGGGATCAGTTTACATGAGGTGTGTTGCAATGCTTTCTGCAAATGTAAGCATGGTTTTCATGGTGAGGGATTTGAAGCATAATGGTCAGGCAAGGTGTAAGGCTAGGAAATTCTGGAGTGATAACGGGAGTAATGGGATTGGATCACGATTGGATGGGGAAGTGAATTGAGTCAGGAAAAGTGGAAAGTTGATTTTGAGTTGAGTCTAATTGGCAGAGGTTGATGGTGTAAAAGCATAATTGAATTTGTGAGGAAGTAAAATAATAGGGCCTTTGAAATAGACTGCCACTTCTGTGCAACCGATGCTTTTCGAGGAAAGAGTCATGAATGTGTTTTGGGTCTGTTGATGTAATGTGTTCTGCAATTAGTGGAAAGGAGTTTCTGTGGGTGTGATAAATATAATAAATCTGTGAGTCAGAGTTTATTGGCTCACAGAGGATGCAGGGGAGGTTTGAAGGCTCTTGTAGAGGTGGTGGGTAATGACAGTCCGGAGGTTTACAAGTGAAAATTTTTGTAGGTGGCATTGTGCATGCTGTTCTATTTCTAATTCTTGAAGGACAGTCTTTTCATTGTGCTTGTTTGAAACTCAGTCTGTCTTCTGCATTGTAAGTACCAAGGTATGCTTTTCAGAATATAAAGATCACTTATTTTTGCTGCAAAGGGTGTTAATTATTGAATCATACCAGTATAATTTATAGGAATGAAATACAATGATGTTACTTGATGCAATAACCATGTGCATATAAGGCATATTGTACTTGTGAACACCACACTGTCCAAAAACAAGTTGAAAGAACTGTGACAACTGATGGTTGAGCCTTGCCGTTTGCTAGCACTCTCCTTCTTTCTGCCACTTGACGGTGGCTATGGCTTGGCTTGGCTCGGAAGTGTAGTACCATACCCACATTCTGTCACAGCTGAGGATCCAATTCCAAATTACATCATCATCTTTCACAAAACTTGCTGAAGTCTCTGACACACCTCCAAACATCTCAACTTCTTATTTGTGGCCCCAGTTGAGGTACACATCTGGCACAGTCTTTACAAAACTTTAGGTCATTTGCAATTATCACTTGACACCTTCCATAATTCATTCTGATACATTCTGCAATTTCAGGTACACCCAATCAATAATGTTACTCAAGAATGTAACTAACCACATGAATATTTTTGTCAAAGATATTGGTCCATGCACAATGAACATGTTTCTGACTTTTAACTCTATCTCCTCTTTCCCTGAACTCTTTATGCTAGGCAGATACATGAGTCCTTGACTATGTTTTGTTGCTGAAGTCTAAAATCAATCCCAAAAAAGATAAATAAGAAAAGAAAAAATTCTTGCCACTTGCACGCCTTCAAGAGATAGAAATTATATAATAGTGCGTTGCAGAATGGAGGGGCACACATGTTGTGCCAACACTGTGAACACCCCCTGTGAACTAGTTGGAAGTGTGAAACTATTGGCTAAACCAATACCTAATGGCCCTTCTCGAGCATTTAGTAGCGTGAGGCCAACTAAATTCCTGTTCATATTTGATTTAGAGTTTTACAGAGCACTGTGATTTGGTTGCTGTCACTACATGATCCCAATATTGTAGTCTCTACAGAGAAGAGCACTGTCGGTAGTGTTTGCAGCATTTCGACTTCTGTTACTGAGTGAGTGTATTAATGTCTGCACTGAGTGTATTTAATGTAGTTGCAATCAAACAATGTGTTTGCCCATATGTGTCCATTGTGGACTCTGTACTGTAATGAATTATTCAAAAAAAAAAAAAAAAAAAAAAAAAAAAAAAAAAAAAAAAAAAAAGAAGTAAATAAATAAATTTATAACATGAAATGAAAAATGTGGTTGATGTTCAGAATTCTTGTGTGAACAAATATTTAAAATGGAAATATCCACTACTTACAGAATAAGAACAATTTTAGGAACAGGGAAAGTGTTAAATTAATTTATTGTAGATATTTTAATTTCCACTCCCATGAACCACAGACATTGCCGAGGTGGGGTGGCTTGCGTGCCTCAACTATACAGGTAGCCGTACCGTAGGTGCAACCACAGCGGAGGGGTATCTGTGGAGAGGCCAGACAAACGTGTGGTTCGTGAAGAGGGGCAGCAGCCTTTTCAATAGTTACAGGGGCAACAGTCTGGATGATTGACTGAGCTGGCCTTGTAACATCAGCTAATGTGGGTTTGCCACACAGTTACTGCGAACGGCTGAAAGCAAAGGGAAACTACAGCCATTACTTTTCCTGAGGACATGCAGCTCTACTGTATGAACATATGATGATGGCATCCTCTCGGGTAAAAAAATTCCAGAGGTAAAATAGTCCCCCATTCGGATCTCCAGGCGGGGACTACTCAGGAGGATGTGATCATCAGAAAAGACAACACTGGCATTCTACGGATCGGAGCGTGGAATGTTATATCTCTTAATCAGGTAGGGAAGCTAGAAAATTAAAAAAGGTAAATGGATAGGTTGAAGGTAGATATAGTGGGGATTAGTGAAGTTCGGTGGAAAGAGGAACAAGATTTCTGGTCAGGCGAGTACAGAATTATAAATACAAAATCAGTTGGGGGTATTACAGGCGTAGGTCTGATAATGAATAAGAAAATAGGAATGCGGGTAAACTACTATGAGCAACACAGTGATTGCATTATCGTAGTCAAGATAGATACGAAGCCAACACCGACCACAGTTGTACGGGTTTATATGCCAACTAGCTCTGCAGATGATGAGGAGATTGAAGAAATATATGAGGAGCTAAAGGAAATTATTCAGACAATTAAGGGAGAGGAAAACTTAATTGTTATGGGAGATTGGAATTTGGTAGTAGGACAAGAAAGGGAAGGGAAGATAGTAGGTGAACATGGTCTGGGCAAAAGGTATGAAAAAGGAAGCCGCCTGGTAGAATTTTGCACGGAACATAATTTAGTTATAACAAACACCTGGTTTAAGAATCACAAAAGAAGGTTTTATATGTGGAAGAGACCAGGAGACACCGGGAGATGCCAGATAGATTTTATAATGGTAAGACATAGATTTCGGAACCAGGTTTTAAACTGTAAGACATATCCAGGGGCAGATATAGACTCTGACCATAACTTGTTGGTTATGAACTGTAGGCTGAAACTGAAGAAACTACAAAAAGGTAGGAAAATAAGGAGATGGGACCTGGATAAATTGAAGGAACCTGAAGTTCTTAAGAATTTCAGAGGGAGCTTTAGGCAACAATTGACAGAAATGGGGGAATATAAAACAGTAGAGGAGGAATGGATAGCATTGAGAGATGAAATAGTGAAGGCAGTAGAGGACAAAATAGGTAGGAAGGCAGGACCTACAAAAAATCCTTGGATACTACAGGAGATACTAAATTTAATCAATGAAAGGAGAAAATATAAAAATGCAGTAAATGAAACAGGCAAAATGGAGTACAGACGACTAAGAAATGAGCTTGACAGAAAGTGCAAAATGGCTAAGCAGAAGTGGCTAGAAGACAAATGCAAGGATGTAGATGAATGTATAAACAGGGGGAAAATAGATACAGCCTACAGGAAAATAAAAGGAACATTTGGAGATAAGAAAAACAGCTCTATGAATATCAAGGACTCTGATGGAAAACCAGTTCTCAGCAAAGAAGGGAAAGCTGAAAGGTACAAAGAGTATAAAAAGAGGCTCTATGAAGGAAATGAACTTAGCGGCAATATTGTAGAAAGGGGAGAAGAAGTAGATGAGGATGAAATAGGAGATACTATACTGAAAGATGAATTTGACAGAGCACTGAAAGACCTAAGTTGAAACAAGGCCCCTGGAGTAGATGATATTCCCTCAGAGCTACTGAAGTCTCTGAGAGAACCAGCCATGACAAAATTGTTTCACCTGTTGTGTAACATGTATTGAGACAGGTAAAGTACCCTCAGACTTTAAGAAAAATGTAATAATCCCCATTCCAAAGAAAGCAGGTGCAGACAGGTGTGAAAACTACAGAACCATCAGTTTAATAAGTCATGGTTGCAAAATATTAACACGAATTATTTACAGAAGGATGGAAAAGCTGGTAGAAGCCAACTTCGGAGAAGATCAGTTTGCGTTCAAGAGAAATGTAAGAACACAGGATACAATACTCACTTTATGGCTTATCCTAGAAGATAGATTAAGAAAAGGCAAACCTACATATCTACCTTTTGTAGATTTGGAGAAGGCTTTTGACAGTGTTGATTGGAATAAACTCTTTCAAGTTCTGAAGCAAGCAGAAGTAAAATATAGGGAGTGTAAGGTTATTTACAACTTGTACAAAAACCAGACAGCGGTTGTCAGAGTTGAAGGGCATGAAAGGGATGCAGTGGTTGGGAAGGGAGTAAGACAGGGTTGTAGCTTTTCTCCAGTGTTATTCAGTTTGCACATTGAGCAAGCTATAAAGGAAAGCAAGGAGAAATTTGGAGAAGGAATTAGAGTTCAGGTTGAAGAAATAAAAACCTTGCATTTTGCCGCCGACGTAGTAATTCTGTCAGATACAGCAAAGGACCTGGAAGAGCAATTGAAAAGAATGGACAGTGTGCTGAAAGGTGCATATAAGATGAAGATAAACAAGAACAAAACTAGGGTAATGGAGTGCATTCTAAGAAAATCAGGTGATGCTGAAGGAATTAACGAAGCAATAAAGGAGGTAGATGAGTTTTGTCACTTGTGCAGTAAAATAATAAATAATGGTCACAGTACAGAGGATATAAAATGCAGAATGGCAATGAGTAGAAAAGCATTCTTGAAAAAGAGAAATTTGTTAACATTGAATATTGATTTATGCCTAAGGAAGTCCTTTCTGAAGGCATTTGTGTGGAGTGTTGCCTTGTATGGTAGTGAAACATGGATGATAAACAGTGTGGACAGGAAGAGGATTGAGGCTATGAGAAGGTACTGAACAGAATTGGGGAGAAAAGGAATTTCTGACATACCTTGACGAAAAGAAGTGATAGATTGGTAGGTCACTTTCTTAGACATCAAGGAATTGTGAATTTAGCGTTGGAGGGAAGTGTGTGGGGTAAAAACCGCAGAGGAAGACCGAGAGATGGATACAGTAAGCAGATTCAAACAGATGTAGGTTGCTGTTCTTATGTGGAGATGAAGAGGCTTGCTCAGGATAGGGTATTGTGGAGAGCTGCATCAAACCAGTCTCCAGCCTGAAGACCACAACAACAACATTTTAATTTATTGGCACCCACTAGAGGAATGATTTGAGATAATTCAGCAAAAATTGATTCATTAAAAGGAAGAAAATAATATTGTCTGGGATTAATATCGTTAAGCAGGGGAGTATTGATTACAGCTTCATTTATTCACAAATGAATGATTAGTTTGAGTCTGACAACAGTGATATAATGCTAGAAGAAAATAGCTTTGTTACTATGTAGCATAATGAGCTGCTTCAGTGAAGGAATGCAATTCACAGCTGCTGTACCAGGTAAAGTGAATAGTATAAAATATAGTTTTTTAAATGCGAAGTAGAATATATTTTCTTTGATAACTCCTATCAAAGAGCAATTATTGTTTAGATGGGATCAGTAGCAAACCTGTAATGAGGCAACATAATGCATATAAACTGCTCAAAGCAAGTTTTCCCATCCAGATCAGATCAGATATGTTTTTCTCACCACTCCTTTGATTACAACTACCTTTGTATTTGAAGTAGAAGTAAACTTGCATTGACAGTGCTATCTAATAGACTGTGCTGTGGCTCCAGTTCTGATTTCTCAGTAAAGTACTTAGATTTTTATTTCATAAAGTTTATTCTTTCATTTCATATTCTCCTTGAACTGTAAGCCCACACATTTTCCACATATTTATGCAGTGAAAAATCTGTTTTTGATCAGCTCACATTTTGTAAGAAAATTGGCAAACAAAATATTCAATATCTGTTGTGATATGGTTTGTGAAACTTGTAACTAATTAATTAACTAATAAATATTATAGAAGGAAACTTTCCTGGTGCGATAAATTTGTATAAAAAATAAAAATCGGATAACTTACCCAAAGCACAGGCTTGTCGACAGATACAAATAAAACACACACCAACACACATACCAACTTTTGCAACCATTGGTTACTTCTTCAGGAAAAGAGGAAGGAAGGCAAAACGCAATGTTTTTAATTCTTCGTCCTGAATTTTAATTCCTTCACCAAATTTCTCCTTGCTTTCCTTTATAGCTTGCTCAATGTACAAATTGAATAACATTGGAGAAAGGCTACAACCTTGTCTTACTCCCTTTCCAACCACTGCATCCCTTTCATGCCCTTCAACTCTGACAACCGCTGACTGGTTTTTGTACAAGTTGTAAATAACCTTACGCACCCTGTCCAACCTCTTTGCTTTCTACAAATGTCTACCTTGTTGTGTTTGTGTGTGTGTGTGTGTGTGGGTGAGTGTGCGCGCGCTTGTTAACCTTTCCTTTTTCCTCCTTAAGGTAAGTCCTTCCACTCCTGGGATTGGAATGACTCCTTTTCCACTTCCTTAAAACCCGTATTCTTCCCTTTCTCCCCTCCTTCCTTCCTTTGTCCCTGAAGAAGTGACCAATGGTTGTGAAAGCTTGTATGTGTGTCTGTGTGTGTTTTTATTTGTATCTGTCGACGAGCCTGTGCTTTGGGTAAATTATCCGATTTCTAATTAACTAATAAGTTATGCAATATCACCTAAATGACATTTGTCTTGGGTTTTAATAATTTATAACCTCTCATTAATTGCTGTATAAAACTGAATATTGAATGCCCTTGTTTTGAAACTGACTTTAATATGACTATTTGTTATTAGTAATTGCTATTTTTGGTGTTGTCTTACATCTTTTCTGTTCAAGTTTCTTTATCAGAACAATTTTTCTGAAAACCCAAACTTCATTGTGTTCTTCCAGTACTATTTGTGATTTTTTTTATCCCTTCCTACAGTTACACACAACTTATTTTTTTACCTTTTGTATTAAAGATAAATTGATTGTTTATGTGGTACATGATTGATTTCAGGCTGTGAAACAGCACATGGACCCTAAAGGAAATTCTGTTCCTTTCCACATTAAAATAGGAATTGCAGCAGTTGGTGGTACAATAGGTGGTTTCATTGGCACACCACCAGATTTAATAAATGTTCGTATGCAAAATGACATTAAACTTCCTAGAGATCAAAGAAGAAAGTAAGTGCTGTATGTGTATATGTTATTCATACATTTTATTATTTAATGGATGAGATGTAACTGTGAAACATGTTTTTTGTAAGAACAGCAATATGATGACTAACAGTTCTAGCTTGTCAGATGCGTTTTTCTGTGATAATGCAAAAGGAAGAAAGATTAGGGTGTAAGGTCCCATCAACAGCATGGTAATTAGAGGTGGAAGACATGTTTAGATTAAACATTGTTAAGGATGGAGAAGAAAATTGGTTGTGCTCTTTGAAAGGAACCAAGTAGTATTGCAGTGCTGCTACATTTAGTGTTTAATTGGAAGAAGGAAGATTAAGGTTTAACCTTCCATTGACATCATGGTTATTAAAGACAGTGTTCATTTGGCAGTGGTACAGTATGACACACTCAGAGAGAATCTGTTTGGCTGTAGATGTTCAAGGAAGAATCCAGAATATATTACTTTGCACCACTCTCAGATAAAAAAAAATAATGCCATGTGTGAGGTCACCACATGAGAGAGAGAGTGCAGTTATGTGATAAATCACACAAATTTCAAGACTGTCTGTGCAGCTAAATACCTAGGACAGTTTTCCAAACTGGATTGTCAAGTAGTATCATCAAGGGACTTTCAAGACTAGTAAATTCAGCATATAAAACAATTTAAAGACATCTGAAAAAATACAAAAACACATTTCTCTTCATCTAATGTATACTGGAGCTGATGAATGTGTGACTGTGTTGTGTGCCTGCGTGAATATTCCTAATTCTGAAGGCCATGGCCGATAGCTGGAAGTGTTGCATGTGTTCTGCGGCAGAACGGCCGAGCGCTGTGATGCAATAGGCGAGGCCATTCCCTGTCAGGGGTTCGAATCCCCCCCTCAGGCCTGGATGTTTGTGCTGTCTTTAGTATATGCTAGTTCATAAGTTTGTAAGTTTAGGGACTGATGACTCCACAGTTAAGTCCCATAATCTTTACAAACATTTGAACATTGATTTGTTGTATGTTTGTGTCTTTTGTGTGTGCCTGTCGTGGCTCGTGGTCACATCTTTGTGGTGAGTTGAAAACTGTCCTATTACTATATTGTTAACTCTAACCTGGACTTTCCATTATTAGAATAAACACACTTCCATAAATAACTTCCCTTACTTTAAGGGTCTCATTTATATACTATCTTACTGTTAGCTGAAAGTTATTTGTTAAGATATTATCCACAAAGGCCTTTACGGACAACTCCAGACCTTAAAATTTTACAAACCTTTCCAGATCAAAAACATTCTGACTTCTACTGTAGACAGGAATACTTATGGACTTGGAGAAATTTTCATGCCTGAAGACAAAGAAAAACTTCCTAAAGCATTAACTAATACCATTCACACTGAATCATAGCTTTACATAAATATGTTATTTTTTGCATCATTAATTCATCAGAGCACAAATTATTTAAATATTGTAAAAAAAAGTCAAAAACATCGATATTTCTATTGTATAGTGTAAAAATATGTTGTATGTTTATGAATAACATGTGTAGTTGGAAATAAACAAAAATGTTTTTCATTTTCTTGATAGCATTGCTCACTTGGTTTGTTAATCCACCATGTCAGTTGTTTATGTTTTTTGCTGTCTAAGCTATCACTTCATTACTCATTACCAAGTGTTAGGACTTTAGAAAGACTAAAAGATGGTGGAATACTTATCAGCCCTGCAAAACATCCTGTTCTTTTGTGTGGCCATTTGGTGATAGCCATGCAATTCTTTGTAATGCCCTGTGAGGGAAATAAATGCTATAATGGTCATTCTTGTATCAGCAGAAAGATTCACTTGTTCAAAACAATTTTCATACAGATTATCTGGGCTGAGAGTGTTGCATTAAAGTCACCCACCACTATACCACAGGTTCCAACTTTTGAATATGGCAAATAGTAATGGGACCTAAATGTATGATGGGTGAGTGGGGTTGGTTAGAAGGGATCTAAGAGGAATAAGTGAATAAGGAATCATGAAAATTGTGAAAACAGTTTCTGTAAGGTTGCAGATGAGATAGGAGCAACATATTACTACATAATTCTGCTGTTTACTGTAGGAATGTGTGTGTGGGTGGGTCGTGGGGGAAGCAAAACTTAATAGCTAATTATTTTCTTCCTCAGAACTGAACATGTCAGTTTTTATGATTTTAAGATTATCTTTTATTTAAAAAAAAATAAATAAATACATAAATAAAAATAAATAAATTAAAAAAATAATAATAAATAAATAAATAAATAAAATAAAAATAAATCTACTCATTAAAAATTGCACACAAAACAAGATTGTAAAATCATAACTTAGAGCAAGAGTACAGGTTAAAATATTTCAGTGTGTGTGTGTGTGTGTGTGTGTGTGTGTGTGTGTGTGTGTGTGTGTGCAGGTGAAGAAAGTTTTTTAAAATGGTCATATGATGCCTCTATTCCACATCCTCTTCTTCTAGCATGTTACTAAGCCTAATGAAATCATTCTCCCTATTTTTTTAAACATTCATAAAAGTTCCAGCACTGGAAGAGAGAGAACCTGAAGGACAATGGAGCTCTTTAAAACTTGAATAGTACAATCTAGTCACTTTTTGGTAAATATTAAATGGTGGCATTTGGAAGGAACCTTTATAATTTTTTCCACTTGGAATGAATTAAATGTTGACGTGCTAAGAGTTTTTTGGAATTCTCTTTTGTTTTCACATACTTTTTTCAGTGGCTGCATCATCACTTTGGACAATCCTACAAAATGTGTTTTGTCCAAGGTATCCTCTAATTAGGATATATATCTGCTTGTTGATGAAGTACTTCTCCCAAAGAATAAAACTGAAAGTTACTAATTCATCTTCTATTACTTCAGACTCACTAGAATATAAGACACTTGGAAAGTAAGCCAAGAAGTTTTCCACAGATGCAAAGTTCTTCATCTCCCTTTTGGATATATCAACTCTTAGCATATGCTGCTGCTAGATTGTGGATTCATCCCACATGCCATATTATGCTGTTTTCTAGTTTGTAGAAGTTACTCTCAATACTGGTGATTTCCACAATGATATGCTTGAAGAAGTTGCTCATGATCAGTTTATTTTTGTCGATAACATCACACGAATGAACTCTAAAGGAACCATGTTTCACTGATGGAAAACAAATGACAACAATTTGTTAATTAAACCAGAAAAATCAGATTTTGAACCCTTCCAATTGTAAGCTCTCAATTAAAAAAAATTGTAACAATTATGATTAAAACTTAAAGCTTGGAACCTCTGCTATTCAGATTGCATGTTTCGGTAATCTGTCTATGACTGCCTCCAATTCTGCATAAAAGTATTTTAACATTTGCATTTGAAAATTACAAGATTAAAAATTTCACGAACAAGATAAGTAAAACAAACAAGAAACACATGTGACATATGATAATAAAGTAAACTCTCACAGCATTTGGAAGTGGGAATAAATGCTGGAAACACAACATGCTACACACAGAAAAATCATAGCTGGTGCATTACTTTCATACTTAAATTACAGCAAAATGGAAACTTATATTATTTCTGGAATTTATGAGCAGAGATGAAAAGATAATATGTTAGTATAATGTAAGAAATAAAAAATTAAACAAGGGAATGAATATTGTAATATCTCAGCTGGGGACACTTTTGTTCAGCGACTTTGCCGATGGAAGCATTTACGAATGCCACACTAGCATCTAACCAGCCCGGAGGAGGACACAGAGCCAGCAGGAAGCACTTCGACTCTCACTTTCACCACCAGCTAGAGATGGGAAAACTGAAATATCTGACAGTTTCAGAACAATTGAAACTCTACAGTATGTGGTTTCAAAACACTGTTTTGAAACCATGAAATAGTGTGTGTTTTCTAATATTATGGGCCTGTTTATTCAACCATCATCAATGTGTACTGTATAGCTTTTGCTATAGAACCACAAACATTGTATGAGGACAGCAACTATAGGAGAAAAAATTACACTTTTATTTAGTTGCCACGGCAGTTTTGTATTTCCTGCACCAATTAAATTTTACTTACCATCTCAGCAGCCTCGCATGATGATGTTGGTAATCATGTGACATTGGCATTAGCAAATCGTGTGATGATGCAAGTGTTTCATCATGGAAACTTTGTTTTACAAGGATGATATCTTTTACTGAGTTGGTAAGGATACATATAACAACCTGTCAACTGTAGAGGATGAACAGCATTATTTATTTTATTTATTATCTGTATGAAATATCAATAAAATTCTATGTGGATTTCTAAGAATATTAACACCTTGGCAAAGATTTTCTGCTCTGTTGTCAATGTTGCCAACATAATCATGCATGCTGCCAGGATGGTAGGCAAAATTTTACTCCTGCACTAAATGCACTTCTTTCACAATAAGTGGAATTAATGCTATCAGATTAGGTAGCTAACATTTTGGAAAAGGTTACATTTTTATACATTGTTATTGCGCTGCTAGATACTTTACTGAATAAAACTTATTTTAAAATTCAACTTTTGGAAATATCTTTCATTCGCAGTTTCATTTACCATCCAAACTTTTGTAATATGCAAATATAAAAACAAAATACGTCAAATGAGGCACATTATGTTAGAGTTAGCATATGTCATTTCAGGCTTTATGTTGTTCCTTTTTTTAAAAAAGGCAGTTGGAAGTTTAGTCACATGTTTTTAATATGATCACCGTAAATGGACAGATAAACCAAGAATTTTACTGGATATTTCAATACAACTAGTGAGCATTGTTTTATTGTAATTTCTGTATATAAAGCAGACATTTTGGAATACAGCAGTCACTTGAGAAATTAATCTTGATTTTAGTAATCTTAAGTTGCAGACTCACATCTATCCATCAGTTTTTGACACTCTTACTTGAATTAGTATCTGTGCTGAAATTCAGCAAAAGGAAGCACCACTGTTTTGATACAGTTCATCGGTTCTGCCTTCCTGCATTATTGGCCTGAAACACTGCTCTTTTGAAACAGTGAAACCAACAGGATGAAACAGTTTCAGAATCGACCCCAAATCTGATCCGAAACTAAGAAGAATGAAACACAATGGTCTCGAAACTGTGGGGTTTGAAACACTGAAACATTTCCGCATTTCGAAACAATGAAACACTTGCCATGTCTACCACTGGCTGGCCGCACCACATTCTACTGCTTCAGGGGGCAGCCTGGCGAATTGCCTTGGTTTTCTCACAAGAATGGGGAAACCAGCCTGACATTGAGGAGCATGCAGATAAATGACAACAGTGGATACAGGGAAGAGAATGAACACAATAGTGTGTGTGTGCAGAGAAAGTCCTTGTATTCAGATACCAGAGGAATTGTTTCCAAAAAAGGTGACAGAATCACAGATAAACTGGGAAGATGAAACTAAACCCCTGAAGTGCACACATGAATGAGTGGGAGAAAACCTGGCTTGCAATATAGATAAAGTGGACTTACCAAAATGATGTTTCTGGCCAGGGAGAAAGACCCTGATAAATGACATGCCAGACAGGCCTAACACAGACACCTGTCATAAGGAACTGCAGAACTGGGGAATGCAGAGCAGGTGTGTGCTACACTGCAGTGTAGCCTCCGCCAATGTGTAGCCACGCCTCACCGCGCCGATCCAACTCTGACGCCCACGTCAAGTCAATGTTGGTGAGATAGGATATTACCTCTCCTTTCCTATTCACATTTGAGTTATGTCCCACACCCAATCAAATCAGCCATGAGAGACTATTGTTTTTCAAATCTGTTAATAAATAAAATGTGGTAATCCTCTGTGTAAACTGTTCTGTTGTCAAATCAGTCCCTTGAACCTAACTTCCATAGCAGTCAAATTCCATAATTTCCCATTATATTTTAATTTTTTATTTTACTGCATTGTGCGGGGTTATCCAGGGATAGGTTTGATTTGCTACTATATACATTAATGAACTGTTTCAGTATTTTATTGTGTCTTCTCAAGTAAAGTATAACACTGTTTTCCACAATGCCATTCTCTTAGTTCATCACTTTCCGGAAGCATCAACATCTATACAATACATTCTTGGACATTTTATTCTTTCCATAATGGTTATTCTATTTATTTCTTTAATATGGAGTAATGCATAACATGGATCTCAAGCAGTCTTAGATGATCATTTGCTAATCCCACTTATCTCTTGTTACAGATATCTCATTATTTCCACCCTATTAAAAGTTTTAAAAGTGTTTATATTGTTTGTCAACATGAGTAACACTGTAGGGAGTAAATATTTTTAGAGCTGCATAATTTTCTTCATTTTAAATCATAAACAATCATTTGTATTGTATTTTTATATTTGTTAATCTTGTTTAAAGCGAGCAATATTAGTAATGATTGTATCACAGAATTACAGCTAAGACATTAAACCTATTGATAACAGTTACTTTCTCTCTCTCTCTCTCTCTCTCTCTTTTTTTTTTTTTTTTTTTTTTTTTTTTTTTTTTTTTTTTTTTTTTGTGGTATACTAAATTCTGAAGAATCTGAAGTGTTTACCTTCTGACGAATTGTGTATTCATTAATCAATTTATCTGTTCAGCATATGGTCGTATATTAATCTCAATATATAAAAAATGTTGAACTTTATTTGCAATATAAAATTTTATTGTGTTCTGTTTGCAAATATAGTTATCGACATGTGTTTGATGGACTGTCACGAGTATACAAAGAAGAGGGTGTACGTGGACTTTTCTCTGGAGCCACTTGGGCTACTGGCCGATCCATATTTATGACTATAGGTCAATTAACTTTTTACGACCAGTGCAAAAGCATGCTAATGTATTATTTAGAACTCAAAGACAACATTAGCACTCACTTCCTAGCAAGTATTGTGGCGGTGAGTTCATCAAATATGAGATGAATTTATTAATGTTTTATCTAAACTTAAATTATGATGTCCATATGAAATCACACAGATATCTACATATGATACTGTCCTTAAGTAATAGTAAGATTTAAAATTTACAACAAACATTGTGCTGCATTGTTATATATTACATTATGTTTCATTGGTTTTCATTATCTTATTTTATATAATAACCTATAAGTTTAAACAATACCATTACATTTGATTTGGTATTTTGGGGGAGTGTTCCAATTTTTTTTTGTTTGTTACATATCTTGCTGTACATATTTCTAAGTATTAGAAATGGCTGATCTTCTTTCATTAATAAACAAAAGCAAAAGTTAAGAGAACTTTTAGGTTAATATTAAATGAAGTGATCTCCATGCTAAACTTGCATTATAAATGACTATTGTTCAGATCTTTATTTGTGCATCATGCTTTTCATAAATCTCTCTCTCTCTCTCTCTCTCTCTCTCTCTCTCTCTCTCTCTCTCTCACACACACATACACACACAAAACTGATAGCTCCCAATCACAGTTTTCATCAGTACATAACACACACTGTCATTCATATAATCACAGGCACAACTCACTAACACACAACTGTCTTCTATAACTTCTGCTTTCCACTCAGAACATGGTTGTGTGTTTCTGAGCTGTGTCTATGATTGTATGACAAAGAATGTGTACTGCTGCAGGCTGTGGCTAAAATCTATCAGCAGTATGTGTGTGTGTGTGTGTGTGTGTGTGTGTGTGTGTGTGATTGCCTTTTTTTACGTATCTCTCTGCAGCTCAATGGTTGTCTTTGCAGTGAGATGCAAGCTATCCTCATTACTAGACCTACATAAAATTACCAATAAACATGGAAAATTTAGCATTTTGAAATTCAAATTTAGCATTTATATTTTTAAATATGTTTTTGTACATTGTTGTTCTATCAGTTGAGTTTCGCATTATGAAAGCGATGCATAGGAAATTTTGTCATGAACATAAAAGCTAACTTCCTTCAGATAGACATTACATCACTCCTGCAAACTCAGTCCATGGGTACCCATTTTTAACACACTTCAATCAATGTAAGCATAGGCTTCTGTGACCATTTTCAGTGTCAGTAAAAAAATTCAAGCTATGTCACTGCATTTTAAAATTTTACAGCTACTATTGCAAGTAGCCTGCCTCTTGGGTGTGGAGGAAGACAATTTGCAATAGTTGTTGAAATGCCATGTAATTTTATGAATTGACAATAGGGAAGAGCAGCAGCCATTTTAAAATTTAAGCAACTGGTATATATTTACCACTTTCTTAAAAAAAATTGCTGAATTTAGTGTAAGGATGCTAAATTTATATCTTCATAACTGAATTTATCAATTATTCTAAAAATATGGTAAAGTGGATCTATAAGGAGTGATCTTAATAAAAACAGCTGATGTGGCACCAGTTTATCAATTTTATAGACTGAAGCTATTTTTAAATAGTAATTTAACCAAGGGTTTTTTTAAATTTACCTTCTATTTAAAATAACTGATAAATTCATTTATGAAAATGCATTTTCTCAGTTGCGGATGCCCCAATTACAAAATTAGCTGTAAATTTTTATCTGTTTTGGGAATGAAGCAGGTAATCAATAAGTAAAACATTTGTTAGCTTCAAATTCAAAAATTCTACAGTATATATTCACAAGCAGCAAACCAAGAAAATAAACTGTTCAAAGTCTTCTAGTAAAGTTTTGAGAGCTTAAATCGAACTTGATACTTTTTACACCTCCAAGTATAAATGAAATATCCTTGTAATTAAACTATAAAATAAGGACAGTTTACAACTCACTGCAAAGGCATAATGATGAGCTGTGACAGACACATAAAAAAGGTACACACATAAAACACTTAAGCTATTAGCCATGGCCTTCTTCAGAATAAAGAGCATTGACACAATCACACTTCAGTCACACAAAAGTCATTGCATAAAAAAATTCAAGAAGTGTCTTAGAATTTGAGGGTACAGTGTGAGATTTGACGTTAGTAGGGCAAACACCACCAAGTGGAGCTCTCATGCTATGTGACATCAGAATGTCAGCACTGTCCTTGTCTGCACTGCAGGCTGATTATTTTCGCTTCAACATCCACTTGTGTGCAGACATGTACACGAATTAGGAGATGTGTGATATACTACTTTTATATGGTGAATGTAAACAATACAGTGATATAGTACTATCTATCCGGATCACATGTGCCAGATGCACCATGAAACTGGATGAATCATGAAGACACTATTGTGGACAGGCTACTTGAATATCAAAATGAGAACAAGAAAAAAGACTGCAACCAACAGAGAACACGAAGAAGCTGTTCTGACTACAATGCTAATGAATCCACATAGTGATATGAGATATATTGCCAAGGAATGTGTAATCAGACAGACAAGTGTCATACGCATCTTGCATCAACAAAATTCCATGCCCATCATCTGTCGCTACATCAGTTTCTCGGCTATCGTGATTTTGAACATCAAACAGAATTTTGTCAGTTTGCCCTTGAGCAACTGAGAGACGACACTATGTTTTTTCAGTATGTGCTCTTTACTGACGAAGCAACATTTACTAATGTAAATTTGCATACCATGCTCTACTGGGGAGTCGAAAATCCACTTTTGCTTTGTCAGGTTCAAAATCAATGGTCATGGAGGGTAAACTTATGATGCCACATCATAGACAAGTATATTGTGGGACCTTACCTCATCCCAAGTATGTTGAATCGACACTGCCTTACAAACATTCCACCAGTTCTTCTAAAGGAGGTAGTACTGGATATTTGAAAGTGATGTGGCTGCAATATGATGGATTTCCAGCTCACTCATCCCACATTGCAATGTAAAAACTGGAGGAGAAATTTTCTGGACTTTGGATAGGACTAAATTCTGTTGTAAAATGGACTGTTAGATCACCTGATATGCCCCCCCTCCCTCGTTTTG